>CP106714.1:130151843-131351843 GCA_025503065.1 Gossypium bickii | reverse complement strand
GGGTGTTATCTGATCAAGTAGCGGTTTTAAGATAACTTGTGATAAACCTAATACGGACCATGTACTTTTGTTGATGTAAGAGGTGAAGATTGTTGGTGCTACTGTGCATTAAATGATGTTAAGTATTTGAGGTTGGTTATAGTTAGTACGGATAAGTTCGTTGTATGATCTCTTTTTTGCTTATGCCACTTCGATAGTTGGTTTGTTGAAGCTTTCAAAGTTTCTCTTTTGTTTCTTTTCCTCACTATTCTCTGCTTATTCAGTTTGCTGCTCAAAGTTCTGTATATTTCTCGAATGTAACAGGAGTAGATTCTTGGTTCTATTACATTCTTGAAGGTCTAATATAATTTGTATATCTTCATTTGTATCGTTATCTAGCAAGCTTTTTGTTTTGCGGTGTTTAATTTGTAACCCATTGGATTTCTCGAAAGCCAAACCATGTTATTTGTTTGTGCAATTGAGATGGAAAAATGCTTCTCTTTTCGGTGGCAGGTCTGCACCCAACGTTCTTGGAAACGACCTTATGGTGTTGGTTTGTTGGTGGCTGGCTTGGATGAATCCGGGGCTCATCTCTACTATAACTGCCCAAGTGGAAACTACTTTGAGTACCAAGCTTTTGCCATTGGATCACGCTCGCAAGCTGCAAAAACGTACTTGGAACGCAGGTTTGAGAGCTTTAGAGACGCATCACGGGATGATCTGGTCAAGGATGCTATTATGGCAATAAGGGAGACCCTGCAAGGAGAAACCTTAAAAAGCTCGGTATGTACGGTTGCCGTGGTAGGGGTCGGGGAGCCATTCCAGATCTTGGATCAAGGAACCGTGCAACAAATGATTGATGCCTTCGAAATTGTGGCAGAGGAAGAAGGTCCTGCTGCTGAACCTGATGCTGATGCAGGACAGGAGGCTTCAGCCGAGCCCGAACCTGAACAGGGTGCTGCTGCTGGCGAAGGCGTGGCCCCTATGGATATTTGAGGACGAAAAAACCTGCTTCCTGGTCCTTCTAGATGAGTTTTTTTCGACAATGTGCTTGGAAATTCGGGTTAGTCACTATTTAGACATTATTGTGTTGGATATTTCCTTGCCAGCCTGAGCTGAAACTTGAAACTACATTTACATTTATACTCAAGATAGTGGTCATTGATGTTGTTGACTTATTTAAGTGTTACTGCCTCTTGAATTATGAAATTTGGTGCGATTCTCTTGGAAAGACCAATGTCAATGTGCATTGGGGTTGCTCATAGAGTCACTCTGTGTCCTCCAAACCAAACATAAACACTCTAAACCCAACATTGGACATGGTTTGGAGGACAACACACTTTGAAAACCTCCTAGACCCCTGCATTAAGAGCCAGATTGTTTTTTGTCCCCCTTTTAAAAAAAATAGGTAAATAAGTCCATTTACGTTGGGTCAAATAGTTGATCATTCTATTAAAAATTTCATTCAAATCTATTGTTAAAAATTAGTCCATGTATGTCAGGACGAGGTACATTTGACAGATCACATGTTACTATTTGTTTATTCTATTAATTATAAGTTTTTAATATTAAAAATGAATCAATTTGTTTTTTTGTTATAATGTATAACAATTATTTGTCAATTTTTTTAATGGAGGGGACAAAATGTAATTTGACAAAATCTTTATAGTATTTTTACCATCAAAATCCCTTTAATAATATACAAAAACACATCACCACAAAAATAATGTAATAAATACACAAAGCATATATACTGTCTTAAGATGATCATGGATAATGAGAATTTGAATATTTTTGTAAGTATTCGATTTATTTTTGCAGATTTAAATATTGATCATTGCGGATAATGAATTTTGATTAGGATATTCATTAACAAGCTCAAATTTTGACATATAAATTCATTAGTCTTTTTACTATTTTTAGATTTTTTGAGTAATTTCTTTGTAGAGTTAAATATTTAACAAATATTTAATTAATTTGGATTAGGATAGTAGTAATCAAATTTGGATTTGATGTAAACAATTAACATTTTCAAAATTTAAAATAAATTTACAAATTAATATATACTAGAATGGGATAATATAATTTATGACCTTCGAAGTTGTTAACTAAGTTCATTTTGTTATTTATACATTTTTTTTTTACTTTGGTCTTTAAATTTGGCAACTAAATTCATATTGGTTCATATACTAGAATTCTGTCAAGATTTGATAATAGATGATTGATTGATATAACGATCTGAACAGATGAGTTGAACCAATTCACTCAGAAATACTTAAAATTGATAAAAATAAAAAACCGGGATAAAAATCAACAGTTGAACAAATTGGTTCAGTTTAATAAATTTAGATTTTTATAAAAAAATTAATTAATTATTATTGGTCTGATAGTCGAACCAATTGAATTGATTGAATCAAGAGTCGGTGGTCTAACTTGTTCAATCACCGGTCTGATTATTAGAAAACTGAATATGATATTTGAGATAATATAACATCAAAATTATATAAAATTAATTTCAAAGTATCTTCAATTTTATATTTATGAAGTTGAGGGATGAAAGCACATAAAGAGAAGGCCCAATTTAGTGTTATGAACAAAACGACGTCATGAAGGTGCGTTTGGATGCATTAGACACGGGCGAACTAACTGTAAACTACCTGCAAATTTGTCCTTTTTATTGTTTTCAAATTTTCTTACTATTTTCGTGAAATTCGGCATGAAAATCTTCATCTTCAATCAAAGGCAATCCGCAAATAAAAAATTTGTTTAAAAATTTTAATTAAAACTTATTTATATAAAATAATTTCTAAGTTCATCATCCATATTTGATTTTTGTTTTTTGTTTTTAGGGAGGTGTTTAAAAAATAAAATTAATTTTTTTAATGGACGGATCCGGTGACGACGTTGCCGCGGTGGTAGCGCCGATAGCGAAGTGGAAGAGCGATTTCTCACGGACGTTTCAGTACTTTTTGGATCGTTCAACGCCACACCTGATGGAAAGATGGCTTGGAAGTCTCGCCATTGCGGCCGTTTACGTCCTTCGCGTTTACTTATTGCAAGGCTTTTATATCGTGTCTTATGGCATTGGGATTTATATCTTGAATCTATTGATTGGTTTTTTATCGCCTAAGGTTGATCCTGAACTTGAGCATTTGGATGGTGCTTCGTTGCCGACTAAAGGTTCTGATGAATTCAGACCTTTCATTCGCCGACTTCCAGAGTTTAAGTTTTGGTAAATTTAAATTTAAAACCCGTTTTTCGATTTGGGAATTACTTTTAACTTTTTTTATTGTTATGATCAATAAATTTCATGAATTTTTTGCATTTAATGACTGGAACTTGAAATGCTGAAATCGGTAAGAATTTATGGAAATATTTACTCTATGAATAGCAAATTAGGATAATAAGCACTGTCTTAGTGATTTATAAGGTGCTAGGAAAAGAAATTGATTGCTTTATTGAAGTTTGTTGATACTAGGCTGAGATGATGGTAGTTGTAGACTGTTCATTTGGTGGGTAGAGAGCCATAGGACATATTATGAGTGTTCAAAGAGGAAGAAAGGTGGTTGAGGGATGAAAATAAATATAGAAGAGAGAGGCCGGAGAGAGAGATCTCAAAGCCTTGGCCATCTTATAAAAGGTGCTTATGGTTCTTCTTGAGGCGCCATGTCTCGGTTTCATGTTGATTTCGTAATCTTGAAGTTTAGCAGACCTATTGATATCACTTCCTCCTAAGGACAATGGGTAAATACGGTGTATGAATTTGTTATCGCAAGCGACCTTAGCTCGCAAAACAACCTGCGAGGTTGGCGGATTGTGAGGTGACCTCATGAGGGGTAGGCATAACAAAGTTATCTTTAATTTCTTTTATTTTTCACTTTCAGATATTATTAAACTCTATAATTCTCAGTATTTGAGTATTCAAAAACATACATGGACCATAACAAAATCATGCACATATTGACCAATAAAGAGTTTGCATGTTTTGTTGATAAACTCGAACAAATCTAGAGTTTATTACATATATTTTATTTATAGACACATACAAGATCTCACAAGTATACATATTATGCTTCACATCACTCTTGCTAGCACCTTTTTGTGTGTGTGTGCCTTGAGCATGACTCACTATGAGAATTGTAGTGCCAAGAGTGCCATGCGCCCTGTACAACACTGCCAACTATACTGGATCAAAAATGACTTGCTTTTATTTGGTATTATGGTTTCAGGTACTCAATAACAAAAGCTTTTTGCATAGGCTTCTTGATGACTTTCTTTTCAATATTTGATGTTCCTGTCTTTTGGCCCATATTACTCTTCTATTGGATTGCTCTCTTTGTTCTCACGATGAAGCGTCAAATAATGCATATGATCAAGTATAAATATGTTCCATTCAGCATTGGGAAACAGGTCATAGCTTAGATCTTACTTGTGGTAAAACTTGTATCATTGGAACACCTCATATAACATTTAACTTTTTTACCTTTTGGGTTTTAACAGAGGTATACAGGGAAGAAGACCTCTCCCACTGGCGCAGGTTTAGTGACGGATTGAAGGGGTTGTTTACATCCTTTTCTGGAAAAACAATCCAGAAAGTTGCAACCTTTTCTAAGTTCCAATTTTCATTGTTTTAGAATTTTAGAAGGAAGAGTTGTTAATCACATGTATGTATGTCGGGAATTCCGAGTTCTTATTTCGAATGATCGACATCAAAATTGGTTATTCTTCTTTCTCTATAACTTCTTCCTATGTATTAGACTATTAGTCAATATATATTCTTTTCATTGCTTCATTAAAGTTTGTTGATGATACAAGGCTGTGATGATGGTGGTTGTAGAAGATTCATTCAATGGGTGGGTAGAGAGTCGTAGGACGTATTATGAGTGCTCAAAGAAGAAGAAAGGTCGTTGAGGAATGAGAATAGTGATAAGAGAGAGAAAGGATCAGGAAGCCTTGCCGCTAGGGGGATCTTATAAAGGGTCTCGCTGCTCTTTCTTGAGGTGCCACGTGTCGGTCTCTTATTGGTTCCATATTCACGGAGCTCAGTCAATTTATTGACAAATTTCCTCCCAAGTATAAGTTGTCTTGTTAGGACAGCGGGTAAATAACGATGTACGTATATGTCACCTTTGCCAGATGTGTGTTCCCCGTGCTGTGGGTTTGCGAGGTAGAGAGTTCATTGGCCCTCGTCAGCAGGATTTTGTTCTTGCAGGAGATCTTAGCTCGTGGAACACTCCGCGTGGCTGGCGGGTTGTGAGGTGACCTTGTGAGGTGTAGGCATAACAAGGTTATCTTTAATTAGAAGGAAGAGTCGTTAACCGTATGTACGTATTTATGTTGGGAATTCCGGGTTTTTATTTCGAATGATCAACTATGTTCCACATCAAAATTGGTTAATCTTCTTTCTTTAAAGCTTCTTCCCATGTATTAGACTATTAGTCAATATATATATTCTTTTCATTGCTTTAGGTTTTAGGCCCTTTTCCCCCATATGTTTTTAGCTAATAAGAACTCATTGCTCAAAAACTTATTTTGCTTGCATTGTTGTTTGTTGACCTGATATTGGTTTTTGTGGATGGTATGAAGAAAAGGGTAGTTGTCAAGCAGTCATCAAGGAGAGCTTCTTGGGAATCTTTTCAAGCCTTGATAACACAATATTTGAGGCTTTTAAAAAGTATTTTAACTTGTGAATTATATGGTATTTCAATGGTGGTTGTATAAACTGAGTGCAGGGGAAATTCTTCAAGAAAATTGACTTTGAGGGATGAAGATATATAAAATGCCAGATGGATGCCTAATCATTACACACACGTCTTAGAGAACAACTCTCCAACAACTGAGCCACAGTAATCCCCATGAGTTTCTTTTTTCTTTTTCTTTTTTTGTTTGTATTTGACTTTGATTACTTAAGGAAAAGAATATTACAATTTGAGTATTAAGTTTTATAATAGCATTGTTCATTAAACATGGCCAGCTAATTGTTGAAGGTTTTTTTGTGTCTGTCACTTCCCCCAGCTAGCCCTCTCAGAAAAAACCTTACATTAAAGCTCTCCAACAATATTCCGTAGGAAAAGAAAAATGGGTGATAGAACCTTTGTTGTGATATTCTTCTTTTGGGCATTTCTTACAATAATCACCCCAACCCTTGTTATCTGGTCAGAATCTTCCAAACCCTTGTTGGAAATGAATGGTAAGAGCTTCAAAAATCTTCACTTCTTTTGGTATTTCATGTCTGAATATTATGTTTGAATTGTTTTAGCATTCCTTTGCCTTTTGCAGGTCAGAAAAATGTGGGAATAAAAGATAGGAGAATGATTGGATATGGAGTGGAACAAGTAAGCAATGCAAGAATATCTTCAGCTCAAATGGAGGCAGCAACAACATCCACAACAACTGAACACCATAACTGGAGCTGGTTTCAAGAACTTGAAAGCTTAGCCAGCAAAGTCTTTCAAAAAGCAATGGGGTTGCTGATCAGTGTCAGCTAAATTCAATGATAAACCTTCGAAGAAACTGTATGTTTCAATTCCACCGTCATCAGGTTTAAGTGGTAAAAGTAGCATGGAGGCCCTTGTACTAGAAGTCAAATTGTATTTTGCCCCCTCTACTAAAAAAATGGACAAATTAGTCTATGGAGGTTAGATTAAAGTACAAATTAGTTTTCTGTTAAAAATTTCATTCATTTCTATTGTTAAAAAATGATTCCTGTACACTAGAATGAGGTACATGTGGCGTGCCACGTGTAACTGTCTAGTTATTCCGTTAGTTATGCTAATTTTTAACAGTAAAAATGGATGAAATTTTTAACAAAAGAGAGTAGTTTACTCTTTAATCTAACATATATGGGCTAATTTATTTATTTTTTAAGTAAAAAAGGCAAAATGCAATTTGACTACTAGGAACTTCATGATACTCTTACCGGTTTAAATTTGTTACTTCATTATTGTAAAAAATAATCAGAGAAAGCAAATATTTCAGATATATTGACTCTGTATACAAAAAAACACAAAATTATTGGGTAGAGTAGGTTAATGAAAAACAAAACCTTGAGTTTATTGAATGATTTGTTATGTTAGACATTGGACTAGTTTACAAATTTTAGACTTTGGCTTGTTGTCTCTTGAAAATGACACAATTTATTTTATGATATTGAAAAACCTACTGTATGATTGCTGGTTTTTTTTTTTTTTTTTTTTTTTTTGAAAAAGACGATATGTTTGACATTGACAGCTTCATATATAGGGGGCTGCCGAGCTTTATTTTTGTCCTAGTGTGAATTGTCTAAGTTTGGAAGAATAAGGTTAGTTGAGGATGCTAACAGATGATTTGATAGTTCTAACTAATGATTCCAATCAAGTTTTCAATATATATACACACACATGTGTGTATATGTATGTTATTTATATAATATTATGTTGTTAATCAGAGACCATCCAGGCCATGGGATTTGAACAACCAGGAACCTTCTTGTTGGAGCCCGAGGTGATAAGGGTTGAACTAAAATAGCTGCAAGTGCAAGGTTTGTCTTCTGTTCCATAGCATATATATAATTAAGGCTAGTTTATTAGGGTTTTTTTCTTTTTACAGTGATAATTCAAACCTAGATTTCATGGAGTATATGAAGATGTCATAACTTGAGGTTGAAGCTAGTTTATTAGTTATTGCGTCAATAAAGTGATTATTTATGTATTTGATGCACACCAATCAATTGGACGGGTAAGATGAATTTCGATCTGGTCAATTTAGAATTTAAAATTTTAGAATAATTTATTTTAGGTCAATTTTAGATTAGGGTGATTTTAGTTTTGAGTTGGGGACATTTTAGGTTTGGGTTTGAGAAATGAGATTTTCAATTGGGTCATTGCGGGTTTGGATCATTTCAAGTTCGAGATTTAATTTTTTATTATGAATTTTAATCATTTCGAGTTGTGGTCACTTTAAATTTGGCTCAATTCAAATTTAAATTGATCTCAAAATTGAATCTATTCGAATTTGTGTTAATTTAGGTTAAGACTTTTTAATTTTCTTATTCTAAATAAGATCAAATTGAATTTTAACTCTAATTGATTCAACTCGGATAAAATGGCTAAATTTATAATAATATAATGGTATTGTTTTTAATAGTGAGGATAGTGCATCCTGTTGGGTGTTTTATTTGAAGATATTTTGATAATGCAACATTTACTCTTTAAATTTGGTATTTTTGTTAATTTGATCTTTAATTTATTTTTAAAATTCAAGTGATAATATGACACAAAGATCATTATAACTTAATGAAATTTAGATTTAAGGATTAAATTTGGATAAATTTGAAAGAACTATCAAGTTTCGAGACTAATATGAACAAAAGAATTCAAGACCAAAATGGAAAAAAAATTATAAGTTAAGAGATTAAATGTTATTTTATCCCTAAAAATTACCTAGTCATTATTTTTCTTTTTTTGCAATACATAAAAGAGTTAACGACATTAGTAGTCACCCAACTATACTTTTTTCTATTTTTTTAGTCATCTAACTATGAAAAGTTATAAAATGGTCATCTAACTAATAATAAATTTCTTTTTTGGTCACTCATTATGAAAAGTTACAAAATGGTCATTCGACTATTCAATTTTATCTTTCCTGGTCACCCAACTTCATTGGATGTTTTAGTGTTTTCATTTTTATATTAGCCTGATGACCAAAAAAGATAAAATTGAATAGCTGATTGATCATTTTGTAACTTATTATGGTTGGGTGACCAAAAAAGAAATTTACTAATAGTTAAATAATCATTTTATAATTTTTTATAATTAGATGACCAAAAACGAAAATAAAAACTATAATTGAGTCACCTCTACTTATTTTACCCTATATAAAATTCTTAATTGAGCCCATACAAGGGAATTAGGCTGCTATTTAGAACCTTGAAGACCAAATGATAGTAGACACTGATATGTTGCAGGCCCAAAAACAAATGTTTTAGACACTGATATGTTGCAGGCCCAAAAACAAATGTTTTAGATAGTTGAAATCTTCTAACATAGTGTTCATGCGTTGGGTCAAGATCTAAGTTTAAAAAGAAATTAAGTTTAAATTTAAATTTCGAACTGTTTTGAAAATAGTAAAAATATGTGATCAGTTCTCATTTCTATTCTTTTCAAATTTAAAATTTAATCTCTGTACTTTTATATTTAAGAAATCGGCTCCTTACTTTTTAGATTTCAAAATTCAAATATTATTGATAGCACTGTTAAAATTATTTTTGTTAAATTTAGGTTCATTATAACGTTATTTTTTTTAGTTACATAGCTATTAATTATTAACTATTTTTTAATTTCAAAATATAAGAATAAAAAGTTTAACAAAAAATGTTAAATATTAACAATTAGACTTGAATTTTTAAATTTAAAAATTAGAGGGATTAAATTCTTAAAAATAAAAGTAAAAGAAATAAATTCAAAATTTTGAAAGAAGAACATACTGTATATTCTAACCAAAATTATTTTTTATATTTATATTATTTCTGAATAGTAAAACGAGCCAAAGTTGAAAAATATAAACCCAAACTCAACTTAAAAAAAATTAAATTTCCCGATCTATAAACAGGTCTAAACTTTAACCTCAGTCCCAACAAAAAGGTTTCAAAGGGATAAAAAAAAAAGTAATGGAAATATTTAATTAAACGGTCCCCATCTACATTATTGATTATCCATAGGGGTAGAATACAAGCAACTCCTCACTTTGTTTTAATTTGGTTCTTTCTTGTAGCATAAACTTTTGCCTTTGCTTTTTCACCCACTCTCTCTTAAAACCAATTCCCCCATTTTACATTATTTAGCCTCACTACAAGCTATTGAAGCAACAACAAAATAATACCAACCATTTGTTACAATATTCTATATGTATGTATGTGTGTGTATGTATGTATATTTTGCTCTTTCTTTTTTTCTCTTTTGTTCTTTAATCACCATCAAAGGAAAGCCAAAACAATGACCTTCATGAAATTTCTCCACATCGACAACACGAATACGGGTCGGTATTATTCTCTTTGAGTACAGCACAGATTCTCTTGAAGTTTTATAACCACACAACTCTTGGTACCATTACGAGAAAAATATAATGATAAATTTAACTCTATGGGCGAATCTAGAAATTTTTTTAAAGAGGGTTGAAATTGAATTATAAATTTTTGAGAGTCAAAATATAATTTTATCATATATTAGTTTATGATTTCCTCATTTTTAAAAAAGATTAAACATAATTTTTTTCATTTTGAGGCGTCAAAGTGCAATTTTACCATATATAAATTTATAGTTTAATGATTTTAAGGGGTTGAAATGTAATTTTCCTTTTTTAGGGGGAGTGCACCTGCTTGACCCTTTGCATTCACTCTATTTAGCCTCTAACATTTTACTCTTAATTAACAACTTTTTTAAAAAAATTATCCATATTAAGAGTAAAATACATGTAGTTTGCCCCACAGCAGTCACGTCAATAATATTAAAATTTTAATAGTGCAATCAACTTTTCCATCCAAAACAAAGAATTTTGACTAAACTTTGAAAGTTAAGGACAAAAGTGATCCCCAAAAAATTAAAACTTTAATGACAAAATGAATAAACATTAAAGAGTAAATATGTCTTTATGACTTTCGGGAAATGGTCTCCTATATGAAGAATTCATGAGTTTGAGTTTGAAGAGCTATGCTTTAACTTTGAAAAGACGATAAACATTCAAAGAAGACAATACTAATTTATGCTCGTGAAGTTGACACAAACACTAATTTTGAAAATAAAAATAAGTGACTTTTGTAATCAAAACACATTAGGTAAAGTAGGGACTATAATTTAGTTGACACACCAAAAAATTTCATCATTAATTTGCATTTTTATTTGCAATGGGAGACTAATAGTTGCCCCTAACACCCAAATCTTATCCAAGTCTTATCAAGTTTATGTCCTTGTGGCCATCCCCACTTGTTTGGCAAATTCCAACTTGCTAAAAAAGATTATTTATTTTCATCCAAAATGGTAATGCCATACACTTCTTGCATGAAAAAAAGGGCTCCACATCTCACTTCATGATCTATTTTTTAAAATATTATCTATTTTGTTTTGAATTTTTTAAAATAGGGACTAAATTAACAGTTTTATAAAGTTGAGAGTTAAATTTATTAATTTTGTTAAAATTAAGATTAAATTAATAAAATTTATAAACATTAAAAAACTAAATTTATTATTATCATTACCTTTTGCTTAATAATTCAACCAAAATGGCAATACCATACATATCATGCATGACGGGGGTAAAAAAAGGGCTCCATATTTCACTTCATTCCATTTTTTTTAATTTTAAATATTTTTTATTGAAAAATATAAATATAAATATAAATATATTTTATGAATGTTTTAGAATAAGGATTAAATTGATAAGATATGTAAAATTGAGGCTTAAATTTATTGATCTTTTTAGAATTCGGATCAAATTGATAGAATTTGTAAATGTTGGATAGCTAATTTTGTTAGTATGCCAATAAATAAGGATACGTCAGCATTATGTTAATGATTTAACAAAGAAATAACCAAATTAATGCCGATAACGTTAGTAAATCGAAAAATATTAGAGTTGAGTGACGAAAACAAAAACTTGTTAACAATTGAATGACTAAGTGTGTAATTTAACCTTCTTTTTTTTTTTGCTTTGCTTTGCTTCTACTTGACCTCATTGTAAAGCTTGTCTGCATTTATATGTTCTTATAACCCAATACTAGAAAGTTCACAACTAAAGCAATCAGTTTCCTTTTCCTTTTTTTTCCTTATTTTACAATACAAACAGATAGACACAGAAGTTAGCACTTTAATTAGCTTGGAGTTGTCCTGACCCAAACTTCAACATTCGATTCGATTAATTTAAACGAAAATTCAACTTATCCTTATTTGATTATAAAAGAATCAATAGTTCAAACTCATTGAATTCTGATTCGACCAGAAAATCTAACTCTCAAATTCAAATAATTTAGACTTGAAAGATATGACCTTTTAATTTCGGAAGATCATAAAATTTTAAAATTCAATTCGACTTAATTTGAATTAACCTAATCTAAACCTAATCATAATAGGAGTTAGTGGGAGCCTTGTGCCCTCAATTCCCCAATTTAGAAATTTTTCATCAAGTCCTTGAAAAGTTGTCAATTAAAACTTTTCAATTAAAAAAAATGCTCCTTAATCCTCACAATTTTTTTTTTGAAAATTTTAAAGGCATGTGCCGACAGTGACCAGCTAAATTCATTCAAACTAGATAAAAGTATTATGGAGGTTCTTAGATTGAGAATCGGATTACACTTTCTTTACTAAAAAATGAGTAAATTAGTTTGTATACGTTAAATCAAAGAATAAATATGTCCTTTCTATTACAAACTTCTTCTATTTCTACTGTTAAAAACTGGCGTGACTAACGGAATAATCAAATAGCTACACTTGGCGTGCCACATGTACCTTGTATTAACGTACATGGACCGATTTTTAAATAGATGAAATTTTTAACAGAAAGATTAATTCACTCTTTGATTTAAAGTACAAAGATTAATTTATTAATTTTTTAAATAAAGGGAATAAAATACAATCTAATTTCTAATATAAAAAGTAAGAACTCGATGATAGTTTAGGTGGGGGAATTATTTTGGTGGCCATGGAAGACCACTTTGAGTTTCATATTCCATCAAATTATATGCAGAATCCAGTTTGTAGCTCGCATTCACCACAATCTAAACCCCACATTAAACTTTTGAAATCCTTTTCTTGCCCCCCAACTTTATAAATTCATTTTATTAAGCCCATAAATTCATATTAAAAAAAAAAAAAAAAAAAAAGTCCTATGAATAATACTACTATTTTAAAGCACTACCAGCCGTTTTCGGCTGTCAGGTCAAGGGTCTCCTCTAGGTTTCGCCGGTTGGTGAGTGGACCCCCTAATGTTGGGATCCTCACATTAATCCCTACATGATAATTTCATCTCATCATTAAAAAAAAAAAAAAAATCAACAATTTCAATTGAATTATTCGAAACTCAAAAATGGTTCGAACTTAAAATGATTTAAATTTAAAATGACATGAATTGAATTTCGATGTCAAGTCTAAATTACAAGACTTGAACATGAAATGGTTCGAATCTAAATTTTTAACTTGAATGATAAAACATAAAATAACATACTAGAATGATCCGGATCTAAAATGATTTTAACAAAGATGACTTGAAAATCTCAAAGCTCAAATTAATTAACTTAAATTGATTGGACAGGGAATCAACTTAACCCGCAAAATGCATAAAAATTGTATCATTGTTTTCGACCAAAAAAGGAATATCTATTCAATTGATTAAATAGATTAAATAAGATTAGCATCAAATTATTTAATAAATTAAATATATTGTCAACTATATAAAAGTAAAAAAAAAAAAAATGATGGCATTCCTTGCTATAATTCAAAGCATGCGTGACTAAATAGTTTT
This sequence comes from Gossypium bickii, assembly GCA_025503065.1. Lineage (NCBI taxonomy): Eukaryota > Viridiplantae > Streptophyta > Magnoliopsida > Malvales > Malvaceae > Gossypium > Gossypium bickii. Next base: position 131,338,376 of record CP106714.1, on the reverse strand, counting down.
CCTATACATTAGAGTTCCTTCTGGAAACATATTACTTAAGGTAAATGCTTTTCTTATGTATATAAAATAATTATTTACTACATCAATGTATAAGCTTTTTAGTTTTATAAATGGATTGTTGATTGAGTCTTAGTTCGATTGGTATGTGCATTGTTGTTAGTGTAAGAAGATGTGGGCTCGAATGTATTGAAAGACATTATTTTCCTATTTAAGGGTTCAATCGGTATGTGCAAAATGATTACTGAATTATTGAAAAGTTTTTATTTAAGTCATTGGGTTGTTAAGGTTTTTTTTTTTTTTTTAAATGTTTGACTAATAAGCTTCAAACGATGAATTGATGATTGATACGATGGATCAGTATTCCATCGACAAGTAGAAGAACATGCCTTAGATCTAAGTTGATCTAAAGTTTAGTGTCGGAGATTAAAGAAAAAAATTGTATAGATTTTGGTTCGCAGATTCATAATGTCCAAAGCTATTTCATGAAAACAATTGAATTGTAAAAGAGAAAGGGAATGAGAGTTTTCAATTGATGCAGACGATGCAAACATAAAAGGTCATGCGGTTGCGGTTTTAATAGTTTCATGATTTAAATGAAAACTTTTAAATTAATTTAGTGACCATTTTATAACTTTTTAAAGTTAAATGATTAAAACATAAACTTATTATTAATCAACTGATATTGAGATTAGTTTAAAAAAACTAACACTTTTGGTGAATTTCAATTAACCTGAATTAATATTAAATAATAAAAATAAAAATAAATTTAATTATAAAATACATAAGTATTAATATAAATTATATTTTAAACATTTAATAGTATATATATTTCAAACAGTTAACCAACACATAAAAAGCCCGCCAATTAAAATTAACGGAAAATTAACAAAAAAACAAAAAAACCCGGTTTTGTTTAAATTATAATCAAAGAGAAACTGAAAGAGAAAAGCAAAAAAGCAGAACCTTCATTATGTGGTAATCCTCACAATCGCAGAGCAACTTACGGCGGCGGTAACGACGGAGACGGCGAAGATGGAGAGAGGCGGAGCTAGAGAAAAGAATAAAAGAAAACAACGAACAACCAAACCACTGGTCTAATCGTTTCAAAAAACAGTAAAATTATTAGATTGAGATTCTCTCTTTCATGTGATTGTAAATTGTGTTACATCTCATTTTCAATCTCGTCTTTTCGAGTTTTCCGATGAATTTGTCTCTCCGTTTTGTAAATTTTGATATATTTTTCCCTTTTTTCGAAGAATTTTTTGTTTCCGTATCAAAGGTTTCTCTCTTTTCTTTCTTTTTTTGACAATTTAGGACCCTATTATTTCAATTTAGCTTTGAAAATGTCATTTACAAGCTTTGTATGGGGGATTGGGAATATATCAAATAAAAGTTCAAGGAAGAGACATAGGCTTCGTCGAGGTCAAGCTCATATTACTCCAGAAGCTTCTTTCTCTTCTTCACCTGGCTCACCTGGTTCTTCAACTGTACAAATCGAACAACAGCAATGGGCAAATTTGCCTCCGGAATTACTCTTAGATATAATTGAAAGAGTAGAACAAAGGGAACAATGTTGGCCTGGAAGGAGAGATGTGGTTGCTTGTGCTTCAGTTTGCCGTTCATGGAGGGAAATTACTAAAGACATTGTTAAAACACCTGAGCTTTGTGGCTTCTTAACTTTCCCAATATCTTTAAAGCAGGTAAAATTTGATATATTTTTACCTTCTTTTTTTTTTTTTTTGCTATCTATGATTGAAAAAATCGGGCGTCTTTTTTTTAAAGCCTGGACCAAGGGATACGCCGATTCAATGCTTTATTAGAAGGGAGAGAGCAACTTCAACATTTCGATTGTATATGGGTCTCGGTCCTGGTAATTTTTCTATGTTTTTGGGTGAAAATGTATGTTCTGATTCTTGTTGAGGGGGAAACTCCTTAGGGAGAAGTCTTGACTGTTGGCCACTAAGCAGTGGGTTGAACCCCAACAATGTCAAGGTATTGTCCTGTGTCGGGATTTTGTCTCCCACCTCTGTCGAGAGCTGTGTACGTTCATGGAGGGAGAGCACCTCAGTGTAGATACGACTTGCAATGCTCAGAGGAGAGATGTTGGTATAGTGCATAACAATAATTATGGAAACCACCTACGTTTGGGGGACTCGATCCATCAACCTAAAGCTTATAATCCACATGCTTGCAAGTACGGTACCACTTGAGCGACCTTGACATTGTTGAGGGTCTAATTCGCTGCTTGACAGATGATACTTAGAAGACTTCTCGTAAAAGAGTTGGCTTACCTCAACAATTCTTAAAACTGTGTTTCAGCTTAGTATTATGTTCATATAACTGATATTTATTAGTATGTTATGAATTTAAAGCTTTGTCAGGTGAGTTGAGTAAACTGTTACTAGCAGCAAAAAGGGTCAGAAGGGCCACTGGTACTGATTTTGTTATATCTTTAGTTGGGGATGATTTCTCTAGATCAAGCAACAAGTATGTTGGAAAACTCAGGTAAGCTTTTAGATATGTTGAACTGTTACTTTCTTAAGGATTGGTTGGTTCCTTCTTTTGTGGAATTTAAGTGTGAAGCTTTAACAGGTCTAATTTCCTGGGGACCAAGTTCAACATTTTCGACAGTCAACCTTCAAGAGATTCTACGGTCTGCTCCAGTTGCGAATCGTGTCGAAAAACTCCTCCAGGGAAGGTGGCTCCAAGGGTAACTACGAGTAACTATAACACTGCCAAAATATCTTATGACCTCAATATTCTTCGCACTAGAGGTCCAAGGAGAATGCAGTGTATCATGAACTGGATCCCCGTCTCCGCCATTGAAGAAGAAGGAACTGCTCCTACACCTACGGCATTTACAAATTGCCTTGATGACCATTCTTCTCCCTTGTTAGATTCAGCAGGAAGAAGGCCACAAGTTGGGTCCACTTCGAGATCAATGCAAAATGTACCCTTAGTCTTGAAAAATAAAGCTCCTAGATGGCATGAGCAGTTGCAGTGTTGGTGCTTAAATTTTAAAGGACGAGTTACAGTGGCTTCCGTAAAGAATTTCCAGTTGGTGGCTGCTGTGGAGCCTAGTGAAAATGTTACAATAACTGAACAAGAAAACGTGATTCTGCAATTTGGGAAGATTGGCAAGGACATTTTCACCATGGATTATTGTTATCCACTCTCTGCCTTCCAAGCATTTGCAATCTGCTTAAGCAGCTTTGATACAAAACCAGTATGTGAATAACAATTCTCTTGTTCCCTCTACTGGCATGATTACGCTAGGTTTCATTATATTTTGGTTGTAATTTGTAAATATTTTCCTTGGATGTACGTTAGGCTAGCCATTTCACCGGCAACTGCCTTCATTACTCTGCAATCTACATGCTTCTGTAATGCAAGTTTAATATCTATATATATATTTGGAAGGCACTTACCAGACTCCCCCTATTACCACATACTTTATCACATGCTGCAGCTTTTATATTTACTGTCATGAAAAATATCTGAGGAAATTTTCTCCCTCTTGGTATTTTTTCTTGCAGATTGCAGTACAAAATGCATTTAGCTTTACATAACAATATATCATGAAATTACAAAAGGTTATGCATCTGGAGCTTGGCTGTGTACAATATGGCATCATTATTATCAATGTATAGTTATCATTCTCTATATCTTGTTTGCATATGCTGTCTGCAAACTGGCAGGTAATTCTTACAAAGTTGCGATTTATATGGTCAGAGATCCTCCATCTCCTTTTGTTTGTTCTTCCCCCCAAGCATTTGCAATCTGCTTAAGCAATTTTGATACAAAACCACTATGTGAATAACAATTCTCTTGTTCCCTCTACTGGCATGATTATGCTAGGTTTCATTATATTTTGGTTGTAATTTGTAAATATTTTCCTTGGATGTACTTTAGGCTAGCCATTTCACCGGCAACTGCCTTCATTACTCTGCAATCTACATGCTTCTGTAATGCCAAGTTTAGTATCTATATATATATTTGGAAGGCACTTACCAGACTCCCTGTAACACCCCTTACCCGAGACCGTTGCCGGAGTCGAGCACGAGGCATTACTAGACTTAACTACTAATTCGGCATAAAAATTTTAAACTGTCCATCTGCGTTATAGTCACTAAATTATTTTTATCTCGAGATAAAAAACTCCAAATTAAAATCCATTAATTTTTCCTGAAACTAGACTCATATATCTTTTTACTATAATTTTTTCAGAATTTTTCATGTGGCCAATTAGTACAGTTTATTCATTAAAGTTTCCCCTATTTTACTATTCAACTGTTCTGACCTCTCTTCACCACGAATCAAATTACTCTTTGTAAAGAATTCATATGACCTTCTTATTTATTTCATTTGAAAATAGACTCATTCAGAATTCCATGCATATAAACTATATCCCACAATTATTTTTGTACAATTTATAATGATTTTTCAAAGACAGAACAGGGGATCACATAATCATTCTGAACTAGTCTCACAAAAATTCAATTATCTCAAAACATAAGAATAATTTTTTTGTTGTGTTTCTTTTATATGAAAATAAACTCAATAAGCTTCAATTCTATATCTTATTCACTTTCTAATTCCTTTTCTTCTATTTTTGGTGATTTTTCAAAATCACATCACTGCTGTAATTCAAAAACTGTTTCATTGCAAAATATTGTTAACTAGTTTATAACATCTTTACTCCATCTCATTTATACTCTATACATGCCATATAAATGTTTAAACATAAAACAAAAGCTACCAGAATTGATCTGTATAGTGAGCTTTGCTGTAATGATCCGATCTACCAACTTCTCTTTAATTCAATCCGGCTGATTTGTAGCAAATATTGAAATTTAGGGACTACTCTGCAACTTTTTCTTTTCCTCATTCTTTTTTGGATTCTTGATATGATGTAAAAATATGAATAACCAGCTTTCTCCAGAACTCCTATGGCGTTTCGGCTGAGATAATGTGAAGATATCTCTAGGTTTTTCAATTTTGTCTTTATTATACATGTTAAAATTATTAAATTTCCAATTTTGCCCTTATTTCCCTTATCTTTCTATGATTTTCTTCCCCTTGCCGTCCAACCTTTTCACCTTTAGGTTTAATTGTGCTATAAATCCTCTTTCTTTTAACACTTGAGCTATTTAATTCTTCTAGCAATTTTACATTTGTTACAATTTAGTCCTTTTTATTTAATTGACTACCCAAACATTTAAATTTTTTAGCCAAACTTTAATACTAACTTAATAACACTCCATAAATATTTCTAAAAATATTTATGGCTCGGTGTTCAAATTCGAGGTCTCGACACCTCGTTTTTGACCCATTTGACCTAATAAATTATTTTAATTCACCAAATTCACCAATCCACAATTTCTTCTAAATTCTCACTTGGCTCATAAATATTAAATTACTATCTTATTCAATCTTACCTGTAATAGCCCAAAATAGGGCCTAGTCGGAATAGTGGTTTTAAGACCACAAACTCTAAGTAAAAATATTTAATTTATGATTGATTTAGAGTCTATGATATGTTGGGTGATGGTGTGTAAATTTTGTTAAGTAATTTTTATCTATAAAGTGCCCAATTTTATTATTGGGATTAAATTGCAATAAGTTGCAAAATATGTGGTCTATAATGTGATTGAATTGTTGTGTGGAAATTTCGTTAAGAAATTTTATCGGAGAAGTGTTTAATTTGGTTAGTAGGATTAAATGGGTGCAATTGTGATGAGTTTTTAAAGTGAAGGTCCTTATGAAGAAATTAGTCCATTTATAAGTTAAATGGATAATAAGACAAAAATAGTAAAAAGAATAAAAATAAAACACCCTTATTTTCTTCTTCTCCAGCCGAATGTGAGAAGAAAAAATGGCAGCCATGGATGAGCATTCGGCCAAGCTTCTATGGCTTATATAGATCCTGAAAAACGAGATTTGGATGTAGAACTGGAGGAAAATCGAAAATCGAGAAAGTTGGTAAAATGGTCGTTTTAGCATTCGAGAGATTGTATTGAAAGATCAAAATTAAGAGAAATGCAGGGCGGAGTATGATCGAATTTCGACATGTGATGAATTGACGGATAAGTCCATGGTTAATCCATGGCAAAGTGTGAAATGTAGGTATGGTATCATCCATCTTGAGATATGAAATGTAGGTATGGTATCATCCATACCGAGTTACTCAAATGTAGGTATGGTATCATCCATACCGAGATATGAAATGTAGGTATGGTATCATCCATACCGAGTTGTGAAATGTAGGTATGGTATCATCCATACTGAGTTGTGAAATGTAGGTATGATATTAACCATACTGAGTTAAGAAATGTAGGTATGGTGTTTCCATACCAAGTTGTGAAATGTAGGTATGGTATTTCAATGATGAAAACCATACTGAGTTGTGAAACGTGGCACCGAAAGCAACGACGTACTCAAATTAAGTAATCGTTTCCTAATTTGATAATAAGTAATACAAAAGGAGTGAATCAAATGAAAGAGATTGAATGATTATTAATATTGAGCTCAACTACGTGTATAAGAGAGTTACGAAATGGTTTCGGTCACATGCTTAGTATTAAGTGCAGGTTACTATGTGTACCAGATAGCTTCGGCTACAAGGGTGGTACCATGTGTAGGCCACCGTGTATCTGTTATCATTACGATGAGTTCAACGGGAAAGTGACTAAGAGAAAATACATGTGATTGTGTGATGACTAAGTGTAATTGAATACAATCATGTTATGAATAAGTGCAAGTATGAATGTGACCAATTGAGAAATGTGGCAAAAAATGCGTATGAACAATATGTTCAATATGTAATCGGAAATTTGAAAGATTAGTATAAGCAAGTGATGAACACAACTAAAATGAAAGAGAGCAAAAAAAAAAAAAAAAATTTACAATAGAACTGCTTTGGACAGCAGCAGCGATGTGAATTTGAAAAATCACCAAAAATAGTAGAAATTGAATTATAAATTGGATGAGATATTTATTTGAATATTATTGAGTCTATTTTCATATAAAAGAAACAGAGAAAGCAAAGGATTTTTATATTTCAAGATATTTAAATTCTTGTGAGATTGGTTTAGAATGAGTATGTGATCCCCTGTTCTGACTTTGAAAAATCATTAAAAATTGTACAAAAATAATTATGGGATAAAAGTTATATGCTTGAAATCCTTAATGAGTCTAGTTTCAAATGATATAAATTATAACATCATTTGAATTTTGTACAAGGAGAAAATTGATTCGTGGTGAAAAGTGGTCAGAATAGTCAAACAGTGAAATAGGGGAAATTTTAATGAATAAACTGTACTAATTGGCTAAGCCAAAAATTCTGGAAATTTTATGGTATGAAGATATGTGAGTCTAGTTTCTGATAAAATTAACGGATCTTAATTCGGAGTTTTGTAGCTCGAGATATAAATGATTTAGTGACTATGACTCAAGTAGACAGCTTAAGATGAACATGAGAAAATGGTGGAACTATGTGTAATTATGATTGCATTATCTTGAGAACTTGTTGTGAGGATTTGTCATGTTGAGGCCTTGATAAGGCTACAAATAAGTTGGGAAAGTAAGAACTTAGCATTATTTATGCAAGTTATAACGGCTTAGTAGTAAGCTAAATTTATTGCTAATGCTTATTATTTTTACATGTGAACTTACTAAGCTTTATATGCTTACCCCTTTTTCTTTCCCCATGTTACAGTCCTATTAAACAAGCTTGGGTTGGAGGTCGTTGGAGATCGCTTCACACTATCAAGTTATCTATGTGTATCTTTATTTATAAATGATTTAAGTTATGGCATGTATAGGGACTTGACTAAGTCATTTTGTATGTGTTAAGTAATTTGACCAAATGTATTGTTAAAATGCAGTAATGCCTCGTACTCGGTCCCGCATATAGATACGGATAAGGGTGTTACATGTATTGGTATCAGAGCTATGGTTTAGTCGATTCTCTGACTATCATAGTGAGTGTGAGAGTCTAGCTATACATGCCATAATGAATCGTGATAGTGTGACGGCTTAGACCACGATGTAAATTATATTATTAGATGATCGCACTTCAACCGAACTAAATTCGATAGTGCAAACAATATATTTATGATGAGTTGAGACTCGTAAAAAGTAAGAGAAATAGTTTATGATGTTTATGTGATGATGAATAAATTGTGGATAAAAAAATTCTTACGAAATATGACAGATGAGACGAAATGAAAGTTTACATTATGATAAGTGTTCATGTTGATTTGCATTTGTATGATGCTATGAGTATAACTTGTGAAATTAAGTGAATGTTATGAGTATTTTCTCATGCAGCTCCATGTTACGAGATTTTGTCATTTTTGTTTCCTTAATAAATTATTGTTCAAAGTATCAACCATGAGATATCATTGGAAATGTTCTATTGATGAAAATGGTTTCTTCTTATCATTAAAATGCTTAGAATAATTATAATTTTTGACTTGACGGTGAGAGTTCTTTGATCTGAGCTACGAGAGATATAAAGATTGTGTTTTTGTATTGGTTGTTATGGGAATTTACATTTAAATTTCTCCGATGATCGAGATGCTTTGTTTTCATTTGAGGCATTATCTACTAAAGTAATTGAGAAGTTAGTCTTATTATGGCGACATATGAATATGTCATTATTGGTGGGTCGTGTGCGATACCACAATATTTATTATTATTTGTAGGCGATTATGCGATACCACTCAGATTATTTATCATTATTGGTGGGTGTATGCGATACCACGATATTTATTATTATTTTAGGTCAAAAATGCGATACCACATTATTTATCATTATTGGTGGTCAGTATGCGATACTATCGTATTTATTATTACCGGGGGCCGTGTACAAAACCACTTGTGTATTCGATATTATTCTAAAGTGCTTATCGGAAACTTTGACAAAGTGAAAATTACGTGTGACTATGTGATGACAAATGCAGGGGCATAAGTGCATGTAAATGTGAGCAATGTTTATGATATGCATTCGAATGTGGTAAGACTTGAAATGAGTAAGTTTATATGTAAATGATACGTCCTTTTACTTATGTTTTTACATATTAATGTATCATATGAAATATGAGTGAATATTATTGATATTTATTAAAATGATGGAAAGTGAGGAAATTTTCGGATGAACCTTTGAAAGAGACAAAGGATACGGATGAATACCGTGAATATATGTTAAATGACCTAAAATAATTTCAGCGCTGTGATGAAATTTTATGAAAATCATCCTGGTTTCGCAATGTTACAGTTAAGAAAAAAAGTTAATATTGACTAATCGACTCGTTCGGGGTTCTTATCATATGAGAATGCTAGTTGATTTCAGTGATAGATGAAAGCAGTGTTAATATGTCTGGGTCGTGATCAGTTTACTCTATCTTTTCTGGTATTCTATTAAAATGAATTGACAGAAAAAAACGATGTATTCATATGATGTTGAAATTCAGCCCCACTCGATTGTTATTCTCGTGAAATGTGTATATGAAAATTATGTTGCTTCATTATCGTTCGGTGCTTATAAGTATTATTTTCCTTACGAAATTTTCGAGAATTAGTCGAAGTCGGTATTATTTCTCTTATGAGCTATATTCTCGGATTTCTTGTACGGTATCAAATCTTGGATCTCCTTATCTCAGATTTCTTATTGATTTTATTTTATGAATTGTGCAAGAGATATTCCTTTACCGGAAGTAATCATACTTATATGAGTATGAAATCTAGTTTGATAGTGAACATACAATGTTACTATTGTCAGATGTGTAAAGACTAAAAGTATTGTTTATCGATGTGATTGAGAAGTTAGCCTTGAAATGGCACTACAATTTTAATTGTCACAGAGAGATGCAATTCCAATGTGGTTCATATTTTAAGAAGTAACATGAAAATGAATTTTATTAGATGTGATCTATATTTAGATTTCGGAAAAGAAATCAACAATGATAAAAAGAGTAAACAATGAAGGATCAAGTCGAATCGCATTATGATTGTTATTTACGAGTAATTTTATATATATCTCAATGAGTTAAAACAAGATTGTTATATATCATTGAAACCAGATAGTTGATTTAAGGATCATTGATTCGTGTAGCCTAAAGAATTGTAATAGGATACATGTTTGAGTTATCATGGCAACCTGATGAAAATAGTTCCTTTAGAAAGTGCGGTGAAACAACCAAGACCAATTCAATTATTTAGTCTGGATAGTTTATTGGTTTGAAGTGTATTTTTGATACAAGAACGTGAAAATGGTAGCTTATGCTTGCACTTAGTTAATCTTTGCATGAAAAGAATCTTATGATGTGAATTAGACGGTGATTATTATTCGTAAATAATGATGCTTATTCCATGATTTTGTGAAACTTAGAATTTTGTCGATGAAATGATAAGTTAGAAGTGTTTGAAAAGAACTAACTTCCGATTCAGAACTACAGGTCAGAAACCGACTATTTATTTGTTGTTTCGAGACGGAGTTTGTGTACCAAGAAATCAATTATAGATTATAAAAAAAAAAATTCATACAAAATCGAAAGGTAAGAGTATTGAACTTAGATTAGTGTTAAGTGCTTCTGAAAGTATTTCATTAACCAAAAAAAAAAAAATCATCTAGATAAGTAAAGATAGGTGAGTTGTGGTTCATTGAAGAGTATGGGATTATTGATAGAATAATGCCAATTACTTATTAGTGGGATTTTCAGTCAGAATTTAAGGAGATCAGTAATATGATTTTTATGTTCATGATAAGATAGTACAATTCTGAATCTTAATTTAAGAAGTAAGATGTTGAAGATGCCGAAACTATATGAGAAGCTGAAAGTGACTTGCGAAATTAGACCTAAATCCATTAACTAGTGAGATTTTCAGGGACGAAAATCCCTAAGGGGGGGAGAATTGTAATAGCCTAAAATAGGGCCTAGTCGGAATAGTGGTTTTAAGACCACAAACTCTAAGTAAAAATATTTAATTTATGATTGATTTAGAGTCTATGATATGTTGGGTGATGGTGTGTAAATTTTGTTAAGTAATTTTTATCTATAAAGTGCACAATTTTATTATTGGGATTAAATTGCAATAAGTTGCAAAATATGTGGTCTATAATGTGATTGAATTGTTGTGTGGAAATTTCGTTAAGAAATTTTATCGGAGAAGTGTTTAATTTGGTTAGTAGGATTAAATGGGTGCAATTGTGATGAGTTTTTAAAGTGAAGGTCCTTATGAAGAAATTAGTCCATTTATAAGTTAAATGGATAATAAGACAAAAATAGTAAAAGAATAAAAATAAAACACCCTTATTTTCTTCTTCTCCAGCCGAATGTGAGAAGAAAAATGGCAACCATGGATGAGCATTCGACCAAGCTTCTATGGCTTATATAGATCCTGAAAAACGAGATTTGGATGTAGAACTGGAGGAAAATCGAAAATCGAGAAAGTTGGTAAAATGGTCGTTTTAGCATTCGAGAGATTGTATTGAAAGATCAAAATTAAGAGAAATGCGTAGGCGGAGTATGATCGAATTTCGACATGTGATGAATTGATTTGGATAAGTCCATGGTTAATCCATGGCAAAGTGTGAAATGTAGGTATGGTATCATCCATACTGAGATATGAAATGTAGGTATGGTATCATCCATACTGAGATATGAAATGTAGGTATGGTATCATCCATACTGAGATATGAAATGTAGGTATGGTATCATCCATACCGAAGTTACTCAAATGTAGGTATGGTATCATCCATACCGAGTTACGAAATGTAGGTATGGTATCATCCATACCGAGTTCGAAATGTAGGTATGGTATAATCCATACTTGAGATATGAAATGTAGGTATGGTATCATCCATACTGAGTTGTGAAATGTAGGTATGGTATTAACCATACTGAGTTAAGAAATGTAGGTATGGTGTTTCCATACCAAGTTGTGAAATGTAGGTATGGTATTTCAATGAGGAAAACCATACTGAGTTGTGAAACGTGGCACTCGAGCAAACGAAGTACTCAAATTCGTAATAATCGTTTCCTAATTTGATAATAAGTAATACAAAAGGAGTGAATCAAATGAAAGAGATTGAATGATTATTAATATTGAGCTCAACTATGTGTATAAGAGAGTTACTGAAATGGTTTCGGTCACATGCATAGTACTAAGTGCAGGTTACTATGTGTACTGAGATAGTTTCGGCTACAAGGGTGGTACCATGTGTAGGCCACCGTGTATCTGTTTATCATTACGATGAGTTCAACGGAAAGTGACTAAGAGAAAATACATGTGATTGTGTGATGACTAAGTGTAATTGAATACAATCATGTTATGAATAAGTGCAAGTATGAATGTGACCAATTGAGAAATGTGGCAAAAATGCATTATGAACAATATGTTCAATATGTAATCGGAAATTTGAAAGATTAGTATAAGCAAGTGATGAACACAACTAAAATGAAAGAGAGCAAAAAAAAAAAAAAAAAAAAAAAATTACAATAGAACTGCTTTGGACAGCAGCAGCGATGTGAATTTGAAAAATCACCAAAAATAGTAGAAATTGAATTATAAGTTGGATGAGATATTTATTTGAATATTATTGAGTCTATTTTCATATAAAAGAAACAGAGAAAGCAAAGGATTTTTATATTTCAAGATATTTAAATTCTTGTGAGATTGGTTTAGAATGAGTACGTGATCCCCTGTTCTGACTTTGAAAAATCATTAAAAATTGTACAAAAATAATTATGGGATAAAAGTTATATGCTTGAAATCCTTAATGAGTCTAGTTTCAAATGATATAAATTATAACATCATTTTAATTTTGTACAAGGAGAAAATTGATTCGTGGTGAAAAGTGGTCAGAATAGTCAAACAGTGAAATAGGGAAATTTTAATGAATAAACTGTACTAATTGGCTAAGCCAAAAATTCTGGAAATTTTATGGTATGAAGATATGTGAGTCTAGTTTCTGATAAAATTAACGGATCTTAATTTGGAGTTTTGTAGCTCGAGATATAAATGATTTAGTGACTATGACTCAAGTAGACAGCTTAAGATGAACATGAGAAAATGGTGGAACTATGTGTAATTATGATTGCATTATCTTGAGAACTTGTTGTGAGGATTTGTCATGTTGAGGCCTTGATAAGGCTACAAATAAGTTGGGAAAGTAAGAACTTAGCATTATTTATGCAAGTTATAACGGCTTAGTAGTAAGCTAAATTTATTGCTAATGCTTATTATTTTTACATGTGAACTTACTAAGCTTTATAAGCTTACCCCCTTTTTCTTTCCCCATGTTACAGAGTCCTATTAAACAAGCTTGGGTTGGAGGTCGTTGGAGATCGCTTCACACTATCAAGTTATCTATGTGTATCTTTATTTATAAATGATTTAAGTTATGGCATGTATAGGGACTTGACTAAGTCATTTTGTATGTGTTAAGTAATTTGACCAAATGTATTGTTAAGTCTGGTAATGCCTCGTACTCGGTCCCGGCATAGGATACGGATAAGGGGTGTTACATTACCTGTCGGATTTAGTGATCTCATATCACCATTTCCGACACCAGTGAAAATTAGGCCGTTACAACTCTCCTCCCCTTTTAAAATTTCGTCCTCGAAATTTGTTACTTGAAAATAGATTTGGATATTGTGATCTCATTAACTCCCCTGTTTCCCAGGTTGCCTCCTCCATACCATGTCGGTGCCATAATACTTTAACCAATGGTATTTTTTTTGTTCCGCAATTCTTTAACTTCACGAGCCAAAATCTTCATTGGTTCTTCTGAATAAGTCATATCTGGTTGAAGTTCAATTTCAGTATGAGGAATTACGTGTGAAGGATCTGACCTATACCATCTTAACATAGACACATGAAATACATTGTGAATCTTCTCAAGTTCCGGAGGTAAAGCCAACCGATAAGCTACAGGACCAACCCTTTCCATAATTTCATATGGCCCTATAAATCTCGGACTCAATTTTCCTTTTCTGCCAAACCGTAACACCTTCTTCCATGGTGAAACTTTTAAAAATACTCGATCACCCACTGCATATTCTATGTCTCTTCGTTTCATATCCGCATATGACTTCTGACGGTCTGAAGCATCTTTTAGACTATCTCGAATAATCCAGACTTTCTCTTCAGTTTCCCGAATCAAATCAACCCCAACTATTTTTGATTCACTCAATTCAGACCAACATAATGGAGTCTTGCATTTCCTACCATAAAGAGCCTCAAATGGTGCCATTTTTATACTAGATTGATAGCTATTATTGTAAGCAAACTCAGCCAAAGGTAAATACCTTTCCCAACTGTCACCAAACTCGAGTATACAACATCTTAACATATCTTCTAGAATTTGAATCACTCGCTCTGACTGTCCATCTGTTTGAGGATGAAATGCTGTACTAAAATTCAATCTAGTACCTAAAGCTTCTTGCAGTTTGCTCCAAAATCTAGAAGTAAACCTCGGATCCCGGTCTGAAATTATAGATACTGGAACTCCATGTAGTCTCACAATCTCTGACACATATAATTCAGCTAACTTCTCAAGTGAAAAATCTGTTCTGACTGGAATAAAGTGTGCTGACTTTGTTAATCTATCAACAATCACCCATATCGAATATTTCTTTCTTTGAGTCATAGGCAATCCTGACACAAAATCTATTGTAACATGCTCTCACTTTCATTCAGGAATCATAATGGGTTGTAATAAACCCGTTGGCACTTGATGTTCTGCTTTAACTTGCTGACAAATCAAACATTTTGCAACAAATTCTGAAATTTCTCTTTTCATACCAGCCACCAATATATCTTTTTCAAATCACCATACATTTTTGTACTGCCCGGATGAATAGATACACACTATTATGTGCTTCAGAAAGAATATTATCCTTCAAATCAGAATTGTTTGGAACACAAATTCTGTTATGATAACACAACATACCTTCATCATCAATGCTGAACTCTGAATCTAAATTATCTCGAACCATCTGTTGTTTAGATACCAATTTCGGGTCTTCATCCTACAAATTTTGAATTTGCTAAAGAAACATGGGTTTCACTTTTAATTCTACTAATACAGCACCTTCTTCATTAAGAGCCAATTGAGCATTCATTGTCCGAAGTACAAACAAGGATGACTTTCGACTAAGTGCATCAGTAACTACATTAGCTTTCCTTGGATGATAGTCAATAACCAAATCATTATCTTTCAGCAACTTTAACCACCGTCTCTGTCTTAAGTTCAGTTCCTTATGAGTCATTAAGTATTTCAGACTTTTGTGATCCGTATAAATATAACACTTCTCACCATATAAATAGTGTCTCCAAATTTTTAAAGCAAAAACAATTGCAGCTAATTCAAGATCATGTGTAGGGTAATTCTTTTCATGTGGTTTTAACTGCCGTGAAGCATAAGCTACCATCTTTCCCGACTGCATTAACACACAACCCAAACCATTTAAAGATGCATCACTGTACACAACATACGGTATACCTGATTCTGGTTGAGTCAAAACTGGAGCTTTTGTCAACATTTTCTTTAATTGGTCAAAACTCTGCTGACATTCATTAGACCACACAAACTCAACATTCTTTTGTAATAAACGACTCATTGGTGAAGCAACCATGGAAAAATTCTTTACAAAACGGCGATAATATCCTGCTAGTCCCAGAAAACTTCGCACTTCAGTTATATTCTTGGTGTTTTCCAGTTCACCATCACAAACTTTACTTGGATCCACACGAATTCCTTGGTGATACAATGTGACCCAGAATCCAACTTCATGAAGCCAAAACTCACATTTACTAAATTTTGCATATAACTGCTTTTCTCTCAAAGTCTGTAATACAATTCTCAAGTGTTGTGCATGCTCGGATTCTGTCTTTGAATAGACCAATATGTCATCAATAAATACCACCACATATCTATCCAAATAAGGCTGAAAAATCCGATTCATTAAATCCATAAATGCAAAGCGAGGGCATTTGTTAAACCAAAAGGCATTACTGAAATTCGTAGTGACCATACCAAGTTCGCGATCTTTGGCACATCACACTCTTTAACCTTCATTGATAATACCCGGATCTAAGGGCTATCTTTGAGAACAACTGCAAAGACTTTTCAATTGATCAAATAAATCATCGATCACGAGGTAATGGATGTTTATTTTTATTGTTACCTTGTTCACTATCTCAGAATCAATACACAATCGCAACGAGCCATCTTTCTTTTTCACAAATAAAACAGGTGCACCCCAAGGTGATGTACTCGGTCTGATGAACCCTTTATCTAATAACTCTTGCAATTGTGTCTTCAACTCTTTTAACTCGGCTGGTGCCATTCTATACGGTGCTATTGATATCGGAGTTGTACCTGAAATTATATCAATTACAAATTCAACCTCACGATCTTGGGGTAAACCAGGTAATTCCTCAGGAAACACATTAGTAAACTCATTAACAACTGGCAATTGTTCCATCTTCATTTCAGAACCCCGAGTATCAAGAATATAAGCTAAAAATGCTTTATTACCCTTTCAAATCAATTTCCGAGCTGTAAAGGCTGAAATAGTTCTGACATCATTCTTTTTATCTCCAAACTCAGCTGAAACTATTTCCCCTGTTTGACATTTTAAATCAACCCGTTTTTCTCTACAATTCACTATGGCATCGTGTTTAATCAACCAATCATTCCAAGAATAACATCAAATTCTTGGAAAGGTAACAACATTAAATCAACAGAGAATTCACAGCCTTGTATTTTCAGTGGACAATTCCGACATATTAAATTAACTAACACACTTTGTCCTAACGAGTTAGTAACTTGCACATCAATATCAATGGACTCAACAGTTAAATTCTTTTCTGACACTAATGCAGTGCAAATATATGGATGCGTAGATCCAGGATCAATTAAAGTATACACAGAATCATTAAAAAGATGGAAAATACCAGCTATCACATCTGGAGTAGAAGCTTCTTCCCTTGCTCGGATAGCATATGTACGTGCAGGTGCCCTTGTTTTTGATCAGGCTACAATATCTCTCATTCCCGAACGAGCAGTCTCAGCAGTACTACTTTGACCCGAACGTCTACTTTTCTGAGGAGTATTTGTTTGTTTCTCGCCTTGTTCTTTATTTTCTTTTAATGACTGAGGACAGTCCCGAATAAAATGATCAGTTCCACCACATCTATAACAAGCTCCGATTCTTCCCCAACATTCATCAATATGAAATCTACCACAATTTTTGCATCTAGGTCTCGAAATATTTTGCACACTACCAGTACTAGCTGCTGGTTTATTAGTCACTCCGACATCTCTTTGAGTTGTTTTACTTTTATTCAATCATTCCGGAATTGTAACAGATCGACTAAAATCATCTCTGAACTTTTTAGCTAGAAAAGTCGAAGTTGGTCTAGAGAAACTTCTTTTGTATACTTCTTTACCTTTTCTTTCTCTTTGCATCTTTCTGTTATACACTTCTTCCATCTTTTGAGCTCGATCGGACAGAACCACAAATTCTCGAATCTCTGTGCCTCAAATCATCATTCTGATTTCATCATTAAGCCCTTCTTCGAATCTAATGCACATTTCTTCCTCTGTCGGTACAACATCCCGAGCATATCTACTGAGATACACAAATTCTCTTTCATATTCAGCCACTGTTTTATCCCCTTGTCGAAGATCAATAAATTCCCTCTTTTTTTTTTATCTAAATGTCTCCTTCCCACATACTTCTTTTTAAACTCGTTTTGGAAGAATTCCCAGGTAAGTTTATCTGTAGGTACCACTGCCTCAATGGTTTCCCACCAATTATATGCTTCTTCTTTCAATAATAAAACCGCACATTCAAATAGTCCTCCGGAAAACACATCATCTGTTTAAAAACTCTTTCCAAACTCTTTAACCAATACTCTGCTTTAACTGGATCATCGTCCGATCTTCCTTGAAATTCTTCAGCTCTAAACTTTCTGAGTTTATCAATCGATGTTCTTTTGCTAGATTCATCTATTAAAGGAGGAGCAACTGGAGTTGTAACTGGTGGTACATTAGGGGGAGGAGGAGGTTGTTGTGCCTGACTTCTTCCTTGTATTGTTTCACTAAACCACTGATTCATTACCCCGTAAATCAAATTTTTAAGTTCTTCCTCTCTCATCAAAGAAATCGGAACTGTCGTAACCATTTTTTTAAAAAAAACGGGAAAACGACTCGGGTTTTGAAAATGAAAATACAACAGGAGTCGCCACCGACCTTATTAGGTGTGGTCGGATCACCTTTGTTTTAATAAACATTTTGATTTACTAAAACAATGTTTTTTTGGTCTACGAATTTTGAGAAAACGGGCTCGGGAGTCGGTTACGTGCGAGGAAGGGTTAGCACCCTCGTCATGCCCCAAATTGGTACCAAACTGATTAATCGATATCTCAATGTCGAAGATTTGAAAAGATTTTTTAAATTCGGATCTTTAAAAAATGTTTGGATAGTTGAGGCTTTAAATTTGAGATTTCTTTATTCCGAGAGGACACAAACATCACATCCAAAGACGTTAGGACACGATATTGAAGCCTTCAGAATCAAAGTTATCTCGGAGTTCGTGAAATTTATTAAAAGGATGTTTAGTGTTTTAGTCAAACGGAAAATCGCAACCCAACACGTTAGGGCCCTACTCTCGAATTTCTAAACACATAAACATTGCCTTATTTGAAAACTCTTGGACGAAATAAAGTGGTTTTATAAAATGTACTTTGATCTTATAGTGTTTAAGCTAAAAGTAAGTGTAGGTATTCGGGGCAAAAAATCGAGATTTCTTTGCTCAAAAAAGATCTAAACATCACATCCAAAGACGTTAGGACACGATGTTTTAATCTCTCGTAATCAAAGTCGTCTTGTGTTTTATGGAGTTAGACCGAAGAATGCTTAATTATTTAGTGAAACGGAGAATCGCAACCCAGCACGTTAGGGCACTATTCCCAATTTCTAAATACAAAACATTGCCTTTATTTGGAAAACTTTTTAATGAAACGCGATAATTTTACTGAAATGTATTTTGTTTGATGATGAACATATGTAAAAATACTACTAATAATGATGATGATAATATTGAATAATAATAACAATAATAACGAAAATAAAATAACAATCGTGATGAAAACAATAAGATGATAATAATAATAAAAAAATAGTGATAGTAATAAATAGTAGTAGTAATAATAATAATAACAATAACAATAAAGAGCAATGACAATGTAAATATAAATAATACTAATAATAATATATAATGTATAAATAGTAATGTAAAAATAAAACGAAAGATAAAATGATAATAAAAATAACATTAATAATAACATATAATACAGTAATGAAGAAATGAAAAATAAAATAATAAAAATAATAATAAACAATGATAAAAGAAATTGTTGAAAAGAAAGAATAAAATGATAATAATATTAATACTGGTAATAGTAATTAGTAAGTAAATAATAAAATATCTATACCAAAGAATAATATATATATATGCAAAAGTTCTAATAAAATAAATGTAATAAAGATATTAAGTAATAAAAATAATTTAATTATAATAATATAAATAATTAAAATAATTAACATAATTGCAATAAAAAATAAAAAGGCAAAAGAATATAACAGATGGGCCAAATTAAAATTAAAACCGAAATAAAGGGGCCAAATTAGATAATATAAGAAATAAAAGGACGAAATAGCAATGCAATGCGCGCTAAAATCTTTGGACGAGGAGCGCGATTTTCCTAAATAATTAAGCACGGCGTTTAAGTGGACCGAATCACAAACCGCGCGAAGTTTCTAGGCCAAAATTAAAACAACGAAAGATCTAATTTTAGAAAACGAAAATGCGGAAGGACCAAAAGGAAATTACCCCAATCAACAAAAACACGCGGATCCTCCGGTGGGTCCAGCTCAACGCTACTGGTTATAAGGAAGCGAAGCGACGTCGTTTTGGGGCCATCAATCGAGCCCTAAACGGCGTCGTTTTGAAACCTTTATAAAACCAAAATTTTCCCTTTATTTCTTCATTTCATTGCTTACACAAAAAAAACTCTTTCGTTTTGTTTTTTTCTCTGAGGGTTGGGCGCCCTTGGGATTCTCGCGAGAGACGCCACGGGCTCCTCGCTCACGCCTTGCCTTCTGCGCGCGGCGGTGGAGCCCAAAAAGGTAAAGTTTTGATTTTTTTTTATTTTTTTTATAATGTATATATATATATGGATGTATGTATGTTTGAATAATAATAGAAAGGAATTCGAAATAACGAAAATAAAAACTATAAAAGAAAAAAAACTTAACACTATTTTTTTTCTTTCTTTCTTTCCTTCGAATATTGTTCTTTGTTTTGCTTGTTTTTTTGCTTGAAATCTTGTTTCTGTGTTGATAAATAAAAAGGCCGAAAAAAAAGATCCTTTCAAAATGAAACTAGATCGGCTTTTATAGCCATTGTTTTACAACTTGATAAATGCTATGTCTTTTCCCATTCATTGCTTGCAGGCACTAGTTGTGGAATGGCGATGGCGGAGGCGTGGGGCGGAGTGGGGTTGGGCAGGCGAGAGCAAGTGGCTAGGGTTAGGTTTTTGCTTGTTTTGGGTATTGGGTTGGGCAGAATTGGGTTTTAGGTTTGGGCTCAGTGGGTCATTCGGGTATTGGGTTATTTGATTTGGGTTTTGTTTTGTTTTTGTTTGATGCAGGGTTGAAGTCGGAAGTGGGCCCGCAATTTGGGCTTTGTACAGGAACATTACTACTTCTTCCTGTTCGTAAGTCTGTATTCTACTATTAACTTCTTCTTCTTGACCAAAGCACCCTCGGATCTATCGGATATCTTTACAATCTATAACAAAAATTAGTAGTTAGATCGGATCATTCACATCACACTATCACAGATTTATATGGCTTGTATTTCTAGACATTTTATACATCACATTCATCCCAAGAATCATCTAAACCAAAGCTCTGATACCAATAAATGTAACACTCCTTACCCGAGACCGTTGCCGGAGTCCAGCACGAGGCATTACTAGACTTAACTACTAATTCAGCATAAAAATTTTAAACTGTCCATCTGCGTTATAGTCACTAAATTATTTTTATATCAAGATACAAAAATCCAAATTAAGATCCGTTAATTTTCCCTGAAACTAGACTCATATATCTTTTTCCTATAATTTTTTCAGAAATTTTCATGTGGCCAATTAGTACAGTTTATTCATTAAAGTTTCCCCTGTTTTACTATTCGACTGTTAGAGCCTCTCTCTTCACTACTGAATCAAATTACTCATTGTACAGAATTCATATGATCTTATTTATTTCATTTGAAAATATACTCATTCAGGATTCCATGCATATAAACTATATCCCAAAATTATTTTTGTACAATTTATAATGATTTTTCAAAGATAGAACAGGGGATCACATAATCATTCTAAACTAGTCTCACAAAAATTCAAATATCTCAAAACATAAGAATAATTTTTTTTGTTATGTTTTTTTTATATGAAAATAGACTCAATAAGCTTCAATTTTATATCTTATTCACTTTCTAATTCCATTTCTTCTATTTTTGGTGATTTTTCAAAATCACGTCACTGCTGTAATTCAAAAACTGTTTCATTGCAAAATATTGTTAACTAGTTTATAACATCTTTACTCCATCTCATTTAAACTCTATACATGCCATATAAATCTTTAAACATAAAACAAAAGCTACCAGAATTGATCTGGATAGTGAGCTTTGCTGTGATTGTAATGGCCTAAATTCAAGATTATCGGAATAATGGTTTCGCAACCATAAATCCGATTTAAATAGAAATTTATTTCAATATGTTTGCATGAGTCTTTATATGATAGGAAATATTTTTATAAATATTTATAAAATGTTAGTAATGCGGTATTAAACTTTCGTTAGAAAATTTTAACGTTTGGGTAGGTAATTAAATGAAAAGGACTAAATTGAAATGAAAGTAAAAGTTTAATTATAGATTAAAAGAAAGTATAAAGGACCAAAATGGCAATTAAGCCATTTTGTCTAGATTGAGGCGGTGAATTGAAGAAAAATCTGAGATTTTTAGTTTATTATTATATTATTATATTATTATATTATTATATTATTATATATATATATAAAGAAAAGAGAAAAGAAACAAAAGAGATAGAAACAGAAAAGAAACAGAGAGCAAACGTGAAAGAAGAAAGAAAAAGAGAAAAGAAAGAAGAAAAGGAAAAATTAAAAGTTTGAAGCTTGGAGTTTAATTTGGTAAGTTAATTTAGTCCTTTTTCTTTTAATTTTGATGCTTTATAAGTTTTAGAACAAAGTTTTGATGAATTTAAGTTGAAATTTTTGAAGTTTCAGAGTTTTTGAATATATCATATGATGAATAAAATGATGAATTAGTGGTTTAATTGAAAGAATTTGAAGTTAGAATTGGGTAAAGGATTTAATTGTAAAAAATAAGCTATAACAAAACTGTTTTGGACAGCAGCAGTAGAGTAAGTTTGAAAAATCACTAAAATTCGTAGAAGTGGAATTAGAAGTTGAATGAGATATGAAATTAAAGCTTATTGAGTCTATTTTCATATGAAAGAAACATGGAAAGCAAAGGAATTCTGTAATTTGAGATATTTATATTTTTGTAAGACTGGTTCAGAGGGATTTCGGGATCCCCTGTTCTGACTTTGAAAAATCATAAAAAATTGGAGAAAAATAATTAGGGACTTAACTTTATATGTTTAGAATCCTGAATGAGTGTATTTTCAAATGAAATAAATAAGAAGGTCATATGAATTCTGTATGAAGAGTAATTTGATTCGTAGTGAAGAGAGGTCAGAACAGTTAAATAGTGAAACAGGGGAAACTTTAAGAATAATCTGATATTGATTGGCCATACCAAAAATTCTGAAAATTTTATGAGAAGAAGATATGTGAGTCTAGTTTCAGGAAAATTAACGGTTCTTCGTTTGGAGCTCTGTAGCTCGAGAAATAAATAATTTAGTGACTGTGACTCAAGTAGACAGCTTTGAATAAGCTAAAAATAATAATAGAATTATAGAAAATGCTACATGTGAACATGAAATGTATTGAATTGATGATTGGATTTATTTATTTAGATCCGGAAAACTCAAATACAAAGCTAGATCGAGGAAAGGAAAAAGTCCCGGATTAGTAGATTTTATAAACGAACTAGTATCGAGGTAAGTTCATGTAACTTGAATTATATTGTTAAATGCTTGAAATGTATGTTATTGATGTGAATATAATTTGAATGTTCATTGTATGAAAATTGATGATACATTGGTATATTTGATAAAAAAAGGAAGAAATCCCGGTTGATAAAAAAAGCGAAATAAAGGGGCCAAATTAGATAATATAAGAAATAAAAGGAAGAAATAGCAATGTGCGCGAAACGCTGGGGACGAGGAGCGCGATTTTCCCCAAATAATTAAGCACAGCGTTTAGAAGTGGACCGAATCACAAACTGCGTGAAGTTTCTGGGCCAAAATTAAAAGAACAGAAGATCTAATTTTAGAAAACGAAAATGCGGAAGGACCAAAAGGGAAATTACCCCAATCAACAAAAACGCGCGGATCCTCTGGTCGGGTCGGGTCAACGCGTGGGTTATAGGGGCGAAACAACGTCGTTTTGGGGCCACTGAATCAGGCCCTAAACGGCGTCGTTTTGAAACCTTTATAAAACCAAAATTTTCCCTTTATTTCTTCATTTCAGCTGCTTACACAAAAAAAAACTCTTTCGTTTTGTTTTTTTTTTCTCTACAGGGGGTTGGAGCGCCGATGGGATTCTGGCGAGACGCGCCACGGCTCTCCGTCATGCCACGCCGCCGTGCGCAAGTGGTCGAGCCCCGAAAAGGTAAAGTTTTGATTTTTTTTATTTTTTTATAATGTATATATATATGGATGTATGTATGTTTGAATAATAATAGAAAGGAATTCGAAATAACGAAAATAAAAACTATAAAAGAAAAAAAACCTTAACACTATTTTTTTTGTCTTTCTTTCCTTCGAATATTGTTGCTGTTTTGCTTTTTTTTTTTTTGCTTGAAATCTTGTTTCTGTGTTGATAAATAAAAAGGCCGAAAAAAAAGATCCTTTCAAAATGAAACTAGATCGGCTTTTATAGCCATTTTTTTACAACTTGATAAATGCTATGTCTTTTCCCATTCATTGCTTGCAGGCACTGATTCTGAATGGCGATGGCGGAGGCGGTGGAGCAGTGGGGTTGCGTACAACAAGCGCAGCAAGTGGCTAGGGTTAGGTTTTTGCTTGTTTTAGGTATTGGGCTGGGCAGAATTGGGTTTTAGGTTTGGGCTCAGTGGGTCATTCGGGTATTGGGTTATTTAATTTGGGTTTTGTTTTGTTTTTTGTTTGGTCTGGGGTTGATGCTGAAGTGGGCTCGGGCAATTTGGGCTTTGTACAGCTGCTCCTCTTTGCTCATTGTCGTGTAACGAGAATGGAGTAAAGACTTCAATAAGCTCAATGTTGCCTGGCCTCGCCAAGTAGCTTCGTTCTAGTCCATCGCATCTTGTTGCTTGGATCCACTCCATTGCTGCAACTTCAGAGGTATAGGATTCTTTGTTTTAATTTGTTAACTTCGATTTGCTCCTGCAACATCAGGAATCGCCAAATCTGCTATCTTCAATCTAATTCCAACAAACTCAGGGATCACTAGACTGATGTTTTCGATCTACTTCCTGCAACTTCAGGAATGTCAAATCTGCTTTCTTTAATCTGATCCCTACAAACTCAGGGATCATCAGACTGATGTCTTCGATCTACTTCCTGCAACTTCAGGAATGTTAAATCTGCTTTCTTCAATCTGATCTCTACAAACTCAGGGATCACCAGACTGATGTCTTCGATCTGCTTCCTGCAACTTTAGGAATGTCAAATCTACTTTCTTCAATCTGATCCCTACAAACTCAGGGATCACCAGACTAATATCTTCGATCTGCTTCCTGCAACTTCAGGAATGTCAGATCTGCATTCTTCGATCTGATCCCTACAAACTCAAGGATCACCAGACTGATGTCTTCGATCTGATCCCTACAAACTCAGGGATCACCAGAGTGATGTCTTCGATCTGCTTCCTGCAACTTCAGGAATGTCAAATCTACTTTCTTCAATCTGATCCCTACAAACTCAGGGATCACCAGACTGATGTTTTTGATCTTCCTGCAACTTCAGGAAGTTCAAATCTGCTATCTTCGATCTGCTCCACTGCATACTCAGGGAGACGAGATCTGCTCAACCGCACTGTCCTCTTGAGGACTTAACCTGTAGAATGAGTACATGCTTATGCCTAATGATTAGGATGCCATGAGCATGATGAGTCAAAATGTTATGAGTGTGATTTCCTATTTGAGGTGTTATCATCTATGTATCGGTCAAGGTTTCGTCTTTGTTTCCCTTGCAGTAACTGTTTTCGTATGAATGACTTGCCCTTATGGGAATTTCAAAGCCCATTTTAGGCCTCAGGACGCAGGCCTATATTGACTTCTAGCTGTCTTTCCCGGGATTCTCATCTCCTTCTCGAAGGATACCCGGCTTGGTTCGTTTTGGATTAGTTCCTTAGCGATTTAGGGTTTTTTAATCTTTCCTTGTTGAAAATTGACCCGTCATACCACTTTTTGGATGACTAGGTAACATTGTTTATCTCCATTAATGAATTGGGCGAGGAGCTTGAAGAAAACGGTTCCCCTTGAGACCCTTCTTTCCTCAATATCTTTAATCTGGGTACGTAGAAATTCTAAACAATTGTCCTGTTTCGGTTTCTTGCTTTGTCTAGAGATTTCCAAAGTAATACGTAAAACTTTCTTTTGTGAAATTATCAGTTCATCAATTATTATTTCAATGCAACATGTTTATGAATGATGGGCAACAATAAATTAATTTCAAGGAGAGTTTTAAAAGAATTATCAATGATACGAGCAAATTGATCGGGAACATATCTTGTTTGCGGTGAAAAAGAATCCAACAATAGTAAAAACGAGCAAGACACGAATCAAACACCCTAGACACCGCCAATTGGGCTTCTATACAAGTTTCATGAAGACTGTTTTGAGCTTTAGCATGTGTTTAAAAGACTCAAAGTACTTCGTTAATGCCCTAATTATGCACGTGCTTCCTCTTCTGTTGATTCTAGTGCTGCAAGATTGCCACATGTCTATTCAAAGTTCGAGCCGCCCTTTTTGGGTTTTCAACTCAAAAGCCCTTTGGTCTCAAGGCGCCCTTTGCGGGTTTTCGCCTTGGCCTCTTCTGTTTCAAGTAAAGTACTTTTTAACCGAATCTGAGTTCACGGGGTTGGGCAAGCTTTTCACGTCCATCTCAGTCAGAATCAGTGCACCTCCCGAGAAAGCTTTCTTTACCACATACAGCCCTTCCCAGTTCGGCATCCATTTTCCTCTGTAATCCTTTTGTATGGGAAAGATCTTTTTCAACACGAGGTCCCCCTCATGAAATTCTCTTGGCCGAACTTTCTTGTCATAAGCTCCCATCATCCGTTTTTGGTACATCTGACCGTGACGAATGGCCCTCAATCTTTTTTCTTCAATTAAATTCAACTGATCATATCGAGCTTGGATCCATTCGGCCTCATCCAGTTTTACTTCTGACAACACTCGAAGAGAAGGTATTTCCACTTCAATAAGTAGAACCGCTTCCATCCCGTAGACCAATGAGAAAGGTGTTGCCCCAGTAGAGGTTCTAACGGATGTCTGATAAGCATAGAGTGCAAACGGCAACTTCTCATGCCAGTCTCTATAAGTCTCAGTCATCTTTCCCACTATCTTTTTGATGTTTTTGTTGGCTGCTTCCACTGCCCCATTCATTTTTGGATGATACGGTGACGAATTATGGTGTTTGATGTTGAATTGGCTACAAACCCCTGCTATCGTGCTATTGTTTAAGTTCAGTGCATTGTCTGATATGATCCTCTTAGGCATTCCATATCGACAAATGATCTCCTTTTTCAAAAATTGACTAACCGCTGATTTAGTGACGTTAGCATATGAACCGATGTCCATTCAAAGCCTTCGGAGATATCGGCCCAATGACATCCATGCCCCACATGGAAAATGGCCATGGAGAAGTCATAACATGTAAAGGTGATGGGGGCACATGAATCTTGTCTCCATAAATCTGGCATTTATGACATTTCTTGGCATAGTTGATACAGTCTCCCTCCATGGTGGACCAATAATATCCAAACCTCATTATTTGTCTGGCCATTGTGAATCCATTAGCGTGAGTTCCACAGACGCCTTCATAGACTTCCTCCAGGATTAACTTAGCTTCGGCGGCGTCCACACATCTCAGCAGCACTTGATCTTTCCTTTTCTTGTATAGGACTTCCCCATCCAGGACGTAATCACAGGCTAGTCATCTCAGCGTCTTTTTATCGTTCTCAGTCGCTTGATCTGGGTATTCACGATTTTTCACATGCCGCAGTATATCGTGGTACCATGGTGGGCCAGTTTTCTCTTCTTCCTCGACATTGTAGCAATGGGCTGGGTCTTGATGAATGCTCATTTGTATTGGTTTCATATCTTCGCTTTCATTTATTCGGACCATGGAGGCCAGAGTGGCCAAAGCATCAGCCATCTGATTCTCGTCTCTGGGCAGGTAATTGAAAGTGATGTCATCAAACTCTCTGATCAATTCTTGGGCCAATCTTTTGTAGATAACCAATTTTGGATCTCTGGTTTCCCATTCTCTTTTGAGTGAGCAGAAACTCCATTAACTTTCAATACCCTGATTTTGAGTTCGATAGCAGCGCGGACACCCATAATGCAAGCTTCATATTCAGCCATATTATTAGTGCAATCGAAATCTAGTTTACAAGTGAATGGATAATGGTCTCCTTTTGGGGACATCAGGACTGCCCCAATTCTTTTGCCCACGCCCCGTCGAGATTCAGTTTCCATGGATGGTCTTTGGAGGCGCCTTCTTCAGTGTCTGCCACGTACATCAAATCTTCATCAGGGAAATCAAAATCTAAGGGCTCATAGTCTTCAAGGGCTCTACTGGCTAGAAAGTCTGCTATCGCACGATCTTGCCGCCCCTTATAGCATGCTCAATCATCTCCCCTGCCATCACTATGTCGGCAAAGCTCTTAGTCGTACTCACTATCATATAGGTTATGAAACGGGCCTTCAGGGTATTAATGAAGAGCATAGTAGTCTCTTTTTCTAAGAGGGGTGGTTGGACCTATATGGCGACCTCCCTCCACCTCTGCGCGTACTGTCTGAAACTTTCGTTTTGTCTTTTTTCCATGCTTTACAGAGTAATTCTATCCGGTACCATGTCCGTGACGTGGCTGTAATGCTTCAGAAACGCTTGAGCCAAATCTCTCCAGGAACTAATGTTGGCCCGACTAAGCTGGTTATACCATCTAGCTGCTGCGCCCACCAAACTTTCTTGGAAGCAGTGGATTAAGAACTGATCATTGCTCACGTAGCCAGCCATTCGCCTGTAGAACATGGTGGTGTGGGCCTCCGGGCAGCTAGTCCCACTATATTTTTCAAATTCGGGCATTTTGAACTTATGGGGCAGTACCAAATCGGGACCTAGACTTAAATCTTTTGTGTCGATCCCATGATGATGAACGATGCTTTCCAGCGCTTTGAACTTTTCCTCTAGCCATTTGCAACGATCCTCTAGTTGCCTTGAGGATTCTATTCTCGACCCCATTCTCTCTACTGCATCCAGATCGGGCACAACAGAGTTGGCCGAGCTATCTCCTGGTTGGGATCCAGAACCCGCGTGACGGCTCACGAGAGGTCTAGTGTCATCCTGCCCTTGCTGGGGCTTGATTGTAACTGGTGGCCTTTGGTGATATTCCTCAGGCAGGGCTCTTGAGTGCGGCGGGGTAAAACTCGGGGAGCGCCTTCGCTATCCTCATCGACCGGAGGTATTGGACCTTTCCCTTTGTCTGTTACTCCATTCAGCATTTGGGCCATCTGTGCTATCATGTTTTTCTGGGCCTCCAGCATTTAGTCCTTCATTTCCTGCTGGAGTTTCAACATTTGCTCTTGCATTTGTTCCTGCATTTCTTTCTGGAATTGTTCGAACCTTTGATCCATTCTCTTGGTTTTAGCACGAGTCCCGTAGTAATGTTCAGTTCCCAAATTTCCTCTTTCCTCTCTCTTGTCTGATAATTTTAACCAATTAGGTTCTTTTTATAGACTTAAATACATAATAACGCGATGCAATGCGATGAAAATGCATGTATGCAGCAAAATGCATTGATTTCGATTCAATTTCATTAAGATAGCTTTTCCAGAAAACAGATTTCTTTATATAAAATGGATTACATATAAGGCCTAGCCCTAACACTTAGGGCCTTGACTTTCTTGAGAAGCCATGCTAACTCTTGGCCTCGGTCCGACTCTGACTCGTACTTTAGACTTAGTACATTAGCTTGGACTACTAAAGTTTGTAGATGATCTGCCACTTCTCGCACTTGCGTCACGGCTTCCTCCATGATGTAGTCCCGATCTCTGACTTGACTCTGGGAATGGTGAAGTTCTTCTTTCCACCGCTTTTCATTAATTTCGAGAAGCTCCACCCGAAGCTCGTAACCATGTAAAGCAGATTCTAACTCTTCGATCCTTGCTTTCATCTCTTCAATTTTGCTTAGGCTGGCCTTCAATTCAATCACAGAATTACTGCTGCGATACTGATATAAAGATTTTTCTAGCTCCGACACTCGATTTTTCAATTTCTCTTTCTTGTTTTGACTTTCTGCCAAATTTCTTTCCAGAGTATCTTCTTGTTCTTGAGCTTCTAGGAATTTCTTCTCCCATCGACTGGATCTATCTTTCTCTTCCTTAATTTTTTGACGCCATTGCTCCGACGTCTTTCCTAGTACCGCAATTTTCATCGACCTTCGCAGCTTCTTATAGTCTGTCTTTAAGCTGTCTAAGTCTTCTTCAACTTTATTCTTTCCTTTTCTCAGTCTCTCAGCTTCTAGTTTGTGAATATTGACATCTAACCCTAGCTGCATTTTATCCTCCTCTAGCTGCTCTATCCTTTTTCTCCATTCCAGACTTCTTTTCTCAAAGTCCTGTCTGATGATTTCGAGCTCAGACGGGATCACCTGCAGGTGTTCTTCTAGCGGTCGGGCATTTTCCTGATTTGATGCGGGGATGTTGTCGTTGACTCTTTGAGTCCACCATCGATCATATTCAGGAGTTGTCATTGGATTAGCAGCAAACTGTTTCATTCTGTGAGTCCAGCTCCAAGTATTCGATATTTCACGAACTCTCTTTTTGCTATGATCTCATTTATATTCAAACTCACATTGCATTAACCCTTGTGTCACTGGCGTAAACTGTCTTGATCTGTACTGTCTCAACACGAGGAGAGGAGCGTACCCGACAGCTCCTCATATTCCCAACAGGGGAACCTAGTCAAAATCGCCACACCGATACAAGATCTCGTCCGGAATCATCAAAGGAGCTCTCTATTCTACATCTTCTCTTGCAAGCTTTGTAGAATCGCCATCCATCTTTCTTCAGTAAGATCGTCTCGTCTTGTTGTAGCTGCTAATGTTTTTAGCGGAGAATATCGTTCGGAAAAGATCCGACACGATACTTTTTCTACTTTCCAGAAATGAGCGTGGAACCATGTCAGCAAGAGTTGCGTACAACCAATGAATCTTCCTTCGCCCGCTCTTCGGCATGTATTTAGGGATCTAAAAGTTTCGGCTAAAATTGCGGGAATGGGTGTGACGTTCCTATCCAATCTGTCAAATAAGTTAGAGACCGCCTCGTCCACATATCCTAGAGCCTTCGGGAAGACGATCAGTCCATAAATGCTCAAGGCGAGGATGTCGACCCTTTTTTTCACATCTGGGTGCGCTATGATTAAATCTCTTAAGCTTCTCCAAGGGATGCACTTGCAATCTCCTTTTTTTTTATCCGGGCAGTAATCCACTGCTTGCTCATTCCCGTAATATTCATTAGCTTTTTCAAAAATGTAGGGACATTAACGGGTCTCACATATACTTTGTCAACTTGAATCTTCAGGCAGCGAAGCAAAGCCATGTATTCTTCTATAGTGGGTACCAAATCTACTTTCCCGAAAGTAAAGCAACTATAGGCAGGGTTCCAGAACTGGACTATAGCCCGGAATAAGTGTTGGTCTATCTTGACATCAAGCAGATAAGGCAAATCACCATAATGATAGTAGAATAATTGCTTGACTTCATCGTCCCACTGACTCCATATTTCTATCATCTCTTGGAGACTATTTTGGGTAACGCTGACGCGTGTGAAATCCCATAACTCCGACGTGTATCCCACCGTAAGACTATCGCCTTTTTCTTACTGTACGGTCTCGGCCCATATTCGGACAGCCGCGTTGTCTTCCACTTTATCAAGAAACCCCTTTTCCATGACAAGTTATCTATACAGCAACCGAACGTGAATCAACATCTTTTTGATGAATATATCAATGCAATAAAAATAAAATGAGGTGAATATTTCATAAGTAAAGAATTCAAAGGCCTAATCGGGTAACCTCCTAGGGCTTGGCGTAGCTCTGCCTGGGGCGGCTTTTAAGGTTTGTTATATGAGGTTTGGTTCTAGGGTAAAGGTACCTGAACCAGCGGATTCCTCGATCCTCACCTATTATAGGCTCATATGGGCCGAGTTCGGTTCAGGGGAATACATTTCCCTATGGCTGCAGGAGATGAAAATCTCACGAAGACATAGATACGGATGTATTCCGAAAGCGATCCACTATCCTGCACAGAGGTGAAGACCTCACGAAAGAGTAGTTTCTCACTCCCACTTAGGGGTGTGACCACAACGGTCATGCAATGCAATGCCAAAGTATATCAAAAGCTTAGAGCATATGAGGGCATATAAATGCAATACTGAAGATCGTGGCCCAATGCATATAAAGAAAAGGATCGTATGTTAAAACAAAACTTTCAATATTCGACCAAAGGACAAAAATTAATCAACTCGTGGCTTGACTCTCTTTTTAAAGTCCCCAGTGGAGTCGCCAAGCTGTTGTAACCATTTTTTTAAAAAACGGGGAAACGACTCGGGTTTTGAGAATGAAAATACAACAGGAGTCGCCACCGACCTTATTAGGTGTGGTCGGATCACCTTTGTTTTAATAAACATTTTGATTTACTAAAACAATGTTTTTTTGGTCTACGAATTTTGAGAAAACGGGCTCGGGAGTCGGTTACGTGCGAGGAAGGGTTAGCACCCTCGTCATGCCCCAAATTGGTACCAAACTGATTAATCGATATCTCAATGTCGAAGATTTGAAAAGATTTTTTAAATTCGGATCTTTAAAAAATGTTTGGATAGTTGAGGCCGAAATTTGAGATTTCTTTATTCCGAGAGGACACAAACATCACATCCAGCACGTTAGGACACGATATTCGAAGCCTTCGTAATCAAAGTTATCTCGGAGTTCGTGAAATTTATTAAAAGGATGTTTAGTGTTTTAGTCAAACGGAAAATCGCAACCCAACACGTTAGGGCCCTACTCTCCGAATTTCTAAACACATAAACATTGCCTTATTTGAAAACTCTTGGACGAAATAAAGTGGTTTTATAAAATGTACTTTGATCTTATAGTGTTTAAGTTAAAAGTAAGTGTAGGTATTCGGGGCAAAAAAATCGAGATTTCTTTGCTCCGAAAAGATCTAAACATCACATCCAGTACGTTAGGACACGATGTTTTAATCTCTCGTAATCAAAGTCGTCTTGTGTTTTATGGAGTTAGACCGAAGAATGCTTAATTATTTAGTGAAACGGAGAATCGCAACCCAGCACGTTAGGGCACTATTCCCCGAATTTCTAAATACAAAACATTGCCTTTATTTCGGAAAACTTTTAAATGAAACGCGATAATTTTACGAAATGTATTTTGTTTGATGATGAACATATGTAAAAATACTACTAATAATGATGATGATAATATTGAATAATAATAACAATAATAACGAAAATAAAATAACAATCGTGATGAAAACAATAAGATGATAATAATAATAAAAAAATAGTGATAGTAATAAATAGTAGTAGTAATAATAATAATAACAATAACAATAAAGAGCAATGACAATGTAAATATAAATAATACTAATAATAATATATAATGTATAAATAGTAATGTAAAAATAAAACGAAAGATAAAATGATAATAAAAATAACATTAATAATAACATATAATACAGTAATGAAGAAATGAAAAATAAAATAATAAAAATAATAATAAACAATGATAAAAGAAATTGTTGAAAAGAAAGAATAAAATGATAATAATATTAATACTGGTAATAGTAATTAGTAAGTAAATAATAAAATATCTATACCAAAGAATAATATATATATATGCAAAAGTTCTAATAAAATAAATGTAATAAAGATATTAAGTAATAAAAATAATTTAATTATAATAATATAAATAATTAAAATAATTAACATAATTGCAATAAAAAATAAAAAGGCAAAAGAATATAACAGATGGGCCAAATTAAAATTAAAACCGAAATAAAGGGGCCAAATTAGATAATATAAGAAATAAAAGGACGAAATAGCAATGCGCGCGAAACGCTGGGGACGAGGAGCGCGATTTTCCCTAAATAATTAAGCACAGCGTTTAGAAGTGGACCGAATCACAAACCGCGCGAAGTTTCTAGGCCAAAATTAAAACAACAGAAGATCTAATTTTAGAAAACGAAAATGCGGAAGGACCAAAAGGGAAATTACCCCAATCAACAAAAACACGCGGATCCTCTGGTCGGGTCGGGTCAACGCGCTGGTTATAAGGGCGAAACGACGTCGTTTTGGGGCCACTGAATCAGGCCCTAAACGGCGTCGTTTTGAAACCTTTATAAAACCAAAATTTTCCCTTTATTTCTTCATTTCAGCTGCTTACACAAAAAAAAACTCTTTCGTTTTGTTTTTTTTTTCTCTACAGGGGGTTGGAGCGCCCTTGGGATTCTGGCGAGACGCTGCCACGGGCTCCGTCGCCCGCGCCGCCTTGCGCGGCGGTTGGAGCCCCGAAAAGGTAAAGTTTTGATTTTTTTTTTTTTTTATAATGTATATATATATATGGATGTATGTATGTTTGAATAATAATAGAAAGGAATTCGAAATAACGAAAATAAAAACTATAAAAGAAAAAAAACCTTAACACTATTTTTTTGTCTTTCTTTCCTTCGAATATTGTTGCTGTTTTGCTTGTTTTTTTTTTGCTTGAAATCTTGTTTCTGTGTTGATAAATAAAAAGGCCGAAAAAAAAGATCCTTTCAAAATGAAACTAGATCGGCTTTTATAGCCATTGTTTTACAACTTGATAAATGCTATGTCTTTTCCCATTCATTGCTTGCAGGCACTAGTTGTGGAATGGCGATGGCAGAGGGCAGGTGTGGCAGGTGGGGGTTGGGCGCTGGGCAGAGCAAGTGGCTAGGGTTAGGTTTTTGCTTGTTTTGGGTATTGGGCTGGGCAGAATTGGGTTTTAGGTTTGGGCTCAGTGGGTCATTCGGGTATTGGGTTATTTGATTTGGGTTTTGTTTTGTTTTTTGTTTGGTCTGGGGTTGAAGCTGAAGTGGGCCCGGGCAATTTGGGCTTTGTACAGGAACATTACTACTTCTTCCCTGTTCAGAAGTCTGTATTCTACTATTAACTTCTTCTTCTTGACCAGCACCCTCGGATCTATCAGATATCTTTACAATCTATAACAAAAATTAGTAGTTAGATCGGATCATTCACATCACACTATCACAGATTTATATGGCTTGTATTTCTAGACATTTTATACATCACATTCATCCCAAGAATCATCTAAACCAAAGCTCTGATACCAATAAATGTAACACTCCTTACCCGAGACCGTTGCCGGAGTCCAGCACGAGGCATTACTAGACTTAACTACTAATTCAGCATAAAAATTTTAAACTGTCCATCTGCGTTATAGTCACTAAATTATTTTTATATCAAGATACAAAAATCCAAATTAAGATCCGTTAATTTTCCCTGAAACTAGACTCATATATCTTTTTCCTATAATTTTTTCAGAAATTTTCATGTGGCCAATTAGTACAGTTTATTCATTAAAGTTTCCCCTGTTTTACTATTCGACTGTTCTGACCTCTCTTCACTACGAATCAAATTACTCATTGTACAGAATTCATATGATCTTATTTATTTCATTTGAAAATATACTCATTCAGGATTCCATGCATATAAACTATATCCCAAAATTATTTTTGTACAATTTATAATGATTTTTCAAAGATAGAACAGGGGATCACATAATCATTCTGAACTAGTCTCACAAAAATTCAAATATCTCAAAACATAAGAATAATTTTTTTTGTTATGTTTTTTTTATATGAAAATAGACTCAATAAGCTTCAATTTTATATCTTATTCACTTTCTAATTCCATTTCTTCTATTTTTGGTGATTTTTCAAAATCACGTCACTGCTGTAATTCAAAAACTGTTTCATTGCAAAATATTGTTAACTAGTTTATAACATCTTTACTCCATCTCATTTAAACTCTATACATGCCATATAAATCTTTAAACATAAAACAAAAGCTACCAGAATTGATCTGGATAGTGAGCTTTGCTTTGTGATTGTAATGGCCTAAATTCAAGATTATCGAATAATGGTTTCGCAACCATAAATCCGATTTAAATAGAAATTTATTTCAATATGTTTGCATGAGTCTTTATATGATAGGAAATATTTTTATAAATATTTATAAAATGTTAGTAATGCGGTATTAAACTTTCGTTAGAAAATTTTAACGTTTGGGTAGGTAATTAAATGAAAAGGACTAAATTGAAATGAAAGTAAAAGTTTAATTATAGATTAAAAGAAAGTATAAAGGACCAAAATGGCAATTAAGCCATTTTGTCTAGATTGAGCGATGAATTGAAGAAAAATCTGAGATTTTTAGTTTATTATTATATTATTATATTATTATATTATTATATTATTATATATATATATAAAGAAAAGAGAAAAGAAACAAAAGAGATAGAAACAGAAAAGAAACAGAGAGCAAACGTGAAAGAAGAAAGAAAAAGAGAAAAGAAAGAAGAAAAAGGGAAAATTAAAAGTTTGAAGCTTGGAGTTTAATTTGGTAAGTTAATCTAGTCCTTTTTCTTTTAATTTTGATGCTTTATAAGTTTTAGAACAAAGTTTTGATGAATTTAAGTTGAAATTTTTGAAGTTTCAGAGTTTTTGAATATAGCATATGATGAATAAAATGATGAATTAGTGGTTTAATTGAAAGAATTTGAAGTTAGAATTGGGTAAAGGATTTAATTGTAAAAAAATAAGCTATAACAAAACTGTTTTGGACAGCAGCAGTAGAGTAAGTTTGAAAAATCACTAAAATTCGTAGAAGTGGAATTAGAAGTTGAATGAGATATGAAATTAAAGCTTATTGAGTCTATTTTCATATGAAAGAAACATGGAAAGCAAAGGAATTCTGTAATTTGAGATATTTATATTTTTGTAAGACTGGTTCAGAGGGATTTCAGGATCCCCTGTTCTGACTTTGAAAAATCATAAAAATTGGAGAAAAATAATTAGGGACTTAACTTTATATGTTTAGAATCCTGAATGAGTGTATTTTCAAATGAAATAAATAAGAAGGTCATATGAATTCTGTATGAAGAGTAATTTGATTCGTAGTGAAGAGAGGTCAGAACAGTTAAATAGTGAAACAGGGGAAACTTTAAGAATAATCTGATATTGATTGGCCATACCAAAAATTCTGAAAATTTTATGAGAAGAAGATATGTGAGTCTAGTTTCAGGGAAAATTAACAGTTCTTCGTTTGGAGCTCTGTAGCTCGAGAAATAAATAATTTAGTGACTGTGACTCAAGTAGACAGCTTTGAATAAGCTAAAAATAATAATAGAATTATAGAAAATGCTACATGTGAACATGAAATGTATTGAATTGATGATTGGATTTATTTATTTAGATCCGGAAAACTCAAATACAAAGCTAGATCGAGGAAAGGAAAAAGTCCCGGATTAGTAGATTTTATAAACGAACTAGTATCGAGGTAAGTTCATGTAACTTGAATTATATTGTTAAATGCTTGAAATGTATGTTATTGATGTGAATATAATTTGAATGTTCATTGTATGAAAATTGATGATACATTGGTATATTTGATAAAAAAAGGAAGAAATCCCGGTTGAATGAAAGGAAAAATTCGATGGATCTCTGAAAAGGAATTGACGGTAAAAAAGGATCTAGCCCGACGGGGTGATCCTATCCTGATATAGCCCTCCCGAAGAATATGTGGAAAATGGATTTAGCCCGACGGGTAATCCGAATTAGGTCTGAATTTAGCTTTGGATAGTAATTCAGATCCAAGCTCATTAGAGTAATTGTCGCTGCGAGGATTTAGCTTTGGTAATCCCGACAATACTCTATGAGTTTATATTACAGGATTTAGCTTTGGACCGTAATCCTCTTTGTAAAGATGAGGTTCGCGGGAGTGTGCTCTCTGAAATGAAAATGTGCGCACATGAATATGAATTGACGGACCCGGATTTGTACACAAAAGTGTACCTCTGAAAATCCATCGAAATTTCGAGTAATTCAACGGGATAAATATGGAAAAATAACAAGGAAATGAAAATCATAGTATTGATGAGCTCATCAATCATGGTGTGTATATTATTGATATATGGAAATTAATGAACTAACTTGAATGTTGAGCTTGTGCATGTTAGGGTATTAATGCATTGAATGGATATATGAATGCTTATTACATTGTATTGAAAATATTAGGTAAGTATAATTCTTGTTACATGGGCTTACTAAGCACAAAGTGCTTACTCTGCTTTCCTTTCCTTGTTTTGTAGTGTTAAGAGCTCCTGAGGTCGAATCGGTGGGAGACTCATCACACTATCAACCCCAGATATTTCGGTATTTAAAGAAATTTTAGTTTGGAAATGAATGGCATGTATAAGCTAATAAAATAAATGTTAATATGAAATGAATATAAGGTTAGCCACTGATATGGCTTATGTGTTGAAGTTATTTTATAAATATGCATGAATTTTATTTTGAAAATATGTTGAATTAGAATGGTTTCGGTTAAAAAAAAAAAAAAAATTGTAAACTCTGGTAATGCCTCGTACCTTATTCTGATAACGAATACAGGTAGGGGGTGTTACAGTGATGATCCGATCTACCAACTTCTCTTTAATTCAATCCGGCTGATTTGTAGCAGATATTGAAATTTAGGGACTATTCTGCAACTTTTTCTTTTCCTCGTTCTTCTTTGGATTCTTGATATGATGTAAAAATATGAATAACCAGCTTTCTCCAGAACTCCTATGGCGTTTTGGCTGAGATAATGTGAAGATATCTCTAGGTTTTTCAATTTTGTCTTTTATTATACATGTTAAAATTATTAAATTTCCAATTTTGCCCTTATTTCCCTTATCTCTCTCATGATTGTCTTCCCCTTGCCGTCCAACCTTTTCATCTTTAGGTTTAATTGCCCTATAAATCCTCTTTCTTTTAACACTTGAGCTATTTAATTCTTCTAGCAATTTTACATTTATTACAATTTAGTCCTTTTTATTTAATTGACTACCCAAACATTTAAATTTTTCAGCCAAACTTTAATACTAACTTAATAACACTCCATAAATGTTTCTAAAAATATTTATGGCTTGGTTTTCAAATTCGAGGTCTCGACACCTCGTTTTTGACCCATTTGACCTAATAAATTATTTTAATTCACCAAATTCACCAATCCACAATTTCTTCTAAATTCTCACTTGGCTCATAAATATTAAATTACTATCTTATTCAATCCTACCTGTCGGATTTAGTGGTCTCATATCAGCATTTCCGACATCACTGAAAATTAGGCCGTTACACTCCCCCTATTACCACATACTTTATCACATGCTGCAGCTTTTATATTTACTGTCATGAAAAATATCTGAGGAAATTTTCTCCCTCTTGGTATTTTTCTTGCAGATTGCAGTACAAAATGCATTTTGCTTTACATAACAACATATCATGAAATTACAAAAGGTTATGGATCTGGAGCTTGGCTGTGGACAATGTGGCATCATTATTATCAATGTATAGTTATCATTCTCTATATCTTGTTTGCATATGCTGTCTGCAAACTGGCAGGTAATTCTTACAAAGTTGCGATTTATATGGTCAGAGATCCTCCATCTCCTTTTGTTTGTTCTTCCCCCCAAGCATTTGCAATCTGCTTAAGCAGCTTTGATACAAAACCAGTATGTGAATAACAATTCTCTTGTTCCCTCTACTGGCATGATTATGCTAGGTTTCGTTATATTTTGGTTGTAATTTGTAAATATTTTCCTTGGATGTACGTTAGGCTAGCCATTTCACCGGCAACTGCCTTCATTACTCTGCAATCTACATGCTTCTGTAATGCCAAGTTTAGTATCTATATATATATATATTTGGAAGGCACTTACCAGACTCCCCCTGTTACCACATACTATATCACATGCTGCAGCTTTTATATTTACTGTCATGAAAAATATCTGAGGAAATTTTCTCCCTCTTGGTATTTTTCTTGCAGATTGCAGTACAAAATGCATTTTGCTTTACATAACAATATATCATAAAATTACAAAAGGTTATGGATCTGGAGCTTGGCTGTGGACAATATGGCATCATTATTATCAATGTATAGTTATCATTCTCTATAATCTTGTTTGCATATGCTGTAAGCAAACTGGCAGGTAATTCTTACGAAGTTGCGATTTATATGGTCAGAGATCCTCCATCTCCTTTTGTTTGTTCTTCCCCCCACAGTTGAAGCGACAACCGTGTCGTCGAGGCTTTTCGGGATTACCAGGGTCCGAGTCACTTGATTCTGCAAAAAGCCCTCTGAGGCATCTTCTTCGTACCGTAGGTTCATATGTACGCTTCTCTGCTGGTGTGATATTAAATCTAGTCTTGCCTGGCTCGGTATGCTCTTCCTTTGCTTTAGACTTGGTTGATTCTGCTAAATTGTGTACAAGTTCCAGATAAACACCTGGATTTCTTGCATTCACAGAACTTTCACACACAATTGAATTATTAATGCTTTGTATGTTATTATTGGCATATGCTGTTGATGCTGGATTTTCTTTGGTTACTGAATCCTTAGGCTTCCTTCCCCTGGAGCTTTCTTCTCCATCAGTGGTAGCATCAGGGCTGTCATCCGGGTTGATCTTATAACCCCGGTGAATATGAACTAATCCCTCCTTTTTGATTGATTCTGAACCTAAGTGAAAAGATGCCCCTCTATTTTCTCCTGCTAGTGTTACGACACTGATTGATTTTTCATCTGTAGGTAGCTCCAGTTGCTCTGTGGTGAGCTTATGAACAAACTTACAAACATCTTCTCGGATCTCGTTCTGGAGGGGAACTTGTTCCCAATTTGAAGAGACATGCTTTTCATGAGCTTTATTTGGTATGCTCCAGTTTCTTGGATATGCTGAACTCACGGTTTTGATTTGCTTTTCATCATTGCTTGAGGTTTTCAATGTCTTCTTTATTTCCATATCATCTTGCTTCTGCTGGTGTCGTTTTCCTGTTTCCAGAGCAGCCATTAACTGCTCTTTGGTTTTTGTCCCAGCATCTGTTGCTGCAGCAAGGAGTTTAGTAATTGTTCCCTGCTCTGGCTCTTCATGAGTTGAACCCTCTGCTGTTGCTTTCCCGTGTTCTTCTTGAACCTTCTTCCTTTCCACTCTTTCCTTTGGCTTTAGTGGTGCTGAAGGTGTTTCCATAGTTGTGCCATTAATTGGTGCAATTTCTGCAACACCAAATGGTTGAGTCTGTTGATGAGAGGCAGATGGTGGGGATTGAGTAGAACTTGGAGGTTGGGACCTTTCTTGTATAGCTGTTGGAGAATCTTTTGGAGCAGACACGTCTCGAAGTGACGGAGAAGAGGGTTGTGGAGATGTTTGGCCAGCTGGCTGAGAGGCCAAACGGGAGGAAGATTGTTGCTTGGAGACTGCCTGCGCTATTGATTGAGGCTGAGAAACCATGCGAGATGGAGATGGGGGCACAGAGATAGCCCTTGCTGGTGACCGCGTTTGAGAGGTAGCCTGAGTTTGAACTGTTCCATGAGATGCTGATACTGGTCGAGACATCCCTTGCTTGTCTGTTACTCTACGAGATGCTGATGGTGGAACTGAAGAACCTCTGATTTTATGTCGAGGCGTTGATGTTGGCCGTGAAGTAGCTGGACTTGATGTTGCATCTGGCTGAGGTTCTGTCTTTTGTCCTGGCACTCGAGCCCGCATGGGAGCAGTCTGTACTGGTGCGATCCCTGGAGGCCAAAATGGTGGCTGTTGGATAGATGTCGTAGTGCTTGGTTGGGAAGGAACTTCAGTTTGAGCTGTAGGACGTGGAGTGGCTGCAGCTGACAGCCACGGGAGTCGGAAACGAAAAAGTTGCCTCCGTTCTGCCATATATGACAACGAGAAAACAGAAAAAAGAAGACAAGAAAACAACGATTGAAAATCGAGAGGGACGGTGTTTGCCAATGATATAACTGACATCTGATGTCTGGTATGTATAGGTTCAAAGTCTGATGATGCCTTTGGAACATGGCTTTCTTCTTGCTTCTCCAAAAGGACAAATCATTTCATGCAATATTCTGGATTCTTAAGGTAAGCTTTTTTATCTTGTCTTGTCTAGTAGGGATAGCATCTAGTGTTTTCTCATTATTGCCTTCATGGTTACTTACATTCCATGTCTCTGTTATTCTTTTCTTAAATGCATAAACCATACTTACAAGTTCCACCCACGTCAGTCATGTGGGTCTAATTATGGTTTCAGTCCTTATACTATACTGAAATTTGAGATTTAATCCTTTCAATGACATAATTTGGCCCCTCTACTATTATAATGTTATTAATAGGTCCAAATTGATAACATTGTTAATAGTAGTGACGTGGATTTTTACCATAAGAAAGTTATCTGAGCTATCTTTACCGTAAGAAATTTATTAACAACAAAATCCTCATCATCATTTTCATGGCAACTTTTATAACAGTGGAGGGTCCAAATTATGTCAAATTAAAAGGATTAAATCTCAAATTTCAGCGTAGTAGAAGGATTAAAACCATGATTTGACCTAATAATTATAAGGGTTAATGCAACTTTTGCCCCATGAACTTGATAATTAGGTTCACTTTGATACTTGTACTTTTTATTAGTCTACTTTGGTACCTGAACTTACAACTAAGTCCTTTTTTATCCTGAACTTGGAAAAATTTTAAAGTTTGATTATATGACTCTCTGAGATCGTGTTAGGTCCACTTCTTTTAGGTGCCAAATCATCGAACTTTCACATTTTTCTAAGTTCAATGACCAAAATGGACCTAGTTGCTAAATTCACTTACCAAAATAGACAAAAAAAAGTACAAATACCAAGTGAGCTTAATTGCCAAGTTCAAGAGCCAAAAATTATATTAACCCTAATTATAACTTAACGTAAACAAAGCCAAGAGACTCATACTATATTTTGGTTTTCATACTTTATTCCATCTCTCTAATCCATGGAAACAATTGTTAGCTTTCTGGTTGAGGCAAGGAAAGGAACCTTCTCAAAAAGACAAAATGAATAATAGCAGACCAAAAGTTTTCCTTTTATTTTGTCTTGTTAATCAAGTAATGTATTCCCTTTCTCTAAATATAAATTTTAAAACAAGTGGATCAAAACAATATTCTAGTTTGCTTCATTGTCAATTGTCCAAGGAGCTGCTTTTCTAAGGTATATGCAACTCTGCATTATAATGTAAAACCTATACATACACTTCTAAAAATGTATATATATTTATAGACATATATTTGTATCTGATCTTTGATTTACAGTGCCAACATAATGCAAGGATTGATCCAAGGACTAAGATCTTGCTGGCAGGAAAGAATCAAGCTAGCAATTCTAAGAAATTCGGGAGGACATAACCGGAAAAACATGTTCTCGCGTACCCGTTCCGTGGAAACAGAGGAAAAGGGATTAGAAAACATTACAGTAGCAGATGTATTGATCACTAAAGGCGAAGAAAACGTCGGGTCTTGGCTTTGGTGTCGGGTCAACGACAATGTCGATGATGCCATGAAGAATGCAAGTATCATACAACAATTTAACTGTGATTATCTGGTCTGGCTTGGTTTGGTTTGGTTTGGTCTGGAGAATATTTGTTATTAAAATGACACAAGGGAAATTTTGCAGATGGCACAACATAACATTGGGTCATTGGTGGTGTTAAAACCAGGAGATCAACTACATATTGCAGGGATCATCACAGAAAGAGGTAAAAGAAATATGTAACATTTATGTTTTTTTGCTCACTATCTAGATTTTAGACTAAACCTGTCAATTAGAAGGAATGGATAGGTCTTTAGGTCGGGTGAATTTGAGTTTTAAAAATTTTTTGTTCATTTTGGTTCGGGTCATTTTCAGTTTCTGGTTATTTTGAGTACAAGTCATTTTGGATTTGGGTCATTTGTGTGTGACGCTCCAATTTTTTTGAGTTGAGTTACTTTTAGGCTATTTCAAATTTAAGTCAATTTAGAGTTTGAATCAATTCATGATCGAGTTGTATGTTTTAAAAAAAAAAAATCTAAATTCGAATTATGTAAATTGAGTTTTTGTATTCGAATTATAATTGATAAGTCTATTTAAGGATGAAACTAGGGGTAAACCCCTCGAGAAAATTTTATTTTTATCCCCTTTCAAATATTAATAATTTAATTTGAGCCGTTTGGGCAAATGGAAAACTGGTTATTCACCCTTCCTAA
This sequence comes from Gossypium bickii, assembly GCA_025503065.1. Lineage (NCBI taxonomy): Eukaryota > Viridiplantae > Streptophyta > Magnoliopsida > Malvales > Malvaceae > Gossypium > Gossypium bickii. The sequence goes on along the minus strand of CP106714.1, from coordinate 131,294,517 downwards.
AAATTAATTATTTATTTTTAAGACCTTTTAAATATAAATTTTAACTTTGGAATCTTTCTCAAAACTTTATAATATCGTCTCAATTCTTACACAAAGTTCTCGGTTCTCACCGTCTACTCTTGACCATTGACCAATTATGTTGTTAATGATCAATATTTATTCACGAGTAATCAATAAACATGCAAGTTTCAATCATCATAAGGAGTTTATAAATAAAATTTTCTAACTTTTTAGCCTTTTTTTTTCCCTTAGACTACTTGAGAAAGATCATTGGGCAAGGGAGACCACCAAAATACACAAGAGTGGGGGAAATCATGACAGATGAGGTATTTTCTCTCTATCCAAACATTTTTTGATACCAGAATTTAATTTCAATATTTAATTTAATATCTAAACTTTTTTCCCCAATTTCATACTAGAGTAGAGGTTCATTTTGGTACTTGATTTTTTTTACTTTTAATGTTTAATTTAGTACCTAAACTTTTTTTCAATCCCAATTAAGTACTTATGTTTTTTTTAGTAGAGCATACATATCAAACATTTGATCTGGATATTAAATTAAATATTAAAGCCGAACTTATGTATCCAATTAGAAAAAAAAAAATCTCAAGTATTAAAGGGCATATTAATCCCTTTTATTTATTTATGTTTTTGCTACAATTAAAACCTGTCCTTTATGAAACAGAACAAATTAATCACAGTGAAATCTGATACAAGCATTCTTCAAGCAATGCAACTCATGACAGGTAAACTTAGTTTATTCATTGCCAGAGTGTTCTAAGAATCTCAAAAACCATAGTTTTTCCCTTTGAATTTTATAACATCAACCATCCTTTATCATGATCCCTCAGACAATCACATACGACATGTTCCGGTGATAGACGGGAGAATTGTCGGCATGGTTTCAATAGTAGACGTTGTACGAGCTGTGGTGGAACAACAAAATGGTGAATTGAAACGACTCAATGACTTCATTAAAGGGGAATACTACTAGAACAAATACATTTCTACAATATAGATGTCTTCTTTCATTTCAATGCAATGCAATTGTAGTTCAATAAAACCGAAAATTGTATATAATTGACATAATCTGATTCTTCTACTGTATGAAATTTCGGATGTTAATAATAAGAGAACTAATTTATGCTTGAAATGAACATTGCAATGGTTCAACCAATAATCAAAAATGAAAACCATGTTCAAGGTCTCAAAAGAAAATTAGGCTGACAATTGAAAAAAACATCATAGCAGCATACCAGGTTTTAAACGAGTAGGTTATTTCTTGGGTCTTTTCTGGCTGAAAACCTGCGATGCCGATAGGGAGAATTTCACTTGTTCTGATGCAGCAAAGCCCTTAGCTTCCATCAATTGAAGTATCCTTTGAGCATCTTGCACGAATCCACCTGCACAAAGTGCGGTTATAATTCTCTCGAACTCATTGGGACCTAGTTCATCTTTCCTAGCTTCCAAAACTCCAACAGCTTGAAGAGCTTTTTTCTCAGATTTAGCCCTCGAGTACATATCACAGAGGCTTACGTGAACCTTTAAAGGAGGAACTTCGCCTAGTTCCGCAATCTTGTCTAGTAACTTTTCGGTTTCGTCAACCAGCTGCAATCTACCCAACCAATCCACAAGAACGGTATATGTTTCTATGCCGGGTTCAAAACCGTCCTTCTCTAGCTCCATTAGAAGGTTTAAGGCCTTATCTAACAAATTTTTCTTCTCATAAGCAGCAATCATGTTAGCGGTACACTTGTCATCCGGTTTATGTCCGAGTTTTATCATGTTGTCAAAATTGCTCCTGGCTTGATCATAATCACCGGCTTGCCCGTATGCCTCCACAAGCAATGCAAAATACTCCAAATTGTGTTGAAATCCTGCAAATTGCATGCTGTTCGCAATTCGTCCAGCTCCAACAGCATCACCTCTACGAGAATAAGACCGAAGCAATGCCATGTAAATCTCTTCCGAGGGTTTGATGTCTCTTGTTTCCATCTCTCTTAGTAATTGCTCGCCCTGTCGAGGTTCACCAGCATTGATATATGCCATCATCATTGAGTTGTAGATCTTTGTGTCCGGTTGGAAGCCATAGTTCCTCAAGCTTTCAAATGCATCATTAGCACGGGCAACGTTCCCTACCTTGCTATACATGTGAACAAGAACCGTGATAGTTAAACTATCAGGCATTATACCATTTTCAACCATCTTCCTAAGGATCCTCTCAACGTCTTCTACACGATCCTCTTTAGCATAGGCATCGATCAGTTTGGTATAGTCACGAACGTTTGTTTGGAAAGACTCTTCACCCAAAACCAGCTCCATAACCTATAAACATTCAAAATCATAATAGCAAGTTCAGAACCTGCAGCTCCGCTGTAACAAATTTTACAACGCAGATACTCGTACTTACATGTGTTATTCAAATAAGACAAGAAGAGAATCATGCATTCAATTAAATATAGCAGATAAACAACTCCTAGAGTGTTTGAACAATAACGTATAACTATAAATGAAAAGCATACTTTCATGACCTCAGGAAGAAATAAAACAAGATGAAAACATTCACATACATATATATGATATAATATATCACCATACTGATAATCAATAATATGGGATGTAAATCAAGTAATAACAGGCTAAACAACTCCTAGAGTGTTTGAACGATAACATATAACTATAGATGAGAAGCACATACTTTCATGACCTCGGGAAGAAATAAAACGGGATGAAACACATGCACATACATACATATATATATGATATACTATATCACCATCTTACCTAGAACAAGAAAAACTCAAAACTGATAATCAATAATATGGGATGTAAATCAAATAATAACAGGATAAACAACTCCTAGAGTGTTTGAACGATAACATACAACTATAAATGAAAAGCATACTTTCATGACCCCGGAAGAAATAATACAGGATGAAAAACACACGTACATAAACAAGACAAGAAAACTCGATACTAATAACCAATAACATGGGATTTAAATCAAGCAATAGCAGGTAAATATAGTGCAAGTTATTGTGACATCATGAGGTGGACAAGAGAAAAATTATACCTTTAAGTGTATGCCGGGATTTTGTTGTTCCAATTTATCAAGCAAAGTGATCCAGTCAACACGAGTAGGTTGCAAAAGTTGTATCCATTCAGCCAAAAGCTGTGAAGGATCATCTTCCTTTTTCAAAGAAAGGATTTTATCCATGACCAATTTGCACTTCCCAGATATTGGCTTCGGTTCCAGAGGCCAAAGCATTTCCTCTTTCTCGTGGATTTTATCAGCCACTTCAGCCCACTTAGGACCCGATAAATCCAGTCCATAGATCTTATACTTAATCTTTCCCTTTCTTTTTGGAAGAGAAGCAACCACGGGCGTATCCTCTGCTGCAACAGCTTGTTCCTTCAAGACATTCCCACCCTTCTCTTGCTTTCCGGACCTAAAACGTTGCAAACTCTCGTAAAAATCATTCTCCTCCATCTTCTCTTTCGCCCATTTAAACCGTAGCTCCCTCAACAAATCCCCACGAATCCCAACTTCACCAGCGAACCTACACATTTCTTTCACTTCTTCAGCTTGCAAAAACTGCTTCATTCTCTCCTTCTTCCTTGCCTTCTCCATATCCTCCAACACCATATTACTCGCTTCCCATACAGTCTTCCATAAATCTTCGCTAAAATCTTGCGATGGCATCGCCACTTTCGTACCAACCATCCGCTGAATACCGCCTTTCTCCATCTCTTCCACGACCTTCTCCACGATAACTAAAAGCATCCCATTAATCGTCTCCTTATCACAATCCGTATACACTTCGGATAACTTCCCTCTCATTATCCAAACGAATCGAGATAAGAACTCTTTCGTAGTCCCATCATCCTCATCCTCAGAATCACTGGACACAACATTTGCTTCAACACTAGCATAACTTAGCTTAGTTTCTCTGGTTAAGTGAATACATCTAATAAAAGGGGAAATGGGTTTAGGGTTTTTAATATAAGCAGAGCTTTGAACACTACTTATTGGATGGAGGGAAGTAGATATTGCGGCTGATATTGTAGAAGCTGGTTTTGGACTTAATTTTGATATATGATTGATTGATTTCCTAAAAATTAGATGCTTCAAATTCATATTTAATCAGCAATTGAAACCAAAAACCCTATGCCGAATTCCTCAAAAACTTAGAAACGAGCAAGCAAAATACCAGTGCAATTACCTGAGAGATAAACGATCAGTGATAAAATGAAGCAAGCGATTAAGCGAGAAGAGCCACTCTGTTTGGTTCTCGGGAAAATAAGAACGGAAAACTAGCCGAGAAAAAAGGGTATAGGCATAGGTTGCCCTGAAAGTTGAGTGTTGAAATGGACGGCTAAGATTTTAAGGGTTTAGTGGAGGGACTGATAAGAAAGGGGAAAGATTATTAGGGTTTTTTTTATTTTATTAAAACATCTCATATAAATTAATTATTAAAAAAATAGTTTTCGTAGGTCAAATTCTGGAATTAGACCATGTCCTTTGTGGGTAAAAGTACTATGTAGGCCATGTACTAGGAGTTGGATTATATTTTGTCCCCTCTACTTAAAGAATGAGCAAATTGATCATTCTATTAAAATTTTCATCCATTTTTATTGTTAAAATTGGTCTTCGTACATCAACATAAGATACATATGGCATGTCATGTGTCATTGCCTAATTACTATGTCAGCCTAATTAGTTTTTAATAATACAAATGGATGAAATTTTTAAGATAAATGACCAATTTGTTCTTTGGTCTAACGTATAGGGACTAATTTACTCATTTTTTTATTAGAGTGAGGCAAAATTCAATCTGACTCTTGGTACAATGGTCCCATAATACTTTTACCATGCTTTGTGTTAATTGTGGATTTAGTGCTTGTACTTTAATTTGGTCTTTTTCAATTCCTGGTACTTTTAGAATTTGAAAATTCTAGTTATAGTCAAATGATAACTATTAAATTCATTATGTTATGTTATTTTCAAATTTTGATGTGTACAACATATTGTCGCATATGTAATGATATGTCACCTTGTTATTTCCATATATTCCTCACAAAAATTCAGTATATAGATTTACAGATAATCATTTACATTATGACCTAAAATTCGAAATTCAAAAAATATAGCGACTAAGAATAATCCAATCGAAGAACATGGACTAAATCTATAACTTTAAGCATAATAAAATTAATAGCATAATTTAACCAAACAGATTTAACTGCTACCATTTGGTCAAGACTAAAATTTCAAATTTTGAAAAGAATAGAACTAAAATTGATCAAATTAAAGTACAAATACTAAATCCACAACTTACACAAAGCATAATGTCTAATAGTAGAATTTGACCCCCTTTTTTATAGCTAAAAATTGAATCAGTAGTTGAATAAGATACTTCTTGGTTTGGCTGTTGGTACAAAAATAAATAAAGAAAGAATTGAAAAATCATGAAAATTATATATATATATATATATATAAACTATTCAACCAATTCAATTGTCATATTTTTCTCAATTTTCCGATTTTTATTTATTCCAAGCAATTCATTAAAGATTTATTCAACCTCTTCGTTTGGACTAATAAATCGATTAATTTCTAGTGTAATTGATCTGTGTCCAATTTAATTTCAATAACACTTATAACAACATGAAAAATTATATTGAATTAATATAAATTAACTACGTTTACTATTAAATGTAAAACAAATCTATGAAAAACAACCCGTAACATTTTTAGTAAATTATAATAACTGAGTAAAACTCGAATAACAAATGCGACTTGTGTGAATCGAACCCAGGCCACACCTGGACGATGAACACCCTTAATTACCTAGTCATCACATGAAAAAAACTCGTAATTTTAACATTTTGGTTTAGGCTTACATATAAAAAAATCCCCTTAAAAATGTAAAAAATAAAATAAAAATCAATTGAACCATTATATTAAATTCACATTTAATTAAGCCTCTCTTGTTAATTAAAATAATCAATTAAGTCCCTCCATTAATGGTTTCTGTTATTGACCATGTTAATCGTTAAAATAAATTGACAATTAAATTATATATTTTTATAAGAGTTAAAATGCATTTTTACCCTAGATATTGAGTAGCTTGAAAACTTGTGGCTAGCATTTACTCCCTTAATGGATCTAACGGACGTGAAAGATTAGACATTGAGCTCGCTCCAATGAATATATTGGGCAACCAAAAAAAAAATTTCACCTTATATTTGTTTATATTTTTATGGTTTTCAAAAGAACTTAATTGAAATTTTAACATTTTGGGGGCTAGGGTCTTGCCTGCCCTCCCTTCCCCTGTGATAATGGTAGTTTGCTTTATATTCGGTATATACAATCGGTCAAATCACCAATTTTTAATTTAATTATTTAATTGTTCAATTTAGTCTGGTTCTAACATCACTGTCGGTCCAAACAACTTTGGAATAAGGTGTGAAATTTGAAGCTCCCATTTAAAATGGATCATTATCTTATGGAAAAACTCAAATTTAAAAGCTCAAATCAAGGTTTTCAAATTTGAATCAATGGTCAAATCAGTTAAACCACTGATTCTCAATCTGATCGGTTTGTTTGGTTTAATTAATTAAATAATAAAAGCATAAAAATTAAAAATATATTTACAAAATAGAAAAAGCTGGTTCGACCGATTTTATTGCCCAATTTAACCAATCCATACTGATTACCTGATCGATTGGTCTAACCCTTTATTTTGGATCAATACTCTAGCCAGCTCTTGGTTCAACTAACCGGTCCAATTCGATTCTGAAAATAGTAACCCAAACCCAGAGTTAGTGTTTTAGGTTTGACCTATTATTGTATCCAAATATACTCTTCTTTTTTTGTCCAAATCTCCTTTAAAGAATCTCCGAACTTAAATAGATAACTTGATGTTCCAAGTTTTGTGTAAGAATAATTCACATTAATGCCTAAATTTAGTATAATATTATTTGTAAGAGTTCCAAGATAAAGTTAATAACACAAAAATTACATGAGAGAGAAGTTATCAATGACTTAGTCGTGTATGGCCATTTGAAAGCAAAAATTAGTGAAAAATGGCCCATTGAACTCGCCACAACTGCCTCCTCCTAAAAAAAACCTATAAAGTTAGCCCGATTTTCATCCATTTGAACCGAGACTCTTCCATTCAACATTTATTGTTGTTTCCTTTTCAAGCTTTTTTAAAAAACCATGGCGAAGCTTGCTTTGGTTGTGGTATTCTTTTTGGGTCTTGTCCTTTCAACCCAAGGAGAATTCACCCAATTCGATGGCTTCGCCGGAAGCGTGTTAAGCTCTGCAGAAGATGAAGCCGAGAGTGCCAAGGGATCGTTGTTCCAGACGTTTTCCCCTGATATAAACAAGGTTACTACGGAAGTCAAAGGTGCGGCCGATACCTTATCGACCTCCGGAACAGATGCTGCCAATATCATGAAAGAGAATGCAGAGTCATGGGTTGATACACTTTCCCCTGATGCCGCCCCGGGCCCATCTGCCGATAATCCGAAGAAGTCATCATGGACTGGTTGGATCACAGACAGGCTCAGGTAAAGACTATATTAAATCTATTCACGAGTAAGGTCGAGTTGGGATACGAATAGAATAGAGAATGGAAGGTTTAGTCAATTCAATCGGTGACATATAACTAAAAATAGTTAGATTTTTTTTAAATAATCTTATTATAGGTTATTATCATATTTGATCTATTTAAGACGATGCTTAGAATTAAGCATAGCCCCTACTCAACCCATAAATAGGAGGATAATGCACTTCAGCGCACTCGAACCCACGTCCTCCTACATTGGCAACAATACCTATGCCAAATGAGCTAAAATTCAAAAGGCAAAAATAGCTAGAACCATAAAAAATCATTTTTAATTATGTTTATATTTAATGAAAATTTTAGATTTTTCTTTTCTATTTGATTTTTTTTATTTTAATAATTTTTGAAATTTTTAATATATTGATTTTTTATTTTTAATATGGTTGAACCAAGAACTAAATATCTAACTGATTCGACCTCTTATCCAATTATAACATTGGGCTTGATTCCAAAAAAAATTTTATGTTTAAACTTGAAATTGACTCGACTTGATGCCCATATATTACAAAATATTAAATATATAAAATTTAAATACAAAATTATTATTCTTTAATTTGAGTTCAAGTCAAGCTAGCACAATATTAAAAAAAAATATTGTCCATGCTTGACTAAGCAAGGTTGAACCTACCAAAGTGGATTGATTGTTCGACAAATGAACATATATTTAAGAGTGAAGCAAAATTTCTATGTCAAGGATGGAGACAAAATTATAAAATTTTGAATAAAAAAAATTGAGTTAAAATGACTTAAATTATATTTTTTAATAATGATGAAATTATAATTTTTTTCATTTAACCAAAAGATCAAGACTTTTGTCTACCCTAACTTCGTCCTTAAAATATTATGTATATGTTCCTTACTCATATTTATTATATCGTAATTGATTTTCGTTTCTACTTTAGGGGCATTGGGCTAATGCCTTCCAATGACCCAAAGAAAGAGGCAAACAATTTGGTTTCGGCTCCGGCTATGGCACCAGGACCAGCGAATGCAAGGCGGTTGTCACCTGCCTTTGCACCCATTGTAGTTGGTTAAGATGGGATTAATATAGACCAAACTATTATTAATAAGTGTTGGATGCAGGGGTAAAGCACATTGCAATTTTAAGGAGAGAATTTGTGTTCAAGTCCTGGAAATAATGTTATTAAGAAAGGCAATTATGAATCCTGAAAGGATTAGTCTTCATAGACCGTAAAGCAGATATGGAAGATACCTTGGTTTTTCAAAAAAAAAAAAAGAACCCTTCAATGTAATAATATTTGTAAGAAATACATACATACATACATACGTACATACAAACATTGTTTGATTCTTTTAATGGTTGATAGAGGTAAAGTGTAACACCTGACGCTATGTAAGTTTCTTTAGGAATAAAAAAATGTCATTATAATTGTTATACTTATATCTCGTGGGCAAACTTTGCATCCTCGAGACTTCATAGGTTAACACCCTTGACTAAGAAGAATGACTAAGAAGAATCACCTTGTGGACTAAAAACTCTTGCGAGCCCAAGACCTCGTGACTCTATACCATTGGGACTACATGCCTAAAATGGATGAGGTACATCATATATGCCACTCACAATCTCACACATCACATATATATATTCCCTTGACAAGACAGTTTATATCTACAACGACAAAGTATCAATAGGCTGGCTAAAATAAAGGAAGTCTAAAACCAATACATAGGTGACACATGACACCTTAAGAATGACTAGAGACAATCCCTTAAAAGTTTATTGTAACGACTTCAAAAGTATGAATATCAAAAAATGAGTTATCGGGTCTTCGTTTTTAGTAAACGGACTCATAAAATATTTATTATAAATATTTTATAAAGTTAGTTATGTGTTTAATCACGTTTTAATTAAGTGAATTTAGCTCAATTAAGAGCAATTAGTAAAAAAAAGACTAAATTGAAATAGGAGTAAAAGTTGAATTATAGATTAAAAGAAATTATAAAGGACCAAATGGCAATTAAACCATTTTGTATAGTTTGAAGCGGTGTAACGTAGAAAAATCTGAGATTTTTATGTTTAATATATATTATTATATTATTATGTAATAAATATATTTTATGTTTTAATTATAATATATTATATTATATTGTTATTTTATATATATGTGTGTGTTATAAAGAGAAAGTAAAAGAAAGAAGAACAGAAAAGAAACAGAGTATAGACGAAACAGAGAAGAAACAAGGGAGAAAAGAAAGAAAAAGGAGAATAGAGTTTTTAAAAATTTTGGGATATTTAATAGGTAAGTTAATTTAGTTCTTCTCTTTTAATTTTGATGCTTTATAAGTTTTAGAACAAAGTTTTGTTGAATTAAGTTGAAATTTTGAAAATTCTTAGATTTTTGAACATGAGTTATGTGGATCAAATTGATGAATTACGGGTTTAATTGATGGAATATCTAGTTAGAAATTGATTTTAGGAACTAAATTGTGAAAATATTTGGAATTAAAGACTATTACTGAAATTCTGATTCCTAAAGGTTATGAAGTAGTTTAAAGTGATAGAATAAAGTGTTAATTGAGAAAAATCAGCTCAATTGAGAAGTTAATTGAGTAGGGACGAAATTATCATTTATTGAAAGCTTAGGGGAAAAGTGGTAATAAACAGTTTGCACTAAAACAGTTTGGACAGTAGCAGTAGACTGACTTTGAAAAATCACTAAAAATTGTAGAAGTAGAATTAGAAGTTAAGTGAGATATGAAATTAAATCTTATTGTCTAGTTTCTCATAGAAGAAACGGTGTAAGCAATAGATATGTAAATCATGAGATATAATGAATTTTGTGAGACTGGTTCAGAGTGATTTCGAGATCCCCTGTTCTGACTTATAAAAATCATTAAAAATTGTACAAAAACAATTTTAGGACATAATTTATATGGTTAGATTCCTTAATGAGTCTATTTTTATAAGAAACAAACTAGAACATCATTTGAATTCTGTTCAAAAAGATAATTAAATTTTAGCAAAGAGTGGTCGGAACTGTCAGACAACAGAACATGGGTGAATTTAAAGAATAAACTGTACTTATTGGCTGAATCAAAAATTCTGAAAATTTTATGACAAGAATATATGTGAGTCTAGTTTCATAGAGAATTTACAGATCTTAATTTGGAATTCTGTAACTCAAGATATAGATAATTTAGTGACAAAGACTCAGGCAGACAGCATTGAAAGAACTTATAAGTAAATAATAGAATTGTGTGTAAAGAATGTGGAATAAAGAGGAAGAGTAGGGAATTGAATAAAATTCAATTATTTTTGTAATTTAATGTTGTAATTAATAATGTAAATCATTATTATTTCTGTAGCAAACAAGGAATTCGAGACATTGAGCAATGAAAGAAAAGAGAAAAACAAATGAGGAGTAAAAACGAGAAATTCAGGTTAGTATTACTATAATTCAAATTTGATTATTGGTTAAATTTTAAATTAATATATGTATATATGATAAACAAATTGAAGTAAGTATCAAGAATGAATTAAGTGATAAATATGTATTGAAATTGAATTTATTATTAGTAATTGTTGAATTTTGAGTAATATGTTTAGTAAATAGAAATAAGGTTAATATTGATATTTAATTAGATAAAACTGAATTTAATTGTGAATTGAATGAAATTGAAATGAAGTTTGAATATGTATGAGCATTTGATGATATATTGATTAGAAGTGGAAAATGCATTGAATTGATGATATATATATATAAATGAATGGAATGGAAATGTGAAAAGTGATTTGAAATTGAATCAAATTGAATTGAATGTGATTATTTGAAATGTACATGGATTGAAAGTATGAGGAAGTGATTGGGTTGAAATGTTCATGAAATGAATGAAATTATGAATATGTGTGAATATATGAATTGTATATTGATTCGTGAAGTGAATCGAATTGAATTGAATCAAAGTGAAATTATCTGAAATGTGTATTGATTAGATATTGGAAAGTGATATAAATACCCTATTAACTAGTCGGGCTTAGTCGGATATAATTGGCATGCCATAGGATTTGAGATGTATTCAGGAGATTTTCGGCTCGGCCGAGGAGATATTTCTGTTATTATATGCTTCGGTCTATCCGAAGAGGCATTAAATGCCTTATTGGTGTGTTTGGGAGGATATGATATATTGGTGTGTTTGGGAGGCTATATTATACTGGTGTGTTACGGAGGATTTATATTACTTCGGATGTGTTTGGTTGGATATTCTGGTGTGTTGAGATGGAATCCGTGTATCCGTCGAGGTCCGAGTCAAGTTAATAGGGGTAAATAAGTGAGATGATAGATTCTAAATAAATGTGATTAAGCTATGGAAAGAAATAAGAAAGTGAATTTGTCAAATAAAATATGAAATGGGATTTGTGATATGAAATTGAATGCATGAACCAAAGGTTCATGAAATGTTAAAAAAAATAAACTGTGGATTGAAATATTATATAAGATGGAGAAATGAAATTAAAGTTCACAGTTTTGCTTGAATGATATAAATAATATAAAAAGTTAATTGAAAAGAATAATATAATTGAATTATATATTTTGAGTGTGAATTTGATATGAGAAAATGAAATTGAGATATGACTTTAGTAAAAACAAATTGCAATAGAATTAATATTGAATAAAGAATAAAATTTAGTGAATTGCATATGATATGAAATGAACTAATGAAATGAAATGTGGAAAATAATAATAATAATAAAATTCTATGAAAATTGGATAGTGAAATAATGTATAAATCTAATTAAATACAAGCCTTGAAATAATGTTTATTATATTAGATGATTTGATTTAAAGAATGAAATAACTATTAAGTAATTGTATCATAAATTGAAGGTATATAAGTTATTATATAATTTGAATTATGGTAATACCACTGAGTATACCCTTACTCAGCGTACGGTTGTTTTCGTGCGCAGGTTAATTGAAAGTCGGTGTCCGGTCCAGCATCCAGAGTAATCCCGACCTCAGAGAAAATTTTGAGTAATGTACTTTTCTTTGATAATGGTGGCATGTACCTAGGTAATGAACGGGTTGAGTATATGTGCCTTATAATTGAGAAAATTTTTAAAAATGTTTGAAAATGTTCTAAGTATTCGAATTAGTCCCGAACCATTCCTATCGAAGATTCATATAAGGGACTATAAGATTATTTTATATTATGATTGATAATAATTGTGTATTAATTGTAAAGTTGTCTGATTGATCTGGTAGCACTCCATAACCCTATTCTAATGATAGGTTGGGGTTAAAGGTGTTACATTTATAGTCATCAAGATAGAAGGCCAATAAACTCTCTCCTCTTTGATATTCTCAACTCTCTTATACCCTTCCCCTTTTTTTTATCTCAATCCTCTATGAGTACTCACATTTCAATATCTTAATTTTTCTATAGCTCTTTGCTTTCCGGGTCTCTACTTTGTCTTTGTATCAACAATAATCATATATTTATAATTAATTAATTAATTAAATTATTCACTAAAATACAATTTTTCCATTTGAGAGCCCTTTAAATTTGCCCCTGACTTTCATATATCCATTATTTAAATTCGCTTCTTTTTTTGTGAAGTTACGACTAGCTATATCAACAATTACCATAAGAATCATTAATGAAGTTCTGACAATATTGGCAAAAGCTAAAGCCTTGAAACCTTAAGTGCTCAGGTTTTAGTCCTACTATGCATAAAGATTTATACCTACCTATTTTGAATGTCTACTCGAAAAAACCCTCAAAAAATGCTTAATATGAATCTAAATTCAAAATAACTTAAACACAAAATCATTTGAACCCAAATGATGTGGAAGTCCTGGATCAAATCGAGCCCCCAAACACTCAACTCGAAGTAAACTCGAAAGAATTGGATCTTGAGTGAGGAATCTTAGTGTGCAAGTAAGCCTTAATGAATATGAGAATTCAAAACTTAGTTAATACGATAATTTTAAATGAGCCTAATCTTGATATTACATATTGTAAACAAGCTTGTCTAAATTTTAGACAATCTTGAAAGTTGAAGTCTAAGTCATGCTCATATTTTAAATAGACTTAATATTTTACCTAAGCCCATATTTTAAGCCTTGTACTTTTGTCTAAATCATTTTATTTTTCGAGTAGGCCTTCAAGCTTGGATTAGGTCCATTTAAAAATCATCATATTTTATAATACAATACTATTTAAACATTAAAAAATATGTTAACTTGTCTAAAATTGAAATTTTAATAAAAGAAAAACCATCTAAAATATTAAATATTAAATTAAAAATAATATATTTTTAAAAAATAATATGGGCAAGCCTAAAACAACTATAAGTTAGTCATTTACAAATATGGACTGTTTTGGATAAAATTTTAGGCTCATATCTCAAGTCAAACTAGGTTTAAGTAAACATAAAGTGTACTAATGTCATACATAGGCTCGACATAAACCCAGCCTAACCCGACCCAAGGATATTTTCTTTTTAAACTCTTAACTTACGCTTAATCGAACTCTTGTATTTATATTTCTTTTTAAATATATATTTATTTAGTTTGGGTATCCGATATCTTGTAGTTACATGGTCCTAACTAAATTTGAAGTTGAATCAGATCGAACAGGGAGCAATATTCTCTCAACATTGTTTTCACTATCCCCAAATTTCAAATTAAATGCCTTAGTTAATGAATATCAAATTCATTACCACTTGATCCATATAGCTTTTAAGTTTTTGTTTCCAAAAGAGTTAATTGCACTAAACATCCCTAAACCGGTGTTCAAGCATTAAAACAATCTAATTACATCCTCAAACTATCAATGTTATATCAACAATATCTTTTTGTCACTAAAATCATTAATTTAACCGTTAAATGAGACATTATATCTTATGTGATATAATTTAAAATGAAATTTTTAAAGAAAAATGTATGTTGTAAAAATCTTGATTTTGAGGTCTTCAAAACTTTTATAAAATTATTGTTCACTCTCTCTTTTTCTTCGATTTTACTTTATTTTTAATTTTTAATTTTAAAAGTTATGCAACAACATTTTACTTTTCTTAAAAAAAAAATTTTAAGTTATATCGTATAAGATTTTACGTAACATTTAATAGTTAAATTAACAGTTTCAATAATTGAAGAATATGATTAATATAGCATCGATAGTTTGAAGATATAAATAGAACAATTCAAAATTTAGAGACCAATTTAAAATTTAGGAATTTCAATGCAATTAACTCTTTAATATATATATATAATTTCAATAATTCCAAATAGCAATGAAGATTTGGTGAGCACATGCTTAACAACAAAAGTAGGACTATCATTGAGTCTCCTCCTTTTAGTTTGTTTCTCTTCTTGAAGCTATTATTTTTCTTTAATTATATATACTAAAATTTGTCACACTTATATAGGAGAAAAAAAAATAATTTTTGATTTTTTTTCAACTATTTATGATAATTTAATTCGATATTAATTTTGGATTTTGAGTTATTTTACTTATTTTGATAAAATTTATTTTATTTATAGTTTTTGAACAGTATTTGATAAAATTTCAAAGTTTATTTTCCATAAATGAAAATAAATTTTATATATTTTTAAAAAAATAATTTTTATATAAATTTTTACGTTTTTATTATTTTAAATATAAAATATTTATTTTTACTCAATGAAAAATAAAATTACTTCTATTTAAATAAAAACAAATTTCAATGACCGGTAGTTGGAATTCCAAAATGGAACAACATGGAATACCATTTCCAAATTGTTCCAAAAGAAATAAATTATTTTTATTTATTTTGTTTTGGTTGGTAAGATTTGCATTGTTGGGTATTTTTTATTGCCACGAGATAATTGAAAATGTTGCTCAATAAATTCATAAATTTAATTGATTAAAATATGCTTTTTAAGTTTTTATAGTTTTTTACATTTGAAATTTATTTTTTAAAATTTTTAAATTTAAAATTTAAGTTAAATCGTTAACATTTTAAAATAAAAAAATATAATCATTCCATAGTTATGTAATAAAGAATTTATGATTATAATAAACTTAAATTTAATAAAAGAAATTAACAGTATTAATAATTGGACTTACAATTTTTTTTGGTGAATTATAAGAGGAGGGCAAAGCCTTAACAGCAACGCACCTAAAGCGACTCGAACTCAAGCCACATCTGGGGCTGTGAACACCCCAACTGTCAGGCTAACACGATAAATTTTTGAACTTACATTTTAAATCTAAAAAAGGGAAAAAAAAATTATTGATACAAAAAAAGTAGAGAGAATTAACCAATTTAATTTATAGTCCCATGGCACCTAATATATTATCACGTGGATGTATATATTAGAATCCAACTAATTTAAGGTTTATTATAATTTTAGTCTCTCTATTATATTAAAGTTTAGGATTTAACTTTTTTTTTCTTTAATTTACTATAATTTGGTCCCTTTTATGTTATTAATAGCTCTAAAGTGATGACATGAAAATTTATTTTTGTTGTTGTTCTGTCACACAATTAAAATCACATGAAAATTTAGTTAATCAAGTTTAACATGTTTAATGTTGTCCTTTAAAAAAGTACACGTAATCACTTTATCATTATAACTAAAGATTTTAACAATTTGAAAATACTAATAACATTATAAAATTTGATAGATTAAATTATACCAAATTAAGGTAGAGAGATTAAATCTCAAAGTTCGGCATATTAAAGGGACTAAAACTGTATTTAGACCTAAAGTTAAGTTCCATTTTAACCGAATCAACTAATCGGTATTATAAATTTGGAATTTATTAATAATATTATAAAAGTAAATTACTGAATTATATTGAATTAAAGCAAAATAATTAACCAATGTAACCTTGAATATAACATTATCGGGAAGAGTAATTACGAAACCTCAAAATATTAAAAAAATTCAACATAGTAGAGGAATTAAAATAGTAATTATCAAGTTTCTAAAGAGATTAGCAAGGTGAGCTTATGCTATTAGTCCTTTTACTTTATGAAAGTTGTGAATTTAATTCATGTACTTTAATTTGATCATTTTTAGTCTTTGTACTTCTCGAATTTTAAAATTTTTGTCATCACCAAATGATAATTGTTAAATTCATTAAGTTTTGACATTTTCAAAATTTGATGCAACAAGCATATTATCATATGTGTAATGACATATCTACTTGTTAATTAACAATGTCATTTTACGCCAATAACAAGATTTCAAAATTTGAAAAGTATAGGGACTTAGAATGATATAATTGGAGAATGTAGATCAAATTTACAACTATACACATAGTATAGGACTACTAATTGAATTTAAAGAAACGAATTTAACTGCTACTATTTGGATCATAATTAAAAT
The DNA here is from genome assembly GCA_025503065.1 of Gossypium bickii. Lineage (NCBI taxonomy): Eukaryota > Viridiplantae > Streptophyta > Magnoliopsida > Malvales > Malvaceae > Gossypium > Gossypium bickii. The sequence continues at coordinate 131,277,542 of CP106714.1, read as the reverse complement.
TTCGAAACTTGAAAAGTACCCAACTATGATTCTTTTTTCTTTTTTGATCACTCAACTACGAAAAATTACAAAATGGTCACCAACTATTAAATTTTGTCTTTCTTTCACCAACTAGCTAACGTAAAAATCGAAACACCAAAAAATCCAAGATAGTTGGGTGACCAAAAAAAGACAAAATTGAATAAATAAGTAACTATTTTGTAACTTTTCATAATTGAATAACAAAAAAATAAAAGACAACATAATTGAGTGACTATTAATGTAATTTACCGAAACTAAAATTAACCAATTTGAAAAGTACAAGACTAGAGAGGATCAAAGTAGCATAATTTAACTAATTAGCTTCCTTCTTCTTTTTTTCACCATAACATTTAATTATAAAGTGGACGCTGGATTCTATACCAATAAGTCGACACCTTAATATCGGATAAAATATAAGTACCATCAGTTAAAGAACTTGAAAAGGACCTTTAATGGTAATTTTTGAGCTGGAACTAACGGTTGTCTTCCATTACAGCTGAGCAAATGAGCTTTTATATTATACGTAAACACACAATATTCACGTTTGATTCATTAAATTCCAATCCCATTTTCTTAAATTTCCCAAATAATTTTCATATATTATATAATTCACAAGTAGCACCCCATTTTTTTATTTACATTTTCCATCTCATAACATCAAGAGCCTAAAAGAACTAGCAGAAGGGGTCCTTCATTTTTGTGTCTGGGTGATCACCAAGTGTTTGTTTTATTGTCTAAGTCACTGTTGGTATAGAGAAGAGGAAGATGAGTTTCAGGGATGATGCTGAAGATGGAAGAGGGGATCTAAGGAAGCCATTTCTACATACTGGAAGCTGGTATCGTATGGGTTCTAGGATGGGGTCTAGTATGTTAGGATCCTCTCAAGCTCTTCGTGATAACTCCATCTCTGTTGTAGCTTGTGTTTTGATTGTTGCTTTGGGTCCTATCCAATTTGGTTTCACTGTGAGTTTTACTCTCTCTCTCTCTTTTTTTTTTTTTTTTTCTTATTTAGCTTTGTGTTTGGTACCATTTGAATGAAGTTCTAAATTGGGTTTCATTTGTTTTTTTAGTGTGGTTACTCTTCTCCTACACAATCCGCAATCATCGAGGATCTTGGACTAACAGTCTCAGAGGTAATATTTATCCTTTTTATCCTTCCCTCCCCTGCCCCCTTTTTTTATTTAAATCTTGCTAATAAGTTCTATTTGTGGGATAGTTTTCTTTATTTGGTTCTTTATCAAATGTGGGTGCCATGGTTGGAGCAGTAGCCAGTGGTCAGATAGCCGAATATATTGGACGAAAAGGGGTAATCAAATCACTGGTTTTCCTTCAAAGCTACGCTGCTCGGACTCTTCATTTTTGTTGAAGTATCCGTGTTAGATGCATTCCCGTGTCTGAGTAATATAACTTCAAAGCGGGTAAAAATACCATGGAAGCACATGTGTCTGATTGCATTTTGCTCTCTCTACTAAAAAATAGTTAAATTAGTCTTTGAACATTAAATCAAAGAGCAATTTGGTCAATTCTGTTAAAATTTTCATTCATTTCTATAGTTAAAAACTGGCATGACTAATAGAATAACCGAACAATGACATGTGGCGTGCCATTGTACTTCATTTTGACATACAGGACCAGTTTTTAGTAGTAGAAATTGATGAAATTTTTAACAAAAGGACCAATTTACTCTTTGATCTAATGTCTAGGGATTAATTTGCCAATTTTTTGTGTAGAGGGAGCAAAATGCTATCCAACTCCTAGTATAATGGCCTCCATGGTACTTTTACCCTTCAAAGCGTTGTTTTCTGTTTTAGATTTGGATTACTAAGTATAGTTTTTTATGTTCATTGCAGTCTTTAATGATTGCTGCAATTCCTAATATAATTGGATGGCTTGCTATATCTTTTGCAAGAGTGAGTTCTGATGATAATGTTAATATCACCCAAGCTTGATGTAGCAACATTGGTATAAAATAACTTGATTGCATTTTGCAGGATTCATCTTTTCTTTACATGGGAAGGTTGTTGGAAGGTTTCGGTGTCGGAATAATCTCTTATACGGTAACGTGGAAAAATGTTCGGTTATTAAGATGTAATTTTTGTTCAAAAGGGTTTAAAGTGTATGAATTGTGTTTATTATGTATAGGTGCCTGTATATATAGCTGAGATAGCACCTCAGAATTTGAGGGGCAGCTTGGGTTCAGTGAATCAGGTTGGCCTTGGCTCTGTTTATCATTAGCATTGTTAATGAATACTTTGTAGAAGGCTTTGATCACCTATTAGGTTACTCAAAATATGCAATGTTGTAATGCTTAGCTATCTGTCACTCTCGGAATAATGCTGGCCTATCTACTCGGACTTTTTGTTGAGTGGAGGATACTTGCAGTTTTAGGTAATCATTTTTTTAAAGTCATAATTGAATTTGATCATTTATTTCATTTTCTATCTAAATGGATTTCAAATTCAGAAAATGGTCTCCTATTGCTTCATTTTAATATAACTTGGCTATCCACTTCTTTTGTTGCAATGATCAACTTTCTCCTCCATGTCACCGAGTGATGTATAAAGAATTTACCAGTAAAATCTATGAGATAGATTCATATTTGGACACTAATCTTGTCCTTTGGCAGGAATACTTCCTTGTACAATTTTGATACCTGGTCTATTTTTCATTCCGGAATCTCCTCGATGGCTGGTAAGCTCAAGAATGAGGTCATAACTCGAGCATTCTTGCACAGATCGTTATATGATCACCTGATTTACATTTCCTTTCCTAATTCTAGGCAAAAATGGGTATGACAGAAGATTTTGAAACTTCTTTGCAAGTTCTCAGGGGTTTTGATGCTGATATTTCTATTGAAGTGAATGAAATCAAGGTAATAATAAGCAATTTAATGGTAAAAGTACCATGGAAGCCCTTGTACTAGGAGTCAAATTGCACTTTGCTCCCTCTACTAAAAAAATGAGCAAATTAGTCCCTGTATGTTAGATCAAAGAGTAAATTGGTCCTTCTATAAAAAATTTCATCAATTTCTACTGTTAAAAACTAGTCTTTGTATGTCAACACGAACTACATGTGGTACATCACGTGTAACCGATTGGTTATTTAGCTACACCAAATAGAAATGGATGAATTTTTTTTAAAAAATGACCAATTTGCTCTTTAATCTAACATACACGGACTAATTTGTTCATTTTTTGAGTAAAGGGGGTAAAACGCAATTTGACTTCTACTACAAGGGCCTCCATGGTACTCTTACCGCAGTTTAACAGCTTTTTCTTCAATTGCAAACCTTCCAACATGGTCTGCCACTTGTATGTTTGCAAGTTCTTTGTTCAAAACTTAAGTTGCTTATTAACTTGACAGAGATCTGTAGCATCAACCACTAGAAGAACTACGATTCGGTTTGCAGATCTCAAAGAAAGGAGATATTGGTTTCCATTGATGGTAAATTTTACTTGCAAATTACAAGCTTTATTCTTTTAACTTTCCACTCATCTCAATTGTCCTAGGTCTTGATAGCCGGATAAAGAGGAATCTAATTGGTTTCATTTGGATCTTTCAGGTTGGAATTGGATTACTTATGCTGCAACAGCTTTGTGGCATTAATGGTGTTCTATTCTATTCCAGTACAATTTTTGAAGCTGCTGGTAAGCTCATATCCAAAGTTTGCTGATGCTTATGTTATGTTAAGCCATATTTATTAGTTTAATGTTCAAGTTCGAATTTCAAAGGCTTAACAAGTCGATTTAACTGTGACTTGAGCAGGAATTAAATCAAGCAATGCAGCCACCTTTGGAGTTGGTGCCATTCAGGTATAGCTCGAATAAATGCCACAGCTTTTTTCTTCTCATTGGTTCACAACGACAACTTACCAGAATTTATGCACACTTAGGTCATTGCTACTGCCGTAACTACATGGTTGGTGGACAAAGCTGGCCGCCGGCTTCTGCTTATAGTAAGTTCACTCTACTCTACTGACCATTCCGACACACCCCTGACCTATTTTGGTTAGGACCGAAAACGTGCCTAAAGCGGAGTTAGGACCCAACACCAAAAAAGAGATCATTGTTTGCAAATTTACTTTCAGGTCTCCTCTTTTGGAATGACTCTTAGCCTCCTAGTTGTAGCAGTATCATTCTTTCTAAAGGTAAACCAATGATATATATATACATATGATTCAATTAGGTAAAAGTACCATGAAGGCCCCTATATTAGGAGTCAATTTGCATTTTGCCCTCTCTACTCAAAAAATGAGCAAATTAGTCCCTGTAGGTTAGATCAAAGAGCAAATTGATCCTTCTGTTAAAATTTCCATCCATTTCTACTATAAAAATTGGTCCCTGTACATAACCATGAGGTTCATGTGGCACACAACGTGTCATTATCTAGTTATTTTTAACAAAAAGGACCTATTTGCTTTTTGATTTAACGTACAAGGACCAATTTACTCATTTTTTTAGTAAAAGGGGCAAAATGCAATCTAACTCCTAAAGCAGGGGCTTCCATGATACTTTTACCAATTCAATTATATTAAAGTTTTTACGTCATTTTTTTTTCAGTTTTTTTACCTAAATAATAAACATTTTTTGAACTTTGGCAATTGATCCAGGATGTTGTATCTAGTGACTCTAGTGTTTATAGCATTATGGGAATCTTGTCAGTAGTTGGAGTTGTGGTATGTTTACTTTTCTTGTTTCTGATACTATGTTTATTGCTAGAATGGCAATTGTTTTAACTTAGTTCTTTCTTTCAGGCCATGGTGGTTACCTTCTCTCTTGGAATGGGTGCCATTCCTTGGGTTATAATGTCAGAGGTATCAATATTTTACATTATTAGACATTGTCTTTGATCACCGTAAAGCTTTAAACATCATCTAGACATGGCTTATACATAGTGGGATTTAAACCCAGAATAAACTACGAACCCTCACATGACGAGACTTGAATCTAAGCCGTCAAGTTCCTAGAACTTCAACCTTACCAACATGGTCAAGGTATTATTGGAAAGAGCTTTAAACATCATTTACACACGGCCCACACATAGTGGGACTTAAACCTAAAATAAACTGTAAGAGAACTCTTACATGACAAGTGGTCAAGTTATTATTGGAAAGAGCTTTAAACATCATTTAGACATGGCCCACACATAGTGGGACTTAAACCTAGAATAAACTGTAAGAGAACTCTTACATGACAAGTGCACATTACGAGACTCAAACCTAAACCATCAAATTCCTAAAACCTTAACCTTACCAACATAGTCAAGGCATTATTTTTGGTGCAATGCCTAAAATCATCCATAATCCCTCCTTAACCCTTAAATAGGAGAATAAAACATTCTTGAATGTGTTCAGACCCATGTCCTCTTACACTGACAACAATATCGATGCCAATTAAGTTAAGACTTAATCGGTATAGTCAAGGCATTATTACAAAGCTTTAAACATCATCTAGACATGACCTACCCATAGTAGAATTTAAACCCAGAATAAACTACTAAAAAACCCTCATATAGCAAGTGTACATGGCTAGAATCGAACCATCAAGTTTCCAAAACTTCAACCTTACCAACATAGTAAAGATGTTAGCTGATTTATTTAATTACTTGGATCCAATTTCAATCACTTGACTGCTTATAATTGCTCTTTTGTTGAAATTTGCTGAATATAGTAAAAAAATAATTTTCAATCATTTATACTGCATTGCAGATTCTTCCAGTAAACATCAAGGGTCTAGCTGGAAGCATAGCAACACTTTCCAACTGGTTCTTTGCTTGGGTGGTTACAATGACTGCCAACTTGCTTTTGGATTGGAGCAGTGGAGGTACAGCTTTCTCTTCTCTCACTCACACATGCACCCCCAACCTTTCAATTCTAACCCGAATCCAAAAACATAGTTCGTCTCAACCCAATTTGACTATAAAACCTAAAACCCAACCTAGCTCAAACCAATCTCAAAATGACCCAAACCTGAAATGATCAGAATCTCAAATAACCATAACTCAAAATGATCGAAACCCGAATTGACTCCATTCAGATTAACTCAACTCAAAACCAACCTGAGGCATTTTATTTATTGTTTTGGCTTTTCCCAGCTAACTCAACCTACATTCATCTTCAACAGGAACCTTTACAATTTACATGGTGGTGAGTGCTTTCACCATTGTATTTGTGAAACTCTGGGTCCCTGAGACAAAGGGGAGAACACTTGAAGAAATCCAATGGTCTTTCAGATGAAACCAATCCTTCTCCTTGTTCCATATTTTTTGCTTATAAGAAGCCCTGGTCCTGCAAATTTCCCATTGTTTTACAATAAAGATGAAAAAAAAAACAGTTCTGTTTGCAAATATATATTCCTATATGCATTGTCTGGTTACTTGAGTGATCAATTCATTTACATTCTTTTAGCACATTGCACCTTAGTAAAGTGTAAACTATAGTTCGATATGACGAATCTGTACACTATTGAAGCTTTGGGGTAAAAATGTTTTGGGAATTTAATGGAATGAGTGATAAAGGTAGACCCTTTTTGTCTAAAGATGGATTTGGATTTAATTTTTGAATTTTGATTTAATATGGAAAAATAGGTCTCATTATCATTGAAAGATTTGAATAATGTTAGGGTTGAAATGTTAGAAGATAAAAATTTAATGAGTAAATTATATTTAATATTACTAAATTATTAGTAAGTTTACGTTTTGGTCATTAAACTTCAAAACGTTACAAAATGATCGCTGAATTATTTGATAAGTTTTTTTTGAAAGGAAAAAAAGAAAGGGTTAAAGTGTAAATTTGTCACCATAGGTGAATTTTGAAATTTGTTGCTATATTTTATTTTAATTTATTTTTGCCCTTAAAGCTTTGAGAATATGGGTAAATTTTCCATTCAACTATTATGTGATTGCATTTTGCCATTAACCTTTGAATTTTATAGAATTTTACCACTAAATTTGATTTGTTTAATTAAATTTTATCTCTCAATATTGATTTTGATTATTAGCAAATTTTATGAGGAAAAATATTATTTAAAATATTTTATTTTGATTTTTAATAATAAATTAATTTATAAGATATCAATAAATTACCTTAGAATTTTAGTGCAAGAAACACTTGAATTTAAAAAAAAAAAAACAATTTTTTTAAATAATTGTTATGTTATGTTATGTTACTTAATTTATTTTTTTAGCTATTAAAATAAATTTTTTAAATTTAATTTTGTCTTCAAATTTCAAATTAAAAATTGAATAGCAAAATTTAAGAAAAACCAAACATTAGTGCCAAAATTCAATCGAATAAAATTAAAAATGTAAAATTCAATTTATAATTAAAGTGTAGTGATAAATTTATCTTTAATTCAAAAGTATAATAGTAAATATCAATTAATATAAAATACAGTGACGAATTTCAATTTTCACCTAGTGACAAATATTCACATTAACTTAAAAAAAATACATCATATTCAAATATTAAATTATCTAAAAAAACAGACCCTCCCGAGCTCCCCAAAATACGGCACGAGCAGTCACCCCTATATTCAGCATAAAACCTCCCATTCGCAAGAGACCCCCCTGAAGCCATTCGAGAGCTACACCGAATTGCTCCATCAGTATTTAATAACAGTTCCAGCAGGAGGTTTGTTCCAATGAACCCAACGTGGCCCTCAGACAAATTTTGTTGCAACAAGGTTCGTAGCTCTGATAGTATCTCGTTGCAAGTTTACGAAGATTGTTTAGATTTGATTAACGAAGAATAGACTGTGAAAATTCATCACACTTTACGGTGAAGGAAACAAATGCGATGACTATTTAACCAACTTGGCACATGATGTACTGGTGGGTATGACATGAACCACCTCCGAATCTTCAACTCTACTTCGAGCGGATGTTTGTGGGAAAGGTGTAGTTATAATATATACATTTGTACAATGTTATTGTATCAAAATTACAAAAAAAAAAAAAAAATTGATGTTACTCATTTCTCATGGATACTATTTTTCAATAGTTTAATTGAACTAGTGCTACACATTAATCGAATTCTAATTCATATATGAAATTATCAAAAACACGTTATTTATAGAAAAAAACAAATATTATTTTAAGGAATTTTTATCTTTTTTATATTTTTATTTAATTTTTTTTTAAAATACATACAGATGATGGGATTTGAACCCAAAACATTATAATTTTTAGGGATAAATATCAAATTTATAATGAACTTTGGTCCAATGGGTAATTTGATACATAGATTTTAGTTTGGTGCAATTATGCACATGAAACTTGAATTGTGACTTATATGTATACATGAAACTTTGCTTTTGATTCAATTGTACACATCTAAATAAATGAATACATACATTTATTTTCATACTAGATTAATATAATTGTTTGTGTATATATATCAATGTAAAATAGTGCTAATTCGATAATATCATTAGTCACTTATGAAAATGTAATCAAATTAAAATTTTATACATAAAATCGCACAAAATCAAGATTAATGTATGATATTGCACATTACATCAAAGTTCATACGTAGTTTTGATATCTATTATATCTCAACTTCATTATATCAACCAAAGTCATATTTAATTTTTATGTCAATTTTTTCTAAATTTATTACATAATTTTTTTATCATAATCTAATTATATATAAGAATATTTATTAAGAGACAAAATCTATGGCAATTAATTAATGCATACATAATCATATAAAATTCTCAAATAAATATATACCCATTAATCTTTTTAAGCATTTTATGACCAAGTTGGTCTCGAGTTAATTTGGGACACCAAACTCAACTAGGAAATATATTGTAGTATATCTACTTCTAAATCGATATAAAAATAAAGTATTTTACACACTTTCGTAATTTTTTTATACAACTATAATTTAACAGTCCGATTGTTGATTTATCAATATAATTGTATTTTTCATGCACATAAATTTTTGAATTAATCTGATATCTCTATCTTATTGGTCTAGAATATATTATTTATATTAATATATATTGAACGATTAATTTTTTTAGGTAAAACAAATAGTTAGAAAATTTTATTTTATACAAAACCTAACATACATGATTTACATGAATGCAATTGAAATATAACGATTAGATTGTTAAAATGTTATTCGTACAAAAAATTACAGAAGCATGTAAAACTATTTTAATTTTATACTAGTACAAGTAAATTCCATATATATATATATATATTCATAAAGATAAAATACAACGGTATACAAGGAACTTTCCGTCATATATCAATGCTATGAAATCGATACTTTTAACATAGTATATATGCTAATGAGGCATTGACATTGTTGATTAAGACGGAAGCTCTGGATCTTTCGTTATCTAACTTCGAGTTCCACAATTCATAATTACGATGTGTGGGTCTTCAATCTCAACAAGTGTATATTCTTTTATTTGCGATTCTTCACCTGTTATATTTTATATTAATTTAATCTTAAATTATAATTAATCGGATATATATTTATACTTATGAATATTGTCTCCTTATAATAGTGAAAAACCCGAAGCACGTATATGGAAAAGAAGTACACGAAGGTACAACTTCAGTCAAGCCTTAGATTCCTCATCCTGCAAGAGAAACATATATACATAAATAAATATATATATCATTTTCTCAGCTTGTAAATGAGATACATGGATTCCTAAAAAGCATTATTTTATGTTAGGGTTACCAAGGAGTAGAACGTGAACGGAATTATCATATTTGTATGGATGTTGAAAATATTCATGTTGACAAATAGTAATGATATTAGGAGCGGATCAAATCAGTCAATTGAATAAAAAATTAATAGCCTATAATTAAATATAAAGTAAATCATTGTAAATTGGTAAAAAACCGACAGTTCAAACGATTGAATCAATTAATAAATTTTTATGAATTATTTTTTTTTCGATGATTCAACTGATTGAATTAAAAATTCATGATCTGATCGGATGGATAATTGATTAGGGTTTTACAACATTGATGCTTATATTTATAATTGGTACACTCTGATGTACGTTGTTTCACCCAACTTCTTTCGCTAATGATTTTTTTCAATTTAATATTAATATATATTAATAATTTATTCATGTATATGATTTCAGTATATATGATTTATTGAATTATGCATAATATGAATTATGATTATCTGGTTTTAATATTTATATACATATTAGAGTAGATCTGATCATGAGTTGGATTGGGTTCGGGTTAGGCCGATGCAGAATTTAAGCTTGGGTCTAACTCGACTTAAAAAAATGGGCATAAAATTTTACTCAAGTCCGACCCATATTAAAAATATTAAACCCGATTCTAACCATAATATTTTTTTTCAGATTATTTTTTATATAAAAACAAATTTGTAAATATAATACATCAAGTACACTAAAAATATAAAAAGAATTGTTTCCCAACAAATTGAAAGTATTTATAAAAAAAAAAAAGTATCGAGATGTGATTTGAGCTAGACCCGGGCCAAAAAATTTTACCCGAGGCTCGGACCATTTAGAAAATGGGCATTATTTTTTGTCCAATACCATTTTTTAAGCATATATTTTTGCCCAAACCCTCTTACTTTTAAAGCAAGCCTTCGAGCTTGGGCGAGTGATCCGACTCATGATCAGGTCTACCACAGAGTTCGTAAAAATTAATATACATTTTTACTTTTAAAATAATAATATATAAATGTCTTTATAACCACATAGGTTGTGTTTTAATATTTGAATTTTTATATATATTTTTATCGAGTAAGTTGTTATCCAATTGACTAATGATATCGAATTCAGTCAAAATAATAAATTAAATATTATAAAAAGTAAATAATAGTTTTAAAAATTGGACAACAAAACATAAAATAAAATAATAAAGCATTTACCATAACTATTCTATTCCACTATTTCCATCTACTATTTAAAAAAGAAATAGTAAAATGGTTCGTATTTTACCAACCCTACCTTTGTACACCATCCATGCAATTATATCCTTTGCTACCTCCTCCTGGTTTCTTACCATAAGGGGGTAAAGGCACATTGCCAGACTCAATCTGCTTGATGTCTTCAACAAGATTGTAGTAATGCATCTTCACTTCCTCCGCGGTTTTGCCTCCGACAGCCTTGGCCAGGTTCTGCCACCGGTCCGGACTTTCCTTGTCGTAAATTACCAAAGCATTTTCGAACAACTTGTTTTGTTTTGGTGTCCAGCTCGAACTTGAACCCATTTTTGCAGAATCTCAAAAGTTTAAGAGAGAAAAATAGAAAAGGGAATGAATTCTAGAGATGATTTTGTATGTCCAAAATAGAATGTTGGTGACACTTATATACTGGAGAGAAAGGCAAAGAAAATGGTTTAATTCTAGTTTTAGCCCCTCAAAATATACTGAAAATTGAGATTTAATTTGATTTCATCTACTTTATATAGCATTAAGGGACAAATCTCAGAATTATACATGAACTTTGATAATATACAAATTGATACTTGAACTTTGATTTGGTACAATTATACACATAAACTTTAATTGTGGTTCAAATGTATACATGAAACCTTAATTTTGATTCAATCATACACATTTAAATAAATAAATACTTCAATTTACTTTTATATTGGATAAATATAATTATTTTTTTATACAATATATAAACATAAAATGTTGCTACACCAATAATTGTGTTAATAATTTGTGAGCATTGGATCAAATCAAAATTTCATGTATAAAATTGCACAAAATCAAAGTTTATGTATGAATTTGCACATTAAACCAAAGCCAATGTATAGTTTTGAGATTTATCCCTAATGTTAAAATCATATCTAAGTTGATAACATTGTTAGTTGCAACCATTGAAGTGGCGATTTGAATTTCTTTTATTGTTTTTTTTTTCTCTAGAATGGTAAAATAATAGTAAAAGTATCATTGATGCCCAGAGGCGAAGCCAGGAAAATTTTTTAGGGGGGGCGGATGAAATTTTAAATTTTTATAGTTTATATCTTTCTAATTTGTAAAGGATTAAATTAAATTTTTATAATTTTAGGGGGGCCAAAGTGCAATTTTACCTTTACTAATTTAAAATTTTAAAAAAATTTAAAGGGCCTAAACGGAAATTTTACCTTTTAGGGGGCCGGGGGCTGGCCCTGGATTCGCCACTGTTGATGCCTCTGTACTAGGAGTATATATTGCATTTTTCCTCATCTACTAAAAAATTGGCAAATAGCAAATCAATCCTTTCTATCAAAAATTTTATCTATTTGTACTGTTAAAAAAACCTACTAAAAATTTCATCTTCGGTCCTGAGACGGCAAATTACCCCATCTCTTCTAATAGTCGTTAGATTCAAATATTTTATTGTATTTTATATCTATATAAATTTTAATAATTAATTAATTAATTAACATAAATTAGGGATAACAATAAAACAAGCGATAATAGAATTTGCCTCATTTACTTTTATTTTATATTTATATGGAAGTTGAAAACACTTACATTCTTGGATGTACTTTCATAACATATATAGCTCCACACAATGATAATAGTAAATATTAATTCTATTAAAATTTAGTCATATGTGATTCTTTTTTAATGGTATAAAGATTAAACTAATCCATTTAATGGTAAAATGACTAATTCGATCCAATCTTTATAATAAAAAGACATACTTAAAAATAATTTGAATATCAATCAATATGATAAATGACTTGCATTATTTAAATTTGTGTTCACTTCAAGTAAAAAAAATAAGCAAGGAAAGAGAGGGAAAGGATTGTACGAAACAGTGACGCCACGCCATCTGTATCCCTTTCCAATAGTTTTATGTCACATCAGTATTCTTATCCTGAATTTCAAGATTTTAATTTGGATTTGATCTTTTTCAAGATAAAAATGCTGAAATTCAAGATGAAAATGCTGATGTGACATAAAACTATTGGAAAGGGATACAGATGACGTGGCGCCACGTGCTTTTTACTGATCATTTCTCGGGGAAGAATGTGTGTGTGGTTAATCGGAAAGGATTGAATGAAACAGCAGTGACGCCATACGTCATTCATGTATCCCTTTCCAATAGATTTATGCCACATCGGTATTTTTATCCCGAATTTGACATTTTTATCCTGAATTTAAGGATTTTAATTTGAATTTGATTTTTTTAGGATAAAAATGTTGAAATTCAGGATAAAAATGTTGATGTGGCATAAATTTATTGGAAAGGGATACAGATGACGTGGCGTCACTGTTTCATTCAATCCTTTCTCGTGGTTAATCATAGGGTTACCAACTTTTGGGGGAATATGTGTGGTTAATCATAGGGTTACCAACTTTTGGGGGAATATCCACAAAGTGGATTCATTTCAAGCACCTATCATGTTGGTGATTAGATTCTTTATCATCTACTCCACTATGAGAATATATATTAGATTATCGCACACTCATAATATGAGTAAAAATATATTTATAAAATTAAAAAGTATTGGATATAACGGTAAAGGTATATTGTACTCTCAATGGAGAACATTCAAATCTTGAAGATGACATTATTGGGAAGGGCAACCTTAAATAGACCATAAAACGGACATGAAAAGCGTCAAAAAGATATATGTTTATAAAAAAATTATAGAAAAACAAATGAAGTTTTAACTTAAAATGGCAAACTTGAAATTTTGGATTTATTTTAGGTTTAGATTGACTTTTATAGATATAAAAATATATTAAAAAAATAAAAGTAGCCCTATAAATGCTAACTCATAACAACAATTCAGCCAGACATTTTAAATTAGAGTGTACTTGATAAATCATTGAAAATTTTCAACATTTAATATTTTAAATGTGTTTGATAGCCATTTTAATTTTTTACTCAATATAAAATTTTCAACAAAAATATGTTGAGTAGATAGGTAGAAACATATTAGTTATTGTAAACAACATTTATTTTATTTTATTTAGTTTATTAAAAAATTAAAATACATTATCCTTTTTTTTTAAAAAAAAAAAAAACAAGACATTCAAATTTTCCAAATCTATCTAAAATAATATAAAATATTATATTAATAAGATTAAATTAAAAAATAAATAACATTTTAAACTCTGTATTTATTTTTATCAAACAACATAATTAGATTCAGTACTAATATTTATTAATTTACCAACTAATTTTTTTAATATAAATTAAACACTAATAAAATTTAACAGTAAAAATTCAGTAAATAATTTTTCAACACTTAAAATTTCAATTTATTAAACACTTTTACGACGAAAATATATATTCATGTTACTTTTTCAGTGTATGTCTTTTCTATTTGTAAGTCCTTTTATTTTAAGTCAGCCATTTCCCTTTTTAGAGTATATAAGCTTATGATGTTTGCATTCACTCATTTCTTGCATGGTAATTTTTTTTAGGCATTGTGGGTAAAGTTGATCACTAGAAACTGATTAATTTGATCGATTCGATTATGAAAATTCATGAATTATAATTTGCTAAGTGAATTTATTTTAATCGTTTATAAAATTAAATTATTTTATTATAATTAACTTGATCGAGATTATCGTTTAATTCAATTTCAAACTTGTTCTTACTCACCCCTTTCACACAACATTCTATCTTCTTTTTTTATCCTTATCGTACCCATGTCATTATCACAATAGAGTGGTCTCTATTGATACCATTTTCCTCCCATCACTAGCTTTGAGGGAATTTTTAGTGAATTGTGAGTTCATTGCGGGGACCTAATTTGATGAAACCAACAAGTAATTACAAGTTTCAAAGAAATTTTACGTTCTTAAATGTGTTTGAACTCATGTATTTAATTTCTAAAATGGAAGATATTATGCGTTTAGGCACGTTAAAATCAAGGGTGAAGACAGAAATTTGCTTTAGGATGGGCAAAAATGAATGATAAATTTCTGAATGGACTAAAGTACAATTTTATCGTTATACTAACTTGTGATTTCATAAAATTTAATGGGATTATTTACCATTTGGGGTAGAAATGGCAAAACTTGAATTATCCAATGGATTTCGAACCGATATGCTTGGAGTGGATTTTTTTCTTTTAGAAAATGGATGTGGGTGAGGCGAGGTGAAATTTTTTTTTTCTTTTAGACACTGAGTATAGAGTAATTATGGTAATCGATAGCACCACCCCGTTACACCCCACTATATAAAATTATCATTTTATCCTTATATATAATTATTAAAAGAGTATAAATATAATAATATGTTATAGAAAAATCCATATTTTATGTTTAAATATTTTTCTCAATATTTATATTTAGATATTTACTTGCCTTTTAAAAAGATTGAAAATATTAAATATAAATAGCAAAAACTAAATTGAAGCAAGGCAGGGTGAGTGGGGATGGATGCATCTAACATCAATGGAGGTGATAGTGATTTTCAAGATTATACATCCATAGTGGAATAATAAGGGTGGTGGAGCAAAGCATGCTAATTGTGGAGCGGTGATGGATTTAGCAATATCTGCTCCCTCCCTGCTCCATTGCCATCCTTAATTGGGGGATAAAGCCATTGCCTACCCTTATCTTCGCCCTTAGTTAAAACCCATATCTTCTAAGCTATAATAACAACAATGATACTAATGGAACTAATACTCATTCAATAATAATTCACAAAGTTGCAACACCCAAATTTTAAATTAGGACCAGATGGAGTGAGCATTTTCTATGGCATGAAAGTTGGCTTATCCTCTTCCATACAATGGTGATTATTGTTTGTTGACAAATCCATATATCTCTTGGAATCCTTATCGTATCCATTTCGTCTTCACAATAAAGTGGTCACTATTTTGAGACGGATGGCCATACGAGCCAAAGGCTAAAATTTTGCAGTTCTCTTTAGTTCATTAAAAAAGAGAGCGAATGATTATATAACTATTAAAAAAACTATTAATTTTACATCAAATTTTAAATTAATTTAATTAAGTCCATGGTCCACCTCATAAAATTAATGTTTTTTTTCAATAATTACAAAAAATAACTATTTTATTCATTTTCTAACCTTATGCTCATGTTAACATCTAAAATTGCAAGATGTGGTCAATTGTCCCGGCTAAAAAAATATTCTAATGTTAGGATGTTATGCATAACCTTTTTTTCTTTTTTTTCTCAAAGGATAACTCTCCATTGTGGGGGACCTAAAATGATGCATCCAACAAGCAAACAATAAGTTTTGGGGGAAATATTTGAGGAAAATTAAGCAAACTGTATAAGGAAATTCAAAGGTTGTTGATCAAGTTTGATATTTAAATTCGAATCATTTCGGATTTAGGTTATTTTTTGTTTTGATTGTTTATGGTCCGAATTGTAGACTTTCTATGACTAAATAGAATTGAATGAAATTCAAATTGAATTGAATTTTGAGATTTGAATTAGAATTCATATGTCTATGAGAAACAGGTAACTCAAAGAATTGTTGATGAAACCTATTAGATAGAGGGAAAAGGGTTAATATACCATTTGATATCTGAGTTTAGTTTTAATGTTCAATTTGGTATGTAGACGAAACCATATCTTGTGGTCCAATGAATGTTTGACATATGTGTTGTAATAAAAAAAAAAGGGTACTAAATTGGGACAAAAAAAAGCTCAAGTATTAAATTGAACACTGAAGTTAAACTCAACTACTTAACTCGGATAAAAGAAAACTCAATTACCAAATTGAAAAAAGAGTTAATGCACTATTTGGGACCTGAACTTGACAAGTGTTACCACATTGGGGCTTAAACTTTTTTTTGTTCAAGTTAGTCCCTGAACTTAGTAATTGTTTCCGCATTTAGGCTTGAACTTTTTTGTCCAAGTTAGCCCTTGATATTTCCTTGAAAAAAAGCTGGACAAGAAATAGTTTATTCCCCCAATATTAGAACAATTGTCTAGTTCAAGGACTAATATGGACTACAAATAATTCAAACCCTAATGTGGGAACAATTATATAGTTTGGACTTCAATGTGGGAACAATAGTCAAGTTTAAAGATTAACTTAGACAAAAAAAAAGTTTAGGCCTTAACATGAGAATTATTACCCAAGTTCAGGCCTTAAAAAATAGATTAGCACTTGGAAAAACTCAAGTCCCTAATTAAAAAAAAACCTTAGTACAAAATTGAACATTGAAACTAAATTCAAGTACTAAATAGTATATTAACCCAAAAAAAAACCTCAAAAGACCGATTGAAGTGAATAGGTCAAAAAAAAGAAAGAAAGAAAAAAGTAGAAAAGGAATCCATTTTTGGTGAATCCCACTTTGGCCAAGCAAATTAAGTTTCTTAAGATCACATCAATTGGCAAATTCTTCCAGGCTGTATAAAAATGTGGAGAATCTTCACATCAATGGAGACTCTCTTGCCTTTATCATTAGCTCTGCTTTTCTATTAATCTCGTGTTTTAAAAGTAGTGGTAAGACACATTTACTTTAAAAAAAAAAAAATTTAAATTCGGACCTTGAAGATGATGTTGTTGGGAGAGACAGCCCCCAATACCTGAAAATATTAGTATCTATTAGGGGTGTAAATAAGATACTGATGCTCGCAAACTACTCAAGTTTGACTCAAAAAAAATCGAACTCGATTCGATAATTATCGAGTCGAGTCAAGCTCGAGCTATCGGCCTAGACAAATTCGAGCTTAGTAATACTTGACTTCAACAGTTCACGAGCCTTATTGAGCTTTTCACATTTTTATATATTTAAATTATGTCATTACCCTTAATATATATTATTAGCCTTAAGCTTAATTATCAAGCTCAAGCTTGAGCTTAATTACCAAGCTCAAGCTCAAGCTTGATTACAAAATTGGTAAACAAGCTTAATTGAGTTCGAGCTCAAGTAGTTCGATTATATCTCGAGCCAAACTCGAACTTAAAAACAAATGCTTGATCAAGCTCAAGTTGAGTATCTAGTTCCAAATTTTGAGTTGATCCCAAGCTTAAGTTTAGCAGTATTCAGATTCGGCTCGACTTGATTACACCCCCTAGTCTTTATGGATTATAAAATGGACATGAAAGATACATTGGTTCCATTCAACTTGATTAGATCAGGAAAAACAAAATCAACAACCCAAATCTAAATTAACACACACCTAAATTCACTCAAACACAAAATGATCTAAGCAAGTAATCGTAAATGACTCAAACTTGAAATGTCCACGACTTAAATAATCCAATCCAAAGACCCAAGCCTCAAACCCCAAATAACTTAATCTAATACTACTCATACCTAAAAGGACCTAATCCAAAATCAACCAAATTCGAAATAACTCAAACCTAAAATTAATTCCCAAAATTTTAAAACTCGGATTAATTTTATTTAGATCAATTAGACCCAAAACATTGGGTCAAGTTGGACTAGGTGATTTTCAGAAGGGTCCAGTTTCTCATTTAGTTTTATCCCAAGTTCACAAACAAGTCCAGCCTACAAATTTAAGCCGCAGCCCAAAATTCCAAACACTATTCAGCCTATTTCTCTCTGGTTTTGATTAAATATATAATGTAATATGTGAATTTTAATTTAATGTAATTATATAATATTTTGATTTTAATTTAATTTTATATTATGAAAAGTAAATTTATTTTTATATTATATAAATATATTATTTTTATATATAAAATTTCAACAAATTAAAATTAATATATCAAAAATCGTAATATTTATCTTTTAGTTTTATTATAAAGCTTCTAACTTTTTTGGTGTAAATAGTAAAATTAGAACAATTCTAAGGAAACATTAGAAACTAGAGAATTTTATCTGTGGCCAATAAAAACCGTCAAAAATCTTCTTCCAAAAAGTCTCTCGCATAACTCGGGGGATTGTCAAGAATAATCAATTGGTCCATCACGTCACCACCTGCCTTAGCAATACAGTTCGAAACTTTATTGACATCCCTCTGAATATGTCTAAACTTAACTTCTCAAGATTCCAAACACTAGCCGTGAATGCATCTTATTTCATCAACATTACTCACTGATGCTTAACCATTCCGAATAAATTCAATCAACATTGCATTATCACTTTCTAACTCAACTTGCATGAATCCTCCGTTCCAAGTCAATTTCAGACTTTCTAGATCTGCTCAGGCTTCTACTTGTAAAATATCAGTCAAACCAATTGTCATTTTGAAATCCACCAACCAGTCGACCTCTCAACCACCTGTAAATTTTAGTTATTTCTCTTTGAAATATATATATTTTTAAAAAAAAATTGTATTTGAAAGGAAAGAGATTATAATATTGTCTAATCGTGGGGTTATCACTGTAAATATGCACAATTATGTTTAATCTTCAATAATGTTGATTTAGTCTTTTTTAAACTTAACAAATTTGGTCCTTCTACTTTTATAATGTTATTAGCAAGTCCAAAATAATTACATCAATAGTTGTTGTCTTTGAACTGATGACATGAAATTTTAAAATAGCCTTAGCCTTTAAGCATTCAAATTACATGTAAATTTAGACCTACAAATAATATTATAAAAGTTAAATAACATAATGGTTAACGGTATTATCAATTCAAACCTATGCATAAGAGGACTCAAAGCATGAAAAATTATGATAGAGGATTAATTTTCAAATTTTAACATAATAAGAGGACTAAAATCAAATTTAAACCGAAGAAAATACTTCGGGTTTATTTAGCTAAAGCAAACTTTGTAAAGATAAGATTCCTTTTCTTTCCACAGTAAAGACTAAAGATAGATTTAAGATTTTTTTTTAAATATTATTGTTCAATTGTGAACTCCATCCCTCCACTTTATGAACATTAAGAAATTAGTCCTCCTACTTTAGTTTGTCAGAATTTGATCTCAAACTTTACAAAAATTAAGAAATTAGTCCAGTTAAATAACATTGTTAGACCTTTTCATTAAACCATCGAATGAAAAATCAATAGTTCAATCATTTATATGCAATTAATTATAAAAAAGAGCAACAACAATTTTGTAATTTCTGTACAACAAATTACCAAATCCAACGGTTCAAGCTTATGCGTTTATCAACAACTAAATTAACTTTTCAGTTTCATAAAGTAGTAGGATTAAATTCTAACAAATCTAAAATAAATGAACTAACTTTGTAAATGTTTTAATATAAAACGATCAACTTCATAATTATATGATAAAAGTACCACGAAGACCCTTGTACTAGAAGTCAAATCCATTTTATTCCTCTACTCTAAAAATGGGCAAATTAATCCATATACTTTAAACCAGAAATCAAATGGGTCATTTTTGTTAAAAAATTCATTCATTTGTACTATTAAAAACTAACGTGATTGAATAACCATATAATGATACATGATGTACCACATGTTGATGTACATGACTAATTTTTAACAGTAGTAATTGATGAAATTATTAACAGAAAGACCAGTTTATTTTTTTATCTAATATATAAGGACCAATTTATCTATTTTTAAAATAAATGAGATAAAATACAATTTAATTTTTAGTATAGGGGCATTCATGACACTTTCACGCAGTATTATTATTACTTTATTATTTTCACTTTTGAACTTTATCTTATTATATGATTGTGATTTGTGTGTTCTTTTCTAACAGTTTTCAACTTTTTTATTTAAAAAAAATTATCTTTTTGTCGGAGATGTTTGGCAAAGACCAAGTCAAAAAAAAAAAAAAAAAAAAAAAAAAAAACAGCTCTCACTTTCGTGGCGGCTACTAATAAAACTTGTCATCCAATAAAATAATGACACGTATAATGTTGATGATTTCAATAATGCTTTTGTCTCTTTCATTCGTTATCGAATTGGTGGGGCGCTTGACGTGGAGCAATTGGACACGTAGCTTTTTTGTTTCCTCCTTTATATGGCAAATTTAGACACGTAATTTTCATTGCTTTCAATTTCATCGTTTTCCTTCCTTTTTATAGTTTCTTAATTATTTTACTGGTGAAATTCCTTGAAAGGTCCTTCTGTTATAAGAATTGGATCAAATTAATCATTTTATTATTAAATAAATTGAATTAGTCCCTGTATTATTAAAAGAATCAAATAAACTCAAGTTTTAATGGAATTTTCATTCCGTATTTAAAAAAATATTATTAATTGTTTAACAGATTTAACATCATGGTTCTATAAATAAAATATTTTGCTTTTAGTTGAACATTAATTGGAAAATAAATAAATTTTATGTTATTCTTTTTAAACAGTAAATGTTAATTCTGATACAATTTGACTTTATTTTATTCTTTTTAATAGTATAGGGACTAAATTGATTCATTTAATAGTAGAAAGATTAATTTAATTTAAATATTATAATAGAGAAACTTAGCAAATACTTTCATCTATTTTTATTTTGATCCAGTTTGAGTTTTTTTTTTTTAAATTTGGCTTATCTTATAAAATACTAAATTGAACTAAATTTTATCGATTCATGTCAACTCGATTTTTATATTATTAAAAAAATCCAATTCAATTCAAGTAATAGCGATTTTTATCTTGTCAGTCAAAACTGAACCGAACCAAATTTAATCTATTTAACTCGATAAATTTATTTGACTCAACTCTTATTTTATTTTACTCGACTTATTTCGAAAAATTTTCAAATTAATTCAAGATAAAAAAAATAAAACTCTTCAACTCAACTAATTTAAATTTTCTTACTGGATTCAATCCCTTAGTTTTAACTATTACACATATACACACATTAAAAATAATTATAAATAAAAATAATAAATAATTATATTTATGAAAATCATGTCATAAAACAAAATTCAAATCTTTTTGCTTTCCTATCTAAATTCCATAAAAAATATATATAAAGGTGTTTATTATTCACATGTGAACGGTTTAAAATTAAATTAATAAAATATAGGATAAACTATAAAAATAGTTATTTTTGTTTGCCTCAGATTACATTTTAGTCATTTATGTTTGAAATGTTATGTTTTAGTCACTTACGTTATCGTTTTGTTACGAAGTGGTCACTCTACCTTTAAGCTTCGTTACCTCCCTAATAATGGTCCTACATGGCAATCCAAATGGGTTTTAAATGCCAATTTGGATATTCTACGTGTTAGTCTAAATTAAATTTATTTAATTAAAAATACATCTTCATCCCAACAACTGGACATCCAAGTTCGCATTTAAAACACGTTTGGATTGTCATGTAAGATTGTCGTTAGGGAGGTAACGGAGTTTAACGGTAGAGTGACCAATTCGTAATAAAACAATAACGTAAGTGATTAAAACATAACATTTTAAATATAAGTGACTAAAATATACTCTGAATCAAACAAAAGTGATTATTTTTATAGTTTACCCTAAAATATATTTAAATAATATTATTGACTAAACAAAAATAATTGGCTTCGACAAAAAATGATGTTTGATGTTACACGTGAGCTAATATATTGTCGTTTTTTAAGATAAAGTAAGGAATAATTGAGATTTAGAAGAAAAAAACCTTTTTCAAGTGGGAAAAATAATAATAAAACGCGTTTGGCTAAGGGGTCCACGAGGGAACCCGCGTTGAAATGCCACGTCAACGACTATCTTATTTGTTTTTTTAGGTTAATAATTTATAATTCATGAAAAATATCTAATACAAATTTTTAGAGGTAAAAGTATGTTATTATACTGAAAGTTAGATTATGTTTTGTTTTATCTATTTAAAAAATAAATAATTCTAACATTGTGTGTTATATCGTACAATAAACTTATCTTTCTGTTTAAAACTAGTCAATGTACGTCAACATGAGATATATATGCATGACATGTCACGTGTAACTATCTAGTTGTCTTGTCAATCGTGCAGATTTTGACCGTAAAAATGGATGAAATTTTTAATAGAAAATGATCATTGTACTCTTTCATCTAATGTATTGAGACTAATTTACCCATTTTTTTGAGTAAAGAAAACAAAATGCAATCTGACTCCTAATACAGGGACCTCTATGATACTTTTTAATTATTTAAGTACATATTTAATTAGGTGATATACAATTATAGATTTCACATCATTATAAATAAATAAGACACACGAAATCTTTTAATCCCGATTGTAAAATTTTTAAAAAAAATCCACCATAAATAATAATAATTTATTTTTATTGTATTGAAAAGTACTTTGGATTAGAACTTTGACCATAAAAACTTGATCGTTGACTCCTAATAGTTGCTTCATCTTTACAAATTGTTCCATGTATAATAAAATTCCAAATTTGCTTCGTTTAAGTAATACGAATTTAAGTTCATAAAGATGGATTAATTGCATATGCATCCCAAAATTGTAAGCCAATTTTTAAATTAGTCTATAAACTTCAAAAATTTTCAATTTAATCCTTAAATTAAGGCTTAAATGAAAAATAGGTACTCAAACTATCCAACTTTTCTAATTTAGGTACCTAAAGTTTTTTTTTGGCCAAAGTAGGTACCTAAAGTTTTGTTCCATTACCACTTTAGGTATCAACCTTTAATTTCGATTAAAAAAATCTCTGAATTAATCAAATTATGACATGTAACATTTTTAGTTAAATGACTACTAAGTGATTTTTTTTTTTAATTTTAAAATATCAAACAAACAAATTTAAGATGAAATTCATACTGACAAATTTAAGATAAAATTTTTAATACTGTTAACAATCGAACCTGAAATTTAAAATATGAAAAGTAGAGGATTAAATTATTAGAATGCTTAATTCACGATTTGGCCCCTAAAGTATAACCATTTTTCCACTTTGGTACCTAAACTTTTTTGTCCCAATTTGGTACCTAAAGTACACACAAATTTTTAATTTGGTACCTAAAGTATGTCTCCATTATATTTTTTAATCCATTTTTTTTACAGGTGTTAAAAAAAAATTCTTATAGCCAATCACAAAGCACCACGTGGCATATATATGTAAAAAATAAATATTATATTTTATTAAATGTATATACACATTAAAAAATATAAAAATAGAAATAAATATATAAAAAATTTAGAAAAATATATATAATCTAGAAAATATATAAATTATAAAAAATAAAAATAAAACTTACAAAAAATACGATAATTGAAAAAAAAAGTTGAAATTAATAATATGATTACTAAAATAATTAAAAAAATTTTAAAATATTTTTTTAAATTATAAAATATATAATTCTAAAATTATAAAAAAGTATTTAAATTTCAAGTTTTTTTTTGCAATTACTTGAAATTTAAATACTTTTTTTTAAAATTTTTATAACATTTTTTAATTTTTTATATATTACTTTAAATTTTTAAAATTTATAATACTACAATTTTAATATTTTAATATTTTATTTTTATTTTTAAATTTAAATTTAATATTTTTAGTTTAAATAAGTCTAATTGCAATGTGGCATTTTTTATTGGCCAAAACATGCCATACGGTGCTTTTTATTGGCCAAAGTTGTTTAATAATTTTTTTAACATCTGATAAAAAAATAGACCTAAAATAAAAGAAATTGATACTTTAAGTACCAAATTGAAGACACTAAATTTAAGTGCCAAAATAAATAAATATACTTCAAGGACTAAATCATAAACTAAACCTTATTAAAATTAAAAATACAATAATTCGAAAGAGTACTAATACTTATAACATACTTTAACGTGTAGTTACAAATCCAAACTGACAACTGGATATGGGAACACAGAGAGTGGGCCAAAAGAAAGCAACTCCATTGATAAATCTTTTTCCGAGAAAAATTAAAAATGAAATACTTAAGAAAAAGAAGACTTTAGGTCAAATTATGATTTTAGTCCCTCCATTATATTTAAATTATAGATTTAATCTCTATACTTTAATTTGATACAATTTAATTTTATAATGTAGTTACGAAGTCCAACTCCAAAATAATTAAACACTAAATAACTATTCCGCTTAAAATCCTCCTTCAAGTTCTAGTTCATTATGTTGACATAAATGTTTTTGCACTGAAAGAGTTATTTAAATAAACTGATGACATTATAAAAGTAAAGATCAAATTATACTAAATTAATGATAAAGTCTAAATCCCAAATTTGAGTAAAATTAAGGGACTAAAATCATTAATTTGACCAAAAATTTATCACTTCCAATCTTTATACTTTAAATTTGCATGATTGTGCTTTCAAATTTTTTGGTGTATTTTTAAGAAAAGATATCCACCCTAACATTTTAATTGGAGTAGTTAACTATAATGACATTATAAAATGGTTTAAATGTAAAACTGGCTCTCAAACTATATCACTTTTTTCATTTATGTATTTATATTTTTTTATTAAAAGTGGTATTTAAACTGTCAATTTTGTCTCATTTTATGCCACAACATGATATCAACCAAAAAGAACGTGACATGTTTGTAAACTTCATACACTTTTTTAAGTAAAACTAGGTGAAGTTTATAATTTAGCTACCACTTTTGACAAAAAAAATTAAGTTCTTAAGTGAGAAAAAGAGTATAGCTTAAAGAATAGTTTTGTTGTCTTTAAAGGATAAAATTACATTGAATCGAAGAATAAAAAATCCAAATTTGATAATAATATAGGGACCAAAAACAGAAATTAACCAAAAACTTCACTACTCAATATCATATCATTTCCCATGCTTTTACTATTTGATTGATTACAAGCCGCAATGATATGAAACGAAAGCATTCATTGTTTTTTCTTTTCACAAATCATAATCACAAATTTTGTTGTTTACCTCAGCGGCCATTCACGACTAATATCAAAACACCTTTTTTTTCCCAGTTTTTCCAAGTCAATGGAAACAAAAATCATAAAAATCCATCCACCATTGAAGCTAAAATCTGGTTCACAAACAAAAAAAACCCCATTGGTTTGCTTTTTTTTTTTGCTGAGTTTTAAGTAAATTAGGAGTATAATTAAGTGAAAAGGGTGTTAAAGAATCTTTTCTACAGTTCATTGGAAGGCCATTTTTTTTTTTCATTAAATAGCTTCGGTGGATGGTGAAATGAAACCCCCTTTTTTTTTTAACTCATTAATGGCTTATGAACCCCCATTCTCTTAAAAGCTCGTGCCATCATTCATTTATTCTTCTTTTTTAAAAAATTTTCTCGAGAAACAAACAACGACCCTTTTTTAGCCATTTTAGTTAGCTTAGCTTAATCTTGAAGATTACCCCTTTTTAGCTACTTTTCATTGGTTAAATTATTATTATTATTATTTTTGCAGAATTCAAGCTCGTGATCGAAGGTAGGAATTTTACGAAGAAACAAAAAATTTCCCATTTCTTTATTTTTTATTGGATAATTTAATGGTAATGAACAAGATAAGGAACTAATTTTTTTTTGTTTTTATTTTTTTAATTGAAGAAGATGACACAGAGCTTCATGAGGATTTAATTTACATCAATGGGAGCTCAAAGAAATGTGTTACCAATCTTATTTTTAGCTCTAATCTCGCTCTTGACTCAGTCCGTGTTAACTCAGCGAGTTACAATAAACTCACAAACCGAACGGCGATCATTACTCGACCTCCGTTCATCGTTGGGTCTCCGAGGCAAAGACTGGCCGATTAAAACCGACCCTTGCACCACCTGGACGGGCATCCGATGTCAAAACGGCACCGTTACGAACATCACCGTTTCCGGTTTAAGAAGAACCAGAATCGGACGGTTGTATCCCCGGTTCAACGTCGATTCATTGGTGAATTTGACCCGTTTAATCTCTTTCAACGCTTCCGGGTTCCCTCTTCCCGGTTCAATCCCTGATTTGTTCGGAAACCGGTTGGTTCATCTCGAAGTACTTGATCTCCGATCTTGTAATATCTCTGGTTCAATCCCTAGTTCACTCGGTAACTCGTTCCGACTCAGTTCTTTGTATCTTAGTAACAATAACCTTGCTGGTTCAATCCCTTCTGTATTGGGTGAATTGAAGAACTTAAAATCACTTGATCTTTCGATTAATTCACTTACTGGGTCGATTCCATCAAGCTTTGGGTCACTTATAAACATTGAAAAGCTTCAACTTAGTTCAAATTACTTATCTGGGCCAATTCCACTTAGTTTATCTTCATTAAAAGCTCTTAAAGTCTTAAATGTCTCTGATAATAACCTCTCTGGTTCAATCCCTGTTCAATTTAGTAACCTTTCTAAGTTACTTGAACTTGATCTTAGTAAAAATTCATTGTATGGATCATTACCTGTTGAATTCACCATGTTGAAAAGCTTACAAAAGATGATAATCGAAAACAACGAGCTCGACGGTCATTTACCGGTTGATTTGTTTTCGAATCTTGTTGAGTTACAAGTTGTGGATTTGAGTGGGAACAAGCTTGATGGTGATGTTAATGGTAGTTTTTGGTCAATGCCCAATTTGACATTCTTCGATGTATCTAATAACAACTTTTCGGGTCATTTACCAGCTCCTAGTTCTAACCATAGTGTTGCTCCTGGTGCCGTGTTTAATTTGTCAAACAATCTGTTTTACGGAACTTTGGATTTTTCGCTCGGGATGTTCAGATTCATTGATGTATCGGGTAACTATTTGCAAGGCATAGTTAATGACGATGAAAGGAATGCTAGTGTTAACATGAATTGCTTTCGACAACCGAACCAGAGGAGTCTGGATGATTGTAGGATCTTTTATAACGAAAGAGGGCTACGTTTCGATATTTCAACTGCTGCAAAATCTAGTTCTGGGAGCCGAAGATGGATATTTATCTTGGCCGGAGTACTTGGTGGACTTGGCTTCATTTTAGTTTTGGTATTGGTATTAGTGCTGCTCTTGAGACGGTATAATACGGGGCTTACGAATCAAAGACGGAGTACTGATATAGGGCCTGTTCGGGAAAGTGATAGCGCCCCTCAACTTCCTAAAGATCCTACAAATGTATCCGGTTCCGGAGATCCATTCACATACCAGCAATTGCTCCGAGCAACCGGTGATTTTAGTGACACAAATCTTATCAAGCATGGTCACTCGGGTGACTTATTCCGTGGCATCTTAGAAGGTAGTATCCCTGTGGTCATCAAAAAGGTCAATTTGAGCTCTTTCAAGAAAGAATCATATACCACGGAATTGGAATTATTCAGAAAGCTTTCTCATATGAGGTTCATCCCGCTCTTGGGGCACTGCTTGGAGCATGAAACTGATAAGCTTTTGGTCTATAAGTATATGCCGAATGGAGATTTGGCTAATTCGTTTTACAGGGCTATCAACTCAGATGACGATAGTTTAAAGTCCTTGGATTGGATTACAAGGTTGAAAGTAGCTACCGGAGCTGCCGAAGGCCTATGCTACTTACACCATGAATGTAACCCTCCCCTTGTTCACAGGTAAATTTTATAATTTTCACGAGCTTCACAATTCCCTTTTCGTTATAGTATCAATCATTAATTCCATATTTACTTTTTTGGTTAAAGGGATATTCAAGCAAGCAGTATCCTTCTTGATGATAAATTTGAAGTGAGACTTGGAAGCTTGAGTGAAGTTCATTGCCAAGAAGGGGATACACACCAAAAGGTGCTCACGAGGTTGCTTCGGAAGCCAGGGTAAGTATCATACAAGTTGCTTTATTTTACCTTTTTTTCGAGTTAGTATTTAGTAGTTTTGAAACAACCGAGTATACCCGGTTTTGCATTCTCTTCTTATATTCTAGTCTTTTAGTTTCAACTATACCCGGTTTTGCATCTTTCGGTATGCAGTTCCGGCACCCTATTGTTTTCACCAGTCTTTTTATCTTATAACGAAAGCACTTGGTACCGTATTGCTATGCATATTGTAAGCCGGGCCTTATTCAAGCCAATACATTGGAGTCAATACCGGATTGGCTCGAGGTTCATATGTAAGGTTGAATGATATAATCGAACCGTTATTCGTTTGCAGGCCCAGTGAGTTGCCTGGCTCTTGACGAGTACGTTGTTTTTGACTGTTTGTGCTACGTTTGCATTTGCTGGGTTGTTTCCAATACATGTTTTACGGTATCGGTACTGTCAAAACTTGATATCCAAGGAAACCCAGACATGCACGAGGTTAGCCATACTCGTAATCCGACTCAGTTAAGTAATGGATAAGAGTTATAAACTTTTAAATGGAGTGATGAAATAGCTCGACACGTGTGTTTCTATTATTCATTAACATCCAATCTCGATGCGGCCTCGTAAATGTAAAACAATATGCATACAACCATCAAAGTTGTCAGGATTTGATCTCCGGTATTGTATATTTTGTTTGGAGATTTAATAAATTTCTCTTTGTGATATGCAGGACCTCCGAGCCAGGCCCCTCAGGTTCAGGTACCTAAAATTCTATTTCACGGTTCTTAATATATTTATTTATGTATACATTACCATTTGGTTTATGCGGGTGCGCGTAAACTCTTTGTTGAGTAAAAGTACAACTAAGAGTCAGATTGCATTTTACCCTCTTTACTTAAAAAGTAAGTAAATTAGTCCTTCTACATTAGATGAAAGAGCCAATTGGTTATTTCTGTTAAAAAATTCATTCTTTTTTATTGTTAAAAACTGGCATGGCTAAAGGAATAACTAGACAATTACTTGTGGCACACCACGTGTACCTCATTCTAACATACATAGACCAATTTTTAACATTAAAAATGGATAGAATTTTTGACAGAATGATTAGTTTGTTCTTTCATCTAAAATACAATGACTAATTTACTCATTTTTTTAGTAGAGGGAAAAGTGCAATCCAACTCCTATTACAATGGCCTTCATAGTACTTTTATCCTCTTTGTTGAAAATGATACGATTTGCATGGGGAACTATGAGTTATCCCTAAAAACCATAGTTCCGGGCAGGGGTAATGCCAGGGGAGCTGGCAAGGGCCTTGGCCCCCTAAAAATAAAAAATTTTCAATTTAGTCCCTTTAAAAATAATAAAATTACAAATTAGTTTATAGTAAAATTGCACTTTGACCCTCCAGAATTTAAAAAAATTATGTCTAGTCCCTTAAAAAAATTATGGAATTATAAATTAATATATGGTAAAATTACATTTTGATCACTAAAAAAATTCTATAAGTCAATTCTGGTTCCTCCCCCCAAGAAATTTTTTTTGTCTTCGCCCTTGGTTTTGGGGTCGGAGATTCCGAAATATAAAACAATAAATCATTTCATAGGCTTTTTTCAACATATTCTTATGTTTCTTTCGGAATGGACAGGTTCTACTTCAGCTACTTGCGCCTACGATGTGTATTGTTTCGGAAAAGTATTACTCGAGCTTATAACGGGGAAACTAGGGATCAGTAAAGTGGAAGATACATCTACGAAGGAATGGCTCGAGCAAACCTTACCATGCATCAGCATATATGATAAAGAAATGGTGACAAAAATCATGGACCCATCATTGATAGTAGATGAAGATCTATTAGAAGAAGTATGGGCAATGGCAATTATAGCAAGATCATGCCTTAATCCAAAACCATCAAAAAGGCCTTCAATGAAACATATACTTCGAGCATTGGAAAACCCGTTGAAAGTTGTACGAGAAGAGAGTTTTAGCTCCATGAAGCTAAGAACGACTTCATCGAGACGGTCATGGAACGCAGCATTCTTCGGTAGTTGGAGACAAAGCTCGTCTGAGAACACCAACATTTCGGGTCAACAAAACCGAGAAGGTTTTAGTGGTATAAGGCAATCAAGTAGAGTAGGTTCTCATAGTAGTGGGAATATCGATCACTCGTCTTCAAATAAAAGGTCGTCGAATGAAATTTTCCCTGAGCCAATCGACATACAGGACACGGAGAGGTTAGATGAGAACTAGCCGATTGAGTGTTTGCTATTTGTATCAAAGATTGTTAGTGCCGGTTCAACCTTCGGGTTTGATAGCTGTGCTACGAGGAAACCTTTTAGGCTCCGACTAGGCCTAACCAAAGCAGCCCAAGCTGGCCATGACGACAAGACGGGGAAACTATCGAGTGAATGAGAATTTTTGGATATTTCAAAGCTTGTTTTGTAGTGAAATTTCTCATTACAAGCAGCATTTTTTCAGTGTAATTGTCACTCTCTATATAGAGTGTAAAGTTGCATTAGTATTCTTTGTTGCATTATAAGTACTACCACAACATAATATTAAATTAGGGGAGAGTGTTCGATCTAACTGGTTTAATTAAAAAAATTTAAAATCCAAACTCGATCGATCAATCTCATAGTTGAATCCATTAATCGATAGACTTGAGTTTTAATCGATTTGACATCAGTCAATTCGATTAATTAACCAAGTTGAGCTCATTTTTTTTTTCATGTACAATAACTTGTAGCAATTTGTTTAAAGTTTGATCAATGTTGTAAAAATTGGACAAATGATCAAATCAATTAGAGCATTCATTTTGGGTACAATTGTTGTTTAAATATAATTGGGTTGAACTGCAAGTTTTGTCCTAATTTTTATTTTTGGCATAATAATAAATTCAGTCTTCAATATTTACATATTTTATAAATTTGACCCTTATTTTCTTTTACCAAAATTTGACCATTATCTTTTAACATAACAATTTTCTTACCAATTTGTATCTGTTTGTTTTTTATTAAACCAACCAGTCTCGGAACCGATTATAACATTACTTGTTTTGGTTATAAATTTTTTTTTTTAATTTAAGAAAAATATATATCAAAAGTTGATAAAATTGATAAATTAAATAATGAAAATTTATAATTGATAACCAACTAACTATAACATAATTGATAACCGATTTTATTTTTGCTCACCTCCTACGTTAGGCAATACCACTAAATCAAAAAGTGATATACATAAACAAAATATTAATTAAACTTCGTTCTAATATATAATTTTATATATGAAATTTTAATTTTATCCAATTCTTAAATTATTAACACAATTATTAATATAACATCATTTTATATTTATATATTCCATACCACAAATAATTATATTTATCCAATATATAAATAATTTTATGTATTTATTTCTTCAAACATATATAATTAAATTAAAATTAAAGTTTTACATGTATATCTAAACCACAATTAAAATTTATGTATCAAATTACACATTGAATCTAATTGTACCAAACCAAAAGGAAAAAACAGAGAATCAAAATTAATTGACAATTTCTCTTGCATATCTCAACATATAGGTGCAAAATCAAGGATCAAGACAAAAAGTACAGAAGTATATATATATATCTTTTTCGATCAAGTGAGGATTTAAATGAGTAAATTAAATACAGTAAAGGAAGCCATGATTGCATGGACAAGAACATAAAATGAAGACGTTGAGGCTATGTTTTTAAGCCTCCAAATATGGGTTTTTTGGGGTTTTGCTTTTTTTTTTTTTTTTCAAAGGGGAAGAATATGAAATTCATGGGGCATGAAATCTTCACTTGGTCTATAATACTTATCTGGGGAATACAAGCTTAAGTTAGAGACTTGGCTAGTGTATAGACAAGCAAATCTTTCGACCTGCATCGTGCAAAAAAAATGGAACAACTTCAGTAAATAACGAATAAAACGTTCTACACAGTTTTCTACAAAGTCCTATAACTCTGTTACGACCCACTGTATCATGCACATAAGTAGTTATTGTCCTCTTTGGATGACCAACCGATCTCTCAAGGCTTTGCCACCCAAAGGTGCGAAATGAGAGTATCCAGTCAGCTGATGGGTCGTGATCAAACACTTATAAGAAGGATGATGGATGGTTCGGTTTAGTCATACCTGATGGGCAAAGCGAGAGTTTTGATAGCCAGTCTTCATGAGTTGTCCCCAGATCTTATGGAACTATTATGTGAAAAGATAAAATAAGCATTGTTAGTGCCTGGATTCAAAGGTTGATCATAGGTAAAATACCATGGAGGCACTAAAAGTCGGATTGCATTTTGCCCCTTTTTAAAAAATAGGTAAATTAATCCTTATATGTTAGATTAAAGAGCAAACTTGTCCATCTGTTAAAAATTCCATTCATTTTTACTATTAAAAACAAACTAATCTCTATACGTCAGACATGTATCTATTTGGTTATTTCATCAGCCACGTCACTTTTTAACAGTAAAAATGAATGAAATTTTTAACAAAAAAGACTAGTTTGCTCTTTAATCTAATGTATAAGGGCTAATTTACTCATTCTTTTTAATAAATAAGGAAAACAGCAATCTGACAACTAGTTCAAGAGCCTTCATGGTATTTTTACCATTGCTCATACTATTAAGTGAATAGAAAAAGGAAGTTCCTCCACCTTTTGATGACACTCCCGTTGAGCTTGTTGATGAGCAAGTCGTGCTTGATCCCTTTGAGACTGTTTTAAGGAAAACATTGAACAAAAAAATCTGAGAAACCTTTAAATCAATATTTCATCAGGCGCTACATAAAATAGATCGATGACTTATATAGCCTAACCTCCAGTTCACCCAAAGCAGAAGTCATTTTCTGTTTTTGATCATCACGAAAACTTTCAAATCTGAACAATAGGAATGCAACTCTTAACAACAACAAAAACCGAGTAATAATAACATACTTTTGAATGATAGAATAGGCACTTACTTAAGAGACCATTTCAAATGATGAATTTGATCTTCAACAAGATCGCGCTCGTTCCTCAACAACCTTAGTTGCTGCATGAAAGCGTTAGTATTAATCGCAAGGGAAATAAAATACCAGTGATAACAAATATGCATCAAAAGAAAAGCAGCAAGCAAAATGTTCATTACTAGAAAATCATTCAAGCTATGGAATTAATTGTTATTACAACATATTCTTCTCGATGAATTATAAAAATTTACACTATATTATCCAAATAATATAAGATTGAAAGACCATTGCAACCATCTCAATTTAACATCATATAAAAAACATGTAAAACCCACCTTTCGCATATCTCTTAATTCCCAAAGCAATTTGACCTCCCTCTCAAGCTCTGGAACAACAAGCATTGTTCTCCAGCCTAATCACAGAATTAAAAGCACAATATTTGCTCATCTTAATAGCAATGAAAATAACATAACAGTCAATGAAAATAATGATGACAAACATACAGAAAATTAATTGAGGGCATACTACAAAATCTAATTATATTCCATAGACTAGAAGTACTAATTGTCCCATTTAGATACCAAACTTCAAAGGTTAATCTCATAAGATTAAAATAAACAATAATGAACAATTTAAATGCTACAGAAAACAAGGAAAAAGGAGGGAATGAAGAATAAATATTATTCATACCAAGAACCTTCTTGCTCCGCAAAATATCTCCATAGAT
Organism: Gossypium bickii; assembly: GCA_025503065.1. Classification (NCBI taxonomy): domain Eukaryota; kingdom Viridiplantae; phylum Streptophyta; class Magnoliopsida; order Malvales; family Malvaceae; genus Gossypium; species Gossypium bickii. Next base: position 131,243,382 of record CP106714.1, on the reverse strand, counting down.
ATGGTCACCAACATAAAGCACCTAGAAGAAGCAAGGAACTAATAGATAATGAAAGAAAAACAATGAAAAAAGGACCTCCAAGGTGGACTCAGGGACCAAACTATGTTAGAGAATCTACTATGGAATTTAACAAGTGAAAGATTACATGAAAAGACAACATATGAAGACCACAACTCTTTTATGATTCACCAGATCAAACAAAGAATCACCTGTGAACTTGACTCTATAGAAAGCAACTTATGAAGATGAGCAACATTGCCACCCTGAAAAGTTCAAATAAATTTTAGTCGTAATCTCATAATATCTAATAATACATTTGATATGAACAAAGAACAATCTGTCAATATCCAGTACTAGAAAGTATTCAAAATACCTGGAAGACTCGGCAACTCTTGTTTAATGCGTTCAATAGAACTTCCGGTGATGTACTTCCCATCTTTTATCAAAAAATATGTTCAAATCACCAAATTACCATATGACATAGTCATACTACTGAGTGAATCCAGAATTACGATAGTATATTTCAACCAACCTGGGGCATAGGAGTTCCATTGTCAGTATTGAGAAGCATTCCAGACTCAGGTTCAACCTCAAAAATATTGGCACGGTTCTCTTCATGAAAGAATCCAGGTTTTGCACTGTAAGGATACTTTCATCTTCAATGTCAGAAATCAGAGGATGAAAGCAGATAATATGTGTTGTAGATATTAATTAAAAAAAAAAAAAAAAAAGAGAAACTATTACTAGTATTATGATGAACTAGGAGGAAACTAAACCTGCCAGTGATAACAACATCAAAATATTGGAGCCAATCAAAATTGCAACTGAGACTACCATCCAACGTACGAGATGCACAGAGAAAGTTCATTACAATATTTGTGTAGTCCCATAAACTGCAAGAGATGTCAATTGTTAACTTATCATTCTCAACAGCCTTAGAAAATGGAAGTCGGATATGGTAATATAAAGAAGCACTTGTACATACTTTCAATTAAAAAGCAAAAAACTCAAGAATCACGAAGTACAAAACCAAAACCATCCATAGCATGTGTGCCAAAATCTTCCAACATTAGGCAAAATCTCTTCAAAAAAAAAAAAAGGACAAGAAATTTGCATTGAATCCCTTACTACTTTTCATGCCTAAACAATGAAGATATGAAATCAGCAAGAGATATATACCTATTTGTCACCAAGAATGTAGAACGGCCAGAATCCCTTAGCATTTTGAACATTGGTACTATAGAGGTATCTTCATTGATATACCTGACAATGAAATGGAGAACTAAATAAAAAAATCTCAAAATGCATTATCAGAAAATGTCCTAACAAATAAAAATCTGCCCCATTTTGCCAGCTTCCCTTGAATTTAAATAGAGATTGACAACCAATCTTAGTCTTTGTTGTAATTTAAAATTATAAAACCAATGTCACTGTTTAATTACCTTTTAGGATCCTTTGCAACCATCTGCTTTAAGGTTCCATCCCTGTGGCACAAATCAACAGCAGCACGAACATCTTTGTACATGTGGGAGTAACTGAAAGCATCATTTATAGTAGGGATTGCTCAATATACAAAACCTGATAAAAGGAATCAGGATTTAAGTACCTAACAGTTCTCACTTTATATTATAATTGAGTTTCAAACCATGTAGCATTTTTTTTTTATATTACTGTTTGGCAATTATATAGTAGAATCAAATAAAAATTACAAACGTGTACTGCTTTCTAACTTAATATATCTCGTTAAAAACTACTACTAGCATGTGGTAACTACCTGTTACACTCATGGCAACTTTTCAAACATTATTTGGATTTTTCTAGAAGAGTAGAAAGAAGCAGTAACACAGAAATTTAAATAGTTATAAAATTCTTGAAGAAGCAGTAGTTAAATTTCTTACTCAGCACCCTTAGGAACTTTTCCAGGATTATTGTCCTTATAGTCAACAAGTTGAGCAAACAAGTAAGCTTCAGCTAGTGAAAAGAGTGTATCAATGAGGGCATAATCTGGCTCATCAAAAGAATCCCGAATGAGCGTATTCCCATAGGTTCCAACTTTATCTTCCTTTGACAACTCTCTGAACCCATGGTATGCTACTTTAACATACTTGTGTCGATCCATCTGTTAAAATGACAACCATCACAAGAAACAAACATAGTCAAGCACAGTAGATGACAGAGAGCAACAGACAACTATTAATTCAAGCTGGCTAGAGATAACTGTAGCAGAAAATAAATGTGTCAACCTTTAAGATATTTCCTCTCTTTTTGTCTAGAACCAAGCCTCTAACCATGTACTTCGGATCAAAAGTCCACTCTAGTAACTGCATGAAATTTTATCCCTATCAGCATGCGTCCACATATCACTCAAAATCAACATTATTTCTCAGTTGGATGTAAAAACGCTTAAACTTAACAAACCTCTTGAGGATAGCCCAAATCATACACCAATTTTCTGATTGTGCCTTCATACGCAAGGGACTCAAAAGTCTCAGGTTTATATTGTGCTAAGGTATAATCCATATCAAAGCCAACAGCAAGAATATTCTTCATATTCAGTGACCTGTTGCAGAAAATTTGCTTTCCTATATCAATTTTACATCCTCCTTCAGGAGATGACCATACATGCAGTCCCTCAACACCGTTGCTGTTGGCCATAAGATGAGATTGTGAAGCTTTATCACCTAAAATGGTCCCAGCACTATCGTCCTTTGAGTAGTGAGAGTTCGATTGATTAAACCCTGAATATATTACCATGGAGAAAAGGGGGTTAGCACTAATTGTAAAAAAAGATTCAAACCAATTCCCTAATCCATTAACATGTGTCTCATGCCAACAACAATCATCATGTCCCCAAAGAATGAATATTACCCAAAAGCCACTAGAAGCCTGGTTAATTAAACCAGCAACATATTCACAGCAATCATCTTAACATTTTCGATAGATTCATATGAGAATTCAAGTATTAGATATACAAACCTTCGAGATAACTCATACAATCAAATTAGTATGAACCTGAGTGCCTCATTATGCTGATAAAATAAAGGTATTATTCGCTTCAGCGGCACCCAAAAAGGACAATACCTTTGCATTATCAACACAATACTAACATTACTCAATTAAAACCGTGAAGAAATTACAAAAAAAAAAAAAAAAAATCTTTTTAAAATCTTAAAACAGTACAATTTCCTAGAGACAAACAGGCAAGAAAGAAAACCTTGACATCTTACCTCAGAAGTCAAATCAAAAGATCAAACAGCGCACCCACGTTTAAGTTCCAAGCCTAAGAATCTTCCAACATATGCGCCAAGTAACACCTAAAAATTCCAATTCCTCAATCAAAACTAATCCAATTTTCCAACTAAATTAACTTTCAAACTCTATTATTCCCTCAAATTTTACACTTAAAACACCAAAAACGAAAACAATTTCTAACCTCAACCACAACAAACCAAACAAAAAACAATCCAAAAAATGAAAATGATAAATGCCACAACACATAGTAAAAGATGAGCTAAGTAGTGTAACCTGCAGTGTGGATAGGTCTAATTTTGGCGGGAAATCCAGTGGAGAATCGAAGTATACGGGAAGAAAAAGGAGCGGGAAATTCAGGGGAGAAGAGGGATAAGCAAAAGGCAACGTTCTTCTTGGGAATTCTCATTGTGGTGGAATTAAATAGGCATTGTTGAGAAATTAAGTGGTAAACTGAAAAGACAAAAAAAAAAAAAAAGAGAATCTGATTCTGATTCTGATGACGAACAAAAAAATTTATTGGGAATGTGGGAATACAAGTTGGTGATTAGATTTGTAGATAAACAACGACACCAGGAAGAATGGAAGGTGAAAAGACGAGTTAACAATTAAATTGAATTAAATTGTACTCTGTTTGGGGGAAAGGAAAATTAATTTAAAAGCAAAGAAAAGGGGAATATTATTATTCCCATATATGAAATTGGAATCCGAATCGAAACTAGATAATGAATTAATTATCCATTTGTTTGGTTAATTGGGAAAAACGTGGAACAGAACAAAAGGGAGGGAATTCGATTCTTTCTGATCTGAATTTTCTCGCTCTATACTGGGAAAAAGAAAATGAAAATGAAATAGGTATAATTTTAGTTTTAGTCCTTATAATATGTTTAAATTTGAGATTTATTTTGGGTAAACTACTACTCAACTATTAGTAAATTTATTTTTTGGTCACCCGATTATAAGAAATTACAAAATGATCACTCAACTATTAGGTTTTGTCTTTTTTTGTCACCCAACTATCTTGAAGTTTTGGGTGTTTTCATTTTTACATTAGCTCACTAGTGACAAAAAATACAAAATTGAATAATTAGATGACCAAAAAAGAAATTTACTAATAATTAGGTGACTACTAGTGTAGTTGACCCGATTTAATTTCTCCTTTTATAATGCTAATCGTAGCCGTTAGGCCTACTCATAAGTTGAGTTATCCACTAAAACTCAAAGGTTTAGAAATTTAAGATGATTTGGATAAAATTATTAGGTTCAAAAAAATAAATTTGAACAACAAAATTAAACCCATTTAAAATATGAATTGAGTTTGAGCTTGAACATTTAAAGTCCGTGCCCGGCTCGGGACGTCATCTAAGTTTGTAAAATATTATATTATATTTGTATATTGTTAATTTTATAACACAGAAATTTTAAATTTATAGTAATATATAAAATATAAACATTAAAAAAATATTGAGGTGTCAATATATAAAGTTTTAATAAATTAAAATATATATAAAATTAAAAATAATATAGTAAAAACTAAAATTAAGTAATGAGAATTTCTAAAAATTTAGGGTAAAAGCCCTTAGATCTCATTTACAAAAAAAAAAAAAAAAAAATTATCTTCAACCAATTTCACGGCCAATTTAGGCTTATTAATAACACTGTAAAACAAATATATATATATCAAATTAAAGGAAAATGACTAAATATCAAACTTCAACATAATTGGAGTGCTAAAAGCAAAATTAAACCTAAGATGGAACAGTGAAAATGAAGTACACGTGGCATCATTACTTTTTAAGAGGATGATGAAAACAGTTGTACAATCTTTTGTCGTCTTTTTTATTTCACCACGAGGATTCCGGGATTCTGTGGTGTATTATTTGTGGACTGTTTTCTTGGTCAAATTTTATAGGGGTCCCTGAACTATGTGTTTTTTATTTGATTATTTACAGTCCTTTTAATTTTAAAAATGTATATTTTCAGTAGTTCAACATTTTTCCGTGAAATAGTTTAGGGTAAACTATATTAGTAGTCACCCAACTATGGTTTTTTTTCTTCTTGGACACCTAATTATAAAAAGTTACAAAATGGTCACCCAACTATCAATAAATTTCTTTTTTTATGGCCCAACTATGAAAAGTTGTAAAATGGTCACTCAACTATTAAACTTTGTCTTTTTTGGTCACCCAACTATCTTGAATTTTTTTATGTTTCCATTTTTATGTTAGCAAGATGGTGACCAAAAAAAGACAATTAAATAATTAGATGACTGTTTTATAACTTTTCATAATTAGGTGATCAAGAAATAAAAAATCCATAATTGAGTATAACCTCTATTGTAATTTACCCTAAAAAATGCTAACGTGTATATGCCACATCATAACATGTAAAACTAATAAATCATATCAAATCATTTGATAGTATTTGTGAAAAAAAGTTGACTTTAGTGTAAAAAATACATGTTTCGAAAAGCAAAACATTATAAATGATCAAATTAGAATAGAGGGACTAAATCCACAAAAAATGCATAGTACAAGGATCTTTTATAAAATTTGACATTTTCAAGTTAGATTTGATAGTGTGTGAATGAGAACATTATACAAAATATTCTGCCATTTTAACCAAAAACGCTCAATTTTAACGTTATTTACGGAAATGGACTAACTTTTTGATTATTTACCGGAAAGGGCCGAATTCCCCGAAAACTCATCCACGTCAGCGCGATGTCAGGTGCCGTGTCAGCAAAACGCGTTCCTGGGGGAGCGTTTTGCCCCCTTTTTTTAGGGTTAGTGTTTTCTGCTTGGTTTTAAGGTTTTTAAAGAAAAAATTAATTAAATTAGGGTTTAGGGTTAATTAATTAAATTAGGGTTTAAGGTTTTAAGGTTAATTAATTAAATTATGTATTAGGTTTTTAAAAATAATTTTGTGTTTAGGGTTTTGGAAAAAATATATTAGCAATATAAATTTTTCTTCTACAGTAGTATCTGAAAAAATAATTTTGAGAAGACATTTCTAAACAAATAGTGTCCAAAATACTTCAAGCAGGATGCACTATCAGTAAGATTACTGAAAAAAGCTCCCACTTGGGCGCTCTTTTTCTACAGTAGTATCTGAAAAAATAATTTTGAGAAGACGTTTCTGAACAAATAGTATCCAAAACGCTTCAAGCAAGATGCGCTGTCAGCAAGATTACTGAAAAAAGCTCCTACGTGGACTCTCTTTTTCTACAGTAATATCTGAAAAATAATTTTGAGAAGACGTTTCTGAACAAATAGTGTCCAAAACACTTCGAGCAGGATGCACTGTCAGCAAGATTACTGAAAAAAGCTTCCACATGGACTCTCTTTTTCTACAGTAGTTCCTATTTGGCCTTAGACTATAAATGAGTCAAATTTCATTCTCAGGTTGCACAAGTTACAGCAAGAGAAATTGAGGCTAAAATAGAATAGAAACTGAAGATGAGTGAACGTATTAGTGCTGTTATTTACTATGATTGTGAGGTCCGTGACACCGAGAACGGTGTTGTTTTTTTATCAGATAATACAGCCCGACTGATTTTTAACCAAAACATAGATTTTACAGAACTTCGTAAAAGAATTAGGCGTAAAATCTTCGGAACGACGCTAATGAAAGTTTTATCTATTAAGTATAGATTTTGTGCTTCGGTTGATCCTGTGAGATATGACTCATTCGACATCAAAGGTCCTCATAGCATGGAGGCAATGGTGCAGACTCATCTTGCTAGTGGATCACCCTATCTTGAAATACATGTACAATTTTCATCGCCAAATGATGCATTTGCGACTTCAACATCTACTACTATTCGAGAGGAATACACGACCCCTAGCCCACACTCTGTTGTGGGAGGCAGAATACAGAAGCGCCCGTGTTTGGTAGCATTATGGAAACACAACCCCTGCACGACACTCGGTTAGTGGATGGGACATGCACATCGGTAGGTCGATATTCGATGCTGGAAATACGTACTGGGGAACGACATCAACTTCTAATGGTTTGCAATCCACATGTGATTGGGGACATTATGAAACCTCCACAAGAAGGGATGATGTACTCTCTACGACGTCCATCGGCGAGGGGACCTCGTTCGTTGCAGATGATGATGGGTTGGATGATGAGTCCAATATGGATTCACCTCGAGAGCCCTACCCCGATGGTGCAGAATTTGCACTATTTTCTGAATCAGAGCCTGTTCCAACCATACCTGAAGATGTTAAAGGGGGTTCGAATGAAAAAGAAGAAGATCCGCGATTCAAGGCGTACTCGCCTCCAGCCCACATGCATAATGTTGATGTATCTCAAGATGATGCATTGGAGTTTCTAGATCAACCACACAGAAGGCGTGACCGTACAAGTTCGTCGTTGGATTCAGGTGAATTGGAAGTTGGTAAGAAGTTTTCCAGCAATGATAGTTTTCTTGGTGCATTGAAACAACATAGCATCATGAACGGGGTTAACTACAACATGGTTAAATCCAAATCCGATAAGTATGAGGCCAAATGTGCAGTGCAAGACGGTACATGTTCATGGAAAATCATGGTTTCGTTGAGGAAAATGACAGGCTTGTGGGAGATAAAAAAGTACAAAGGTCCATACATGTGTTGCCGGTACAGTATCACTAGGTGTTTAGGGTTTTTGAATAATATTGTTATTATGTAATGTTGCATTATTTAACGTACTTCGTTGACAGGTGTTTCACAAGATCATCCTAAGATGGATTCAGATATGTTAGCTAGCTTAATATTACCGACGGTGAAGGCGGATCCGAAGACTTAAGTGTCGGTCTTAATTGCTAATATTCGTAGCCAATTGAGGTACACGCCCTCTTACAACAAGGTTTGGATAGCTAAGTAGAAGGCGTTGGAAAAATTAAATGATCGGTGAGACACTTCATATAATGAAGTGTGGCAGTGGTGATAGGTGCTAGAGAGATATGTCTCAAGTTGCATAATAGACCTTAAAGTGGCACCTGCGTACTACAACGATCGATTGTTCCATGGATGCCAAGTGTTCAAGCGTTTGTTCTGGAGCTTTAAACAATGTCGAGACGCATTTCTATACTGCAAGCTATTGGTACAAATTGACGGTGCCTTTATGTATGGTAGATATATCCAACGACTATTGCTAGCTGTGGCACGGGATGACAGTGGGAGAATCCTTTCAATTGCATTTGCAATAATATCAGGGGAGTCAGCTGATGACTGAGATTTCTTTCTTTCTAGATGAAGGAGGCATGTCTACCCCCAACCTGATATATGCGTTATATCGGATTGGGGCCCTAGAATACTAGCCGTAATTGAGCAACAGGGAAGTCTATGGCATCGCACACCCCATCGATATTGCCTAAGGCATGTTGCGCCCAACTACTACGGTCAACATTGATATACAAGTGAACGACGGCAAGTGACCAACATGGGTATTTAATCTCTATTAATATAGTTTCGTTTGTAATATTCAATTTATTCTTAGTGGAAGAGTGGTTTGTAATATTTGCTATGAACTTATATTGGCAGGGTATGAGATAAGTAAAGACCGTTTTCATGATATGTTGGTGGTTTCGCGTTTAGTTAACGAAGAAGGTGCAAACTACCTCTGTAACATGCCTTTCGAACAGTGGACACAAGCATACGACTGCAGCCTACGATATGGTCATATGACCTCAAACCTAGCTGAATGCATAAATTCTATTTTAAAAGGAATGCGTCATTTGTCGATAACATCGATTGTGCAAGAGACATATTTTTGTTTAGCGGCACTATTTCTAAAGCGAGCAGCGAATTATAAAGGCCAAATGCAATGAGGCCATTTATGGTGCGCGAATGTATTGCAATAAATTAACAAGGCGATGACACAGGCCAACACCTTGCACACAGTGTGTCACGATTGTGACAACCTATGATTTCGTGTGACGGAGTTTGACAGACTGAACCAAGGTATTATTAACGGACAATATCGTGTATACTTGAGAAATAGGACCTGCGACTGTGGGATGTTTGACGCATTTTGTTATCCAAGCTATGTTGACGAAATGTACAAAATAGAATACATGTACAACGTGTGGAGACACGTATTCCCACCAGTCCCAAATGAACGTAAGTGGTCGTCTGTATTGCTTGCTCCGTTTAAGTTGTTACCTGATAGAGAACTGCGTCGCAAACCAAATGGTCAATCTTGCTCGACTAAATACGTAACAATATGAATATCCGAGAAACTACCAACCAACAGAAGTTTTGCGAATGGTGTAGGAACCCAGGCCACACAACTCGATCATGTCCAAATCAGAATAGCAAATAGTTGTTGTAATAAAATTATGTTGCATTATTTATATTTTATTAAAAATATAAAAATATTAAAAATATTGTCCTATTCAAAAGAATTTTTATTTTATTAAAAATATAAAAGTAAATTAAAATTAAAATATTAAATTTGTACAAATATATTAACAAAAATCAATGTTGGTGCCAGTCAGAATCAGTGCCACGTGGGGGTCGTCGATGGTTACGCGTTGGATTCCTCCTTGGTTTAGCTTCCGACGGGGTTGTGGTTGCTCCGGGGGGATTGTGGTTGTTCCAGCAGAGGATTTAGTTGTGGGTGTTGGGAGGATAACCCACCTCGATAGAATAATTACTGCGGAGGTGTTTGCATCACCCATGGCGGAGGTGTTTGAATCCCAAAATGCGATAGGGATTGGTAAAAAGAATAGCTCCCCAATGGCGGCTCGTGCGATCCTTCATGTAACGACGGTCTATAGATCGACGGTTGGCTCAGAGTAATTAGAAATGGAGATGAACCGGGCCATATATTCTAACCTGTCATAGAACTGGGAAAAGGAAACATATAAGAGTTAGGATACATATAAGGGCTAGGATACGCAAATGGCATAATCTGAAAAGGCTGTGATATGAGTGTCGTCAGTTGAAGTGTTGCGCCCGGTGACTGTGTGGGCACTATTGATAGGCTCGGTGATTATGTGCGCGTTGTTGATAGGCCCGGTGATTGTGTGGGTGCTGTCGATGGACCCTTGCTGTCATCCATTCTTCTTGGATTTAAAGGGCCCCATCGTTCCATTTGGACACGAATTTACCGTCGCCTCTCCTCTTCCGACAGTAAATATGGCTTGCCATGGATCCTAAACCATGTCATGTATTTCGGCACGCACGCTAACTCAGGAGCGATGATCGGTTCTCGAGTAGGTATATAATCATACCGATTTTCCCACATTTCGATATATGCTGACCAAAATCTCGGCCAATCCGTATGCAACTACCTTAAGTTGACTTTGTACTTATTATCGAGCACATCAGGTGCCACAGGAATCGATTGTCGGAATCCAAATTGTCGCAATACTCTATCTGACCGGTGCATCACCACGGTGGCATAGTTGACCAATGGGACATTCACATGCAAATGTTCGAATTTTGAAAGAATTCATTCGGAATTAATGCTCGAATTGTCGGATCCTCGTGTAGTATCCATTGAAACTATATGAACATGATAAAAATATTAGTTATATACATAATACATAATACTAAATACTAAATACTAAATATGAAATGACTATTTTATTATATATATATTATTTAATACTTACTTGTGCTTCCGACCGTTGGTCTAATAGAAGCCGTATATCTTCAATAGAGGTAGGTATTCCAACATAACTCGCCGAATGGTTCCACCTAATTAAATAAATTTTTAGCATACAATTATATTTTAAATCTAAGTAATAACTGTAAAATCTAATATAAAATTTACCTCGTTATGAGTGAGAATGTATATAGGTGGTCCACTCGAGGACGTAAAAATGGAAAGCGAAATCGTGCCCGTGATTGCAGTAGTGATAGGCAACCTCTAATTTTGGCTTTATTCGGTCTCGTCGCCCCACACATCTCCATGTACAATGTTTCTAACACGGCAAATCCCCAACTAAATTCACCAGCTGCTCTAAAACCAACGAGTTTCAACAGCCATCTCAGATGTACGAGGTTTCGTGACAAGTCCGGCATCAGATAATCTCCAATCATCTCAAGAATGTATGCTCGAGCATACCATATTCTTTCTAGTTCAGTCAAATCATTATCCAGCTCTGGGAATGTGTCTCGTAACCAGCCCATCTCGATCCGACCTCCGTTCATATTATCCGGAATAGCACCCAAAAGCTCGTAGCATACGACTCCCCAATCAGTAGATTGGGTGGACCCAGTGACTACGTACCCATCCACCGGCAATTCCAATTGCAACTGCACGTCTTTCAGAGTGATAGTACACTCTCCGCATGGAAGATAGAAAGTGTGCATCTCGGGTCTCCACCTCTCTATCAACGCACTGATTAGTTTCAGGTCCAACTTGTACCCTCGGCCTATCGTGGCCACGTGCCAAAAATCCGCTTTCTGCAGGTAATTCTCTATCAACGGCGATGGCAGACCAGACATATTACGAATATAGCATTGCAACACCCGATCTATAGACTATTATAAAAATCATAAAATAAAAATTAATTAAAATTACATAAATGAAAAAAATATTAAATAGTATTAAAAAATTAAAATTATCACTTACCATTGTCATTTGATCGACGGAGATGTGTTTATTATCGAGACGAATTAGTTCTCCGGCCATTGCTAACACGATCGAATATTTTTTAAGTTAAAAAAAACTAATTCAAAAAAATGTTAAACAAAACTCTTTTGAAAAAATTAAAGAGAGTTTTGAGAAAATTTGAGAGAAATTTGAGAGGAGGACTTTTGTGTGAAAAAAATGAAAGGGGGCATTTTTATAGTTTTTTTTTTTACCATTGGAGCCCAAACACTCAAAAAAATAGCCGTTGGGGGGTTAAAAAAAGGGCAAAACGCGTTCCTAAGAGAGCGTTTGTCCACGTCAGCACAAAGCGCGCTTTGTGTTGACGTGGACAAAACACTCCCAGGATGCGTTTTGTCGACACACACTTACCCGACATCGCTACCGATGTGGACGCATTTTAGGGAATTCACTTTTTTCCTAAATAATCAAAAAGTTGGTCCATTTTCGTAAATAACATTAAAATTGGGCGTTTTTGGGTAAAATGGCCCAAAATATTCATGTTTGATTTGAGAATAATCAAATTCGATTCAATCATCCCGAGTTGAGCTTAAACTCGAATTGCTCGCTTATTTATAAATTAATATTTTAATATTTATGTACATAATTCGAGGTAAAGTTTTAAACTTGAAGTTGAGTGTATAAGTAAATTTCATAATTAGTCACCCAACTTTCATAAGTTTCATTTTGAGTACTGAAAATAAAAAAACTACATTTTAGTCTTTGCCATAATCAATCTTTTTTGTTTTAGTCACCCACGATTAATTTGGGGTTAGAAAATGTTGTTTTATACTTATTTTAATTGCTCAACTTTTTATAAGTTTTCATTTTGGTCACTAATTTCCCTTATTAGAATTAATTTTATTTAAAAAAAAGTTTTTTTTTATGATGAATTGAGTTATTTAGCTGCAGAGATGCAACTTCAGTTTTCACTTTAATTCAATTCCTATAAAAACTCAGGTTTTTCCATTTTTACTAAAAATACTAAAATTATTTTAAAAATAATAAATTAAAAAGATAAAATAATTTTTTTTCTTATAAAAACCTAGAAAATTCCTTGTAAAATCCAAGCTTTTTCATTTTACAAGAAAAAAACTGAAATTAATTCTAAAAAATAAAGGAAATTAATAATCTAAAATGATTTTCTTATAAAAACTCAAGTATTTCTCTATAAAAGCTAAAGTAATTCCGTATAAAACCCCAAGCTGTTCCCTTTTATTGGGAAGAACTAAAATTAATTCTAAAAAAGTAATAAAATAAAATAAAAATTTAAAAATAAAATGAGTGTTCAAAATAAAATTTTACTGAAATTAAAAAACTAAAATCAACATCGAATTATCAACAAGTGACCAAAATCAAAATAGTTGTTAACAAAAATTGCCTAAAAAAAGATTTATTTCCAATATTTAAAATAAAATATTATAAAAGTTGGATAACCAATTACGAAATATACCCTATAATTTATAGTGAATGTTTTTAAGTAGATGAGGCATTATTTTGTTGGTGGATCATGAAAAAGAGTTGTGCAATCATTTGTTTTTATTTGAAAAATTCTTATTTATTTATTTATTTATTTATTTTTCTGGCTTTGCTTTGCTTGTGGTGATAAGTGATAACATAAATAATTATTTTTTCCAATTTGAGCTGCAATGTTGATCAAATCCTGTCCACTATTTTTAGATAATATACATTATATATATATATATATATATATATATTATGTATGTAGTTATTTTTTTAAATTGGTTAAATAGGTCGTTTTTTTTTTTAAAGAAAATAGATCGATTTTGGAGAAAAAATATGAAAAGTGTGTCCAATTGAACTTGCTTTCTGCACAATTGGTAGAAAAACCCGTCTAGCTAGATGATAATTGTATATAATTTATTATGATAATTTAATTTTTTTATTTTAATTTTATAATATTAATCAACATGATCCAACATTCTAGAAGAGATAATGTATAAATAGAATTTGAATAAATTCCTTTCTATATAAATTTTTTAAAAAATCAATCGTGATTCATGAGGTTACATAAAGGTACTTTAAGAACAAATTAGGCATAAAAGAGAATTCCCTAATTTGAATTTGAATTTATATTTGATACATTTATAATATACAAAATGATTATATAACAACGAAAATAAAGGTAAGTAATTGATTGAGTTTCATCTCGATTGATATTAACATTGTTATTAGTACAGAAGGATATAGGTTCGAGTACACTAAAGCTCATTATGCTCCTATTTAATATCTACGAGGGACTATGATAATAAAGAAAAAAAATCATGTCATTTTTTAAATAATAAATATTAATTTTATTATAATTTTACTTTATTGGTTTTTTAATAGTATAAAGACTAAACTAATTCATTTAATAGTAAAAAAAAAAAAAAAAAAAAACTAATTTGATCAAACTATATATACTGAACTTATTATGCATGTAAGTTTTCAAACCGGTTTGATATCTCTATCATATTAATTTAAAATACTACATATATATATATATCAATGTTTATTAAATTATTCACAGCTTTTTATATAAAAGAAATAGTTAGAATTTTTATATTTATATCAACTTTGTCATGCATGATTTATATGAATGGAATGTGAAATATGACGGTTGTATCATTAAAATATTAATTGTCGATACACTTTTCTTTTGTCCTTTTGCTTGAGCTACTTGGCGTGCTTTCGATTTTAACTATTGTTTGACATGGTTTTTATTGAAACAACGAACATTAGTTTGGGTCAATTTCAAATTTTGGTAGTTTTGGGTTTGAATTGTTTTTGTTTCCAAACGTACGAGTTTGGGGTTCAATTTTTTGTGTCGAACCATTGTGATTCGGATCATTTCAGGTTATTTGTTTAAATTATTTCGGGTTAAGATCATTTTTGGTTTGGTTTGTTTCAAGTTTTAATCGTTCAAGCAAATCTTAGTTTAGTTGAACGAATTTGAGTTGACTTTGTATGGTTTAAGCAAGTTGGATCGAATCTAGATTCGAATTGATTCTTGGGTTTGAGTTAGAGTTGACTTAGATTCATATTTATTTTTTTTTAAATTCACATCTGCCAAATAATGTCGTGGTAATAGTTTCGACTAAGGCAATAACATTAATAATAGTAGAAAGTATAAAGACTAAATCTTTGAATTAAATATTGTATAAGGGTGAAAATCATAATTAAACCAAAACATGCCCTATGGATTCAATTCCCACACATATCATATGGTTGATAAGCTCAAATATTATAAGGTCGATATAGGTTTGTCAATTATGATCGAAGTTTAAAATTTAATTTGGTCATAAACAATTGTTCGTTCAACTCGATTGATTTAATATCCAAACTCAAAAGTCAGTCGAATTTGAACAAATACTTGAAGTAATCATCACTCAAAATTATTTGAACCATGATGACTTGAATTACGAAACCTAAACCCGAATGATTCGAACTCAAAACAACCTAAACGTGAAATGATCCGGAATAATCCAAACATGAATTTAACCTGAAGTTGAAATGAATTGAATTCGAAGCTAGTGATTATTGGAGACCTACATGATAGTTTTGACATAATTGCAAAATTCACTTCTAACATGTGAAGGTTTTTTTCAAATTAGTTCCTTTTTTTTTTCTCTCTTTTAATGTTAAAAAATTCAAATAAGGTAAAAATTATCAGTATTTTATTTGGTGCAACGTGACAATTGACATGTCATTAATGATATGATATTTTGAGTTAAATTTAAAAATTTCAAAAAACATTAAAAATTATAACAAATAAAAAAATTTAAAAACCAAAAAGTTACTAAAATTTTATTAAATAACTATTTATTGTTTGAACTTGGTAACTATTTCCATGTTGATGTTTGAATTTTTTTTTTGTCCAAGTTAGGTTTGAACTTGATAATTTTTCTCACATTGAGACCTGAACTAGGCAACTATTCTTACATTGAAGCTTGAATTTTTTTTAAAGTTAGTCCCTTTTGACAATTGTTTTCTTATTAAAGCCTGAATTTGGCAATTGTTCTCACGTTATGGCCTAAACGTTGAAGTTTTCAAGGAAATATTACGGACGAACTTGGATAAAAAAGGTTGAAGCCCCAATATAGGAATAATTACTAAATTGATGACTTAACTTAGACAAAAAAAAAAGGTCCAAACTCAAATGTAAAAACAATTGTCGACTTTAAAACTTAACTTAATCCAAAAACTTTTAAACTCCTATAAAAATAGTTGCTAAATTTAAGTAGTCTATAATGATTTAACCCTATTAAAAAATTATACATTATAAAAATTAAATTTATATAAAAATTCAAAAATATTTGGAAAAAGAAAGGAGCTAGGCTAGGCTAGGCAAGGTAAGGCAAGGCTATTTCTTTATAATTGCTACTCAACTTGGCTGCCACCCTACAATTATTGTCCAATCCTCCCATCAAAGATGTACATTTATAGGTTGCTTTTTTTAACCCATTAAAAGCAAATACTCCTACAATTTTTTGGCATTTTGATGCCTTAGGTTTCACTTTTATATTATATAAATAAATCATGTTCGGATTTATTTTTATTTAAATATGTAGTATTTTTATCGATTAAGTCTTAATTTGATTGATATTAGTATTATTGTTAGTGAAAGAGGATGTTGGTTTTACGCTAAAACAAATTATCCTCCTATTTAAAGATTGTGAAAGGGATATTGATAGTTCCAGACATTGTATCAAAAAGAATAAATATGACAAGAACATATGATGGAATCAATACATGTAAAAGTTAATGTTGTCGTTAACTTGTTGACGTGAATGTCACGTGGCAGTGTATATAAAACAAAATATATACATGTATATAAAAAATAATACTGTCACGTTAACAATAAATACATGCTAGTTATCATGTGACATCCATGTGAACAAGTTAATGACATTGTTAAGTTTACCATTTAATTCTAACTTATTTGACAAAATATAATAAATTGAAAACTAAATTAAACATAAAAAACCAAAATATTGTTTATATAGTTTAAGAGGTGTCACCTATTTAAAGATTCCATTATAGGACATACAATGCATTACAGACGTTTGATCATTACGCTTCAACTGGGTTATTCTATTCCTCCTTTTAGAATGAAAAGAACTTAAATCAAAATACTTAATAGCATGGCGATACATTTATACAAAACTTTTAGCCCAGGCACACGCAATGGAGTCGTAGACAGTCAAGTGAAACCCAATCCACGAAATAATTTGATTTATGGACAGCATCGTTGTGGTAAAGGTCGTAATGCTAGAGGAATCATTACTACAAGGCATGGGGGGGAGGTCATAAGCGTTTATACCGTAAAATTGATTTTCGTTGAAATGCAAAAGACATATATGGTAGAATCGTAACCATGGAATATGACCCTAATCGAAATGCATACATTTGTCTCATACACTATGGGGATGGTGAGAAGAGATATATTTTACATCCCAGAGGGGCTATAATTAGAGATACCATTGTTTCTGGTACAGAAGTTCCTATAAAAATGGGAAATGCCCTACCTTTGAGTGCAATTTGAACTATTGATTTATGTAATTGGAAGGAACCAATTAGGTTTATGACAGAACCTAAAAATCGATCACTGATCCAATTTGAGTACCTCTACAGGATAAACCTCAATAGAAAACTGAAGAGTAACGACAGCAAGTGATTGAGTTCAGTAGTTCCTCATATAAAATTATTGACTCTAGAGATATAATAATATGGAGAAGACAAAATTGTTTCAAGCAATCGATGAACTGTAAGCGCCCTTGTTTCAAAGAGAGGAGGACAGGTTATTCACATTTCATTTGATGGTCAGAGGCGAATTGAAAGCTAAGCAGTTGTAATTCTAAAGATTCCTCGAGGGAGAAATAGAGATGTCTGTGAAACCCTTTTAAATAAACAGTTAAAAAAAAAAAAAAAAAGGAGAAAAAGAAAGGCATAACGATAAATTTAGTCCCTAATGTTTACTCATTTTGTCATTTTGGCCATTATTCTTTTTTGGGGGGTCATTTTTGGTTTTCAACCTTTAAAATTTAATCAAATTGTTTCTTTTAACAAAAAAAATTGGCTGAATTGTTAAAATTTTAATGACATTGATGTGGCAACTCACGTGGCATTTTACGTATACTTCATTGCTAACATAGATAATTTTTTTAAAATTTGTTATGAATTATACGTGGACTACCATACTAGTGACTACATCAATGCTATTAAAATTTTAACATTTCAGTCAGTTTTTTTTGTAAAAAAAATTAATTTAACTAAAATTTAAAGGTTAAGGCCAAAATGACCCCCCAAAAAGAATTAGGGCAAAAATGATAAAATGAGTAAATGTTAGAAGTTAAATTTATCTTTATGCCAAAAAGAAACATCAATCCACCATTGGTCCTAAACACGAGTTTCCTTTTTAACTAATTCAATAAATTTTAACCCTAAAGAATGAAAGATTGATTTCTAAAAAAAAAAAGAAAATATATTTAATAATTGATTTAACAAATTCTGAGCGACCGATATAATATTTTAATTATTGATGTAACTCGATCAAACGATTACACCTTCCCATCCAATCCAACTCACCTATGAGGCAGTAGCATAAGGCTTATCCTTTTGCCAATGGTACCTTACCAAAATTGGGCTGCATTTAACTCATAGGCAGGGCATGGTCGCTAAAAGTCCAAAGCTGGATGGGACCACTTCAACTTTACGCAAATTAAAAAATATTAGTTACACCCCCACATATACATGTACATTAACATTTATAAATACGAGATTACGACATACTGATAATATGGGTGAAAATATATATATTTATATAAAAATAATTAACGTTTTAATTAAAATGATAAAATTATAGGCTTAAAAATTATAGCATTTTAGATTTAAATCTTATTATATGTATATATATTTTTAAAACTTTTTTTATGTTTAACCTTTATTTTTATATTTTATAAATAAAAATAATGAATCGGTTTAATTTTTTATTTCTTAATCCAATTCTTTTTATCAATTTTAGTCCTACAATTAATATAAATTTGAAAAACAAATTATATATATTAAAATTTAATTTAATAACCATCTTGTCAAAACTCAACTTAGGGGTGAGCAAAACTCGATTCGACTCGAAAAAATCGAAAAAAATTCGAATTTCGAGTTAAACGAATCGAGTTATTTGAGTCAACTTGATTTTTTTTTCGAATTTCGAGTTCGAATTGAGTCGAGTTTTTGAATTCGAATAACTCGAATAATTCAAACAATTCTAATATCAAACTATAATATTTTACATTTTTACCCCAAACTCTCAAACTTTTTTACTTTTCCCTCAAAACTTTTACTCCTTCCAACTTTCTCCCAAAACTTTTACTCCCCTCCCATCCCAACCCCCCAATTTACTCAAAATCCATTTCCCACCAAAATTTTACTCTTCTCCGTTTACTTTTTCTCAAAATTTTACTCCCCAAAACCCTCAAAACTTTTTATTTTCCCCCAAAATTTTTACTCTCTCTCACTTTTCCCCTAAACTTTTACTCCCTTCCCATCTACCCAAACCCATCCCCCCTCCAATTTTTTTTTTTAATATTTTCCTTTCAAAAATTTACTCCCCCTATTTATTTTCCCTCAAACTTTTATTCTCCAAAATTTTTATTTTCCCCCTAAACTTTTACTTCTCACCCTTTACTCTCAAATAAAAAATCAAAATTATCCAAAAAAAAATCACTAAACATAAATAGTAATAATTTTATTTATATCTACTATTTATATTATTAAATTAAATTTCACATTTTATATTATTTATATTATTGAATTGTTTAGTCATATTGAATATTTATATTAAAATTGAATTATTAATTATGCCATAAAATATTTGTGTTAAAATTTTATATTGGTATCAATTTCACATTTTATCTTTAAAATAACTTTTATTAAAAAATTCACATTTTTACGTTTAATATATTTTTTAATTCCAAAATATATAGTGACAAGAATCTGAAGATAATTGAAAGAACTAAACAAGCAAAGAAGCTAACCTGTATATAAAAGATTAATAAATAAATTATTTGGTGTGAAAGTTAATAAAAAATTTGGGTAAGGTGGATAAATTTTATTACGATAGGTGACAATGGTTACAAGGACCCAAAATTATTTTTTAAAATTTAACTCGAACAAATATATTTGATTCGGTTCGATTCGAATTCTATCTCACTCGACTCGATTCGAGAAAATTTCAAATCAAATTAGGATGATAAAATATGATTAGTCAACTCGATTAACTCGAAATTTTTTCATTCGATTCGATCGAACGCTCACCCCTAACTCAACTTATTAACATGAGGTGATTTTCAACTACTTTTTTTTTTAATTTTATAATTAAAAATTAATGAATTGATTTAATTTCTTATTATTTTTTTACTAATATTAATCCTAAAATTAATATAAAATTTAAAAAATGAGTAATAAAAATATAAACAAATAAAAAGAACGCGTGGCTTAATTTGAAGAATGGAGCACGAATGGCGGCATGGGGAGGGGCAGGAAATTTTCGTTCAGTTAATATCACGTTACAAATGTTATAATATATTTTCAACATTAAAAATTGAAAATAATATAATATAATATAATTAATAATTATTGTCTTAATAAAAATTTAAAATTTAAAATTCGGAAAAAATATAAAAATTAAAAATAACTAAAATAAAATTTAAAGAATTAAATAGTTTGAAAATGGTCAACGACATAAAAATCTCTTTATTTGATCATTTATTATACCCTATCCTTTTCTTTCTGTGATTATAAATTTATTTTAAAAAGAGTGAAATTAATTTTTTTAATGAAAATATTAATTAAAATATTAATTTTTTAAATATTTCAGCCCATGGTAATTTATATATATAAATTTATAAAATTATAATAATTATGAATTTTAAATTTTATTTTTTAAAATATTTTAATAAAATTTAATTTATTTGTTGATATAGTGTACAAGACAGATAATGTCATATCAATAAAAAGTAGTATAAGTGGGCTATCATGCTGATTAATTACCTTAAAAAAACGATTTAACTCTTTTTAAAAAATAAAAGGTCAAATTTAATTAAAAAGAAATTAATGCCAAATTCAGGGGGCGAAGTCAGAACAAATTTTTAGGAGGGCCGAATGAAAATTTAATTTTTATCGTCTATATCTTTATAATTTTTAAAGAATTAAATTAAATTTCTATAATTTTAAGGGGGCCAAAGTAAAATTTTACCTTTATTAATTTAAAATTTTAAAAAAATTTTAAGGGCATAAATATAAATTTTTCATTTTAGAGAGCCAGGGCCACTGCTTACCCCTTGTATCTGCCTCTGGCCAAATCGTTAAAAAGTATAAATGTTAAAGGTTAAATTTGGCATTATGACTTTCTGCAATAATTATCGACCTATGTTTTTTTTTAAGATGGTTGTCTCATCCGGTTCAGTTTCTGGTTCGGTTTTTCATAATAGAAAAATTAAATTACATGAAATCAATATACAAAGACCAAATCCTCAAATTAAAATAGTACAGGGATAAAAACAATAATTTAACCAAAGTAAAAGACAAAGATTTCTCTTATTTAATGTGAAAACAAAAATGGATGTTGCAGAGATACGTATTCAAGTAATGGCCAGGCTGTAGGTAACCTGTATATATGTAAGCGCTGGTCGCGTACTGAATTTTTTTTTTCTATTTTCATCCATTTTTTCAGGTACCCCAAAGCAGTAAATTCTTAAAAATCACCCCTCCCCACCCACCCCCCAAAAAAAAAAAAAAAACAAAATTCCATTTCTTGAACTGATTTCATTTGTTTTCTCTGTTATCCGATCAAAATTCTCTAAATCCCAAAAATCCTTTTTTTTTTTTGCTGCTCAATAAGCAGAGTTCGGGGGTGTGAAAATGGCTTCTGATGTGCCTTGTTGTGGTGTTGAATTCTCATTGTATTTGTTGATCATAGTGGGGTTAGTGTGTTTTGCTGGGTTAATGGCTGGTCTAACACTGGGTCTCATGTCTCTGGGTCTTGTAGACCTTGAAGTCCTCATCAAGTCTGGCCGTCCTCAAGATCGTATCCATGCTGGTATCCTTTGTTTCTAAAACCTCTTCTTTTTAGATGAATCATTGATTGGAATTTCCTTCTTTTTTCATTGTGTTAGTAGTTGGTTTCAAGTATATATATCATTTATGTTTGAAGAGTTGAACAGAGTTGAATCACTGAGTCTCTTCGCCCTATTACCTAGCATGTTAGGCTGGTTGCTGAGCTCTGATTTGGTTTTTGAACTGAGTCTCGTTCACTCTTTTACCTAGTATGTTAGGCTGATTGCACGGTGTAGTGGATGTAGAAAGGGGAGAGAGGCTGGTTGCTGAACTCTGCTTTGGTTGTTTCTTTTGCTATTTGCTTTTGATTATTCATAGTAAAAAAGAGAGTAATAATTAGTTTCATGGAGAGCTTGATACTGAGTCAACTCGAGGTTTTAGTGGATCATTTGAGCTGATCTTTATGTTATCTGGAACTTGGATCGGTCTGGTTTCTAGAAACTAGAACTAGAACGCAATTTGCTACTTCTATAAAATGTCTTTGATTTGTTTAGTAGGAACGAAATACGATTTATTGGAATGTAAACTGTTTTTTTAAACTTATATGTATTGTTTTTGTGTTTATATAAGTACATAGTTCTACATATATAAATTCTTAAGTTTGTGAATTTTGTGGAACTCAGATCGGTCCGGTACGATAAACTAGAACTAGAATTAGAACAGAATTCTCTACTTTCATAAAAATGTATTTCATTACGGGTAGTCTTCTCTGATTTGTTTAGTAGAAACGGAATACGGTTTATTGAAACGTAAACCGGTTTTTGAAACTTATATGTATTGTTTTTGTGTTTATATAAATACACAATTCTAAATATATAAGTTCTGAAGTTTGTGAATTATTTGTTTTACTCAATAACTTTGTAATAAACTATAGGTTAGTGGGAACCTTAGTTTGGATCATTAGTGTTCCCTATTTCAAAACATTGCTACCAATTTGAGAATCACTAGAGAGATAGCGAATTATGGTAACAAAGCTTTTAGCAATAAAGAGTTTTTTGTTTTGGTTTCTTTTTTGGCAGCAAAGATATTTCCTGTGGTGAAAAACCAGCACCTTCTGCTATGTACTCTATTGATTGGAAACTCCTTGGCAATGGAGGTTATTACTGCATGAAACCATTGTTATCATTTTCTTTCTTCAATGTTATTTCTTGGTAGCTTAATCTCCTTTCCTTCCATGTAGGCTCTTCCCATTTTTTTGGACAAGCTTGTGCCTCCATGGGCTGCAATTTTGGTATCAGTCACTCTGATCCTCATGTTTGGAGAGGTTTGTTGTTAACATGTTGAACTTAGCCATCTTTTCAAGGCATTTGCAATATTGTTCTCAATACATGTTTGTTGAAAATTCTAGAAAAAAGCCCCTTAAAATGAGTTTCTTACGAGCTCAAGAGAATTTTGTAAGAGATTCAGTATTATCTGGTTATAAGAGATTCAATAATTTTGTAAGAAATTTAGTAATTTAAAGGAAACATTACACTATTAGAACAAATTCGGTAATTTTAGTAATTCTAGTAGTATCTTCATGCTTGGAGAGGTTGGTTGTTAACATATTGAACTAGCTGTCTTTTCGAGGAATTTGCAGTATTGTTTTCAATACATGTTTGTGGAAAATTCTACAAAATGCACCTTAAAATGAGTTTCTTATGAGCTCAATAGTATTTTGTAAGAAATTTAGTAATTCAATGGAAACATTACACTATTAGAACAAATTCCGTAATTTTAGTAATTCTAGTATTATCTTCATGCTTGGAGAGGTTGGTTGTTAACATATTGAACTAGCCGTCTTTTCGAGGAATTTGCTGTATTGTTTTCAATACATGTTTGTGGAAAATTCTACAAAATGCACCTTAAAATGAGTTTCTTACGAGCTCAATAGTATTTTGTAAGAGATTCAGTAATTTTGTAAGAATTTCAGTAATTTACATTATTAGGAATTCAGTAACTTTAGGTAACTCACACTAGAACTCTCCCCATGTTTGTTCATCTAACTGCAGATATTGCCACAAGCCGTATGCACCCGTTATGGCTTGAAAGTTGGAGCGGCAATGGCACCTTTTGTCCGCGTTCTTCTTTTTCTTTTCTTACCGATTTCTTATCCAATCAGCAAGGTACTGTGCTATATGAATCCTCTGTTATTTCGTCTTGAATAATGTTCTTTTTCCGTACCATAGAACCAAGTACTGCCTAAAAGCTGTTCTGAGACATAGTTGAAATTGGTTTTACATATTATGTTTAGTTTATAAATGCCGTGTACTTTCAGGTTTTGGACTGGATGTTGGGTAAGGGACATGCTGCCCTCCTACGAAGAGCAGAACTAAAGACATTCGTGGATTTTCATGGCAATGAGGTATCGGAATCAACTTGGAAGGTTTTAAATTTCGAAGTTTAGAACCTTGTCACATTTGTGTTCGACATTGCGGCTTATGCTTAATGGTTTCATGCATTCCTTATATTTTCTTTATCTGTCAGTACATATTATGCTTTTTTTAGGCTGGGAAAGGTGGGGATCTAACTCATGATGAGACAACTATCATTGCTGGGGCACTTGAAATGACTGAAAAGACTGCTAAAGTTGCTATGACGCCGATATCGAATGCATTTTCACTTGATCTGGATACAACTCTTGATTTGTGGGTTTGTGGATTCTAGTGTGTTGCAACCGTAGGATTTTACTACTCGTATGTTTTCTCATGTTTTTTTCTGGTCTCTTTATCGTTGTATTTCAGGGAAACGTTGAATAAAGTAATGACAATGGGTCATAGCAGAGTTCCAGTTTATTATGGAAACCCAAAAAATATAATCGGGCTTGTTCTGGTAAGGTCCTTTCTCTGCATAAGCTTATTGTTTCTTATAGTGTCAATTATGAAAAGTCTCTCAACTGTTTGATTTTATCTTTTCTGGTCATAAATGACTGATGGGAAGATGATGTGGCAGCTTTTAAAATGGGCTAATAGCAACTTTAGCCTTAACATTTATACATTGTGTTTATTTAGGCTTTCTAAAAAATTTAACTCCTAATGTTTATACATTGTGTAAATTGGTCCTTTTTTTCTTTGTGATCCTTTCAACTAAAAAGCTAAAAGAAAACAAATCTATCAACTAAATTTGATCGGAAATATACCCAAAATGGAAACACCCAAAATCCAAAATAATAATTTTGATTTTTTCTCATTCTTTTAAAATTAACTCTCAATGTCACAAATAAAAGTAAAACTGAAAAAAAATCAAACTACACAATGTGTAAATGTTGAGGGTTAATTTTTTCAGAATCAAGACTAAATTGACTCAATGTATAAATGTTGAGGGTTAAAGTTGCTATCATGTCAATTTTAAAAGCTGTCAAGTTATCTTTTGTTAGTAATTTAATGGCTGGTGACTGAAAAAAGAAAAATTTGAAAAGTTGAGTGACTAACAAAGAAAAAGTTGAATAGTTGGGTGACCATTTTGTAACTTTTCATTGTATATTATCATCTGCGGCATGGCATTACTTTAATTCCTTTTTCTGTTTTTCTATCTTTAATTATAGATTCATCTCCTTGGTCTGGCTTGAAACATGCAGGTTAAAAATCTTTTAACAATTGATTCAGAAGGTCCGGTTCCGTTGAGAAAAATAATCATAAGAAAAATCCCACGGTAGAGAATCTCCTCATTTTTTGTCATACTGTAAACTTTTTTAGTTAACAATGGATATATGTCCTCTTTGGGGTTATCCAAAATCGGCTTAAAATTCAGTCAGTTTATTTTGCTTTCATGTTTCCCCTACTGCGAGGACCGAGCTTAACACGTTCTTCTTTGCTTCTTATTCACCCTACAGGGTATCAGTTGACATGCCACTATATGATATTCTTAATGAATTCCAAAAAGGTCACAGCCATATCGCCGTGGTATATAAGGATCTTAATAAGAGCAAAGAACGTCTCGAGTTTAAGGATAGCTGTAAGAAGCGAAGAGGCGAACCCGAGATGTCAAGAAAAGGTGAGCATATAAGTGTTCGTCATGATTGATTCCTTACGGAATTAAGTTGCCTAATGTGGTCTTTCTGTAGTAATATAACCTGTCTTCCTTTCCAGATGATCGTAAGATTGGTGTAAGTGCCCAGAAATCAGGGCTTAATTTGGACTCGCAAGATGTTCATACACCTGCGGCTAACAATGACGGAGGTCAGCTGACAAAGAAGAGCCCACCAGCTACTCCTGCCTTTAAGAAGCGACACAGAGGTTGTTCGTATTGCATATTGGACATAGAAAATTGTCCTATTCCTGAATTCCCATCAAATGAAGAGGTAGTCGGTGTTATCACCATGGAGGATGTTATCGAAGAACTTCTTCAAGTAAATAATACATATCATATCCTCTTGTAGTGGCCTGAACGACTAGCGGTATGGTTTATAGTATGTACGTGCTAATTCTTTTGCTATGCTTGCTTATGACAGGAGGAGATATTAGATGAGACGGATGAGTATGTTAATATCCACAACAGGTAAAATTTTCACCGTTTCTCCATGTTCATTTGGTATTGTATCTTGTAGGTAAAATTACCATAGAGGTCTTTATATTAGGAGTCAGATTGCTTTTTGATCCCTCTACTTAAAAAATGGATAAATTAGTCCCTATATATTATATTAAGGAGCAAATTAAGCCTTGTGTTAAAAAAAACATCTACTTTTAATGTTAAAGCCACTAGTCCTGATACGCTAGCATGAGTTACACGTGACATACCATGTGTCACAATTTGGTAACTCTATCAGCCACGCTAGTTTCTAACCATACAAGGGGATATAATTTTTAACAAACAAGATCAATTTGCTCCTTCATCTAACATAGGACTAATTTGTCCAGATTCTTAATTAGATGGGGGCAAAATACAATCAGACTTTTACTGTAAGTGCCTTTATGGTACTTTAACTGTTTCTTTTATTTTTATTGAAAAGTATAATTCAACACGGATTGGTCTTTAGACAGACCAACATCGTGTTCGTGTCCCACGCAAATGCAAGTAGTGGACTATAGTTAAGTACCGTAGTGGACTATCGTAGACGTCGAAATAATGACATTAGCAATTCATGGCAATGCAGGATAAAGATCAACATGCATGCACCTTACGAAAATGCTAGCATCCCAACCTCTGCATCTCCGTCACCCTTGGCCGCTCCAGGTCCTACACCAACCCTTTCAGTCTCCACCAGTACTTCAAATACAGGTTCACCCGCCACAACCCTTTTCCCGATATGATGTGATAGTAAAATACGGACAAAGAAAAATATGTTAATATTCCGTTACTTGGTAAGAGTCAATGACTGACCCTACTTAGTTTTAGGTCGGAATTGCCGGTAAGATACATGCTTTTATAGAAAACCGGTACTTCTTGTCGAAAAACTCATATATGGACCTTTTCTATATAGAATTAAAGACGGATCATGATTGTTTTGCCTAAAATATGCTTTGAAATCATTAGTTTCATTTATTTCATAGCAATCTTCACAACAAACTGATATACTTTGAATAGAATGCGATGAAGATAATGAAGAAATATGTATATATATATATATATAGGGGAGGGGTAAAAGTACCATGGAGGTCTCTATATTAAAAGTCATATTGCATTTTGCTCCTAGTAACAAATATGTAAATTAATCTTTGTTTAGATTAAAGAGCAAATTAGTTCTTTTTTGTTAAAAATTTTATCCATTTGTACTAATAAAAATTGGCATTGTTGACGGAAAAATTAGACAATCATGTTATGTTGATATACAGTGACTGGTTTTTAACGGTAGAAATAGATGAAATGAATCAATCTACTTTTTAATTTAACAGGGACTAACTTACCCATTTTTTAATTGAATCAATTGGACCAATGAATTGGTGACTAAACCAATTCAACTAACATTGGAGAGAATTCCTTATTAAATTTGATTCTAATTCAAATCTTATGAAATGACTTGGAGAATGTAAGATAAATGGCATAACTAAAAGACAAGGCAATATTGAGATTTAATATGTATTTGGTACAATCAATGTGTGTTTCATGTTTGTTTTATAGTTCATGAAAATTTTTCATGTTTGTTTTATAGTTCATGAAAATTAATTATTTTGAGATTCGTTGGCCTCCACAGACAAAATCCACCAATAAACTACTCAAGTCATTGGTGCCATTTTTCTCTCCCTCAACCCTTGATGTAGCGGCACTAGGCGTTTACCTTAAAACTCACTTTAAAATAGTACACAAACACATTTGTATCACTACGTATCAATATCAAACGAAAGTAATGGTGTGTATACATACGGTTTGATAAATGAAGGGTTTACTACACTTAAATCATTAAACTATTAGAAAATTTATATTTTAATTATTTAATTTTAAAAAGTTTCAAAAATGATTACTAAACCATTTGAAAGTGTCTAATTTCTAGTAATTACCATACAGAGACAACAGATAATTTTTCTAGTTTTCTCCATATTTAAATACCTTTCAATTTCATCCCCAAACTCAACACAACATTTACATAAATCACGTATAAAGAAAAAATCATGAAATTTAGCTTTTAGCAATGTGCTACTGTTTCTTTTAACTACTCAATATCATCAGCTTATAAGAGCAATAATGTTTCGAGTACCATTCTTCATGATATGCAAAACTCAAAAAATGGAGGTATAAATGTACAGTAATCTATGGTAAAAATGGCTAACAAAAGGTGCACTCAATGCACAGAATCAATGGTTTACAACACACAGAAAAATTGTAGTATTGTTATTCAGGTTTGAAAATCGACCGACCGGCTTTTCAATCTGGTAGAGGCCGAGACTCTAAGTATAGTCTTACGGTTGAATGGATTTCAGTAGGTTCCGCCATTGCATCATCACCGGGGATGAAAGAAACTCCAAGTTCATCGACCAACATTAGATGTTTTTCCGTGAAAGGGTTTTTCCATGTGAAAGTATTCATACCTGGAGCGATAAACATCGGTTTGCTGTAGTCCCAAGCTCGTACAATACACGTTAACAAGTTGTCACATATTCCACCAGCAATCTGCTACATAAAATGCGCATGAACAAGTAATGCAGGAACGGGATTATATCGAAAAAATGGGCAAATCACGTTACCTTGGCAAGTGTGTTTGCGGATAACGGGGCAATGACCATAAGATCAGCCCATCGATAAAGTTCGATGTGAAGCACATTGTCACCTACTTTTTCCCAATAGGACCATTCATGCCCGTCGGTGTAAAGGTCTACATTGTCAGGAAGTGATTCTATATCGATGAAATGTAAAGAGGCTGGTGTCGCAACGGCTTTTACTTCTGCCCATTCAGAGAAACAATGACAAATACTTGCAAATTGTACAGCAGCTACACATCCGCAAGCACCAAGTAGAATCCGGGGCTTTCTCCGAGGAGGACCGATTGGTACCTTTCCCCTTTGCACATATTGAGGCTCAAGGTGTGCCATAACCTATACCAAAAAAGTACCATCCACATTCTTAGAAAAACTCTTTCAATTTCAATGAAAAAATGTATACCTACAAATGAATCAATCTATATGTGTTTACAATATATGATGCTCAGATTCTTCATTCTTTTTGAAGTACCCGTCTGACATTAGTGTTTGATACATGGATATGGAGACACGGCCTTCAAAGATCCCTTAATATATGGAAAAACTTGACAAAGTCTAATTATACCAATGTCGGGGATATTCACACCTGAGTCGATTAACATATGAACAATGCCGATGCAACGAAGAACTAAAATGAAAAAGCATCTACCCCAATTGTTGGCTTCATTCTTCTTGAAGTACCCCTGTCCGACATTAGTGTTTGATACACGGATATGGAGACATGACCCCCAAAGATCCCTTAATATATGGTTTTAAAACATCTAATCATACTCGTGTCGGGGACTCTCAAACCCGAGTCTAGGTAAACCTATGACGATGCCGTTGTAACCTAGAACTTACAAGAAAAACTATCTGCTCCCATTGTTGGCTTCATTCTTTTTGAAGCACCCGACATTAGTGTCCGATACACGGAAATCGAGACATGACCTCCAAAGAACCCCAATGTTGAGGTTGAGGACACTCAAACCCGAGCCTAAGTAACCTATGATAAGAATTAGAAAGAAAAACTATCTGCCCCCCTTGTTGGCTTCATTCTTTTTGTGTCCGACATTAGTGTCCGATACACCAATATATAAACATGACCACTAAAAATCCTCAAATATACGGAAAAACATAAGAAAATCTAATCATACCCGTGTTGGGACAGTCACAACCGAGTCCGAGTAACATATGGTGCAACCAAGAACTAAAAAGAAAAAAAACACTATTCCCCCTATTGTTGAATCCATAAAAAAGTTCTTATTAATTGATATATGGAAACAATTAGATTGATATTTTTATTAAAATCTAAACCATTTTTCTCACTATTCAATGCCAAAAGGATCAAAATAAATATTACAAAAAATAATCAAACTTTCAAAATCTTCTTTCTTCTTTCTATTTCAACCCAACCATTAAAATCGGAACTTAAATAATAACCCCACAAAATCCAATCCCCCCCCCCCCGCACAAGAAAACAAGTCAAAAGCTGTAAATTCTTGACTTGAAAATCAAAACCCACATCGAAAATTTTCATGATACGCAACGATTATGATTTGAACAAGAACAAGATTAAAATAGAAAGTAATAAAGAAAATGGGGTCACCTGGAGAATCTAAAATATCAGCAAAAAGAAGAACAGGATCTGTGGCTCTGGAGTTGAAATTCTTTGGCGATGTACCTAAATGATTAACGAACAACGAAGAAGAAAAGCAGCTATGCTTTTACGCAAGTAAAGAAGCGCGAGAGTGGACCTTTCAAAAATGGTGATCTTTTTTTTTTATAAAGAATTTTTTTTGGGTAAACTACACTAGTAGTCACCCAACTATGATTTTTTTCTTTTTTGGTCACTCAACTATGAATAGTTACAACATGGTCACCTAGCTATTATTTTTTTTCCTTTTTTAGTCAACAACTATAAAAAGTTACAAAATGGTCACTCAACTACTCAATTTTTTTTTTTGGTCTCCTAACAATCTTGGATTTTTGGGTTTTTCTTTTTTACATAGCTAATGGGTGACCAAAAAAGACAATTGAATAGCTGACCAACTAGTTTGTAACTTTTCATAGTTTAATGACTAAAAAATAAAAAAA
Source organism: Gossypium bickii (assembly GCA_025503065.1). Classification (NCBI taxonomy): domain Eukaryota; kingdom Viridiplantae; phylum Streptophyta; class Magnoliopsida; order Malvales; family Malvaceae; genus Gossypium; species Gossypium bickii. The sequence continues at coordinate 131,212,243 of CP106714.1, read as the reverse complement.
AAGCTGAATGACTACTAATGTAATTTACCCTTCCTTTTTCACAATGTTTTGGTGAAATTATCGTTTTTGTCCTTATACCTTTCACGTGATTTAATTTTTTTTTATTTTCATGAGTAAAAAATATTTTATCATAAGAATCTCATCTCAAAACCAAAACTTAATTCTAACAATTCATATAATCATTTTTAAATCGTGACAATATAAAATATAACATCCTCAAGTTGAGAATCAGAAGAATAAAATCTCACTTTTTTAAAAAATTGAAATTCGAATCTACCTTCATGAGAAAAAATCCTAAACTACTTATAACTCTTCTAACTTAATCATAACTCATAATAATTTCATCTTAAAATCGGAACTTGTTTCAAGTAATTCTTATAACATCTCACGTTCAATAAATCTAAAACTAGAAAACTTGATTAAAAAAATGAGATCACAATCTCATGTTTGTTACTACTTTCCATGTGAGCTATAAACATGCATTTTATCAACCCCCCATTGCTTCAATCATCAGTAGTTAGGTTCTTTTGACTAAGCAAATTATTCTCTTTTACCATAAAAAAGGGTAATGACGTAAAAATGAGTTAAAATATGTCATAAGGTATGTAGTTTTCACAAATTTAAAATTTAATTTTTATATTATTATTTTTAAGAATTTAGTCCCTCTATTTTATAAATTTTAAAATTCAAGTCCAGTTGTTAATATTGTTTATTTTTTTGTTAAATTTATTGATATAACATTTTGAAAATTAAAAAAAAAAACTCACCTAGTAATAACATAACTAAAAAATGACATTGTAATGATTCTAAATTTAATAAAATAATTTTAACAATGTTAGCGATTGTACTTGAATTTTAAAATCTTAAAAAAGGACTAAATTCATAAAAATAAAAATTTAAAAATTAAATTCTAAAAATGAAAAGTACAAAACTTATAACATATTTTAACCCACAAAATAATCTTTTTTAGTAAAAAAATCAAAGCTGAAATTTTATACCTCATGTCCCTTAAGAGGCTATATATTTGTTACATAATAAGCCAAGGGCGGTTAGATCAACTGGCTGCCGGTGCGAGACAGATTGGCTCGGGTGTTATCTCGGGTCCAGACTGATCCGTACCGGTAGATTGAAGTTTATTATCAAAACCCCACAATGTGGCGGATTTAATATCATCTTGGACCATTTGCTTTGAGAATTCTTCATGGTTATATTCCAATATGGCTTTTCCTCCGAAATCAGTTGGGAGATTTTCTTCATCAAAATAGGATCTCATTAGCTCCACACTTTCTTTGTTTTTAGGGTACACAAATTTCACCTTTTGGAAGGTTTTGGCATCGAGGAAATATTTAACAATCTGTAGAAAAATGGAAGCAAAATCCAATTAATCAAATTCGAAAACCCAAAATAAACTCAATAGTACCTGATTTAACATAAAAAAATCAATAATTTAAACCTGTTCGACATGAATTAAAAAGATTAAAATATACTGAAAGTATATGTGGTTTCTAAAAATTTGAAATTTAATTACTATACTTTTTATGTTTAGGGATTAGTCTACTTATTTTTTAGATTTCATAATTTAGATTCAACTATTAATATTATTAATTTTTTTTTGTTAAATTTGTTAGTATGAGATTTTGAAATAAAAATAATAATCACTTAATAGTCATGTAATTAAAAATATGACTTAATAAACTTGAATTTAACAAAAAAAACATATTATTAACAGTTGAACCCAAATTTTGAAATATAAAATGTAAAGGGACTAAATTCCTGAAAATAAAAGTACCGGGATAAAATTCTAAATTTTTGAATAATACAAGAACTTATGGCATTTTAACCAATTAAAAAATACTCCAAATTTTTGAAATGAGACTAAACTTAAAATGATTTGAACTCGAGTGTCAAACCTAAACATTAACCTAACCGAACCCGAAAATTTAAAACCTATTAAAAAACCCAAGTTGCCCAATTGACCATAACAAGTGATAATGCTGGTGTAAATGCACTGATGTTATCTCCATTTAAGTGACGTTCAACACTCAAGAATTCAGAAATGTTGTTTTACAATGCATTAGAATTTCATACCTTCCAAAATGCTTCGAAAATTCTTGGCGGATTGTATAGAACCGCCATCGCCAACCTTTCGGGATAGTGGTTTTGTAACACGTTAATGGTGTCGCGAGCGGACTTGATCGGAACACTCGTGCTCAAGCTCCAGCCGGTGAAATCTATCAACCATACCATCTGTTCTTGACCCTCTGGAAGGTTTAATATAGCATTCTCAATCATATACACCAAATGACGGAGCTGGTTGTCTAAGGATGTAGTGTTCTGCAACGTATCGGGACATGTTAGTTACGGATAACTCGAAAAAGGATTTCGGTTTTCGATTTAACTGAAATTTATTACCTGTTTTCCCGGTCGCAATATAAGAACAGTCCTACCGTCTCGGTCGTGAAAATTTGCTCGGTATACTTTTCCAGTCTCGCCTTCTACTGCAATTTCATGCTGGCAACAAAAAAAATAAAATAAAATTAATCACCACTAATTATGATTTATTTCTCTTTTTACTTAACATTCAAAGGAAGAACAATACGTTACCCAACGTATTTCCTCAGGCTTATAGGTTGATCTCCATTTGAGTGTCTCTTCCAGCATTTTCTTCGATTTGTCCACATTCCAGTTTCGTGCCTCCAAGTATCTCCTCAAGCAGGCATCGGTGCAATATTTCAAACCGCGGTCGGATAGTGGTCTGAGTGCTGCTCTAAGCTCCTTAACCTGCTTGTAAGTAAAAGCAAATATCAATCAAGACAACCAGAAAATATGTTTCACCCCAAAGCTGGCATTTGATGCCCTAGCTAGCTAATGGAGAGACTAACAGAAGGACCTTATTAATACAATACTAATACTCCAAGAACTTAATTCGAACATTTTAAGGTTTATTTAAGGCAGCAAACGGAGATTTGTAGACAAAAACAGAGGTTCTGCCATAGTTAAACAAATTCACTTGCAGTAAATACTTTATTACCTTGGATTCATGCTGCGATGAATCATTCTCTTGGCTATGATGAGAATGGCTCCATCTACTAAACATTGTGACTGATGCTAGAAATCTAGCAAAAACCTAGTGCAACCTGCAAAACATTGCATAACACTAAATTGGGACTAATTATTAAGAATTAAACAATCTCAAAGAAAACCAGACAAGTTGAGAGGAGGTGACTCTTTCCAGAGAAATTTGTAAAGTGTTCTCTATCCAGAATAACAGACCCCTCAAGGGATGGGTATAGTACTCGAATCAAGCCGAGGTTCACAGAATGGAAGTGCTTTAGGCAGACCATACTTTAATGGAAGTGCTTTAGGCAGACCATACTTTTGGAGACTACTTCATATGGAGTTGACCTCCCCTCAACCAGACAATAAACAAGTAGACACAAAATCACATCCAATAAAGCAACAAAGTAGAGGAACAAACATGATTTAGATCAGGAAATTTAGGGGTAGGTAAAAATATGATAAACGTACTTGTATTATGTGTTAAATTGTATTTTACCTCTCTATTAAAAAAATTGGCAAATTAGTCCATACAAATTAGATCAAAGAGCAAATAAGTTCTTTCTATTAAAAAATTCATTTATTTATATTGTTAAAAATTGGCATGACTAACAGAATAACCAAACAGTAACACATGATATGCCACGTGTATCTTGTGTTGACATACAAAGACTAATTTTTAACAATAGAAATAAATGTAAATTTTAAAAGAAGGGCAATTTACTCTTTGATTTAAAGTATAAAGACTAATTTACCTATTTTTTGAGTAGAGGGAACAAAATGTAATCCGACTCCGACTCCTAGTACAAGAGCTTCTACGATACTTTTATCATCAATATACCATCAAAACAACAAAAAGCAAACTTTAATAATGGAAAAGATTCTTCAAAGTCAAGCAGCTAATGAAAGCCTATGGAACTTAATATGATACATGGGGAAAAATTCAGGGAGATAAAAGATATACCTCTGGAACACAGACGAAATCTTAGGACATTAAACCTTGTATAAAAGACCAGAAAAAGAGCCAACCTGGTTTCATTTCATTGCATCATATTCAGCATTAGATTTACAAGCAGTAATTTTCACAGTAACAGTAAAACTAGATCACACAATTTTACGAGTTAAATCAATGGAAAAGGCATGATTCAACAACTGCTAAAACCTTCTAACTACTTAAAAAAAGGAATAAGATTCTTTATTCAACGATGCCATTATTAAGAGAGAAAAATAATGCCTGCTACCCTTGAACATGGGAAAGTAATAATAAAATACATAGGGCGGTCCTGAATCAGTGAACCTTACTCTATAGATCGTGGCACCACTAGTTTGACCAAAGTATAGTTTGGATTCAACTAACATATTTAACATAATGAAAGAGCATTTTTCTTTTTGATGAAAAAGACAGAATTAAAACTAGAGTAAACCATAAAATACCAGGAAAAAGCTTCTGCATTCATAAAAAATCTCTGGAACTAGGCTTTAAAAATTCAGTAAAAGTCATTCAACATGTAAATATGATTAAAAAAAAAGGGTATTCTAAGAATTAGGCTTTATTTTTTACGAAAATACATAGAATTAAGCTGGGTAAACTATAAAATACCAGGAAAAAGCTTCTGCATTCATAAAAAAAATCTATAGAACTTAAGCTGTAAAAATTCAGTAAAAAGTCATTCGACATGTAAATATGATAAAACAAACTACAAAAAAAGGGTATTCAAAGAATTAAGCTTTAATTTTTATGAAAATACAGAGAATTAAGCTCGGGTAAACCATAAAATACTAGGAAAAGCTTCTGCATTCATGAAAAAAATCTCTAGAACTAGGCTGTAAAAGATTCAGTAAAAATCATCCAACATGTAAATGATCAAAAAACAAAAAGGGTATTCAAAAGAATTAAGCTCGGGTAAAGCATAAAATACCAGGAAAAGCTTCTGCATTCATAAAAAAGATCTCTAGAACTAGGCTGTAAATAATTCAGTAAAAACCACTCAACATGTAAATATGATAAAGAAACAAAAAGGGTAGAGTGGAGATGAAAAAAAGAAAAAAAAAAGAAACTAAAGCTGCAGCCTTGAGGTAAAACAAGAACAGACCTTCCTTGAGTCTTGCCTGAGAAAAGAAACAGAGCAAAGACACTATTAAGCTTAAAAGACAAGAAAAAGGGTTTGATCACTTGATGTTGATTTTTTTATCACGAAAGTAGCATGGAATTCTTCAAGATGACCAAAACCAGTAAGTGAGTAGGTATGGCTTTTTATGGTTTTTTTGGTCCAGAGATATTTCTCAAAAAAGAGTAGCAAAAGGTGCACGGTGTTCGTGGTAAAGGAGACTTGGTTGATGTTTTATGGGCTTAGATTTTTCGGACAGGTGTTAAGGCCACATGTTATTGCTGTCACTTTTATGACAGATTTGCAGGAAGCAGAGCCTATAATTTTATGGTGAAGAAAAACTCTTCATTTTCAGATTTCAGACAGAGAGTAGACAATAGAATTTAACACGGGCAGACTGGGTAAGTAAATCTCTTTCTCACATATATATATATTGGAGTAGTTTATTGGTTCTTTCCATTTTTGTCGCAAGTGCATTAAATAGTGAAATCTTACCTTTCATTTATATATTTTTTAAAGAGGTAACATTTAATTTTAACCTCTACAACTTTCCTATTTTAAATCTCTTGATTTCTTTTTTCACATTAATTCTGAAATTTAAATTTTATTAAAAATATGATAATATCATACTTTGTTATTCTACTTGATTTTTCTAATTCTTTTTTATTTTATATAATTTTTGTAAAATTTTCTGAAAAAATCTCCTAATACTAAATATAAAATTCATCTAATCTATAACTAATATTATTATAAAAGTGGGACCAAATTATATCAAATTAAGATATAAAAATCAAATCTCAGCACAGCAAAAGTATTAAAATAAGAATTTAAGCATTATTTTATAATAACAGTAAAAAATCTAAACACGTTTCGTGTGAAAAAATCCCCTAAAATCATTACCTCATTTTGCCAAATATTACATTATTAAAATTTTTATTTTTTTATATTATTTAAGTATAAGTCACGTATTTTTATATTACTACACGGTTTAAACATCATGTTCAAAATTTTTGTTTTGAAGTCTAAACTATATCAAAGCTTTTTATTTCAAAAAAAAAAGTATTAGCATTTAGATGCAAGTCAACCATTGTATTTTATAGTGGACAAAAGGGGAAGAAAATAAAAAAGGAAAGAACAAATAGGAAATGAGACCCGGCGCCAGCCATAGGACACTACAGTTTAAAACAAGGTGGACACGTCGAAAGGAGAATTTAAAAATCGTGGGGGAAAAAAGGGCCAAAAAGGAGTTGCAATTTGTGTGAGGATAAGAATGGGTTGATGCTGCTGAGGTAAAAGGCATCAGATTCCATTCTTATTAAATATAAAATTCAATTTATGTAACACAGCAAGCCGTCCATGGCACATGATATTCGCAATGGAATCTACTGCAAATTTCATAATTATTGATGTACAAAACATTACCACGATTATTTGACCGAGTTTAAATAAACAAAATATTAAAAATTTATAAAATTTAAAAATAAAAAATTATTTAATTAAAATTTTAATTTGACTCAACAGATTTTAAATAATTTTTTTAATTTATAAATTTAACCATTTCTATTCCAATCGATTCTCGATTGGTTTCGATCTAATATAATTTAAAGAACATTGAATATTATTGATATAATGACCTGACTTTTCAAGTCATAATATACAATTTTGTATGACTTAATACATAATTTTGCCCTTGTATAATAAACAATTGCTTAATACTTGGAGAATTTTTTGATTGGTTCATTTCACCACCGCATTAGTAACTCATCAATTTTTCGTTAAAAAAGAGAAAGCTAACTTGATAATAAGCAGTCTATGCCAAATTATGAAAAACTCTTCAACGGTATTTTTTGGAAAATGTTTAAAAAACATTGATTGTTATATCATAAAAATTAAATTAATTGTAAATTAAATAAAAAATAGAATTCAACTCAATTTGGGTGACAACAAATTTTCAACCTGTATTTGACAAATTATCTTAACACCCTGATTCAGGTCAATTTTTTATTTTTCTTACTCAGCCTTACTAATAGATTTCTAAAAGATCTATTATCTATTTTAAAAAATGCACTCCTACCTGAGAAGTTTCGAGTTTGGTTTTTTATAATTTGATAATTAGGGATAAAAATAAAATTATTAGGGATTGAACTTAAACTCTCGTACTACTTCTAAATACTAAAAAATTGATGGCAAATATGAATATATCGAAGTACACTTGCAAGCAGAGGTGGACAGTAATAAAGGCCTAGAGAGCCTTACCCCTATGCCTTTCTATTTTTTTAAAAATTAAATTTTTTTTTTATTCGAAATTCTCATAATCTTATAAAATTTATAAATATTTTAATTGTATATTTTTAAACATTAAACTTCTAAAGATTTTGAAAATTTAGTTATTTCTTCCAAAGTTTAATCCCAATATCCCCTATTGTTTGCAAATAGCTATGACTACCTAAAGAAAATAACTCCATATTATGCACATGAATTGAGCCCGATGGGTTTGGTTCGGATCCCTAAAAACAGTTAAACTATTAAGAGAGTTAAAGGGATCCATCAGTCCACAAACCTCAATTTTTGAGCTTATGGATCCACATCTGGTTAACAGGTATGGGTTCTAATTCCTTCAGTACATATATCCCCAAAGCTCTTTGAGTAATAAATAGGGCCCAGAGTATTGGAGTTACCAGCCTATAGTCTACACCAAAAAGTAATATAAGTTGAAAACTATGTCTGGATTTAAAATATAAGTTGAAAACAATGGTTACGTAAACTGAATACTATTTTTATTTAATTTTATTTTTTCATAATGTAAAAATAAATATTTATATTTGGAATGATGAAAACAATTTTAAAGCACTATACAAAAATTATTTGTCAAAAATATTATATAAAGATTAGTGATTATTTTTTCTTTACTTCAAAATTATTTTTAAATAAATATTTATGAAAGGCTTTAAAATTTTATTAAATAATATTTAAAAACTACGTATAAAAATTAAACCTTAATAATAATAAAAAAATTGAACCCGAAGTAAATTATCATAAAAAGTTTAAAAATTCCGATTTCAACCAAACCGAAATCATCCCTAAACATTGCATACTAATTTCCTCCTCCAAGTTCCAATTAGCTGGACTCAACATTCCACTAGGATGTCTTCCTAGTCACTCTATTCTTCACCCTAATCACTACTTTATCATAACCAATGAAAATTGCAATGGGTGCTTTTGGGAGTCAAAGAAAGGTGAAGTTATGTTTAAATCCCTCTAAAATTTATATAATTATAAATTAATATAAATAAAATTATGTTTTTGACCTTTCAAATTTTAGAATTTCATTCTACCTCTAAATTTTCTTTCTACCCTCGCCTCCAATGCATATTGCTAACAAAGTTTCAAAAATTATGATTTGAAGCTAAACATTAAAAGGTAGTTGTAAAATACTAAAGGTAGTTGTAAAATTTTAAAGAAGAAATTTAATGACAAGGTATTCAATTTCGCACTAATTTCAATCACATTAGTTAGTGTACACCAACCCAATAATAAACTACATAAGGTACGTTTTTGCCCAAATCCAATCGTAACAATAAAAAAAAATGCGTATTAAATAAAACATAAGTAAAGTGGGAAAAAATTTAAATTAACATATATGGAATAATCATGTTATTTAATGTATTAAATAATCGTGTTGATTAAAGCATGAGTTATTTTGAATTTTTGTTCATATATTTTTATATAATTGATAAATATTTTATATTTAAAATTTATTTAAAATTTAAATATATTATTGAATATTTTTAAAATATCAATAATTTTAAAATGATAATCAGAAGATAGCATAGCAAATGGGGTAGGTAGAAGCTTTGACCCTTAGCTAAATGGATTAATTACTATTATAGTACTTTCTAAATGTAAATAGTTTAATTTAATCCTTCTTAACTTGTTTTAAATAGAAAAATTATAATTTTAACCTTTTTTTTAAATTAAAAGGTATAATTTAAGTCATTTCAATACAAATTTTTTAGCTTGAGCCTCTTCAATTTTTTTAAATTATATTTCAATCCTATCACATAATTCTTAACTTTATCTAGCAAAAAGAGACTAATACGTAGCTACCTTTCAATTTGATTTGGTGGTACAGTCTATCCTAATTTATGCCCTTATGTGCTAATAGTTCTCCTAAATTCCATAAGAAGCCATTTCTTGTTGTAGACAACATAAAACAGAAATTACTTCTGGTATCTTTTTTTTTTTTTTTGTTATTTTATTTGTTTACCAAAATCAAATGGTGCCACATTCCTATCCAGTAGTTAGCTCAAGATAAAGACCAAAAAGTAGAAAAAAGGTATAAGGTACTTCCATCCACACATCATTAATTTGATGTTTTGTTGAGAAACATTTAATGTTAGCTCGATTTTCACTAGCCACATTCAAATATCAGCAAAGCACAAGGATATGAATTTCATTAAATATATAAAAATTTTAAATATATATATATATTCTTGTTAAATACTCACATATGATATTCAATTTAAATTTTGAGTAACATAAAGAAGGTTTAATTATACTCCTAATTTCTTAACTCTTCAATTTTTTTTTAGACTTTTCAATTTTTGAGTTAATCTTTTTCGTTTTTTTAAATTTTTTTTATATATTATTTTGATTTTTTAGAAATATTTATATATTTTTGGGTGTTGTACAAAAAATTATTTTTTAAAATTATCAATTTTTTTCTAGAATATATATATATTTGAAATTTTGAGGCGTATTTGTAATTTTCTAAATTTTAACTATTTTTTATTTTATCATTTTTTAACTTTTTTACATATAATTTTGATTTTCTAGAATTTAAGTTTATATATTTTATGATTTTCTAAAATTTTATTTTTAAAAAGACTTCAATTTTTTTTGAAAATTTGAATTATTTATATGTTTATATATTTTTAATTTTGTAATTAATATAATTTACATAGAATTAAAAAAATTAAGAAAGATAACATGGCATGTTCTAATAGCACCACATGTCAATGCTTTTGCTTTAAATGTAATGGGCTAAATTTTGCAATGGAATGATAGTTAAATATTAAAGTAGGACAAAAAAAAATTAGATATCAAAATGAAAAAACGAGTATATTTCAAAGGCCAAATTAAGCATTAAACCTAAAAAATATAATAACTATTTTTACTTTTAGTAATTTTTTAAATTATTCATTAATTAATAACATGTCTTAATATGATTTAATACTAGTATATGAATACAATTAGTACATCAAATACAACTCTTAATTTAAGAGAGTTATCAATTATACTTTAAATTTTTAAATTAAATTAGTAGAAGAATTAAATTTTTAGAATTAAAAATAGGCTAAATTTCAAAAGTCTTTATATAGGAACTAAAGCCATAATTAGATCCATAAAGGAACACAACAAAATATTTCAATTCTCAACTATGGAATCATCCTTATTTAAGTAATTAAAAAGAAAAATGAAAAGAAAAAGATGGAGTTATTTCATTTCATCACCAAAGATTAATTACTTGACACCCCGTCTCCACCCAATTTTGGTTTCTTTTGTAATGGTGGGGTCAGTTTAAAGCTCTCATCTCTCTCCCAAAAGGGTCTCACTTAATGCTTCTCAGATCACCTTTCAAAAGCCTGCCATTGCTAACTATCTTTAATTTATTCTGTTACTTTCAACTATAAGAATATCACACGAACCAAATGGATGGCTTGAATGTTGAGTTCACAATTTTGTATTTTGGTGACCCAAAAAAAAAAAACTTAAAGACGGTGAAAGAATAAGAGGGATAGAGACCTTGTTTCCTTTTTTTTCCTTTAGAATTCTAAGTTACTCCACCAAATGGTCCAAAACCAGTGTTTAGGGATATGCCCCTAAGGGCAAATGCTGCCTATTGACCATTAGTTTTTGATGCAAAGGTTTTCAGGTGACTAATGAAAAAAGGGAGAAGATGCTGGTAATTGGTAAAGAAGGCTTGGGATGGAAGCCCTTTGAAAGGGAACTTTTTTTTTCTTCCATTGCTTGGATTAGAATCAAAGTCAGGAAATGCTTACAGAGACCCCTCTAGAGAGAGAAAGAGAGCTAACTTTCACGTCAACCTATCTAAGATAAATTTTCAAACTCCATTTTCATTGCTAAGAGACTGGACTTCCCAACTTACCCAACTTTGAAAGAACTCTGCCAACTAAAAGAGAGAAAAAAACACAAAAACAAAAACATTCATGTTCCTACCTCTTATCTGTGAAAAGGTAATGAGCAAAACACAAATGTAAAAGACATTCCATCTCGGACAGTGTTGAAGGGTTACCTTGTTTACCAAACATGGCTAAGAGATCAGATTTTGCTCAGAAGCTGTTAGATGACCTTCGGTTGCGAAAGGAGCGGATGGCTGCCTCTCAAAACACAAAGGGTTCAAATGCAATGGTTGCAGGTGAGTATTTTCCTGAAATATCTGCTGAAAACAAGCATGGTTTGGTCATGAACCAAAGATTTCCAACATCCTTCCAAAACATAAGTCAAAAAACCCTGTATTCAACGTCTTCTAGATGTTAGAAAAAACAGGAGGCATGACTTACTGTCTGAACACTCACAGAAGTCATGCACATGCATTCAATTATTGAAATGTATATCCTAGTTTGAAAGCAGTTATTGATTCTAACTCCAATATAATTACTCTGATATAGCTAGCCCTTTTACCTGAAAAAAACCAATTCTTAGCTGTTGGGGACTTTGACCAAAGAAGCTTAGAGGTTGTAGAATCGTTTGATCTTTTCTTTTTTAAGGGAATCTAGCTGTGCCTGGTATACGTTGTGCAGCATAATTGCTCCACTTAGCTACCTCTTCCAGACTAATTGTCTCCAATTATGATTTGGAACCATTGCACCTAAAGTAAAACTTAAAAATGAGAGAACTTTTTATTGCATAGTATGACATAAAGGAGAGTTTACCAGTTTGGTGGTGTGTTTGAACCCTGTGTTAGGTAACTCAAATGCATAATTTACTCTGTTCCTTTTGTTGCGTGTTTGAGCAGATGCATATGCTTACTCCAAGGCAACCTATAAATCATCAAGGGAACCAAAGGCAGTCAAAGCTGTAAGTTTCCATTGATAAAGCATAGTCACTTCATACAAGAAGATTAATTAGATAGTAAAATTTCATTTAGTTAAATGTTTGGCTCCTCCAGAGTGGTTTTAGAGCTGGAAGCACACAAAACAGGCCTAGCGGAGGCAAGAAATCAGTCACCACTGGGCAGACATCAAATCAGATTGTTCCTTTTGGTGGAGGCCATAAGGCTGAACAAATGGGAGATCTGTCAATGGCCCTGACTTTCGCACTCGAAAATGGAGGAAAGATAAGAACGGAGTCTTCCAGAAACAGTTCAATATTCAGTTTTCTACAAAACATTGGTAGGAGACAGATGGACTATGGGAAGATGGAAAGAGGAAACAGAGTAGTAAGTAGGCATCAGCCTTCAAGTAGCCAACTCCCTACTCTGTCTCATATACACATTGAAGAAATATCAAGGGGTGCACAAAAGTTAAATCAGATCCTCCGGGCCTGCTCTAATGGTCTCAACTTTGACAGATACTCGATAGAAATTGGACAGGAGCTGTTGAAAGGAGCAATGGATTTGCAAGAGTCTCTAAAGTTGCTTGTCGACATGCAGGAAGCTTCGGATTACTTGATAACATCACAGAGAAAAAGTCGGTTAACATTGCTAGAGGAGGATGAAGATGATGATGAGAATGCCATCACAATAGCTGACCAGAAGCAATTGAGTAGACCAAGATTTTCTTTTGATAGACCCTCAAGAAAGTATAATGACATTCAAGAAGTTGCAAAGACAGAACTTAAGCTGAGGCTGGCAGCTCTTACCTACTCTACAGATGTTCCTAATTCCAAGCATGAGAAGAAAGGTTTAGGTGCCTCAAATTTACGTTCTCACAAGCGATCAATTAGCTGTGGTACTGATGTTAAAACTCTTAGTGTATTCTCAGAACAAAATCACTCAAGTTCATCGCAGTCCAAACAAGAAAAGTCCAGAATTCCAAATGTAATCGCAAGACTAATGGGGATTGAAGAACTTCCAGGAAATGTAGATTCAAAGGTCAGTACAAAAAAGGAGTCTGGGAATCAAAAATTAGAAGGGACAACTACAAAGAAACCTGCAAAGGGGAGTACCAAGAAGGCTGAACAAAGGGAAAAAGATTCCACAACCTCAGTTCTCCCACCAGCAAAACAGAAGGCAGCACTACCCAGCAAGATTCCACTGGTTCAGGATACAGTTACATCACAAGCAGGAAAGACGTTGGCAACTAGAAATGGTAGCACAAGGGTTGATGTTCATGACAAGTTACCACCTCGAAAGGACTTGGAAGATGTAAAACCAGTGATAAGCTTGAGAAAAGGCATGATTAAGGTAGACAAACGACAAAGTGACTCTGCCCAACTAAATCATAATTCTGGAAGTAGAAAAGAAATTCAGGAGAGAAACCATGATAGCATAAAGCACAGGGAGCAGAAGTACACTGAAAGAAGTGAAATCAAGGAACCAGTTTTCAAGGATGAGATGCAACAGATGATACCATATATGCATAAAAGATCAGAATCTACACTTACATTGCTAGAAAAGCCAGAGTACGGTGAAAGCATGCTTCATGGGGAAAATAGTTCTGCTAACAAGCTTCGTCTAGGCAATCAACAAAAGCTGCAAAATAATCATGGATTTCAACAGGTGCACATGCTCCAGAAATCTGAGCCTCAAGAGAAAAAGCGTCAACCAGAAGAAAGAGAACAAGAAAAACAGAAATTGCAGGAGAAGAAACAAAAGAGACCTGAAACAGTATCTATCAATATCTCCAAACCAATGTCTGGTGCAACCGATTTGCAAAAGAAGCAGCTGCAACTGAACCAAGCAGCAACTAGTAGGAAAGGCTCCACCGAACATACTGATGCAACACAACTCAATGGATTGGTGAATGGTAGGCACCCAGAAAATCCAGCCGGTGAGAGGAGTTCAAGAAACTTAAATTTCAAAATTAAAGATTCATTAAGCAGAAACTCCAGTCAGCATTCAACTCGAGGAGATGTAGAATCTGAATCAGCAAAAGCTCGCATCCCGTTTGCTGTGGACGAGAAACCTGTTCAAGTTCAAACAACAATAAATGGGAGAAGAGCAAAAGGGCATAAACTCGAGGCCCCTCGAAATATTGATGAAGCAAAGACCAAAAAGAGTGCAAATGTTTATAACATGCCGTGGACAATGAAGAATCAAAGTTCCAATTTGCAAGAGAGGAAACAGACAAGGCAGGAGAAACCTGCTATCTCAAGGGAAGCAGATCATGAAGCCAGCAGGTTCGAAGAAGCAGAAACACAGATCATTAGACTCAACGTGTCAGTAGCAAGCCCAAAATCATCACGCGTAGCACAAGAACTGCAGACAGAAGCACAAAAAGATTCAATTTTGCAGAGTCGTTTAGAAGATGAATGCCAAGGACAAAATGAAGAACAAGTTTTAGCTACAAAACACAGCGTAAGATCGCCATAACTGTACTCATTAACCAACTATATTAGTCAAAGCCTAAATAACTGTCTCGATCTTATGCAGTGTCAGAATACAGTGCCAACATTTACAAAAGAACAGCAAAATCAAGAACCTGGTTTTGGCAGAGACGATGAACATGAGGTTAAAGATAGTGCATCTGATCCACTTCAAGGTAAGTACAATTTTGCAGATCTTTTCTCAAATTTTCAAATTACAAATCATGAATGGTTTTTTTTTTTTTCTCATTTTTTAAATTTAACTGAAGTGTCTAAAAAGATGAGCTTACACCAATTTCTAACATATACTACTTCAGAAAAAATGCATGCACATAAAAACAAACATGCATAATTTCCCACTTCACTATATGGAATCTAACCGAAAATAGTCGACTACATGCATAAGATACCACCCTCTTAAGGAAACCTCAATTCTTCTAATCATTCTATCAATTAAGGCATGGTAATAGCAGTATCAGATTTTTTCTTTTTTATTGTTTCTGGAGGGGTGGTTTTGGAAGAGGAAGAAACTTATCTGCTAAAGTTCATTGCTTTTTAGGAACTCGTGAAGAGAGCACAGAAAATTCTTACATCCCACAGCCACAGAATCAAAGAACTTCTATAGCAAAGAAGCCAGAGCCACTAACAGAAAGGGAAAATCACCTCAAGCAGATACTTCTGAAAAGCCAACTATTTATGAACACAGCAGAGGCGCTTTTCAAACTCAACATTCCTATCAGCATTCTTCATTCAAACAGCTACGACCATCACTTTGACCAAGACAGCAAGCTCGTTTTAGACTGTGGCTACGAAGTAATGAAAAGGAAAGGAAGAAAGCAGGAACTAAGTGTTCACCCATTTCTAAAGGTACCCATCACTTCAAACAAAGCAAAATCCTTGGATGAGTTGGTCAAACAAATGTGCAAGGACTTTGATAAGTTGAAGTTATATGGAAAGGACGGGAGAGAAGATTCTCCCTTTGAAGACTACCAACCCAAAATGCTTGAGGCTGATGTCAACAACAATGAACCAGATCTGAATTGTATGTGGGACTTGGGTTGGAATAACACCACGTTTGGGTTTCTTGAGAAAGATGATGTTATAAAAGATGTGGAGAAGTATGTGCTTAATGGACTCCTAGATGAGATTACCAGAGAACTTTTCACAAGCATAACTGTCACAGTTTAATTGTAAAACCAAAAAAAAAAAAAAATTAAGCATAATTGCCTGGTTTTGATGTTTCTGTTTGTATCACTAAGAAAAAATTTTCGATAGCTATTTCTTTCCCTGTAAAGTACCTAAAACTGTGATTCTTATTTGCATATTTCCAGTTTCCAATCGTTTTGCATATAAATAATGATTACTCCATCTCTCCCTCCCTTGGAAGTACTGTTTTTTCTTTCTATATACATTTAAAGGCAAATCTTATCACAAAACTGAATGCGTAACCTTAATAACCTAACAAAATTTCAGATCATTACCAATATATATATATAAACATAATTGCCTGGTTTTGATGTTCTATTTGTATCACTGAGAAAAAAAACATTGATAGCTAATTCTTTCCCTGAATACTACCAAAAAATGTGATCCTTATTTGCATATTTCCAGTTTTCAATTGTTTTGCATATAATTAACGACTACTTCATCTCTCCCTCCCTTGAAAGCACTGTTTTATTTATTTTTATATGCAAATTTCATCACAAAGCTAAATGCATAACCTTAAAAACCTAACAAAATTTCAGATCATTTCCAAAACAAAAGGATCGTAATAGAATAATGGTGAAGCTTACCAGATCTTGATCTAGACGAAAATGAAATGGAAGATCGATTATCCGCACCCGTAATCTGCTCTGAATTTCAAAGATTTAACGTAAAATTTCATAGAAACAGCGAATATTGCACTTGAATTGCGAGAACTGTGGTTTATTTTTTAATTTTTTATCCGAAATCCCTCGTAAATTCAAACTTCTCTTCTCTTTTTTCTTTTTTGAATTTTCGTTGCATTTTCGCGCGGCAAAAAACCAGATTTGTTACTCTTTTGTGCGAGGCCCAAAAATATTTTTTGGACCTGAATATAAAAACCCAGTGGGGGGTCCTCATTAAGACTTAGGGGCCTTGGTCCCCAAAGTTTTTGAAAATTTTAGTTATATCCTTAAAATTTTCTGAAAATTTTAATTAGGTCTCTCTAAAATTTTTTAAAATTTTTAAATATTTCAATTAGACTCTTCAATTTTATTTTTATTTTTTTTTTTGTAAATTTTCAGAAAACCTCTAAATTTTTTAAAGTTTTAATTAAACCTACCAAAATTTTTGAAAATTCTCACTAAAACCCTTACAGTTTTTTAAATTTTTAATTAAGCCATTCAAAACTTAATTGCAAGATCCACCACTAAAAAATCCCAACACAATATTGTCATTACCCTATCATTTTGTGACATTTATTATGTAATAATAAATATATTCATTAAAAGAACATGTAAAACATAAATTAATGTTTGGCTTAAATAGTAAAAATAGATATTTAACATTTAAATCTATTATGTGTGATTTTTTTAATTATAGAAATATAAAAAGGCAAAATAAAATAACACCATGATGATGTAACGTTCAAAGAATTAGAGAGGCGTATTTACTAAGTGTCGAATTACATTTTGTTCTTTTTTACTTAAAAAAATGATAAATTAGTTCCTATACATTCGATTAAAAAGCAATTTAATATTTTTTTTAAACTTTCATCTATTTTTACTGATAAAAATTAGTGTGATTGACAAAATAACAAGATAATTACACATGGCATGCTAAGTGTATCTTATGCTGACGTGCAGGGACTAGTTTCTAATAATAAAAATGGATGGAATTGTTGATTGAATGACCAAATTACTCTTTGATCTAACCTATAAGGGTTAATTTGGTTATTTTTTTAGTTGAGGAAGCAAAATATAATCTAACTCTTAATATAAGTCCTTGTTCTTTTATGCCTTTTAAGTAAAAAAACACCTATTTGAAGAAGTGACCCTTCTAATTCAAAAGGTTGAATTCTTCTATTAGTCACTGTAATTTGTGAAAGTTATGAATTTAGTCTATGCACTTTAATTTAATTGAATTTAGTCCTTATACATTGGCGCAATGGTCATTTTTAGTTATTGTACTTTTTGAATTTTGAAATTTCAGTCTTAACCCAAACGAAAGCAATTAATTTCATTTGGTCAAATTCAATTATTAGTCTTGTACTATGCATGCAATTGTATATTTCGTTCATATTCTCTAACTAGGTCTTTCTAAGTCCCTATACTTTCAAATTTTAAAATTCCAGTCTTAATGCAAATGGCAGTCGTTAATCCATTAACTAGATTTGTAGTGAATAATATGTGGAAACAAAAAGATAACATGACATTACACATATGATAACGTGTTTGCAGCACTAGATTCTAAAAATAATAGAACTTAATAAATTTAACAATCATTGTTTGGTGAGGACTACAATTTTAAAATTCAAAAAATACAATGACTAAAATTAATTAAATTAAAGTATAAAGATTAAATTTACAATTTCCATAAAATATAAAGACTAATAGAAAATTTTAACCAATTCAAAAACTACTTATTTATTTTCTCACAAATTTGTATTTTACTATTTTTTTCTATTTTAATAAATATTTTTCTTTTGAAATATAACTTGATATCATTATTTGTAATAAAAAGAAATATGTAGGCTTAAAACAAAGAACTACAACTTTGGTAATTTGTTAATCATTTTTAATACCTTGATTTTTATCATGCTTTTTACGCATTAAATTAATTACATTTTAATTATTATTATTATTATTATTATTATTATTAGATATTTTACATTATTGTTCCACTTATAAAATTCTTCAATAATATTTTAAAGAATAAAGTAAAAATCAACATTTTAAAATAGCTTCTTTAATAATTTATTTATCTAATGCAAATATTTTTTTTAGCGCAATTATCAATTAGACTTCAATAGTTAAATAAAAAAAAACTAAAATATTGATAAATAAAACAAACTGACCAAATTTTAAATGTGCAAAGAGTATTATCCATAAAATTAAATTATCTAAAATTTTCAAGATATCATAAAATATTATATATAAATATATAATCAGGGGTTTCAAATGGTTGATTCGGTTAATATCCAAACCGAATTACTCAAAATGTAAAAATCTTTAACTGTTAATCAAATTGTATTTTTTTTTTCAAATGCATTAACTGAATCGAAATATTTTGGTTAATTGGGTCTGTTAACCAAATTAACCAAAAATTATATGACTTTGTCTTTTTGTTAAAATAGGTATAAAACATATAAAAAAACACATTGCTAATGTTCATTTTTTTTAATAGTTCAAAAAACTTTAAATGGAGGTGAAAACAACAAATAAGACATTAAAAATACTACATAAGTCTTGAAAGTTAACAATCAAATACTATATTATATATAATATATATTATTTATTTCGGTTAGTTGGTTAATTTGGTTAATTGCCCGATAACCAAAATTTCAAAATATCATTAACCGACTTCTGACCAAACTAAATTCGTCCATCGACCGATTAATTGAATTAAATCGATTAATTCAATTTTAACCGAACTATGAACACTGCTATATATAATATACATATGCAATCACTATTTTTGTTCCTCTATTAGGTTCAAAAACAAAATAAAAAATATCAACAAATGTTTGATCCGACAATAAAATGCATCAGATTCTTAAAATAAATTATTAAAATTCGAATCCTAAATATAACATTATCAAAAAGTCAATTACGAACTTCAAAATGATTAATCTTAGTAAAATTATAAAACATACATAAAAAAAAATACATTGGAACTTACAACAAAAGCATCCATTTTTATTTTTTTTACAGTTAAACTTCATTTAAATGCCTCAAAGCTTCCACTATTACACTTTTTTTTTTTTCTGGTAATTGCAAGGCCAAAATTTAGGACTGCAAATTCCCATTGGAAATATCCTTCTCTTTCTTTTTATAAGCTTCTTTATTAGTCTTTTTTCTCCCTTGACTGCTGCTAATCTGTAAATTATAACATCACCAACAAATATATGAGAAACTTTAATGCATTTAATTATAATTAATCTTATTTATATTATTTGATAAAATTTATATATTTTAGTTATTTTTTTATTTTTTAATTTAGATTTCAGGGTTAATTTTAATAAATTTAACAATCAACTTTTATCAAATACGCCCTAAAACCCGAAAATATTTATTTTAAAAAATTAAACACAATTAAACAAATTTATTCTATTTAATAAAATCATAAAAATTCTTTTACCAAATGTATACCTTTTACCAAATATAGCTATCACATTGAACTAAAAAATAGAAGTATCATATTAGAAAAAAGATTAAAATGTGTCGTAAGTTTATGTGCTTTTCGAAAATTTAAATTTTAAAATTTAAGTCCAATTGTTAATAGTGTTAAAATTATTTTATTTTTGTTAAATTTAGGTTCATTGCAAAATACATATATATATTTTCCTTTCAAAGTATAAGAACTAAATTCCAAATTTGTGAAAAATATTGACACTTATGCCAAATTTTAACCTCGAAAAGAAAATGTTAAAACTTAATTACTTAAATATCAAATGATATACTAAACCGAAAAAAAAAAACGAGACTGACCTCTGATTGAACCGAGGGGGGAGCAAGATTCAGGGACTGCATAGATATTTTAGCAATTTCAGATATGGCATTATCGCGAACTCCATTAACATCACTTGATAAATTCTCATAAGCAGCTTCAAAAGCATCAAGCCAAAATCTAGGCAAACGAATGCTTGTGCTATGTGTATAAACATCCCACATCTTCCTCACTACCTTCTCTCTTTCCTCCAATTCCTATTAAACCAAAATAAAAGAAGGGTCGGATTAATTTTAACCCGACCTCGAAAATATAATTAATCTTATTAAGGATCGGACGGAGTCGAGCTCTCAACATGTCCAATATTGTATCCAGTGGTAGAATTTGGCTCCATTAAGTACCCGAATACTCAAAGAGACGGTGGATCTACAAAACGAGAGTGTACGACACTCAAAGATAAAGGGAGGGAGAGAGCATGCAATGGCCTCGACCCCAAAAAATGAAAAATATTTATATAATCATTTTAGTTTTTTAGAAAATTGTAAATTAATAAAACGATGAAATTACACATTGAGTTTTAATTTTTTTTACTCATTTCTGACCGTATAATAATTTTTTAGTTCACTTATAGGTAGAGTTATCTGTAAGTTAGGTTGAGTTTAAAATAAGCCACCAGGTTTTTAGGCCCAACCCAAAAAATAAACTTAAAATTTTGTCAAAATTAATTCAGATAAAAATATTAAAATTCGAGCCCGACTAAGCTCATATTAAAATCTTTTATATTTTTTTATATAAAAGAAATTTAAAAATAGTAATTTTTTTTCAATAAATACAAAAAAGAAGTTAAAAAATATACCTAAATAATGCTAAAATTGTGACAAAATTAATAATAAATAAAATTTATACAATATTTAAATAATAATAATATAATAACATCAATGAAAACAGTTTTTATTTTTTACAAATTTGGATCGAGCTGAACTTGGGTAAAAAAAAGCTTATCCGAGGTTTTAAAAATTGAGTCTTATCCAAACCATTTTTCGAAACAATATTTTTACTTAGATCCTTTTACTGCCATGGACAATTCCACTTTAAGCATTAATGCTGCTAAAGGGCATGATTCGTCTTTTCTACTCTACGAACTCATCGTCTCAAGCTACTTCTTCAAGTACTCGAATTCGAAGAGAAAACTTCTCTCGAAAAACAATACTGAAGGTGTTGAGGGTCGGAACAAAGCAAGATTTCAGAGAAATTATTATTCAATTTTTACTCCCTTAACAATATTCCATCTTCGTCCACATAGAATAACTAGAATCATAAGAGAAATTACAGAGATTTCCATAGCACCATTTCGGAGAAACAGACCTGGTAAAACTCGATCCGAACTCGTAATGACCCGAAATTAACCCAAAAGCTTAAATGACCCAGCCGGCCTCAAATTCACAATTCTACCCACAAATCCAAACAAAATCGAAACAAAAATCCAAAGAAAAAGTTTGAGAAAAGATTCGATTACTTACAAGAACATCAAGATCTTCACGAATGGAGAAATCAGAGTCGTAGGAGAAACTAGTGAGATTCCCCGAAGACCATTTAAGCGAAACAGAACCAGTAAACATGGACCAAAAAGCAAGTAAGATGATTGCAGTCAAAACCCAGAATTTGTACCCATTTTTACCAAAGAAACCATCTACAGAAGAAGACGAAGAGCCATCTTTTTTTGAAGGAGTTAACGCCGTTGCTTGTTGTTGGGAATGATGGATTGATATTGAGAGCGGTGAATTCTGATTCATTTTATTTAGCTCTCAAAAAACCCACAAAACACCATGAATTATGAAATTGAAAGCTCTTTGGTTTTTTTATAGTGAATTTTAAGTGTTATTAGATAGAGAGAGAGAGAGAGAGGGAGGGAGGAGAAAGTAGGTGAAGTGTCATAATCATGGGTGGATAACTGGTTTTAGCTTAAAAAGGTTAATTTATGTTTTTGATCCCTGTGTTGTATTTAATTTTTTAAATTTAGTCTTTTTATTTTAATTTGATGTATTTTGGTAGTATTACTATTATTTATAAGTTTTGTTTAGCGATTAGAGTTTAGGATTTTAAAAAAATGAAAAATGATAGACAAAAAAATAAGGGTAAAAAAGTAAACTACCATCCTCGAAACAATGTTGTCACTCACACTATCTCGAACCATTTCGAAAAACCCATTAATTGAGGAGAGCAACAGGCCATTGTGCAACGTTGATCTCTCCTAAAAAACGTGTGCTATCACGGAGCCTTTTTCACCTAAGCAGCTTGGTTGAGTTCTTTGCATGAACTTATCAAGTTTTTCAAAATTGAACTGGTGGTTGAATTGATCAGACCACCGGTAGTTTAGATGATTTAATTAAATAGATAATTAATAAATTAAGAAAATTCAACTAACCCCTACTAGATCCCAACTCAACCAATTCATAACTTTTCTCTGCATCGATATCTTCTTCGATTCCTGACCCAATTCAATTTAGATAACATCCCCCAACAAAGACTCCCACCATCAAAACTATCCATAGAGCAATTTTATTTTTTTTAAGAAACCCAAATCATAAGTTTGAGCTCAATTTTTTTAGACGACAATAAATCAATAAAGGAATATTTTAATTACCATAATATCACCTAAAGTGACAAAAAAAATTATGGTTTAGAGTTTTTTTTAGAATTTTAAACAAAAGCATACATTAATAATTATTAAAAAATACAAAATTTTGTCAAATTAAACTGTATGGACTAAATACATAAATTAAATATAATACAAGGACTAAAATCAAAATTTGACTCTTTAGAATCTACCGACACAATGCTTGTTTTTGGGTGTGGGTCCTATAAGTACAACGCTTTGACTACCGCGTTGCTTGCAACTACGAGATCAATTACAATAAATTTTTATGTTAAAATATGCTTTTAGTCACTGTAGCTTAACAGAATTACAGATTGAGTCTTTTTATTTAAAATGTTAAAAATTAACTCCTCCTAATTTTTCTATTTAAAAATCCCAAATGAATCAACTCTGACATATTAATTTACTTTTATGAGATGTAATATACAATTAACAAAAAATAAACATACAAAAACTATCAATCTAATTAATGATTAGATTAAGATTTTTTAATATTTACATCATTATAAATTTTTATTATATTCACTTTTTTTGATATAATGTATAAAATTAAGTCATCCTATACCGAATCTAGAACTTTAGTTCTTTCTAAAATTTGTGCTGCTATATAATGTATATAAGGTTAAACCATAGATCGTACCAATAAAATTACTTCTTTTCAATTTTAATTGAATTAGGAACATTAATAAAAATATTATTAAAAATAAAAAAAGGGACTCCCTTATAGCACCAAACGAAAAAAAAATTATTGGATTAGAGAATCGAAATCAAGAAGAAAAAGAACCCATAGGTGAAGGTGGTCTTTTACCAGGTGCACAAAAATAAAGAAATTTTAAATCCATTCTCTCAAACTAAGAAAAAGATGTTGAAGAAGATTATGATAAATCAGACAAAAAAAAAAAGTAAAAAGAAAAAGCAATACAAGAGCAAAACGAAAACAGAGCTTGATTTCTTCGTAAGAAGGTATTTGCGTTTTCAATTGAGATGGTATGATTCTTTGAATCAAAGATTAATCAATAATATCAAAGTATATTGGCTCCTGCTTAAACTGATAAATCCAAACGAAATTATTATATCCTCTATTCAACAGTGAGAAATGAATCTAGATATTTTAATGATTCAAAAAGATTTAAATCTTAGAAAATTAATGAAAAAAAAAATTAAATATCGATCCAATTCGTGATAAAAAATGATGGATAATTTATTCTATATCAAACTATAAGTATTTTATTGGTTCATAAAAATAAACACCAAATTAATCAAAAAAATAAAGAAAAAAACTGTATTGATAAAAATCATTTCGCAAGACATCAAAAAATGACTAAAAATAGAGACAAAAATCATTATGATTTGTTTGTTCCTGTTCTCTAACCCTTAAATAAAATTCAAACTCAAATACTCTTACACTGACAACAATATCAACACCAATCAAACCCAAATCCTTCTTTATTAATAAAATTATCAATTAAGAATCAACCAATTAAATTAAGACATAAAAATTAAAAAGATAAAACAATTAAATTTTTAACTTTCTCAATAAAATAATTAAATCTCAAATTTTATAAAAATGCAAAAACTAGTATCATATTTTAACCTAAAATTTTGGTCTATTGTATGTGTTTTAAGATTTTTAAAGAATATACTTTCAAATATAGAAGTCTATTTTCCTAGGAGAAATATATTTTCGTTTGATTTTAAGATATTTAAGCCAATGAAGCGCATTAGCCATAATAATATCAACATTGCCCAGTCCTTGAATTTCATCTTTGGAAAGTGGCTTCTATCTGAGATGAGCAGTGCCCTGCATACAGCTTCGGTCAAGGCATAGGCTGAAACTGGATCAGATTCTTCTACTGGGAATCCATATTCATTGAGGCATAGTATGTCGTAAACTCCATCAGTCTCCGATATTTCAAGATGTTTGCATATCTTCATCCTGCCATCGATCCTCTCCTCAGTCGACAACAAATCACCATGCGTTAAGATCAATAGAGGGTTCTCATTTGCAGCCACGCATAATTTGGAATGGAGACTTAGTCAAGACATGCATGCATGTATGTATGTTAACAGTACTGACACAGAGAGCTTACTGCTTTTTCTTAAAGCAGGGAAGCTGAAAAGCTGTCTGGCGGCCTCTAATGGCTTTAAGTCTCCTGCTTTTAAGGCTTTGTAAATCTGTGATATGTTAGCTACAACCATCACACAATTCACTTCTCTCTGCAAAATGTTGGAAGCCGATCTCGAATCCTCAACAGAAGATGTTATCGCACTTAGGCCAATTTTTTAGAATTAGTGAAATGAAAAATTTCGGAGAAAGAGCTTGAAAAGGCATCCAGCTAGGCGAGTTTTCCAGACATATCAGCAAGAAAAATTGTCCAGCCGGATGCACTTCCAAGCTCTTCCAAACTTTTTTTTCGACATAACCAGTTAAGTTAGCCTTAAAAACATACTAAAATTTGAAGAGAATAAAATCAGAAATCTCGTGTGGAAAGTGCCACTCATTGCACCAATAGTGGGTGCTGCGTTTGCACGAACATACGATTTTCATCCTCTTTTATTTCTTAAGATAAATACGTAATATTGAAATTATGTTACTAGTAAAATAAAGTAAAAAAAAGGTTAAAAATTTAATTAAAAATCAGAGAAAATTCACAAATAGTGAAAAATGTAGACATCAATGGCATCAGATTCAAACCACACATCTGCTTCTTCTCTTCATTGAAAACAAGTGCCCTTAAAATCATAATCAGTTGAAAAAATTAGGGTTTCAATTTGTTTTTTTAGAAAAACTACAACAAAAAATGGCATCAGAAAGTGAAAATTTTGAATCTACACGGTTTAATCAGAGTGCAGGATAAGATAATATTCATCCCTTGTCACTCAATAAACTCCAAAAATAAAACCCCTAAAAATTTAGAAAAATTTGAAACAAAAAGGGGGAATTACACAATCAATTCAAAAAACAAGCCAAAAATTGAAAAAAATATGTGATTAAAAGCAAAGGCATCAGATAATAAGCGGAGTTCATTAATCTACATTTAATGTTTCAGTATTTATAAGCAATAAATTTCAACATCATTTGCCTTCACTTCCAAATTCCCACAATCAATTCAAAAAGAAGAAAATTAAACAAAAAATGGCATCGGAATATATATGCGCGAAAATTTGAATATACACTGTTTAATCAGAGTGTAAAATAAACAAAAAAAGAGGAAAATTTGTAGGTAAGTCCATTTGACACCAAGGCAAAGAAATAGAATGCAATGGGCTGGTAAGCTTACCCCTTTTTTTTTCATTATCTGCATCTGTTGTTTATCTGCCTTTAGCAAAATCATTTGATATTTTTGCTGAGAAGAGAAGAGGATAAACAGATGCAACGCCATAAAGGGGAAAAAACTATATTTGGCCTACGAAAATTCTATTGAATCAGGAAATGAAAGAAGGGAAAGTTAAGAGCAGAGAAGAGGGAAAATTCTTTGGAGGCGGCAATTTGATGAATAGGAGAGGAGGTAGTGGGTTTTTATAAACGAAATTATACGAATTAGGGTTTTATTGGGCTTTCTATTTGGGCTTTTTTAACGTAATAACTATGTTTTCTTTATTTTTTTAATATAACTATAAAAAATTGTAAATTAGTCACTTGACTATTAGTAATTTCTTTTTTGATCACCTAAAAGTTATAAAATGATCATTCAACCATTCAATTTCGTCTTTTTTTATCACCCAACTATCTTGGGTTTTTTAGGTATTTCATTTTTACCAGAAAAGACGAATTTGAATAATTGGGTAATTATTTTATAATTTTTCGTAGTTAAGTATCCATAAAAGAAAAAAAACCATAACTGAGTGACTACTAATGTAATTTGCCCTATTTTAAATGAATTCTGAAAGCATCTGTAATTTTTATTTGTTCGAGCTTTGACCCATCTCTGGACTAGCTTTTTTGGTGAATGAATTTTACGTGTATATGCTTGAATATGATGTGATTAAAATTGATATTCATGTAATAAGTACACACTTATTAAAAAATGGTCAATATATTTTAAATATGTTCCACATGTTAACGGCTAAGCAGACAAAAATGCTATAATACAATATTAATGCTTTGATAACTCAATTAAGTCTCTGAAACTTAGGGACCAACTTAAAATTTAAACCATTACTTGAGGACATTAGATGCAATTAACCCTTATCTTTTTGTATTTTTAAATTTAATGACAAATTCGTATACGAGTGCAAATGTATTAAAACTGATATAAACACTTAATTTCTTTTGTTATAATTCGAGACACAATAACTAGTTGATTATCATTTGAATTAGGAGAAAAGATATAATCAAATTATTCAAATATTGTTTGATATCTGATAGAGCATATCATGTTAGATAACATAAATGCGCTGTTCTTTTTAAGTACCATTACATTGGAGAGTAACACAATTTCAATATTTTAAGAAAAAAAAATCGATTTAGATCAAAAAGTTTGAATGAAATTTTATTTTTTTATGATATAAAAGTAAATATTTTATATTTAAAATAATGAAAATAATTTAATTTTTTAAAAATATTTAAGAAAAATATCTTGAAATTTTGTTAAATAGTATTCAAAAATTATAAAATAAATTTCTCATTATGAAAATAATTTTGTTAAATAATATTTATGTTATTTTAAGATATGAGAATTCAAACAATCAACTATGACTAAAAAAACATAGTAGACAAGACACTAATATGCAAAAAAAGAATTTTGCGCTCAAGCATAGGTGATTTGTATCAAGCATATTTACAGAAAATCTAATGGAGTGGCTAATCCTTTTGTTGGTATAATGTTTGACTACCAATTGGGTCTCCATGAGTTTGCTTCTTCTCCCCAACAAATTGATATTTAATTTATAAGATGATATTGATGTGATTACTGTTACATAATTTACTACTCTCTTTTTTTAATAAAAAAAATTAAAACCAAAAATTAATATGAAAAAAACCAAAAATTAAACTAAATTGAACCGAATTATAATAATTAATCCAAAATATCTTACCAAACCAATATCACCTTAGTATATTAATAACCTACAATGCATGTATAAATAATTTTTTTTTTCCCAATAGGATAAGGATTTAAACATTCTTACATTTCATGTCACTAATGATTCCATTCAACGTAATTAAACATTCTTACATTCATCCAACTATGAACAAAACAAACAAATAGCAGCAGAACATCTCATAAATTTAAGTACCCCTCAACTCATGCATATATATATATGCAATAAAAACTAACCTCAATGGTGTCAATGGCGTGGTGTCTTTATTTGCCGCATATCCAGGTTGAATCAACTTGGTATGTAACAACATGAGGGGTCACTGCAAAAACGTAAGAGATGCCCTAAAATCAAATTCAACCAGATATCTCTGTTTTTACAGTGCCACATTGTAGTAAAGAAGCTGTGTTGCTGCTGTCCATATCATCCTTAAAAACCTTGATATGGCAAAGCTTTCCACCGGCCTCATCAGCAAAAGAGATCTTCCTTTCTTTTTGGATTACACGTTCGGAAGCAGCGGTGTCGGAATCCTCGGTTAGTTTCTGCAAAATTCAAGTATTCAACCATTGAAGGAACCAGCAAAACTAGTAAGCTATACCTCAATCAGTATTGCTTAAGGTTTTCAAAACTGAACCAGTGATTGAACTGATTAAACATCGATTTCCGATTTCCAATTTTCTATTAGTTTTGTTTTCAAAAAAAGTTATAATTAAAATTTTATACATGTTCGAACCGGAAATCCAACTAGTTCAATCAACGATTCGGGTTTCTTTCTATCCCGAAGAAAAGAGAAATATACCATAATTTTACAGAAACGGTTGCAATCTCTTGCCATCATTGAAAGCCATTTTCTTGCAGTTTCTTCAGCTTTTGTTGCACTTTCAACAGCTATCCTGACCTGTCATAGAGTAAAACGAAGTTAGATATGTAAACATCATGCACCTAACCAAATATATGAATACCAATTAAGCTTTAACTTAATTAACATCGTTGTTGTTGCAACATGCAAGAGAATGTAAGTTCAAGCGTGCTTAAATACATATTATCTTCGAATTTAAAAGCTCAAGGACCTTATAGGCAGTAGTTGGAATTGAATAAAGAATATCAGACTCAAACTTTTAAAGGTAATATATGTATGGGTCATTATGTGTTCATTAAATAACCAAGAAGGTTGTGCATCAACACACCTCATCAGCATTTTCTGTGGCTGCAGTGGTATCCAACTCAGGCTGCAATTGCCCCAGCACAATATCTTTCATGGACTTCAACTCAGTTGTGAGTTTAGTTGCTAAAGATTCAATATCACGCATTTGTCTCTGCGTGAATGCAATGGCACTTTGCGAACAACGTTGGAGAGTGGTGCATGCACTGCCAACATGTGGTGCCGTACGAGATGGATGAACTTTGAGAATACCCTTAGGGGGGGATCCTTTCTTATCTTGTTTTGCTCTTCTCATGAATGGTTTTGGCTTTATAGTGGCTCCATCTCTCCCTAACTGGTCAAGGCCTTGAGCTTTTAACATCCTATGATTGGTCTGCTTCCCAAAGTATAATTTCCCTCTACATTCTGATATTATCATAAAAACCAATCAATATCAAGCAGATATGGAATGCAATAAGGACAAACCTAGTTTGAATGGGAAAAAAATCCAATTATGCAGATCATGAAATACTTAAATTTAAAAGCAGATATGGAATGCAATAAGGACAAACCTAGTTTGAATGGGAAAAAAATCCAATTATGCAGATCATGAAATACTTAAATTTAAAAGTTTCATGAGTTCTGAGATCTTCTGTAATTTTAGAGGCAAGAGAGATTAGATGTTTGAGAATAAAAATAAACTATATGGAAACAATTAATTGGGCATATTATGAACTCTTTTTTTTTTTCTTTACATTAGCCACTGTTTACTTCTTTCGCTCCAAACGCTTACAAGTTAATTGAATAAACCATTAATGAAAATAAGTAATAGGATTTACATTTGATTTATTGACTGTGTATTGTTCTATGCACAATCAATAAACTTGATGATAACACATCATCAAAAAAATAAAATTAACCCTGATTTCCAAATATTGAAATCACACATTTTTAGTGCATTAAATATTAACCCAAATTTCCTAGCTTAGTGTTGACTATAAAAACATATAGCCACCTTGACCTGTATGAAGCCATGATTAAAACTCAACTCTTGCCTGACACTAGTTCGACACAAGTTCAAACCATATGACCCTACCCCCAACCCTAATATTGTATCAAAATAATAATAAAAAACATATGGCTACCACTTATTTGTTCAGTAATATCAATTAATATTAGGAGTTTCAATATTTTGAAAACCACTTTAAAAGACGGTGCATAAAAGTTAAGATCCCAATCTATTAACAAATTTTTGCGTACTTACGTTGACGCTCATCTTCATCCAACCCAGTTAACTCCATAGCCCGACAAAGCCGTTCTTGGGAGGTTGGAGAAATGGCCTGAAAGTCAAAGCATTTAGTTAGAAAAAAAAAGCTTCAACAGAATATGGTAGAGTAACTTAAAAACATGTTTTGCACACCTTTCTATATGAAAGAAGCCTTTCCGGATGATTTTGCTGATTTCTTTGATCATAATCTGGATGTCCTGGTGATGTCATAGGCTTATCCGAAGCGTTGTCATTAGTTGCCATCGAGGCAGGCAACTGGGATTCCTTCCCTGCCGAAGAAGAACCGCCAGAGACAGGGACTGAATGTCTTGTGAGATTCAGGCATGATGAACTCCAATACAATCCATCGTCGCTGGAAGGACTGATGGCACTGTTTAAAGGCCAACCATGTGCAGTTCTGCTCTCATGGGAGCATGTACTACCTTCATTGATACTTTCCAAGCATTGGAGGCTATCATCATTGTCTGTCTCAGGTACTTCAGTTCTGTCATTACTGCTGGTTTGACAAGCCATCTGGTGGCCAGAAGAATTATTTATAGAGCTATCATCCAAATCAGGAGAACAACCCTTGGTTGGAGGCATTGACTCTGGGGAAATATCATTAGGTAAAGCATAGACCGTATAACTTTCTTGTCGAAATTCTTGCGAGCCTGAACATTGGTAACTGATAATTTCTGGACTGTCTGCCTTAACAATCTCCCAACCGGAAGAAATGGCACCAAATTGAGGAATAACATCATCAATATATTCACAAGACACCCCATTCGAAACACTGCGTACAGGTTCTTCTACGGGATACGATGTGCTACCTCCTAGACCACAAGGAATGGCTATGTCTGGAACTCGAATCAAACTATAACCATTATAATCCTTTGTTGGAGACATTAATTCTAAGGGGACATCATAAGAAAGTGGACAGGAAATATAATCATCTTTTCTAAATTCTGACAAGTCAGAGTACTCATAACTTACTGTTTCTGGACTGTCTACCTTTACAATATCCCAATTAGAAATCCCCACATCATATTCTGACTCTAAATTTCCCCTGTATTCATAGGACACTTCATTAAGCGAATCGTATTGAGGTTCTTTTGTAGGATAAGGCACCTTAGTCTCTGAAATATGTACATTAGCAGTTTCAGGAACATCATTAGATACAGTAACAGTAGAATTCACTTGCTTACTGTGACTAAACCTTGGAACAGATTTAACACCGAACATGGTTCCACATTTTGAGTAACATGGCTCAGGAACCTCAACTTTGACAGGTGCAAGCAAAACCTCGTTTGGAGATGAAACGGAGACGCTGTTCCGTGAAGACTTTCTCTTCCTCTTCTTCAAATTCTTGGATAGTTTGGATTTCAAACTAATAAGAGGCTCTTCAAGATCATATCCATCATCCTCGGGCGAAAAGTTCGGCAACTCATGTTCTACACTAGAGAAAATTTTCATGGTTTCTTTATTTAAACCAACAAAGTTCGAGCATTTTCTTTTCTTTGATTTACAGCTCTTTTTAAGCTGTCTCAACGTCATATTGACAAAGCTAAGATCATCCAAGTCGCCGATTCTTTCATCACCATTGTTGCTGCAATTCAAATCACAATCTTCAGGTTCGCTTTTGATTTTTACTCCTCTAACCAAAGAGAAGGCTGTGGTCTCTACCTCAACCCCATTGCATTCGGTTGGCGAGCTCTCCAAATCATCACGTAGATGAACTGTTGGAACTTGATCATGATATTTGGTGTCTCTTAAATTGTATACTTCCTTGATTTCCTTAAATTTGAGTGCTGGTCGCCCACGAAAATCCACATTCATGAACTTTGCCACAGTACCACCTTTAATGGCATTGACGAAGTGAAAATGGGTCAAGCTCCTTAACTCCATCAGATAGTATTGTTGCTGTTTCTGATTCTAGCCTATATCATTCAAAACTAGGCTTGAATGCTTGCCTGCAACATAGAATTTTCGTTTTTTAATAAACCTACTCGTGATTAACCAAAGCACTAATTTCAAAATAACTAGCCAAGCATCAGCAAGGATTAAAATTGCAAGTCTAGCTTTTTCTAGATGAAATTGAAATCCCCTTTCTCCAATCTTACCCAGACTAGAAAAATAAAAGGCAAATTAATGGCAATAAACTGAAAATTGGCACTAAAAAGTCAAATTTGCGTAGGAAATGGTTTTACGTTCAATGAACCCTCTCAAGCAACTTTCGAAAGCTAAGGTAACCTTAGAATACAATATTCAAGCAGAACAATGTCACCACAGACAAAACAAAACATAACATATATATAAGCACAATGCTAGCTTTAATTTTGAAAACATCGAAGATCCAAAGAAAAACAAAAACGTGCAGTTGCAATGGAGAACTGTTAATTCCATCTGTAAGACCGCAAATTCATGGGATTAAACGATGAGTGAGCTAATAATACAAAAACAACCGCGTTACCCTTTTCAAATGCAAATTATTTGTTAAAAAGAGAACACTAAATGATTACTCTCTTTTCAAATGCAAATTATTTGTTAAAAAGAGAACAAAATTCAAAAATTACAAAAAAAAGGGTAAGATCTGAAAGTTCCAGATCTATGCTATCGTTAATTTCGAAAAAAAAAAAAAAACCGACATTCCAAAGAGAAAAACTGCGATTCTATTGGCAAGAACGCAAAATCCATGGAACTAAGCGATGCGTGAGCTAATCGTACCAAAACAACAACAACAACGCGTTACCTTTTTCAAACGCAATATCTGCAAAACGGAAACACCGAAGGAAGAACAAAAACCGGTAACCTAATTAAGTTACAGCTTATAGTCCTGGATCACTGATATTGATATTCCAATGCTGAATCAGATCTAGAACGTTTCAAAACAAATGTGTAAAGAAAACAAATAAAAAATTAACAAAATATAATATCTGAAAGCTCCAGATCTACCTAATATTTTTCAAATCTAGACACTCAAAAACAACAGAAACTTATTGTAAAAAAAAAAAAAGGAGCATACACTCACCTGAGATTGAAGACTTTTCTTTCCTACGGGGAGAAAACGAGAAGGGGGAGAGGAGCTCGTCGAATTGCAGCTTCGCTGTAGATGGAGTCAATAACAAATGTTAGGGATTTAGGGGCCGGATGATTAAAGAAATTGTTTTTTGGGAGTTATGATCTCCCGCCAAATTGTTTGTGGCGGGAAAATGTATGAGCGGTAGAAGCCTTGAATTGGGTCTCCTTTAGTGAAACAAAATTAGCGGAAAAAAGAGTTGTCTGTGGTTACGAGGCGCGCGTAATATTATATACTTGGGATAATATGATTTTTTGCCCCTAAACTTATTAATTAGGTTCACTTTGGTACCTATACATTTTTTTTTGTCCACTTTAGCACTTTAACTTGACAATTGGGTCCAATTTGGTACTTCAACATGAAAAATATAAAAGCTTGATGATGTGGCAATCTGAGATTATGTCACATCATCACTTGAAAATTTTTAAAAATTATATATTCTATAAGATGTGTCACATTTAGTGTTTTAATAACTGGATAGGTGATTGAATAAGTCAGAATACCAATAAGTCATTGAATAAGTCAGAATACCAATTCTCGATTGGACTAGTTTAACTAGTTCTATAGCTGGACCAATATTAATTAATTAATTAAAAATATAATATATATACATATATATATTAAACTAGTTCAACTGAAGATTTTTGCCCTGGTTTTCAATTTTTACTAATTTCAAACAGTTTTCAAGTTAATCGGTTCGACCCTTTTGCTCAAACCATTATACCATTCAATTTCACACAATCAAATATTAACAGAATCTAAGTTCAATAACTAAAATGGATCTAATTGATTAAGGACCAAAGTGGATAATACGAAGTACAAGTACCAATGTGAACATAATTATTAAGTTTAGGGACCAAAAATTATATTATCCTTATATATTTTAATTATTATGTGATACTAAATACGTAAAGAAAGAAAGAAAAAAGGAAATTTTGACATATCGAAAAATGAACTAGGTTTTGAATATTGAAATCGATCTATATTCTAAATAAATATAATTTTCTAATTCATTTTTAAGCCTAATATTTTTATCCAGAAATTTGAATATATTATACAGGTTTTTGAGTTTGGGTGAGAAACCCGATTTTTGTATATGTATAAATATAAACGAGACATTTTTATGCTCGCAAACTACTAAAATTCAATTTGAAAAAAAAAATTGATTTAATAATTATCGAGTTTAGCTTATAAGCTATTAAATGAGTAAAATTTGATAAATTTTATTTTGCATTTTTATTTTTAATATTTAAATATTCAAAGTTAAACATGAAAAAGCTCAACTCGAGTATGGAAATTAATAAATGAGTTTGTGATCGAACTAAGCTTAATAACTTAAGTGTATCTTAAATTGAACTTGAAATTAAAATTTACCGTGGAGCATATTTAAAATACGTGATTATATTTATTGGATAAATAAATTAAATCTAAGTGTAAAAAGAGAAAATTACAAAAATTTAATAACATTAACTTTTTTTATTTATCCAAATAAAACATATGAAAGTTGTCCATAAATTTGATATACGGATGTTTAATATTTTATCACATGTTTTAAATAAGTTCAAGTTAACGTATTATTATTATTTTTTATTTTAATAAATTTATTGATACGTAGTATATTATAATTGGTTGAGTGTGTCATGTGGCATTTTATGATTGGTGCCACATGTCAAGCGGTTTTTACCGTTGTAAAAGAAATAGAGTGAACCATGTAATGAAAGATAGCTTAATATCAAATAGAGACAAAAAAAAAAGTACTAAAAAAAAACACGTACAATTCAGAGGTCAAAGTGAGCTTAAAATTTAACGTTTTAGTTTATATTTCTATTTAAAAAAAGTAAAGTGATTATTTTTGAAACGTTGATGATTAAAATCAACTATTTTTAAAAAACAGAAGATAAAATTTAATTTTAAAAAAATAAAATCAACTTGATAAAAATGTAAACATAAAATACTAAGATTTAGTATTATATATATGGGTAAACTATTAAAATAGTCACTTATGTTTGAAATGTTACGTTTTAGTTAATTATGTTATCTTATTGTAATATTTTAGTCACTGAGCGTTAATTGCCGTTAACGGTGTAATGGTAAGTTGACGTGACACGTTAAATCATAATTTCATATAAAAATTATAGGTTAAATTATACAATTGGTCCCTATTTTTTTTTTCATTTTGAGCAATTTAATTTATTTCTTTTACGTTAAAAAAGATGGAGAAGTGAGGAAAATAGAGGGAGAAGTAGAAGAGAATGGAAAATAAAGAAAAAAAAGGAAAGTTAAAAGAACATAAAATAAAATAAATTAAATTGTTCAAAACAAAAAAAATATGGCACCAATTGTATAATTTAACCTAAAATTTTTATTTGAAATGATGATTTAAAATGTCATGTCAGTTTAATATTACACCATTAACAGCAATTAACGGCTCAGTAACTAAAATGTTATAACAAGTTAACATAAGTGATCAAAACGTAACATTTCAAACATAAACAACTAAAATGTGACATGAGGAAAATAAAAGTGACTATTTTGAAAATTTCCCTATATATATTTATTTAAGTCTATTTCGGAGCCCAATTTCTATTTATTCTATCCATCTCAAAATTTAAACTAGCCAACTAGCTTGCATTAGATAAATCGGCTTTAAATAATTTAAAATTTTGAATGAAATTAACCCTAAATAAATTTAAAATTACATTGAAAACCAGAGCCTTAAAGCTGTGACAATTACAAAAATAGAAGCCCTCGACATTTTCACCTTCACCTTCTCCTTCAGTGCCTCACAGTTCCTTGTTACCTTCAAAGAAAAAAAAATGAAAGCGTCTTTGAAAGGAAGGTACGCCAATGAAAAGAACACGGCGGGCGCTACATTGGTCGTCAACGCCGGCGATGTTAAGCTACGCGCTTCCATGAGTGACGCCACTTTCGTCGACGGTCCTAGCCTCAACGGCATGACTTTAGCCGTTGAAAAACCCGGTTTTTTCATCGTCGACTATGACGTCCCCAAAAAGGCAAGCTTGCTTAATCTTAAACAGCAGTTTTCCCTTTGACTACACCTTCAGTGAATCACTTGACTTGCTAATTACGTTTTTTTCTTGGGTTAGGATTTTCGGTTTCAGTTTATGAACACAGTTAGGGTTGCGGAGATGCCGTTGAAGCTTACTTACAGTCACAGCGGAGGGGATAACCGGACGGGAGTGGAGGGGGCGTTTATGTTCGATTCGGCTAACACGGTGTCGGCTAATTACGTGTTTGGTACTAGGAACTGTAAGTTGAAGTACAGTTACGTGCACGGTGGGGATACCACCTTCGAGCAATGCTACGATTGGGGGAAAATGGCGTGGGATTTCGCGATTTCGAGGAGGGTATACGACGACGTTTTAAAGGCAACGTATCAGACTTCGAACAGCGATTTGGCTTTGGAATGGTCGAGAAATTCCAAGTTCAATGGGACTTTCAAGGTAATTTTTTTTTTGGTATTGGTTTTTTGTTCATTTTCCATTGCATGGTATAGTCTTAGTGTAGATTAGAGAACTTAGAAGAGTTTCACAGTGACTAATGTGGTTTGAGGAATTATGAGTTTTGAGGATTAGACCTGCTAACTATGCCCTATCCCGGACATCTGGTCCGATCAATATGAGTTTAAATCCAATTCAACCTGGTTTGATCATAAAAGTTCAACAAACAGACAAGTTCAACCAGAATTGGGAATGACACAAACTTGAAATGACTGAACTAGTAACCCAAAATGACCTGACCATAAAACCTGAATGTCCCAAACCCGAAAAGGCCTGAATTCAAACCAGATTGATGAGTCTAATGAGGATGGATTGTTGAAGAAATTGAGTGCAAGAGTGAAAACTGAAGTAATATGAATCATAAGAAATGTGAATTTGGGGTTTGAGAAGACATTTTTCAGCAAAACTGGTATTTTTCTAAACATGGCTGCTTAGTGTGGTTCCAAGGAAAAACATTAGTAGATAAATGCTGTTTCTTTATATTCCGAAATCCCTAGAGACTCCATTGTTTTCTTGATTCTGTCTTCTGTTGTTTGAAGAAGAGGTAGAATGTGGTCAACTACTCATTTAACTCACTGCTGGATTATTTGCTTGAAATGTTGAGAAAAGCATGTGAAGCAAACAAGGCTGTGGATTGCTTTGATCATTTTGCTTATGGTGTCTATTGGTATTTGCTTGTTTTTTGAATTTGTTTATGGCAAGGTTTGTAACTAGTGGTCCAGAATTTGGGGAATGAAAAAAAATGCCAGTGTTGCTTTTAAGGTCATGTTGCTTTTAAGGCCCTGAATCTCATGAAAAATGCTAGGATACCATGCATCTCTCTCTCTCCACCTTTTTGCATTTTTATTACATTTAATTATTGCATGTAGGTTAGAAATTAAGTTTTAACTTTGGGTGACTCAATACAATTTGTTGACATGATGACTGCTGAGGTTTTTTGGTTAAAGGGAGGCTACATCCCTACAGGGATCTCAAGCTTACAGGTAGAACTGTCAATTGGGTTGTCGGATTAGTTTTGGATCGAGTAAATTCATGTTTTTCAGTCCAGAACATTATGGAGTCGGTGCACTAAGAGTTATTTGTTCAAGTCATTTCAAGTTTAAGTTTGTTTTGGAACTGGTCAGTTTGGGTTCGGATTGTTGACTTTATATGGTCAAATCTGGTTGGTTTGATTTGTGTTTGGGTTGATCAGGTCGGATTTTCGAGTTCAGGTCAGAATCAACAAGTCTACTTGCTGGTGTTGCTGATATTTTAACCTTAAACATATTAGATGTCACATTTTAAGAGTGGCTGCATGGACAAGTCTACTTGCAATTGTTGTAGCTATTTGAAAATTTTTATTAAGCTCCTAAAATTTTAATTAAGCCCCCAAATTTTTTTGGAAATTTTCATTAAGCCTCTAGAATTTTTGAAAATTTTAATTACCCCCTCCCCCACACACCAAAACTTAATTCCAAAATCTTCTGCAGTGTTTACTTAATAGTTAGTCATGTAACAGCATGACCTAAGGTATTTATCCCTTGCCTGAGATGATTTCTAACCATGAATCATATTTCATTTTTTTCCAGATTTCAGCATACATGAACCTCGCTGAAGAGTCTAAGAACCCTAAAATTATTGCTGAGAGTAGTTGGGATTTGGAAATTTGATTTGTTATTTCAGTTACTTTACATTTGGATAAAAAACAGGGTCTTGTTAGCTGCTTCTCCCACATAGTTCCATTACATAGTTTTGCTCCTAAAAATTACCATCTGTAATGGGCTAATGATAGCTCTGTTGTTGGTTGTACCATACCAACTGCACTATCCATTCGTTAAATTATGAATATCAGAATTATGGTTTTAGTCCCTCTACTATGTTGTTTGATATAATTTGGTCTATTTTTATATATTATAATATTATTAGTAGGTTCAAACTTCAAATTGATAGAATTGATAGTTGTTAATAAAATGACAACATTGTTTTTTCTTAATAGCATTAACATGTAAATTTATTATTGGTTGGACATAATTAATTAGATTTTTGTATGATTGAATAATAATAAATCCATGTCATCACTTTAATGGCCCCGAATTGAAACACTTGCCCCAATGTAATTGGTTTTGCACCAATTCTAACCGAAAGTGCACACAGTTTCAATAATACACTGATGTAATTAACTCTCTTTTCTGTATCGGTTAAGTTTCTGGTCTGTATCGATTGCATCGGCTTGTTCTGTCCAGTTCGTTTGCGTTGGCTAAGGCATTGTGTATTGACTGGTTCATGTAAAATAGTTTGTGTATGCATATTTTATATTTAAAATTTATTTAATATCATTCATTTGATATTTGTAAATTTATATATATTATATATTTTTTAAAAATATTAATAAATTCAAAATGGTAAAACGAAATAGAAAACGAGGTATTTATCAATGCAATATTGACAATTTCGTCTTGCGCTTAATATTTTGTCCTCTCTTAGTGGATCAATCCTTTGTATCCAATATACTTAGTGATTTTAGATGGACGATATATTTATTTTTAATAAGATTAAAAATAATGGTAATGATGAAATTAGTTACTGTAAAGGTAAATGATTTTACTGCACGAGTGTAGTGAATCCAAAGTCACTCTTAAATAACTAACCAGGCCATTAAAGAATGAAACAAAAATAAATAAATAAATAAAATGATAAAAAAATAAACATAAATATTCATTTTATAAATTATAATTACAAAATTAAATATTAATATAACCTTAACTTCGGTTCGAACACTCAATTCAATTGATTTATTATGTCACTAAAATCATAAAGAAACGGATAAAGTCAAGGTCAAAAATAGTACTACAGTTTCTTCAATCTACGTGGCATGATCGGATTGGATCACAGGAAAATAACAACTAAGTTGACCTGACTGAATCATTATCCTCAAAAGATTTTGTTTTTTCTGATCAAAATCCTCAAAAGATTTTTTATTACCAAAAAACCGTGATCTTTTAGCTCCAAATTCGTTACCCTAACCTCGTCTCATAATGTCTAAAACCATTAGAAAACCCAAGTCAAAAAGTTGCTTACTAACAGTTTCCCCGCATCAAATTTAACAAAAAATTATCATTATATCCAAAAAAAACAATAAACCCAGATCCAAAAACACACACTTAAGTTCTGGGTTTATCTAGAATCATTGAATCAAGACTACCTTCAATCAATATTTTGTTCCTTTCCAATGGCAAATCCCCACAAATCCAGGTTCTTTCTTTTCTTCTTCTTCTTCTTCATTTGTCATTTTATTTTCATTTCTACACCTTTTCCCACTGTTTTAGCAAACTCTAAGCACGAATTTAATGATCCCCATGAAGTTTTATTGCACAAACTTGAAGAATTAGTGAAGAATCTTAGTGAAGTAGTTTCTAGATTAGAAACGAAGGTTTTAAAGGAATCTTCAAAAATTGATGATGGGGTTGGAATTAAAGATGAAATTAGTTTAATAAAATATGATGGTAGGATGAAAAATCAAGGAGATGAGGAAAAAAAGAAGGGTGTTTCGGTTACGAAATACAGTTCGTTTTGGTCTGAGAGGTTTCGGTTTATGTCGGCTTTGAAATTAGGGTCCGCCACGACGTGTATTAACATCTTGCCGTTTCGTGATTATGAGGGATTTAGTAAGTATGTTGGTGTTGGAGATGAAAGAGGAAGGGTTTATATGTTTTTAAGGAATGGGGATGTTGTTGTCGAGTTTTATACCGAATGTGAATCGCCGGTTGTAGCGATGGTTTCATATATGTCTGTTTATAAGAATGAGAGTTTTGTTGTGACAGGGCATCAAAATGGTGCGATTTTGATGCATAGGGTTTATGAGAGATTGAATGGAGAAGATTTGAGTTCACTTGTAATGGAAACGGTTCGTAAATTTGTGGAAGGAAACGGGTTACCGATAACTACATTGGAAGTTCATCATGTTGGGAGAATGAGGTATATTTTGTGTACCGATCTTAGTGGGAGAATCCGAGTTTTTAGAGAAGAAGGAACGCTTTACGGTTCTGCCATGCCAAGAAGTAGGCCACTTGTGTTCTTAAAGCAAAGGCTTTTGTTTTTAACAGAGACGGGTGCTGGGTCATTGGATTTACGGAATATGAGAATTAAGGAATCGGAATGCGAAGGGTTGAATCATTCTCTTGCTAGGAATTATGTTTTTGATGCAACGGAACGGTCTAAAGCTTACGGTTTTACATCCGATGGTGATTTGATTCATGTTCTGTTGTTGGGTGATATTATGAACTTTAAGTGCCGGGTTAGGTCCAAGAAAAATTTGGAAATGAACGAGCCTCTTGCATTTCAAGCTATTAAAGGATACTTGATTATTGTCAATACTGAAAAGGTTTTTGTGTTTAACGTTTCTACCCCGCATTACGTTCGAGCCGGTGTGCCACGGCTTCTTTTTTCTGCCTCTTTGGATGAGATCAAGTCATCGTTTTTAACTTACCAAGTGATGGATACAAATAAAGAGAGAGTACAAGTGATGCCCGTAATAGCCAGTGACCGTGGAACACTAATTGTTCTTGGACTTGGAGGCGAGTATGTAGGGATGTATCGGTCTAACCTTCCGGTTCTTAAAGGGGAATCTAATACAATGCTATGGACCAGCCCAGTGTTGTTTTTCATACTTTTCTTATTCGGGGCATGGCAATTCTTTGCAAAGAAGAAAGAGGCATTTACTTCATGGGGAACCGATGATCCTTTTAGCTCCTCATCAGCTACTAAGAGTGCCCCATTAGGTTCTAACACTGGTGAGAGGCCATTTATGGATTCTTCTTCACGAAGTTCCGATATGGTTGACTTAAGAAGCAGTGGTCTTCGAGGTCGACGCTATGCATCTCCTTCTCGGTATCCAAGTGGAGCTACTACCACTTCTTTCAGGCCGAATTCTGCTGATCCAATCTCTAGACCTGCTCCCGTTGATCCAAATTATCGAGCTGCTCCGGAACTAAATTATAGGGGTTCAACCCTTGAACCAACCGGCTTTTCTAAACGAAGAGAGAGTTTATTCGTGAACACCCAAGCCACGGATGACAAAAGTTAAAACTCTTACAATAGGAAGGGTTCTTTAGATTCTTTTGGCTGTTCATAAAGATATTATGAAGCCATTTGAACCTGCCATGTTGTAATTTTAGTTTTTTTTTATAACTTAAAACAAGAATAAATGAAAGAATTTTAAGCTCGATCCTTTTTGAAGGAGACTTTGGAAAATCATTTTGTCCTTGATGATTCTTTGATTTCGTTTTAGTAGGTTTTTATAATTCTTTTAATTTGATTTTTGGAAGCTCGGATCAGTTCATGCGGCTATTCATAAGTGTTTAACAGGTCAGTTTTCGGATTTGAATCTTAAGATATGTTTTTAGCTCGTATTTTATTAAGG
Organism: Gossypium bickii; assembly: GCA_025503065.1. Lineage (NCBI taxonomy): Eukaryota > Viridiplantae > Streptophyta > Magnoliopsida > Malvales > Malvaceae > Gossypium > Gossypium bickii. The sequence continues at coordinate 131,169,799 of CP106714.1, read as the reverse complement.
GAAAAGTTTATTTGTACCAACTTATTCATTACCAATTCATTTTTTCTTGCCGGCTTCTTATACATGACCCTGATCAGCAGTTAGGAGGAAATGGATCAAATGAGGTTGTACTTCACTATTGAAACTCGAAAGCGCATTCGTGTTACTATAATTTCAGCAGCTGTTTTCGTAAAGCAGAACATTCTTATGGGTACATTCTTTAACTCGGTTCAACCAGGATTGTCTTTGCATTGCCTATTATGGGTTGTATTTGAAGATGACTTTTTATTGCTCTGTTTAGTGCTTCATAGTCAATAACCATTTCCCGATGATTATACTGTGCACGCTCAAATACTTCTACGAGTATTGATACGGAAGTTTCTTGCCTTTTATGGCTGTATATGTCCCTGTATACGACTCCAAAGACCACTCCGTTTGCTTTTTGAGAGAGACATAGGAGAATGGCTGGAACCATCCATTCTACGTTTTAACTGCTTGTACGCTACCTTTATATCGACACTCGTTTAATCAACTTTCCAGTGTAGTCTGTGATGAGAATATGATTGTAGTTGTTCTGGTACCGACACTCATGACTTGGACTCAAATACTGGAATCAAGGTAATTCACAAACTCAAGGCCCGTGCCTTCTGCTTGTGAATCTGATTGACTCTTAAATCAATCTCGGGATTTTCCTGTTTCTTTTTCTTGATGTCATATGTTGGAAGCTGTGGTTGCTTATAAACACGAGCTCATTGTTCTATTGCAGAGTTTGTTGACATGCTTTTACAATCAGAGAAGGATCCGACCAAGTGCACTGTATAGGTTTACAGCCATTAATTCGAATCCATTGTCGAATCAGTGCCAAAGGTAATCTTTCCATGAACCCGTGTTCTTGTCGATTTTCCTTTTTTGTCGAAAAATTATCAAATGAAAAGAAAGAAATAACAGGGTTATAGAACTGTTCGTAACAAGGACTTTCATTGTTACAGTTTTTACTCGGTTTTGACTTCTGAGTGTCGGATGTGTCCGACATGTATCCGAACATGCATATGGTTAATTTCGTAGTTGTAGCCAATAGGGCTAAGAAAAAAAATCGAGTAACTAAAAATTGACTCAAATCGTGGTGATTGGACAGTTTGGGAGGGTGCTCATGAGTAAGTCGACATAACATTACACTTGTAATAATATGTTTGGTAATCAGATTTTGATAATAGTATGACTTAATAAATTTAATAATTACCGTTTGGTCTGGTTATGACTGAAATTTTAAAATTCAAAAAGTAAAGGGACTATAAATAATTAAATTATAAAAATTAAGTCTACAATTTATGCATAATACAGGGACTAAAATAGAATTTATCTTGGAGTTTTGCAATAATCCCAACTAGAAACCTCTTTTGAAATGTAGCATATTGTAATCATACTTTGCTTTTGGTTGCACATGCATGCAACTTTAAAAGTCCTAATACATCATTATCCTCAATAATTTGTGGATCATGACTAAAATTACATTGCCCCCACTTCTTTACCATACTAATAATAACAAAAAGAATTTTTTTTTATGAATATTTATATCTTAAAAGGTAAAATATTATAGAGGTAAAATTGCATTTTGCTCCCTCTATAAAAAATAGGTAAATTAGTCTCTGTAAGTTAGAACAAAGAGCAAACTGATCATTTTGTTAAAAAGTCTATTCATTTTTACGGTTAAAAACTAGTCCATGTGCATTAGGATGAGGTATATGTGTTATGTGTAATTGTTTAATTATTTCGTCAATTTTTAATAGAAAATATTAATTTACTCTTTGATCTAATGCACAAAGATTAATTTGTCATTTTATGAGTAAATGGGATGAAATGTAATTTGACTCCTAATACAATAGTCAAAATGGATAGGTCTTTTAATAGAAAATATCAATTTGCTCTTTGATCTAATGCACAAAGATTAATTTGTCATTTTATGAGTAAATGGAATGAAATGTAATTTGACTTCTAATACAATAGTCTTTATGGTATTTTTACCTCTTTAAAGATAATATATGTATATTACTTTTAACAAATTAAATAATGTCAATCAACTCTTTATTTTAGGGTAAAATTGAAAATTTTAAAATTTTGACATCTTTCTAATTTTTTTAATAGTTCCATATTTTTTTGATTTTTATTTTTGTATTTTATGGTGCATATTCCTTTTAATAACGTCATCTTCAACAAGGTTGGACAGTAATAGTAGTCGAGTAATAGTGGCCGAGGCGGGCTTTGACCCCCAATTTTTGGATTCTTGCATTTCTCCCTTGAATTTTTAAAAAAGTTTAATTAACCCTTTAATTTTTGAAAATTTTAATTGAACTTTCTTTTTGAAATTCTTATAAATCTCACAATTTTAAAAAAATAATATTAATCCCCATTTTTTGAAAAAAATTCACATTAAACTCGTAAATTTACTAAAAATTTTAATTAAACCTCTAAAACTTAATCCTAAAATTTGTCATTACTCTTTAAAATTCGAATTTACATTTTCATTATAAAAGTACAATGTGCTTCACTAATGCATTTAACATTTATCGATATTTAGTTTAAATTTTATAATAATTGATTTCGATTAAAACTATAAAATAATTTAATTTTAAAAAATAAATTAATTAGTAAAATTTGAAAAAAATTTAAAATCAAAATAAATATAGACCCTCATGATTACGGGTGGGACCCTAACCATGAATAAATCGTGAGGTGTATGGTGGTGGAGGCCACTGCGGCTTTCAGTAAAAAGTCAACATATAATAATAATAATAATAATTCAACCTCTAATGTTTACTTATTTTAGTTCTAAATCCTTAAATTTTAATTAAATTGTTTGTTTCTTGGCAGAAAAATTGACTGAATTATTAAAATTTTAACAGCATTGATGAGGTTATTAGTATGACAATCCACGAATAATTTAAAAATAAATAAAAAACTTTATAAAAACTCTTAGAAAATGTATTCATGTTAGTAGTGAAGTATATATAAAGTGTCATGTGAGTTATCATGTCAATGTTATTAAAATTTTAATAGTTCAATCGATTTTTTTTTTTGTTAAAAAGTGAATAAGTTGAATAAATTTTAAAAGCCGAAGGCTAAAACGAAAAGAATAAAAGCTAAAGTGATAAAATGAATAAACATGAGGGACTAAAATTTAATTTACACACGTGTTTGCCTTAACTCATAAAGCATGTTGAAATTTGAATCTCTTGTCATTTTGCAAAAAGCGGTGGCCTTTTTCACTTAAAAAGTGGAACAACTGTGCCTTTCATATCACACTATAACATAGGTTTACTTTTATTTATTCGTTGTATCTAGGATTTTGGTTTAGTGGATTTATATGATATTGGTGGAAGATAAAATCCGAGGATAAAATTGTGTATTGATATTTCGTGTATAATATTTTTCAAAAAAAAATTCGCCTACATTTCAAAAAAAAATTTAAGAGAGAGTACTTCTCCTTGATAAGATCAAAATTTCTCTACAACTCCGGCCACCTTTCTTATCGACCCTCTACCTTATTTTAAATAAGGTGAATTAACCATCTCTGTTGCCAACTCGTTTGAGTATCACTAGAACGGTAAAAAATATATTTATAAATTTTTACCGTATTTATTTTTTTATATAATATTTAGAACTACTCATAGTCTCTCTTTAACTTTTGAATAAAAGGATAATATATTTCATCGTACTCGAATTTACATATTTTTACATTGATAACAGACTCAATTTGCGATATCAAGTTTTTATTTATATATATTTTTGCATTTTCTGCAAAAACGAGAAATTAAATTATAATAATAAAAGTCTACAAACTTACTATAATAATATTTGATTGCATAGTTGATCAAAAGACATGTGGGATTGTGTCAGAAAAGTCCAAAATGTCAGCATCAAGTACGTTGAAAATTTGATTTTTTAAGGGGTATAATTGACTTTTGGGGCGAAACCCAGAGAAGGATCACAAAATATTATGCAGGTGGAATTTCACTAAACGACAACCTCCGTCAAGATTTCTCCCGATAAATTTAGAAAGCAGGAAAAGTTGACACGTGGGCAGCTAGTTTAGAGTTGGTCTAATTCTTGTTTTAGTCCCTCTACTATGCCAGGACTTGATATTTAATCCTATTATTTAATTTTGCATAATTCAATCCCTTTATTCTTATGCTGTTATTAATAGGTCTATTTTCTATTTAGTAAGAGGAGGAGAGATCGGATTATCTAGATTTAAATATTGGATCTTGCTGAGTGTTTTAGAGTTTGTCATCTTCAGATGGGTTAAACTATGTATTTATATGATATGATTACTATTCATAAGTGTGACATCGTAGGTAGGTTACCATGCACGTCGACACATACCCTATTCTAGGCCTATCACATGTTAATACAATGCGGGTTTGCCTTTATAATGGTGCGGACTTACATCGCGTGGTCTCATAGAATTATACGATGTGGGTTCACCTATATGATGGTGTGAAGCTACATCATGTGGTCTCATAGAAGCGTATGCAAACTCAAAGTGCAAACTATGTAGAGTATGGGTCAAGACGCAGTTGGATAACAGATCGATAATAGTAAGTATCATAACAAATCTCATGTTAACCAAAACTTCAAATGGAAGATTCTAGCCATTAAACTGGTGACTTAATATAATGATGGAGTCAAAACTTACTTTAGGGAAATAAAGATAAATCATAAATTATTGAGAAGGTTAAAGTGTAATTTTATCATTATACTAATATGTCATTTCATAAAATTTTAAGGGGTTAAATTACAAATCTTCCATTTATAAGGGGCTAAGGACATTTCGTAGCCCTTTGCCATCGTCCGTGACTTAATACAAGATTTATGCTTTTGTCCTCCCCAAATAAAATTAGTTTTATTTTTACCCTTTTAACAAAAAATTCTCTGAAAATTAGTTAATTTGATTCAACTAATAATAAATTTACTTGTCAATCGAGTAATTAAATTTGTTTAAAAAAAATTATGTCATCACTTTAACGTTATCAACTAATAATATCATCTATATGGATCTACTAATAACATTATAAAATCAAAAGAACAAAATAAAGTAAAAAAAAAAGAATACTGGGACTAAAATCATAATTAAACAATTATTGTAAAATCTGGCGCCACTTTAACTATTTTCTTTTTAAGTAATAATTTGCTTCTCTCTCACTTCAACGCCTCTCTGTAATTTCAGACACCTATGAAGCCGCCATTTGAGACCCTCCTCGTGCTCTTCCCTTAGTTGAAAATCATGAACTTTCATTCAATTACCTTCATGAGTTTTCACTCATATGAAACCAAAACCGCTTAGAAAATCAATATTTTTCTAGTGTCTATCATTTTCCTCGTGGAAAGTGAAATTTAACAATCATACCGTTGAAAAACTTGAAAATCCAAGCCAACATTTGCGGTGAATTGTTGTTTCGAAACTCACGAGAAACTAGGTTTTCATTTCTTTAAACTTAAAAGAAATTCTGGGTTGTTTTTTATTGGCCTTTTTGAGTATAGAAAAACATGGCAAAGCTTGAAAAATCTTCATCAATGGCGGTTTCTCTCATTCAAGCATTTCAACAGACAGATGGTGTACAATCGAAGAAGAAAAGAAATCTCCCTGGAATGCCAGGTGAAATTAAAAAAACAAAAACACCCGATGCTTAAATTTCCATATATCTTCTTTCTTTGAATCATCTTTTTGAATTTTTTGAATTATTTTAGATCCTGAAGCTGAGGTAATATCACTATCACCAAAATCCTTACTAGCCACCAACCGTTTCATTTGCGAGATTTGCAACAAAGGCTTTCAACGTGAGCAAAACCTTCAACTCCACCGCCGTGGACATAACTTACCGTGGAAGCTCCGGCAAAGAACCGACGGCAACGAAACACGAAAGAAACGGGTCTACGTTTGCCCAGAAACGAGCTGCGTACACCATAACCCGGCCCGCGCCTTGGGCGATCTTACCGGCATAAAGAAACACTATTGCAGAAAGCACTGCGAGAAGAAATGGAGGTGCGAGCGGTGCTCTAAAACGTACGCCGTTAAGTCCGATTGGACGGCCCATATAAAGAGTTGCGGCACCAAAGAATATAAATGCAATTGTGGCACTGTTTTTTCGAGGTATCGACGCGTTATTTTCATTTCATAATTGAATTGTACGAACTTATGATGATGATGATGATGGTGGTGGTGGTGATGGTGTTTGTTGAAGGAGGGATAGTTTCTATACGCATAGAGCATATTGTGATGCGTTGGCTGAGGAAAATACCAGGGCTCACGCGGCGACTTCTTCACCGCCGCCGTTAACACCGTCGACTACGACTAGGGTTTCGCCGGGATTGTTAACTCAGAGTTCAGGTCAAATTTTGTTATCTTATTTTATATGCGTACTTTAATCATTACGTACAGGGTTTCTACTAACGCGAAACTGAGATAACAATCATTTGGTATTTGAGTTTAGTTTTATTTTGCTCAATTTGATACTTAATTTTTTTTTTTTAATTTGATACTTAAGTTTGGCTTGAATGTTCAATCTAGTACCTAGACCAAATGATATCACGTGGCTTAATGAATATTTGACACGTGTGCTCTAGTAAGAAACATAGATAATTGGGACAAAAAAGAAAAGCTCACGTACCAAAATGAATAATGAAGCCAAACTTAAGTACTTTTCTAAGACAAAAAAGACCTAGTATCAAATTAAACATTGAAATTAAAATCAGGCACCAAGTGGTATATTGACACTTATTTTTTTAACATTAGCATTTTATTGGGTCGCCGAAGATAATTAACGGTGTCAACAATATGAACTAACCAATAATTTTATAAAAGTAAGAGGACCAGATTGGCGTAATTAAAATACAAAGATTAAATTCATAATTTCAGCATAGTAAAGGGACGAAAATCAGAATTTTACTTTTTTTTTAACTTATTCCACTTTATATATGCTTATACAGAAATGCTAGGAATTCGAATGGGACTTGCACCACCAGATCCACCACCGCCAACCACCAGCATCTCTGCTTCAAACGGCGACGTTTTAGTTACCATGTTTGCATCAACACCACCCTCAGAGACCACATCTCTTTCTCTTTCCTCCCCTCTCTACCTCTCCAACAATAGCTCCTCCTCCATCTTCACTGCACCGTCACTTCAACCAGCCATGTCCGCCACCGCGTTGCTACAAAAGGCAGCCCAAATGGGTGCGGCCCCGAAATCGAGCCCTTCACTACTTCGTGGTCAAAGCTTTGCAGTACCATCATCATCATCGACAACATCCTCTGCCGGACACAAGCCTACGTCGACGCTTGATCTTCTAGGGCTTGGCATTTGCGGCGGCGGAGGCGGAGGCCGCGGTGGAACTTCAAATGGATTATCTGCTTTGTTCACTCAATTTGGAGGTGGCTTCAATGGTGAACCAGCTGCTACGACGTCGTATGGTGCACCTAATAGCTCAGCTTTGCTTTAGAGGTACAATTTTAATTTTTAAAAGATTTCGGAGATCCGTACGGTTTCAATATCGGTTTGTATTAATATGCATTCTACAAAATTTTGATATTTTAAATTAATTTTGATATATTTTTGTTCTTTATCATACTTTTTTTTATATTAATATCAAAAAATATATATTAATGAAGTTATTATTTGAATCTTAGCTGGATTGACATAAGTATTACTATTAATGTAGAAGTACGTGAGTTCGAGTGCGTTGAAGCGCATTATCTTCCTAGGGTTAAGAAATGTTTATGAGTAATTCTAAGCATATTTTAAATTAATCATTGAACCTTGAAATATTCTAATTAAATCCTTAAACTATCGATATTATATTAATTAAGTCTAAGTTGAATTCGAACTTAACAGTTAGTAATACTTGACTCAAATGATTCATGAGCCTTATCGAATTTTTTATATTTTTATATTGTTAAATTATATTAATGCCCTTAATATATATTATTAACCCAAACATAATTATTAAGCCAAGCTCAAGCTTGAGTACAAAAATTGGCAAACAAGCTTAATCGAGCTTGAGTAACTCGGTTCTATCTTGAATAGAGTTCGAGCTTAGAAATAGATGTTCGATCAAGCTCGAGACAAGTATCAACCTCCGAATTTCGAGTCAAGCTGATTACACCCCTATGTCAAATGTCATTTTAGATCCATCATAAATCATAATTTTAAACATATCATAATTTTAAATATGTGGATCAAATTATAAATACGTGTATTTATAATATGAACAATTTGAATCTAATTGTTAAACCAGTGCAAATATTTTTATATTTATATAAAATATTGTAATTATTTTTTGTTCGGATAAAAAATTAAATTAAAATATAATAAAACAAGTCAATTGGTAATTATTTGACCATGCAATTAAAATTTCATTTGTTTGCAATTCTTTTTTCTTGGAATCTAATTTGTTTATGCTTACCAATAGCCTGACTCTTTGTGCATTTGTTTGCTGTCTGAATTTCAATTCATTTAGGCTGCTTTTGTGTATTTTTGTTGAGGTGTAAATAAGATATTGGTATTCGTAAATTATTTGAGTTCAATTTGAAAAGAATTCAAATTCAATTCGGTAATTATCGAGTTCAGTTTGAGCTATCAGTCGAGCTGAATTCAAGTTTAGTAATAATTTGTTCAATTAGATTAATCAAATTAATTGAATCATGAACCAGGGGCAACGCTGGGGCCTTGGCCCTCTTAAAAATGGGAAATTTTGACTTTTGACCCTTTACAATTTATAAAATTTTAAGTTAGTATAGGAAAAATTACACTTTGACCCCCAAAATGACAAATTTTTTATTTAATCTTTTAAAATTATAAACATATGGGCTATTAAAATGAAAAAAAAGTACATTTTAACTTTCATAAAAATATATAATTTAATTTCGACTCTTCTAAAAAAAATTTCTAGCTTCATCATCCCTGCCGTAAATTAATAGTTTAATTGATTTGATTACAAATTCAATTTTGAAAATCTTGATTGTGTGGCATGTAAAGGGTCTCAAAGCATGAAATATGGATAAAAAATGACTTCCATGCATACATTTGGGATTAATATGTATATATATAATGAACTTAATTAGTGGGATATTTGTGCTTTGACTAATGTATATGTTTGGTGTGAACATACATATCTGCCTATGATTATCTTTAATGTATATGTCGTGTGGTTGGAATGGTTAGATCGAAAATTGGTTAAAAATATCATATTAAATTTTAAAAAAAAAATTTTAAAAATAATTTTTATAGATATTCGATCATACTTAGTTAAAAAGATCAATAGTCTATAGTAATAATATGAATGAACCAGTATTGAATACTGGTAATAATATCAACAAAAGAACGTTCTTCTGTGCTTCCAGACATGTCGAGCTTCACATATTCTTGTAGGGATCGATTTTGTAAAAGATGGGATCAATAAACGGGAATTCATCGAAACTCAATCTTTTTGATATCTTCAATATTGTACTAAAGATATTTTTAGAGTATACTGAATCAGAATAACTATCATTCCTTTGACGCAACAACGCAATTTCAAATAGTGATAATTCCTTTTTTAATAAAAATATTGTGTTTTAAAAGTTAAAATTTTTCATATATTTTCAAATTTATTGATCTAATTTGATAACTGATATAGATTAGAAAACATTAATGATTAGTATAGAGAACTACATTGTTACCATAATGGCTTTTCTAGAACGCCAATGAGATACGAACATCAATGGATACACAGCATAAGTCATCCAAACGTTGCTTTGCTTTACACTACAATTAAGAGAAGAAAAAAAGGAGCTCCAGTTTGAACTTATGACCAAAGTTTTCAGAATCGGATCAACGATTAAATTGGTCTAATGTGAAAAATTTAAAATAAAAATAAAAATTCCTATTCAACCGGTGTTTTTCCTAGCTCAACCAATTTGTACCTATTCCCAGGTCAAGTAGTCTAATAACTTTTTTTTGGACCGGTGATCAATTGCTTAGGCAACCAGTTCGTTGGTCCAATCAATTCGATTAAATAAATCATTAAAGATAAAATAAAATAAATCCGATTCAACCAGTTCAACTGGTTTTTTGCCTGGTATTACTGATCCGTACTGGTTCCCAATTCAACGCGTTTAATAAATTTCTTTTGATCGGTGGTCAAATTGTTCAGTCCACTAGTTTATCGTTCCACTCAATTCAATTAAATAAATAAATAAAATATTAAAAAAATCCAATTCAACCACCCAATTCAATCAATTTTTATTCGATTTAACTGATCCATATCGATCCTCAAATCAACCAATCTAATAACTTCCTTCGTTACATCTTAATCAAATATCACTTTTGTTTTTAAACTTAAAGCTCGTTATAAGTTTTATTATATCTGCTCTTTTTATACAATTCTAAAATTACCTATAACCTATTTCTAACCTTTAAATAGGAAAACCTAAACTCACTTATTCGTATACTGACACTAATATTAATGCAAATTAAGTTATTCAAATATGATGGTCTATAAGAACCGAAGACTTGAAATCAAGGCATAGGTTAATTGACAACAAATTAGTACCGTTGGTTTTCCGTTTACTTAGAACAGTCAACCAAAGAAAAAGACGGTAGAAAAGTCCTTAATCGTGAATCTCAAGGCGTGTATTTTGTTGAATCTTTTATATGCTTTTTTCTCCTTACACCAAGAATTTTAACGACTTAAGAAGGACTTTGAAAGGTCAAATTCTTTTATTAGTCCTTGTATTATATGTCAATTATGGATTTAATCCTTACTTTATTTTTTAAGTAATTTTAGTCCTTATATTTTTCGTATTATAAAATTTCAGTGCAGACTCAAATTGCAGCCGTTACATCGACTAGGTAAAAATTCTGCTATTAGTCCTGTTCTATGCATAAACGGTGGATTAAAATTTCAGTCATGATTAAAAACAACCGTCATTAAATCCAGTAACTAAAAATGTGGCTTTTTTGTGTGTGTGAATATTATGTGAAAATAACAATCAGGCATAACGTTACACATGTAATAACATAATTGGCGCATAATATTTTAAAAACAGTAAAATAAAACGATTATTTTTTGGCCAAGACTAGAATTTGTGAAGGTAAAAAAAGGGTTAAATATCAAATTTATAAATGAACTTTGATCCAATATGTAATTTAATACGTGAGTATTGATTTAGTGCAATTATACACATGAAACTTGAATTGTGGTTTATATATATATTTATGAAACTTTGATTTTGATTCAATTGTATACATTTAGAAAAATGAATACATACAATTATTTTTATATTGGATTAATATAATTGTTTGTGTATGTAATATATCAACATAAAATGATGCTAATTTGATAATATTGTTAGTGGTTTGTGAAAATTTAATCAAATTAAATTTTCATGTATAAAATAGCATAAAAGTAATGTTCATGGATCAAATTGTACATTGCATCAAAATTCATGTACGATTTTGATAATTATCCATCTAAAAAAATAAAGTTTGAGCACAAGGACTAAATCGATAATTTAGACTAATAGTTTCTAACTTACATTTCACGTCTTAATGCACTATTATCACACCGGATCACATCTACTTTTTTTCCTCACAAGCACTGCAAAAACAAAAAAACACACATGCTCTGTCTTCCACTTTAATGGCGTTTCTTGTTCTCCTCCTCCTTTTAAATTTTGTATTTAATGCAACAAATGCTCAATCAACAAGCTCTATTATCAAACCAGGTTCTTCTCTTTCACCCATTAATAATTCATATTTGCTATCGCCGTCCGGCCAGTTCGCTTTCGGTTTCTACCGATACAAAAACGGCTACTCCGTAGGCATATGGTTCGAAAACATCCAGCAGAAAACAATTGTATGGACGGCTTACCGAGATGCCTCGCCGTTCCCTAGCGATGTCACATTGGTTTTAACCACCGAAGGTACCCTTATTGTTCGACCAAAGCAAGGTCAAGACGTACTCATTACCGATACTAGTAGTGATAACGTGTCACGGTTAGCAACTTCGGCCTCGATGCTCGATTCGGGTAACTTTGTTTTATTGAATTCGAATGGTGGGATCGTATGGAAGAGTTCTGATTTCCCGACCGATACCATTTTACCAGGACAACGTCTAGCGGTGACCGGTAAGCTCGTTTCGAGTGTTGCCGAGTCGGATCATGGTAGCGGAAAATTTCTGATTGTTATGCAAAGTGATGGGAATTTGGTCCAATACCCTGTTGGAGCAGTGGAACTTGGTGCTGCTTATTGGGGTACTAGTACATTTAATGCTGGGTATGGTGTGAGCTTGAATCTTGATGGTAATGGTCACCTATATTTGTTAAATGACACCGGGTTCAACATCAAAAGTATTAATACGAACTACGTTAATGCCTCGGGTAAGTCCATGTATCGTGCAACGATAGATACGGATGGTATATTTCGATTGTACTCACATAGTTCTAACCGATCTGATGATTGGTACATTGAATGGTCATCCTCTAATTATAGATGCGATCCTTTCGGCTTGTGCGGTGAGAATAGTTATTGTGTTATGATGGATGGGGAACCCGTTTGTCGATGTCCTCCTCATTTCGATTTTATCAACGAGACGCGAAAAGAACTGGGTTGCCGAAAGAACTATAGTTTAGTTGCTTGTGACACGAGAAATGACCAAACTTTTGATTTTCTTGAGGTGAACGATGTGTCTTGGAAAGATGATGCGTATTTGAGTCTCTCGTCGATGACAAAGAACAGTTGTAGAGACAAGTGTTATCGAGATTGTAGTTGCGAAGCCGCTGTCTTCGAGAACGAGTCGTGTAAAATGATGAAGTTGCCGTTACGGTTTGGGAGGAGAGTATTAAGTGGTCAAATTACTGCTTTTTTAAAGATTGGTGGAGAACTTGCTGGTGTTGGGACAAGGAAAAGGAAAAGGAAGCTGAGAATGGATATGTTAATCATTAGTATTACCATGGCATGCTTGACGCTTGGGTTTCTAGTTGTAGCAACGATCGGCGTTCGAAAGTATCGTGCTCATGTTCGAAAATACAAGCGTGTTTTGCGTTTGGTAAACAATCGAGTTGCTGAAGATGTTGCCTTGAAATCATTTTCCTTCGAGGAGCTTAAAGATGCAACCAACAATTTTGTGGACGTGATCGGTAAAGGAGCTTACGGGACGGTTTTCAAAGGGGTGCTATTCGATGGCGAGAGAACAGTAGCCATCAAGAGACTGGAAAAAGTGGTGGCCGAAGGTGAAAGAGATTTCCTGAATGAAATGAAAGCCATCGGGAAAACACATCACAAGAACCTCGTTCGATTGCTCGGTTATTGCTACGACGGGACTAATAGGCTTCTGGTTTACGAGTACATGGAAAACGGTTCTCTTGCAGATTTTCTTTTCAAATCGAGATTAAAGGTAAATTGGGAAGGAAGAGTTGAAATAGTATTGAGTATAGCGAGAGGAATTTGTTACTTGCATGAAGAATGCGAGACTCAGATTATCCATTGCGATATCAAACCCGAAAACATCCTAATGGACGACAAAGGGCACGCTAAAATTGCGGATTTCGGATTAGCCAAGCTATTGATGCCTAACCAAACTAGGACATACACCGAAATCCGAGGGACGAGGGGATACGTTGCCCCAGAGTGGCATCGAAACTTACCAATAACCGTGAAAGCTGATGTTTATAGCTTCGGAATAATGCTGTTAGAGATCATTTGTTGTAGAAGGAGTGTGGAAGCGGATGTTCCGGAAAACGAACAAGTTCTTGCATACTGGGTACATGATTGTTTCAAGGCTAATGAAGTGGAGAAGCTGGTGCAAAATGAATTTGTGGAGAAGAGTAAATTGGAGAAGATGGTTAAGGTCGGATTATGGTGCACCCAAGATGAAGCATCGTCTCGACCGTCGATGAAAAGGGTTATCTTGATGCTGGAAGGGACGGTTAATATACCCGATCCTCCACTCCTTACCTCCTTTGTTAGTTCTCCTTAGATCATGTTTGTATCACGAATCTAGACTTCAATTTTGCCAAGCGTAAAAAAAAATAGTGTCCACGCTGATGTAGTTGTGAATTACACTAATGAATCACGGCAGGTATATACATATTTATATATATGTATATATTATCAGCCTGATGAAATTTACAGTGTAATCACGAAATTTTTCTGTAATATTAGAATAGAGGAAAATATTTAGATTTTGAATCTTGAATTTATATTTCACTATTTTTTATATTTAATTAATTAATTATGTGGTTGGAGTTATTTTATATTTGAGTAATTTAATTGGGCGGAGTTATTTTATATTTGGGTTGGCTCACATATGTATAGATTTATTTATGGGTCGGATCGATTCAAAAAGCGAGATGGTTCGGCAAAAATATAAGTTTAAAAAATGGGTTTTAGCAAAAACATAAGGCCCGTTTAGAAAACGGGTCAAGTCTCGGGTAATATTCTTTAACCCATTTAGAAAATGAGCTGCTGTTTTCCCACTATTTCGCTATTATGTTATTACTATTTTATTGTTATTGTTTAGATATTGTATAACTTTTATTTTATTGTTAATTTTTATAGTTATCCGATTACATTTAGTTAAAAAGATCAGTAGTGTATAGTAATACTATGAATACTGATAATAATATCTGGAAAAGAATGTTCTTCTATGCTTCAAGACATGCCGAGCTCCACGTATTCTTATAGGGGATCGATTTTGTAAAAGATGGGATCAATAAACGGGAATTCATCGAAATTCAATCTTTGTGAGATCGCCAATATTGTACCAAAGGTATTTTTAGAGTATACCGAATCAGTATAGCTATCCTTTCTTTGACACAACAACGTAATTTCAAATAGTGATTATTGCTTTTTTAATAAAAATCATGTGTTTTAAAAGTTAAAAATTTTCATATATTTTTAAATTCGACTAGTTCAATTGGTATTTTGCCTAGCTAGTATTACTGATCCGTACTGGTTCTCAATTCAACCAGTCTAATAAATTTCTTTCGATCGGTGGTCAAATTGTTTAGTCCACTAGTTTACCATTCCACTCAATTCAATTAAATAGAAAAAATGTTAAAAATAAATATCCGATTCAACCACCCAGTTTAATGAATTTTTTATTCGACTTAACTGATCAATATCGATCCTCAAATTAATCAATCTAATAACTTCCTTCGTTACCTCTTAATCAAATATCATTTTTGTTTTTAAACTTAAATCTCGTTATAGGTTTTTATTATATCTACTATTTTTATACAATTCTAAAATTACCTATAACCCCTTTCTAACCCTTAAATAGAAAACTCGAACTCCCTTCTTCTTATACTAATATCAATGCAAATTAAGCTATTCAAATATGATTGTCTATAAGAACCGAAGACTTGAAATCAAGGCATAGGTTAATTGACAACAAATTAGTACTGTTGGTTTTCCGTTTACTTTAGTACAGTCAACCAAAGAAAAAGACGGTGGAAAAGTCGGTCAACCAAAGAAAAATACGGTAGAAAAGTCCTTAATCATGAATCTCAAGGCATGTATATTTTGTTGAATCTTTTATATGCTTTTTTCTTCTTACGCCAAGAATTTTAACGACTTAAGGACTTTGAAAGGTCAAATTCTTTTATTAGTCCTTGTATTATATGTAAATTATGGATTTTAATCCTTACTTTATTTTTTTACCAATTTAGTCCTTATATTTTTCGTATTCTAAAATTTCAGTCCTTACTCAAATTGCAGCCGTTACATCGACTAGGTAAAATTCTGCTATTAGTCCTGTTCTATGCATAAACAGTGGATTGAAATTCCATCTACGATTAAAAACATCCGTCATTAAATCTAGTAACTAAAAATGTGGCTTTTTTGTGTGTATGAATATTATGTGAAAATAATAATCAGGCATAACGTTGCACATGTAAGAATATAATTGGTGCATAATATTTTAAAAACAGAAAAATATAACGATTATTGTTTGGCCAAGACTAGAATTTTAAAATTCGAAAAGTGAAGGTAAAAAACAAGGGTTAAATATCAAATTTATACATGAACTTTGATCCAATATGTAATTTAATACATAAACATTGATTTAGTGCAATTATACACATGAAACTTGAATTGTGGTTTATATATATACATGAAACTTTGATTTTGGTTCAATTGTATACATTTAAAAAATGAATATATATAATTATTTTTATATTAGATTAATATAATTGTTTGTGTATGTAATATATCAACATAAAATAATGCTAATTCGATAATATTGTTAGTGGTTTGTGAAAATTTAATCAAATTAAATTTTCATGTATAAAATCGCATAAAAGCAATGTTCATGTATCAAATTATATATTGCATCAAAATTCATGAATGATTTTGATATTTATCCATCTAAAAAAATAAGGTTTAAGTACAGGGACTAAATCTATAATTTACACTAATAATTTCTAACTTACATTTCACGTCCTAATGCACTATTACCACACTGGATCACATCTACTTTTTTTCCTCACAACCACTGCAAAAAAAAAAAAAAAAAAAAAAAAAAAAACACACAAGCTCTATCTTCCACTTTAATGGCGTTTCTTGTTGTTCTTCTTCTTTTAAATGTTGTATTTAATGCAACAAATGCTCAATCAACAAGCTCTATTATCAAACCAGGTTCTTCTCTTTCACCCATTAATAATTCATATTTGCTATCGCCGTCCGGCCAGTTCGGTTTCGGTTTCTACCGATACAAAAAAGGCTACTCCGTAGGCATATGGTTCGAAAACATCCAGCAGAAAACAATTGTATGGACGGCTTACCGAGATGCCTCGCCATTCCCTAGCGATGTCACATTGGTTTTAACCACCGAAGGTACCCTTATTGTTCGACCAAAGCAAGGTCAAGACGTACTCATTGTCGACACTAGTAGTGATAACGTGTCACGGTTAGCAACTTCGGCCTCGATGCTCGATTCGGGTAACTTTGTTTTGTTGAATTCGAGTGGTGGGATCGTATGGAAGAGTTCTGATTTCCCGACCGATACCATTTTACCAGGACAACGTCTAGCGGTGAACGGTAAGCTCGTTTCGAGTGTTGCCGAGTCGGATCATGGTAGCGGAAAATTTCTGATTGTTATGCATGGTGATGGGAATTTGGTCCAATACCCTGTTGGAGCAGTGGAACTTGGTACTGCTTATTGGTATACTAATACATTTAATGCTGGATATGGTGTGAGCTTGAATCTTGATGGTAATGGTCACCTATATTTGTTAAATGACACCGGGTTCAACATCAAAAGTATTAATACGAACTACGTTAATGCTTCGGGTAAGTCCATGTATCGTGCAACGATAGATACGGATGGTATATTTCGATTGTACTCACATAGTTCTAACCGATCTGATGATTGGTACACTGAATGGTCATCCTCTAATAATAGATGCGATCCTTTCGGCTTGTGCGGTGAGAATAGTTATTGTGTTATGATGGATGGGAACCCGTTTGTCGATGTCTTCCTCATTTCGATTTTATCAACGAGACGCGAAAGGAACTGGGTTGCCGAAAGAACTATAGTTTAGTTGCTTGTGACACAAGAAATGACCAAACTATTGATTTTCTTGAGGTGAACGATGGGTCTTGGAAAGATGATGCGTATTTGAGTCTCTCGTCGATGACAAAGAACAGTTGTAGAGCCGAGTGTTATCGAGATTGTAGTTGCGAAGCCGCTGTCTTCGAGAGCGAGTCGTGTAAAATGATGAAGTTACCGTTACGGTTTGGGAGGAGAGTATTAAGTGGTCAAATTACTGCATTTTTAAAGATTGGTGGAGAACTTGCTGGTGTTGGGACAAGGAAAAGGAATAGGAAGCTGAGAATGGATATGTTAACCCTTAGTATTGCCATGGCATGCTTGACGCTTGGGTTTCTAGTTGTAGCAACGATCGGCGTTCGAAAGTATCGTGCTCATGTTCGAAAATACAAGCGTGTTTTGCGTTTGGTAAACAATCGAGTTGCTGAAGATGTTGCCTTGAAATCATTTTCCTTCGAGGAGCTGAAAGATGCAACCAACAATTTTGTGGACGTGATCGGTAAAGGAGCTTACGGGACGGTTTTCAAAGGGGTGATATTCGATGGCGAAAGAACAGTAGCCGTCAAGAGACTGGAAAAAGTGGTGGCGGAAGGTGAAAGAGATTTCCTGAATGAAATGAAAGCCATCGGGAAAACACATCACAAGAACCTCGTTCGATTGCTCGGTTATTGCTACGACGGGACTAATAGGCTTCTGGTTTACGAGTACATGAAAAACGGTTCTCTTGCAGATTTTCTTTTCAAATCGAACTTAAAGGTAAATTGGGAAGGAAGAGTCGAGATAGTATTGAGAACAGCGAGAGCAATTTGTTACTTGCATGAAGAATGCGAGACTCAGATTATCCATTGCGATATCAAACCCGAAAACATCCTAATGGACGACAAAGGGTCCGCGAAAATTGCGGATTTCGGATTAGCCAAGCTATTGATGCCCAACCAATCTAGGACATACACCGAAATCCGAGGGACGAGGGGATACGTTGCCCCAGAGTGGAATCAAAACTTAGCAATAACCATGAAAGCCGATGTTTATAGCTTCGGAATAATGCTGTTCGAGATCATTTGTTGTAGAAGGAGTGCGAAAGCGGATGTTCCGGAAAACGAACAAGTTCTTGCATATTGGGTACAAGGATGTTTCAAGGCTAATGAAGTGGAGAAGCTGGTGCAAAATGAATTAGTGGAGAAGAGTAAAGTGGAGAAGATGGTTAAGGTCGGATTATGGTGCACCCAAGATCAAGCATCGTCTCGACCGTCGATGAAAAGGGTTATCTTGATGCTAGAAGGGACGGTTAATATACCCGATCCTCCACTCCTTAGCTCCTCTGGTAGTTCTTGTTTGTGTCAAGGATTATGTTTAGATTTTGAGAGTTCAATTTATTGAATCCTCCTTAATAGAATGCATCTTCACTCGATTCAGTTTTTAAATATCAAGAATCTAATGAATCCACTAGATTAATAAAACCGAATTAACTAAACTGAGTTGAATGTTTTTTTTTTTTGTTCTTTTCCAATATCTATTTATAAAATTAATTAATTAATTAATTAACTAAGTTGGGTTGGGTTCTATTGAGTAGGGTAGGCGGGGCAATTTAATTGGGTTGAGTTATTTACCGAAATTAACTAATTGGGTTATTTTATATTTCATTATGTTTTATAATTTAATTAATTAATTATATGTGGTTCGAGTTATTTTATATTTGGGTAATTTAATTGGGCTGAGTTATTTTATATTTGGGTTGGTTCACATATGTATAGATTTATTTATGGGCCGGATCAATTCAAAAAGTGAGAGGTTCGGGAGAAGTATAAGTTCAAAAAATGGGCTTTAGCAAAAAATAAGACCTATTTAGAAAACGGGTCATGCCTCAGGTACAATTTTTAACCCATTTCGAAAATAGGCTGCTGTTTTCCTACTGTTTCGCTATTATGTTTCTACTATTTTGTTCTTATTGTTTGGATATAGTATAACTTTTGTTTTATTATTGATTTTGCTACTATTGTAGAGACATTTGCTTGTTAAATTGCACCTATATTAGTATTATTTAAGTATAAATATTTTAATTTTAATTTATTTTCAATTTGTTAAGAAATATTTATTTTAATGTTTTTATTTTTTTATGTATTATATTTTTTTAATTTTTATATAAAAACAATATAAAATTTTTAATATGGGTGGGCATGGCCAGACTCAGGTTTTAACATTTTTATCTGGGTTAAGCTTGGATAAAATTTTAAGCTCATATTTTGGGTCGGGCCCGAACCTATCAAGTAGGCATAAAAATTTTGTTAGTGTTTGGCCCAACCCATGGACACCTCTACATATGTATAATTGAGTTTTTTTTTTCACCGCGTAGTAGAGTAATGTCTTTTTGAATATTGGTTAGATAAATATATTGAGTTGAATTTAACTCTTAATCGATTTAGATATTCAAAACCGATAACCAGTTGAATAAATTCGGTTTAATCGATATCTTACACACTTTTATCAAAAAATGTTTACATAAACCAAGTTAAATTCAAAATCCGCAACATAATTTTACAAATAATTTATCTCGAACTTATGTTACTTAAATTCAAATGTAAATATTAAATATTATTATCTATCGGATACGAATATTATTGAATTTTTCAAATAAAAATTCATATAAAATTTTCATAAATACGAGATCATGCTCTCCATGTTCAAATCACAACCATTATTGTAAATATTATTAAATGCAATTTTTTTTTGTCAAAAAAAAACCAAAAAAAAAAAAAGACAAAACAAAACAAAACTGTCGTAAGTCTTTGTTTTTTTATTGCTTTATTAATGTCATAAAAAAAGTCCCATCTAGCAGTAGGCATCGGCCTAACTTGCAATTATTATTATCATGGTTTTATTCGTAAATTAGCCCTTGAACTATACTATAATTTTTAAGTTAATCCTTAACTTTTTTTTTGGTAAGAAATGATCCCTTAACTATCAATTTTGTCATATTTATTTTGAAATAAAACCATGAAGTCCAATAAAAATGAGCCATGTGTTATGTTGTTATTGGTTGATATCATTTTTTAGGTAAATTGAGATAAATTTATAGTTTAGGGGCTACTTCTTACTAAAAAAAAAATTATGAAGCAATCTGAAAAAAAAATATAATTCAGGGTTCAATTTACTAATAAAACATTACTAAAATAAAGAGATAAACTGATAATTTGTTAGAATAAACTAATAAACAAGCTTTTGAATTTTATAATTTTACTTAAATAAGGTCTAACATCTTTGGTTAAAATATTCCATCGGTCTCTCTACTCTTTTCAAATTTAAAATTTGGTCATTGTACTTTTATTTTTATGAATTTAATCCATCTACTTTCAGAATTCAGAACTCAAATTTAATTGTTAACATAAGTAATTTTTTTTATTAAATTTATTGGTGTGACATTTTAAAATTAAAAAAAACTTATTTAATAGCCATGCGACTATAAAAATAATTTACAATGAACTTTATTTTTTTTAAATTTAAAAAAATAGAGTAATTAAATTCCTAAAAATAATAGTATAAAAATTAAATTTTAAATTAAAAAAATACAGGGACTTAAAGACATATTTTAACTAATACTTTTTATAAATAAACTTGTTGACTGGGCAAGCGACTTGTTTGTAGTAAGTCAAGCTTGGCCAAACTTTTATTCATTTTGGACTGAAATATTTGTATTTAAATTTAATTATAAAATTTATTTATATATAAACTTAATTTTTTATATTGTATTTTTTGAATAATCGGATCACATTTGCTTACGTCATACACTGATAATAATACTTATGCTGATTAAACTAAGAGTCAATCGGCCGATTACTGTAGTATTATATCAACAATGTTAGAGCAAAATTCAGGCATCAGATTAGAATTTTGGTTAAAGGTAAAATAATCCAAATTGTAAATAATAAATTAATATTAATATTTAAATATCGTATTAATATTTTAGCCAATTTGTTTATTTGGAAATTTTGGATCTAAGATAATCCAATCCCACTCAGCACGCTAATACAGTACCAAAGTCAACGAATCATTTGTAGCCGTCCGATCATTTCCTTGTACCTAACAATTTTAAGTTTTGTCAAAGATCAAGGATCTGATTTCCATCTTTTACAATGGTAGCGAAAGCACCAAATCTAACCTCCTCAATGTTCTTTGCTAAAAAGCCAAAAAATATATATATATTTAAAAAAAGATTCAACTTCTCAGCAACGACTAAGCTTATTTGTGTATCTCTCTGAATAAAAATTAAATAAATCCCCAAAAAAATTAAAAATAAAACCCAGAAAAATAGTAGGTTAAATTCGTCAACTTTGCTGTAGATTTTAAGCAAAGACCCATTTTTCTTCTTCATCTCTCTGTTTTCGCCGTTCTTGTTTCAGTATTGGGACTAATGGCAGTTGGTCGTAGGGACAAAGCGGCGTCGTTTCGTGGATCCCGAATCGTCGTAGCCATTGTGATCGGCGTTCTCCTCGGCTGTGTCATCGCTTTCCTTTTCCCTTACGGCCTCTTCAATCCCGCCGCCTCAGTTCAAAATCGTCGAATCGGGAAAACGAATTTCCAGGTTTTTGATAAACCCTCCCTTTTAAATTCCGTTTTAAATTGTTCATTTTCTTGGAATTTTATCGATTAATGTTTGATGTTTAGATGGTTAATGAGTTAGTGTACGAATGGGGCTGAGTTGACTTTCGGATCAATGAGTGTTCTTAACTGTGTTGACTCGTTCTAGAGTGGGAAAAAGGATTTGATTTTAAGATCTGGGTTTTCAATGAAAAACCAAATGATTTGAATTAACTTGATCTCTTAGTAGGAATTTTACTTAGCATCTATGTTGATCGGACTTGGGTATAGGTGTCCAATACAGTAGTGTCGGACACGAGTTTAGAGGTCATATCTCTATATCCGTATGTCGAACATAGGTACTTCAAGAAAAATGAAGAGTCTGAGCATCATAGCTTAGCATGAACTAAAACTAGGTAATGGCAGTGATAAAATCTTGATCTCTTAGTTGGAATTTTACTTAGCACCTATGTTACTCCGATTTGGGTGTAGTTGTCCAATACTGGTAGTGTCTGACATGAGTTTAGAGGTTATATCTCTGTATTTTTGTGTCGGACATGAGGGTCAGACACAGATACTTCAAGAAAAATGAAGAGTCTGAGCATCATAGCTTAGCACGAACCAAAACTAGGTAATGGTAGTGATAAAATCGTATTCTCTTGTTTGGAAATTTACTTAGCACCTGTATTACTCGGATTTGAGTGTAGTTGTCCGATACTAGTAGTGTCGGACATGAGTTTAGAGGTTGTATCTCCGTATTACAGTGTTGGACATGAGTGTCAGGCACAGATACTTCTAGAAAAATGAAGAGTTTGAGCATCATAGCTTAGGACAAACTAAAACTATGTTATGGTAGTGATAAAATCTTGGAACATAGTTGATGGCTTACATTTCCATTGGTTATGGTAAGCCTAATATCCTTTAGGCTTTAGCCTTGGTTTTTTTTGTTTGATATTTTTTTCTTGATTGAGCTTAGTTTGGCCAACCTTTTGTTACATAAAAATGTCTAATGCGAATTGCTAGCTTTGAGATATAAGTTTATAGTACGCATTTGTGTCATCCGGGCCCATGTTATAATGGAAAATACTTTTGTTGAATGGAATCTTGGTTGACATCAGGTCCCGGTTTGATCCTTGAACACACCTTAACCCCCTCATTCTTAATGGGATGTCCGAACATTGAAAATTTAGTCATGTTTTTTTCATTTTTATTAATTGTTTGATGGGGGTATGGTTTTGCCCTTTTTCTTTGTCCTGGCTATTTTTTAGATTGGTTCTTCGTCATGTGAATCC
Source organism: Gossypium bickii (assembly GCA_025503065.1). Taxonomy (NCBI): domain Eukaryota; kingdom Viridiplantae; phylum Streptophyta; class Magnoliopsida; order Malvales; family Malvaceae; genus Gossypium; species Gossypium bickii. The sequence goes on along the minus strand of CP106714.1, from coordinate 131,146,368 downwards.
TCGGAGCGGAGTAAGATGCTGAAATCTGAAATCGTATCCCTATCAGACAAGAACTCCGAATTAAAGAAGCAAGTCAGGGATTTGACAGAAAGGCTGCAACTGGCCGAACAAGGAAAAGATCAAGCTCAGAAGCAGTTTTTGGTGTTGGGTGAGCAGCATAAAGCTGGACCTTTCGGTACTGTCAAAGCTTTACGAACTAACCCGACTGTTGTTCCCGACGATTCCGTGAACCCAAGGTTGGCTAAGATCTTGGAGAAAGTAGCTGTTCGGAAAGAGCTTATAGTTGCACTCGCCAATTCGAATGTGAAAGAGATGTTGGAGGTTTGGTTTTCTAGCATCAAGAGAGTCGGTATACCTAATTACCTAGTTATAGCTTTAGATGACCACATTGAAGAGTTCTGTAAATCGAATGATGTCCCAGTGTACAAGAGGGATCCAGATGCGGGTATTGATGCCGTTGGGAGATCAGGAGGCAATCATGCTGTCTCTGGATTGAAGTTCCGGATTTTAAGGGAGTTTTTGCAACTGGGTTACAGCGTCCTTCTCTCGGATGTTGATATAATATACTTACAAAACCCATTCAACCATCTTTACCGGGATTCTGACGTAGAGTCCATGACTGATGGTCACAACAATATGACTGCTTATGGATATAACGATGTCTTCGATGAACCTGCGATGGGTTGGGCACGTTATGCTCATACAATGAGAATATGGGTGTACAACTCTGGTTTCTTCTTTATAAGACCTACAATCCCTTCAATCGAGCTTTTGGACCGTGTAGCTGATCGGCTAGCTAAACAACCAAACTCATGGGACCAAGCCGTTTTTAATGAGGAACTCTTTTTCCCATCACATCCGAGCTACGATGGACTACACGCTGCTAAGAGAACCATGGATTTCTACATGTTCATGAACAGCAAGGTCCTATTTAAAACAGTAAGGAAAGATGCTAAACTCAAGAAGTTAAAACCCGTAATCGTTCACGTAAATTACCACCCAGATAAGCTTCGAAGAATGAAAGCAGTGGTAGAATTCTTCGTTAACGGCAAGCAAGATGCATTGGATCCATACCCAGATGGCTCTGAGTGAGATAGCAACAACACCATCAAGGATCTCATCTCGACCTACGGAAGATGGATGGACTCTCCGGTTCTCGCTCGTTCCAAAAGCTACATGATTATGGGTATGTAATTCCGATATTATCTTACGAGAAGAGTGTCTGAATATCTTTCTTTACTCACTTTCTTTTTAACTTAAAGCTTTGTATTACTTGCTGTAACTTTTTTTTGTCAAACTTTACAAGCAGTTTAATTAGTACACTTCTGCTATATTATGCATACTAAGGTTTTGGGTTTTTTTTTTTTTTTTTTTTTTTTTTTTTTTTTTATTATAATTTGTTTGCTGCATTGTCTTGTCCGCAAATTGTATTGCCTGTTTAGTTTTTTTTATTTTTCTCAAGACTCTGTTTGTTTCGGTATTCATTCGGTCGATTCGGTTTTCATATATCAAGAACCAAATGAATTGACTAAAACTTAATTTGGATGACTCAGTAATTATCGAGTTGAGCTTGAACTTGAGCTATCAATCAAGTTGAATTCGAGTACTATGATACTTTGTTCAGATGGCTCATTAGTCTTATTAAACTTTCCATTTTAATATATTTGCACTTACTAATCGAACTTGGGTAGGTTAATGAAGTTCCGAGTCGAGCTCAAGCTTAGAAATTGATGTTCGATTATGTTCAAATTTCTAATTAAATTGAGCTTGAGATTCAACTTGATTACACATCTATCCTTTTCTCTCGAATGTAATCTAAAAAAAAATGAATTTTGGGTTTTATAACCGAACAGATCAAATTAATTGATTTAATAATCTTATTTGTAATTTATTTTAAATCTATCTTAGAAGAAAACAAGAAAGAAAAATCGATTAACCGATTTAATCCATCAATTCATACAAAGTTAAGCCGATTTGGTATGGTTCAGGGTGGATACAAGGGACCCAAAATTGGAAAATTGCAATTCTAGCCTTTAATAAATTATCAAATTATAAATTAATATAGGAGAGAAATATGCTTCGGCCCCTCTAAAAATGAAAAACATTCTATTTAGTCCTTTCAAAAACAATAAATTAATACATAATAAAATCTATAATTTACATATTAAAAATTTATAATTCGATTTTCGTCTTCTAAATTTTTTTTGGATTCACCCCTAGTTAGGCCAATTAAAACTAAAATTCGTCAATGGATTGATTAAGTTGACCGATCGATTGATTACAGTTAAAAGTATTATATATAAAAATAAACTAAACCAATTAAAAAAAAAAAGATTGGGCCCCTAATTGGATAAGCTTTAATGTTAAGTCACCATTCTATTCCTTCTTGAAGAGAAAAAAAAAAAAAGATTCGAGGACTAGAAGAGGAAAATCATAATAACAGGCTAAGTATATATAACACAGATTTGCAGAAAACGAAGTGAGACAAAACATCGTACCACAAAAATTCATGAATTAATGGCTGCCATGAGATTTTATATAAATTGTCTCCACTTAATAACAGAATAAACCCTTCAATTTTTGGCATTTTTCTACTCTTATCCATAAACAAACTGACAAAATCACTTTAAAGCCTTTGTGGCTTCAAATCTTTGGACAAACAGTTAACCCTCTTTTTTTGGGGTCTAATTTGGCCTCAATCCCTTTACTTTTTGGACTTTTGAAATTTAATCCATTCTATTTGCCTGGTTTGGAAATTAAAGTCTAACTAATAACACTATTAATTTGAATGTATCTATACTATTCTTTTAAGCGTTTGACTGAGTTTATGTCACCTAGTTTCAATTCAATTGGAAAATTACTAATAACTCAGTTGAGAAATTACCGAAAACATTGTGTTCTTTAATATCTCAACGATACTAGAGTTATTTGAACCAAAGTTTCATTTGTTTTTTGTTGAGTTTTTATAAATATATTACATGTGGGTGTGCCAATTTAGGGGTGAAATCGAGCTGAGTTGAGCTTGAATATCGGCAAGCTTGAGCTTGAATTCTACTTGAAATTTGGAGCTTCATACTTAGTTCAAGCTCAATCGAACATCTATTTTTAAGTTAGAACTTGACTCGAGTATATAATCGAGGTGCTTGAGATCGATCTCAATTAAGCTTGTTTATTAATTTTCGTACTCTAGCTCAAGCTCAAGCTCAAGCTCAATTAAGCTCATACATATCCAAGCTCAAGCCTGAGCTTGGCTCGATAACTAAGCTCAAGGTTAATAATATATATTAAGGGCAAAAACTGAATTTAATAATATAAAATATTCAAAATATATATTAAAAATGAAAATCTCAATAAGACTCATAAGCCAAGTATTACTAAGCTTGAAATCGACTCGATTAATAGCTCTAGTTATTGAAGCTCAAACTCGAGTTAATAATTACTGAATTAAATTTGAGTATTCTCCGAGCCGAACCCAAATAATTTGTGACCACCAATGTCTCATTTACATCCACTGCATACCATAATCTAGTGTTATTAATCAAACTTCAATTTTCAAATTATACAAGCCAAAGGACTAAATTTCAATAGTCTGAAAAGTACAAATACTAAAGCATATTTAAACCTTTTCCCTTTTTTGGTCCTTATAAAACAATTTTCATTCGTTTCATCAGTTTTCCTCTGCAAAATTTGACAGTTTGTAAAGCAGTTGAAGATGCAAGGATTTTCACATAATGAACAAAACGGTGTCGCTTTAAGCTCAGATATAGACTTTAATGATGTCTTCGGCGGTCCGCCGAGGAGGAGATCGTCGATGCACGAGACACGACGTCGTTTTAGTGAAAACAGGGATTCATCGTCTTCATCATCGTCTTCATTCGGTTCAAGTGATGAAATATCTTTTTCTGCATCGTCGAAGAATCCATGGTTGTCCCGTTCAAGTGAAAAACCAGTGTTCGGCGGTGAAGAAGGGATGAACCAGCGGAGGCACTCGAATGCTGATTTCTTTAATGATATTTTTGGTGGGAATAATGATTGGTGTTTGAGTTCTTCGCCGAGGAAATATGAAATGAAGGATCCTTTTGCACCACCATCCATGGCGGAGCCTTTTGCTACTTCATTGCCTAGTCGGTTCAGGTTCGGTTCTCACCTTTTTCTTCTTCGGCGAAATGAAATGATCTTTTTGTTACATTGCTTAGCGCCAGGGGTGAAGCTAGCAGGGGCGAATACAAAATTTTTTTACTGAATTCTAAAATTTTAACAGCTCAAATATAATTTTTTTCATTTTTAGGGATCAAAATACAATTCCACCATATATTAACTTACATTTTCATCGTTTGTAGAGAGACTAAATTACATGACTTTCATTTGGGGACTAATTTTTTGTTGAGGATTGAAATTAAATTAATTATTTTACGAGAATTGAAATGTAATTCTTTTTATTGCAAGCTTAAAACTTTATGATTTTTAGAAAGATTAAATCATAATTTTATCATTTTAAAAAGGTTAAAATGTAATTTTATTATGTATTAATTTTTAAATTTTAATAAAATTAAAATATAAATTATTTATTTTAGGGGTCAGGTCCTGCTGGTCCCTTCTAATGTTGCCCATGCTTAGGGTGGAGAAAAAAATCAAAAACCGACTCCAATCATAGTGTTTAGATTATTTTTAGATAGAAATTAAAAAATTATGATTATCCATAGCTGAACCTTTTGTTACTTCATTGCTTACTACCAGAGGCCAAAGCTAAAAATATTTAAATTTAATGTTTTATATTTTAGAGGGCCTAAAATAGCAATTGTACCATTTGACCAAGGACAAAATAAAAAATTGAAAAGTAGAGGGACTAAATTCCTAGAAATGAAACCATATGAACTAAATTCCAAAATTTGAAAGTGTACAGGGATTTATGACATATTTTAATCATTTTTTAAACAAATTTACAAGGATTAAATTATAAACTTGACCATATTAGAGTGACCAAAACGAAATTTAACCTTTTACGATTTTTCAACAAAATTTGACATGAAGCTCGTGCTCTATTTATTACTCCCATGGCTTACTTTTTTTGCTGCCATTTTGATTTTCCCCAGCCTTTTGAACAAAGGAATTGACCTCCCAACATCTGGCTCTCCACAAAACAAGGTTAAAGCTTCAAATAGCTTAAGCTATTACGCTACCAAGCACGATCATGAAACAAAAAGCAATTCCATCGAAGATTCGAATGGTTCTAAGATCTCCAACAACGGCGACAAATTGCAGAGATGCTCAAGTTTTAACGGATGGGTGACATGTGATAGCAGATTGGATAATGAGTTCGTCTCCGGTGATAGAACATCGGCGAATGCTAAATCTTTTAGAATCGATTCGAGAAATGGAGACGGAGAAAGAGTTCGATCTATTAAGGATGAGGATCGATCCTTTTCTCGGCCTCAGCTTAAAACTCTCGAATTGCTTTTACATGAAGGCCAACAAGGTACGGATGAATTTGGGTTGGGTCAATTTGAACTTAAATTCTTTTGAGAATTTTGAGTTCGGATCATTTAAGTTTATCTTCGGTTTTTTAAGTTTGGATTTGACATTATGATTAACTTATTCAAATTATTTCGATTTTATTTGTTTTAATGGAAAACTACACCAAGTCTTACTAAATTATTAGTAAGTTTATGTTTTAGTCACTATATTTTAAAAAATTATAAAATAATCGTTAAACTATTTGAAAATTTTTATTTAAGTCATTGGACCGTTAAAGTAATTGTTGCATAGGCTTCTTTGTTTGCACTGTCTGTGCCAATCGAAAGTTCTTATTCTCCTTCTTTCTACAGTTCAATTTTTTTCATGAAACAACTTTGAATGTCACGAATCTACGAACTAAAATCTAAACATTTTTTCTTCGATCTCCGGCACTAGTCTTTAAATCGACTTGGATCTAATATATATTCTTCTACTCGTTGATTGGTACTGACCTACCATACTGATCGTCGTATCATTACTTGGAACTTGCTAGTCAGACTTTTTAAAAAAATTATCAGCCCAGCAACTTAAATAAAAATTTTCAAATAGTTCAGTGACTTAAATGAAAACTTTTAAATAATTTAGTGGCTATTTTGTATTTTTTTTAAACAAAGTAACCAAAATATAAACTTATTAATAGTTTAATGACCTTTAGTATAATTTATCCTTATTTTAATCATTTTGGCTTAGGTGATTATAGATTTATTTTATTTTGGGTTCCGGTAGTTAGAATTATAGACTCTCTTTTTTTTTTTTTTTTTTATAGTTTATGTGATTTTGTTTTGGGTTATTCTGAATTTAAATAAGTTCTATTTTAGTTTCAACAAATTCAAGTTATTTAAATTTTTTATCGAACTGAATTGAAACAAATTCGAATTTAAATTAAATAAATCGAATTTTTAAGTTTAAATCAAAATTGAAATCCCTAATTTTACCCATATGATGCATTTTGGTGGTTATGTGCTCTTTCTTATACTGTTTTATTCTACATTGTGCAGGCAAGGATGAGATGAATAGATATGATGGAACCAAAGACATTTCTAAGAAGAGTTCAAAGAAGTTATATGAAATTCTAGATGTTGAAAACATCAATATGGAAGCCAATATAACAATAGTAAAAGGTAGATTTGAATCATTTTGGGTTTGATATTTGAGTTTAGGTTATTTTGATTTATTAATTTAAATTATTTTATTTTTATTCTAGTCTTGTACTTAAGTTTAGTTCATTCGGGTTTGGGTCATTGTAGGTTTAGTTGTCTTTAGTTGATTATTTTGGCTTCCGATCATTTTTGTGCTTGGTTGGTCGAGAACAATGGAACATGCTATTATGTTTTGGGCACTACTTAAAATTTTCAAAATTTCAAGAGGTCTAATTGAAATTTTTAAAATTTTAGAGTCTTAATAAGAATTTTTAAAAAATTTTGGGTTTAACTTTTTAAAATTGAAATGATTAATTTAAAGGATCTAATTAAAATAAAACTTTTAAAATGCTTAATTAAAAATTTTTAAAAACTTAATTTTAAAAAATGGGGAGGGGGAGCCCTCTAGCTCCAACAACGTTCCACCCTTAATTGATATCCTCAAGTTGATAATTTTTTTTATGATGAAACTGGGTTAAATTGAATTTAAATTTAAATTAATTAAACTGATTTTTTGAATTTTGGTCAGATTTGATTTTCATATTGTTTTCTTGTAGGTAATGATGAGATGATCAAGAAATTTGATGATATTCCATATGATGAAAACATCAAGAAACTAAATACTACAAGAAGTGCTAATTCCACCAATATGGAAGCCACTACAAGAGTAAAAGGTCATTTGTCTAAGTCATTTTGAATCGAGGTCATTTCGAGTTTTTTACTTCGGTTTGATACATTAGTTCAACTCGTTTAGATTTAGATCATTCTGGGTTCTGATTATTTCAAGTTCAGATTATTTTGGGTTTTGACTATTTAATTTAAGTTCTTAATATTTTATGATCAAATTGGGTAGAATCACATTTGAATTAGAATTGATTTTTCAAACTGTTTTCGTACATAATGCAGATGAGATGACCAAGAAATTACATGAAACTCTAGATGATGAAAACATCAAGAAACCAAATACTACAAAAAGGGCCAGTTCCAACAATATAGAAGCCATTACAACAAGAGCAAAAGGTTCACCTAGGAACTCATGGGATAATGGGAAAAGCAAAGTTAGAGGAAAGGTCAAAGAATTCATCAAAATTTTCAACCAAGATGCTTCACCAAAGCCAGAGAACGAACCAAATCATCTTCAAATGAATGAAAATGAAGTGAATATTCATATGCCTACAGTGCAAGAGAAGAAACCATCTTCCCAAGTTCCCATTGCAGATCATATGAGTAAAGGTGAAGCACAAAAGAACAACAATGGTTCATTAATAGATCATGGTCAGTTTATCTTATTCTTCTACTACTTTATGCATGTTGGTTTAGGAAAGGTGAATTTGGTTGGCAGATCCCTCTATTATACGGACCAAATCAAGTTAGTCTTACAATTTAATGAAACAATTTAGTTCTTATACTATTAATAAGAATGAGTAAACTACATTAGTAATGACCCAACTATAAAAGTTACAAAATGATCATTCAAGTCTTTAATTTTGTCTTTTTTGGTCACCCAACTATCGTGGATTTTTGGGTGTTTTCATTTTTACATTAGTCAGCTCGTGAACAAAAAAATACAAATTTGAATAGTTGGCTGACCATTTTGTAACCTTTCATAGTTAGGTGACCAAAAAAGAAATTTACTAATAATTGGGTGACAATTTTATAACTTTTCATAGTTGGATGACCAAAAAGTAAAAAAAAAAAACTATAATTGAGTGAGCTCTACTGCAGTTTACCCAGAAAGAATCAAATAAAGCTATATTTTGAAAGTATTTTTATGGTCTTGCAAATGAAATGTTTTGTTTCGAGTTGAACTGTAAATAAAAAATTAATTTTTGTCATTTTTAAACAGCAAATGTTTCAATTTTATTTCATTTAATTTTTTTAATAGTATAAAGCTTAAACCAATCCATTCAATAATAAAAGAACTAATTTAATTCAATCCCTGTAATGGAGCGACTTTCATTATTTACACTAAATATCTCTCAACTATTTTTTATTATTATTAAAGGGATGATTGTCAAAATCGAGCCAAACTAACTAATTAAATTAAAAATCAGTGGTCAGACCAATTCGATTATCAATTTTGGAGTTTAATATCTACTTACTTTATTGGCATCAGTTTCTAATGGCTTCAACACTGTTATCGAAGATCCAGCAAAATCATCCGAGGACAACTTTTTGGTACGTCACCTATCCATTTCCATAGCAATAGTTGAGTTTATGAGTAATATGCTTGTCTTATATATATATATATATTAATCTAATATACAATATGATACATGAATTTTGATTTAATGTATAATGTCATATATGAACTTTAATTTTGTGCAATTTTATACATAAAAAATTTGATTTTATTCAATTTTCAGTAATTACTAACAATATTATCAAATTAGCATAATTTTATATTGATATATTACATACACAAATTATTATATTAATCTAATATGAAAATAAATATATGTATCTATTTCTTTAAATGTGTACAATTGAATCAAAATCAAAGTTTCATGTATTCATATGAACCATAATTCAAATTTTATATGTATAATTACAAAGTTTATATATTAAATTGCACATTAAAATAAAATTTATATAAAAATTTGCTATTTATCTTCTTCTTTTTTGTATGTTTGACCCACTCAACTTAAATATAGTTTCGATCCAACTTAATTTGATCTTAAAAAATTAACAACTCACCTAAATAGAAAAACTAAAAATACCCAAAACTGAAACAATCCAACAAAGAAACCCAAACGTCAAACTCAAATGAATCGAACTCAAAATAATTTGTACTCGAAATGATCTAAACTTAAAATTGACTCGATCTAAAATATACAAAAACAGATTGATGCAACTCTTAAAACCGACTCAAACTGTTCAATTGATGAATCTAATTAGCCATTAAAGCATGTAGGTTTTCTTTTTTATATTATGATTTTGGTTGAACCCTAATGAGATGCATATTTTGGTTTAAGAACAGATTGAAGACCTAACACCAGAAGAGAAAATTTTCCCAGATTTTGGTATTGATCCGGAAGAAATCAAGGTAATGTAAAATGCTGTTATAATTAAGGATAATATAATTTTTTGCCTCTTAACTTGACAATTAGGTCTATTTTGGTCCCTAAACATAAAAAAATATAAAAGTTTAATGATGTAGTACAACCTGGAGTGTTACATTCAGTGTTTTAATAATCTAATTAGTGGTTGAACAGATCATACCATTGGTTTCTTATTCAACCAGTTCAACTGATTAAACTTTAAAATTTTAAAAAAAAATATTTTTTTATTAAACCGAATCAACTTGTTTAACCATCGATTTTTGTCTCGTTTTTAATTTTTACCAATTTCAAGCAATTTTCGAGTCATTTGGTTCATCCCCTTTATTCAGAATGTTATATCGATCAATTCTCGATCCGTCTGATCATGTTCCGATAACATTGATCACATCATCAAATCTTAATAGAATCCAAGTTTAGGGGCCAAAAAGGATCTAGTTATCAAGTTCAAGAACAAAAAAAAAAATACAAATACCAAAATGAATCTAATTGTCAAATTCAAGAGCAAAAAATTATATTATTCCTTATAATAATTATATAAAAAGAACTCCCATTTTGCTTCACATTTTTCAGCCTCTTACATTATTTAATGCAGGCCATTGATGCTAAAATACAGCAATGGTCAAATGGAAAACAAGGAAACATCCGTTCACTGTTGTCAACCTTGCAGTATGTAAGTAGCAATGGATCCAACTTCAGTTATTATTAGCTCAATTGGCCGTGCCGGATCGGTTATAGATTGGATCAATATAGGTTAGTTTAATTTGGATTATAACATTTTTAGGTTATTTTGAGTTTGGGTTTTTTTGTATTTCAGCTATTTTGAGGTTAGGGTCAAGTCAATATTAGGTTATATTTTCAAGTCATTTTAGATTATGTGTTTAGATCATTTTGAGTTCCGATCATTTCAAGTTTTGATTGATCAGATAGAATTATTGACTTTTATAGTCAAATGAAATTAGATCATATTTAGATTAATCTGAAACAAATTAGATCATATTCAGATTAATCGGATTAAATTTTTAGATACAAGTAAAAATACTGTCCCAAAGTAAAGTTACGTGCCGTATGAAGCAAATTAAAAGAAATACCCAATAATATAGCTGATAAAGGACAATAATTCTTAAGGGAACACAAGCTTTGTAAATTAGGCCGGTCAGGTTGGTTTTATAACAGGTCATTCTAGGTAAGCTAAAATCAAAATTTTAAAATTTTCGAGTCATTTTGAGTTTAGACAAGTTTTAGATTTGGATCATTTCAAATTCAATTTGCTTTATATTTGTGCTATTCAAGGTTCAATTTTGGGTCAAGGCCATTCAAGTTTGCTTCTAGGATTTTTTTAAGATCATCTTGAGTTTAAGTAATTTCAAGTCATTTCGAGTTTTATTTATTTGAGTTGTTCAAGATCATGATCACTTTCGGTATAGATCATATTCTAAATTTGAGGCAAATCTAAAGAACTTGTCTTTTGCCTTTGAAAGACTAACAATGGTTGCCTTGCAAACACACAGATTCTTTGGCCTAATAGTGGTTGGAAGCCAGTGCCTCTCATGGACATAATTGAAGGACCTGCAGTGAAAAGATCATATCAGAAAGCTCTATTGTGTCTACATCCAGATAAACTACAACAAAAAGGTGCTGCCTCAGATAAAAAATACATTGCACAAATTGTCTTTGATGTTCTACAGGTAATATTATGATTTCCTATACAAACATTTATCCACGTATCGATACAACTGTCAAATGGAGGGGTCGGGTTAGGTTTAGATTAGATTTATCAGTGAATGATAAATTTGGGATTTTATAATTTTTGGGTTATTTTGAGTTTGGAAGTTTTAAGGTTCGGTTTGTTTCGGTGAATAATTTAAGTTTGAAAACTAAGTTTTTTCACAGTTTAGGTCATTTTAAATTTTTTATTTAGATCATTTCAAATATTAGTCATGTTGAGTTTAAGCTATTTTGAATTAAAATTAATTTTTTGTTTAAATTATTATTTTATTATATTTAAATTAATCGGATTGAAATTTTAAATTCTGAATTAAAATTGTGTCAAGAGAGGTAAAGCTTTGGAATTTGGCTATGGTGCAGTTGCTGGCCTACCAAATTTGTCTAATATGATCAATTATTGTACTACAAACAATGTCCAAGCTAAGGCAAGTTGAAATTTCATACAATGTTGCTGACCAACATGTCTTCCTATTAGGACAATGGCATTTAGATTTGCCAATTGTTAGCTCTTCTTAGGCCAGCCCTTGTTTTTTCTCCTAAATTATATCTCATTTCCATATTGATTCTTAAAGTGTTTTTTTTATTGAGAAATTGTCTTATCAGTTTCCTTTTATTTTAGTTAAAAAAAATGTACAACATTAATAAGAACATTAATAAGAATATGTCACGTGTCATGTTTATTCTTATTGGTTAACATAGTTTTAAAAATAAATTGTGATAAAACTAAAAATTTAGCTACCATTTTTGATCAAAAAATATAAGGACCAATTTGAAAATTATAGTATATTATGAATACATGAGAAATTCGGATTTTAAAATTTTTGGATTAGTTCATGTCTGTATCTTTTCGGGTTCAAATTATTTAGGTATGTGAATTTTGGGTAAAGTCATTTCAAGTTTCGGTCAATTCGAGTCTTGTCATTCAAGTTTGATATTCAAGTTAGACTTTTGAGATTTACTTATTCCGATTAGTTTCAAATTTGAATTATTTTAAGTTTAATTATTTTTAAATTTAAACTGTTAATTTTTTATGACAAAATCGAATTGAGTATTACTCAAATCGGTTTTCGGATTTAACACAATACAATTATGTGATTTTACCCTCTTTGGAATCTCAGGATGCATGGGCTCATTTCAACTCAATGGGTTCATTGTGATTTTTCACTTGTGACGGCGACGTTTCATCTGCCGACAAAAGGATGCAAAATTAGGTGCTCAATATTGGGGTTAAGACATAATTTTTTTATTCTTTATAGATTGTTTTACTTTAAGTGTAGATTTTCTAAGTTAAATATACTTGAATTCTTGTCCCACAACTATGTGTGGAATATATATATATAAACCCTAATTCTAATATTAGTCTTTGTATTTTATGAAAATTATGGATTTAATCCTTATAATTTAATTTGATCATTTTTAATTTCTGTATTTTTTAAATTTTAAAAATCTATTTTCACCAAATGATAATTGTAAATTCATTGAGTTAAGTTTTTCTATTTTTGAATTCTGATGTGTCAAACATATTATTATATGTGCAGGGACGAATTCAAAAAAAAATTTTAAGGGGGAGGAATTGAATTATAACTTTTTTGTGAGGTTAAAGTGAAATTTTATCTTGTATTAACTTATGATTTCATCACTTTTGAAAGGACTAAATAGAAATCTTTTCATTTTGAGGGGTCAAAGTACGATTTTTATCACATGATAACTTTTAATTTTGTAATTTATTAGGTGACTAAAAGACAATTTTGCATTTGAGGGGACCAAGGCCCTTGCTCGCCCCTCTAAATTCGCCCCTGCACATGTGTAATATAATATCAGGTTGTTATTTTCATATATTACTCACTAAAAATCAGTTAATTGATTAACAGTTGTCATTTGTGTCAAGGTCAAAATTTTAAAATTCAAAAAATATAGGATCTTAGAATGACCTAATTAAAGAATATGGATTAAATCTATAACTGTATGCATAGTATAAGACTAATAATTTAATTTAACTAAAATAATTTAATTGTTTCTATTTGGATAGGACTAAAATCAACTAATTTAAAAAGTACAAAGACTAAAATTGATCAAATTAAAGTACAGAGACTAAAATTACAACTTTTATAAAGTACAGGTACTAATAATAAAATTTAACCTAAAGATTGAAGTTTTTTTTTTTTTTTTTTTTTTAACAAAGTCCAAAGTTTTTCCACCAAGTTGTTTAATGTTACTTTTAAATTAGGCAAAAAGTGGAGATAATTAGTGGGGAGAAAAAATCTACTTTTGAGGTAATTAGTGTATATATTATTTTTTATGTTAAAATATCTTTCAAGTTTTTTATATTTTTTATTAAATATTTTTTATATTTTTCGTATATTTGAAATTAAGTTTATTATTTTTTTAATTTAAAAAATTCAAGTTTAATTATTAATATTATTAAATTTATTCTTAAATTCATTAGTGGGTCATTTTAAAATATAAAAAAAAACACTCATTTAGTAATTATATAATCAACAAAATGACATAGTAGACAAGAATTTAACAAAAGAATTTTATCAATGTTAACAATTAGACTTTGCATTTCTAAATCTGAAAAAAAATTCGAGGACTAAATTATTAAAAATAAAAGTAGGAAGACTAAATTCCAAATGTATGAAGAGCACAATGACTTAGAGCATATTTTAATCTTTTATTATTATTATAACTAAACCTTTAAATAAAAATATTATTCTCGAAAAACAAGTTTAAACATCGGCAAAACTCGAACTCTAATATTCAAATCCCAAATTTAGCCTTACCTTTTTCTCAAGTTTTAATCTTCATCTAAACATAACAATATGATTCCAAAATGTATGATTATATACGATAAAATCACACTTTGGTCCCAAAAAACTAAAAAAAAATTAATCCCTTCAAAATTTTATATTTTTATTTTACCCGAAAAATTTTAAAATTCACCTCTACCGATAATCTTAAATCAAACTAGTTTCTCGTAATATAATCCCAATCAATTTCAAAATTATTGGAAATTCCTTTTTCAAATTGGTGTTTTGGTAGGAATTTATTTTTGAAATTCAAATAGAAGTAATGATTAGAGGGGCATGTGCCACAGTCCACATGATTCAATAACAAGGGCTGGCTTAGTTTGAACAATAATGGGGTAGTAGTCTTAAAAGAATATAAAGGTGAATTTCTTCATCTTGTTTTACCTCTCTGTCTCCTTGTTTGTCCCCCAAAAAAACTTCTTGTTTTTACTTCTTTTTTTCTTTTTATAAATTTAGTTTTTTTATTTTAGTTTGATAATTAAATTTTTTTAAAAAGAATTAAATTATCTTTTTTTAATAAAAATATTGATTAAAATATTAATTTTTTAGTGATTTTGGCGTGACAACTTGTGTGACAATCCACATGTGCTTCATGTTAACATGATTCTATTTGTGTTATATGCCACATTAACAAATAATTTAACAATTATAAAAATATTCAAATAAAATATAACAAAATAACTCAATGTGCTTTAAAAAAAAAGCATGAAGTATACATGGATTAACATGTAGGCTTCATGTTTAAAAATTTAACATTTTAGTCAATATTTTTATTAAAAAATAGCAATTCGACTTTTTTTGAAAGGTTGATGATCAAATTCAACTCTTTTTAAAAGTTTGAGAGCCAAATTTAACTTAAAAAAGTTAAAGATCAAATTAATAAAAGTTCTGGCTTCACTCTTGTGGTAAATACTTGCTTCTTACCTGCTTTTTTTAATATAATGTCTAGAACTATTCATAGCCTCTCCTAACCCTTAAACAAGAGGATAATGCGCTTTAGCCGCTTGAGCCCACACCCTCTTAAACTGATAATAACACTAATACCAATCGAACTAAGACTCAATTAACATAATTTCATAATATAAAAAAATTGAAAAATCTTAGTAAGGAAAAGTTGAGTGGCTTGGAGCAGTGTGAAGCAATTACGGATATAACTAATACCCCTTTAAGGGCATAACTAATGGTAAGCAGGGGCCTTGACAGCTCTAGTTAAGTGAATTAATAATAATTTTAGTCCCTCCTAATTATTAAATATTCAATTTAAACTTTTTTTAAGATAAAATTTTTGTTTTTACCCCTCTAAAATTTAAAATTTTATTTCAGCTCCCTCAATACCTCTAACTCAGCCTACTCTCCGTAGCTTTGATGCGTTTTGACTAGGACAAACTTGTCGTTTCACACGTCTTTGCTATGAAAAGAGGGTCTCTTACCCACTACTATATCTTTTGCCCCTTTTTAGCAATGGTGTTGTAATAATATTTTAATTATCCCATTATTGATGCCATTATAATATAATGCCAATTTATTACAATCAATCATTTGAACTCAAGAAAACATTATATCATAATAAAATAAAAATTGTTATACTTGATAAATCTAGTAGAATTAAATAATTGTATAAATTGGATTGAATTTGGAATTAAATTTATGTGTACTGTTAATATCATTTTTAATAATAATAATAATAAAAGTTAAAGTGGTGATAAATGTTTTTATTTATTTAATTTTTGGATTTTAAAATATATATTAAAATTATTATTTGATACATAAATTTTTCTTTCTATTTTATTTTTTAAAAGCATAGCTGTTGAAATTGGATCAATCCATTAAAGAATCGACCTGTACATTTATATGGAGTAAATGAGAGAAAACTGAGTGACTCGTTAACCAATAAAATTTTATTTTGTAAAAGCGTAGTTGTTGAAATTGGATCAATCGACCCAAAAATCTGCTAGTACACCAATCTAGACTAAAGGAGAGAATCAATTGAACTGTAAACTGATATGAATCAAGATAATAAATAAATAAATAACCCAGTTGAGCTTACATTTGAACCAATTTATATATATTTTTAAATTTTTACTACTTTTTTAATAACTTAATTAATTAAAATTAAATGGGTAGTCAAATCAATCTAAACAAGAATCAATTACTTAACCAATTTGATCACCAATCCAATTCTAAAAATTGGAATTGCATTTTAACCAAATAATAATAAAAGTAGTAAGCTGATAAATAAAATAAATGGTAAACTACACCTAAGGTTACTAAACTATTAGTAAATTTACGTTTTGATCACTCAACTTAAAAAAGTTACAAAATGGTCACTGAACTATTCAAAAGTTTTCATTAAAGTCACAGGTTGTTAAAATCACTCTTGTATGGCTTTATCTATTCACACCATTTACACCAATCGAGCTCTTTTTCCCCTTCTCTTCTATAATTCAATTTTCTTTTCATAAAATAATTTTGAACGTCACGAATCTGCAAACCAAAATCTAAACAACTTTTTTTCTCTAATCTTTGACAGTGATCATCAAACCAACTTGAATCTAATGTATGTTTTTCTACTTGTCAATGGGTATCAATCCACCTTATTAATCATCAAATCGTTGCTTGAAACTAGGTAGCCGGACTTAGGTAAAAACTTTCGAATAACTTAGGGATTTAGATGAAAACTTTTAAATAATTCAGTATCTTTTTTTTAACCTTGTGAAGTTAAATGACAAATATAAATTTAAGTGACCTTAGATTTAATTTACCCTAAAATAGAAAAGAAAAGAGAAAGAAATAAACACAGAAAAAATTTAAAAAAGAAAGAAAGAAAGAAATAGTATATCTGGCTTTGGCCCTTTCGTCTACTTCTTTAATAATGCTTAAAAAAAAGCTTCCAGTTTTGAATATATGCTCTCCAAGCTTAACATTTCGTCTTTTTGTGAACAATCTTTCTTCTTCTTTTGATTTTTTCACCCTAAAAAAAAAAATGAAGCCTTTCGTTCAATGCAAGCTCGCTTCGATTCTTTAATGGCAAATTTTCTCTTCATTGGGTCACTGCTTAATGGCCTTTTTTTCTTCTCTAAATCTGTAAGCTCTCTTCCTCTCTCATTTCCCATTCTTTTTTTCTCCTTTAAAAAAAGATGCACTGTTAATATTTTTGATTAATTTAATTTCTTTTTTTTCTCAACATTTTAGTAGATCTGAAGTGAAATTCCTTCTTTATATGCAATTGATTCTTTTTAATTATTATGTTGAAAATGTTAGTGTTTTTGTTAAATGAATTTGTAGAATGTAGGACTTGGTAGTTAAATTTACTGCTACAAAAAAAGAGAGTTGCCATTTTTGTTTATATTACGGATCATGCTTTATTCGGTTTCTTTTTCTTTTTCCTTTTATTTTCCCCGTAATCTCCATTATCATTATCTGTGTAGTTTCATATAAAATTTAGGGTTTAATTAGCTAGCAATGATGTTGGTATGATGGATTTTATTAGGTTAAAATGTGCCTATAATCTTCTTTTCAAAAATTTGGAATTTAGCATCTTTACTTATTGGATTTTAAAATTCAGGTGTAATTGTTAAGTTGTTAACTTTTTTTAACATTTTGAAAAAAAAAAAAAAAAAAAAAAAAAAAAACTACTCACTTGCAAGCAACGTTGAACTGAATTTTGAAATCTGAAATGTAGAAAGACTAAATTCCTAAAAATATAAGTATAAGGACTAAATTTCTAATTTTTGAAAAGTACAGGGACTATAGGCATATTTTAACCATTTTATTATATATATTTTAGTTTGGTTTTGACTACTTAAATGATTGGAATTTAGGGTGGTTGGTGTTCATTATCTTTTAAATTTGTATAAATATATATTGTAAAATTAAGTCAATACACTGATGATAAAGAATTAAAGATAGTTGCTAACCATTATGCAAGTCTAGTAAAATTAATCATTTTTTCATGTCATTTGACTTGTTCAGTTCAATTCCTTCCTTGTAGAGCAAAATCGGTAAAAATACCATAGAGACCCCTATATTAAGTGTCAGATTACATTTTGGCCCCTCTACTTAAAAAATAGGCAAATTAATTTTTATACGTTAAATCAAAGAGCAAACTGATCCTTCTTGTTAAAAGTTTCAGCCATTTCTACTGTTGACAACTGGCATAGCTGACAAAATAATCAAACAGTGACAAATGGTGTGCCACACGTACCTCATGTTGACGTACATAAACCAATTTTTAACCGTAGAAATGGATGTAATTTTTAACAAAAAAATCAATTTACTATTTGACTTAACGTACAATGACAAATTTGACTATTTTTTGAGTAAAGGGAGCGAAATGCAATACGAACTCCTAGTATAAAGGCCTCTATGGTACTTTTACCAGCAAAATCCATACCTTTGGACTCTTGAGAGGATAAATAAACCCTTAGGCAATGAGCCCTTTTTCGGTATTCCAAACCGGTTCCGATCCTTGATATTTGTTGTTGAATGAGGGATTTCATATGCAACTTTTTTTTTATTAAGGCTGAGAGTTTGAGACCTCCATTGTATTGTTATGGTGCCTTCACTCAATCAGTTGTCTTAGGTAAAAAAATACTTTTTCGAAGATGGTAGTTGTTGCAAACTTTATTACGAGGACGATGAACTTGTTCGAATGCCAACACGGAACGATTGTGGTTGCTATAATCGGTTGCTATGTTTTTGGTGCCCATTGTTGTCTTTTTTTTTTTTTTTTTGTTTCTGTGATGATTATGATATAGTTTTACTTCGAATTATATAGCTAATATCGGGTAATTTACTCCAGGTTGTATAAGCATTAATCGGAGTCTGGTTTTATCTCTGAAGAACATATGGATTTCGAGAAAAAGAAGAGATGGAAACTGGTGGTGCCACGTATTTTGAAAACCAAATCAGCATCTCATTGTTTTTTCCAAAAGGTGAAACCAACTAATTTCGATCCGGGCTGTGCACCAGTGTATCTCAACGTCTATGACTTAACCCCTATGAATGGCTACTTTTATTGGGCAGGCCTCGGTATCTTTCATTCCGGTGTGGAAGGTAAGCTTTGTTTCTGTCCTTATCTCGTTTCCATCCAATGCAAGCTGGTTTAGCTTTCTCTGATATCCGAACCGGATTCTTATATAGTTCACGGTGTGGAGTATGCATTTGGAGCTCATGACTACCCAACAAGTGGTGTTTTTGAGGTCGAACCACGACAGTGCCCCGGTTTCCAGTTCCGAAAATCGATATTCATTGGGACAACATCGTTGGATCCTATCAAAGTACGGGAATTCATGGAGCGTAATTCAACAAGGTATCATGGAGATACATATCACTTGATCGTCAAGAACTGCAACCATTTCTGTAAGGATATTTGTCACAGGTTGACAGGGAAACACATCCCGAAATGGGTAAATCGGCTTGCAAGAATAGGTTCAATGTGCAGTTGCATTCTTCCCGAAGCCCTTAAGACTTCGGTCGTGCGGCACGATCCAAATTATCAACCTCTCTATAGTGAGAAAAGGAGGCTGAGATGCGCATTTAGTTGCCTATCGTCGGTTTCCATGCGGCAAAAGTCCTCGCTACTCCTACAATCACCCTTAAGAGGCTGCTTGCCACCTTGGGATTCGAAGAAATCGAACGTGTAATATTGAAAAGGTTAGACAACCAAACGGGTTTTGACATTCATCGACAATTAGAGCTTTTTTTTTCGGTGTTTGTCGTCTTAATTGTGGGATGTATATTCTCATGTATGCAACACTAATGTGTTGTTAAAATCTTGTTTCAAAGTGTTCTTTTGGTCTCTAAGACAATGTAATTGATTTAATTCGTTGATTCGAGCGGAAGATAAAAGAAGTACGATATGTATCGGCTCGAATTGGTGGTCAGAAACTTGCTGAGCCATAGAATCAACAGAAGTGTTAAGCAATGAATGGATTTCTCTAATATGGTATTGGCAGGACAATGCTAATAATGATACAAACGTTTCTGATACATTGATCTCGTAGTATCATACCTACCTGAAAATCATACATGTAATGTTATATGTTGTGGATATAACGCCCAAATACCAGAATAACACAGTTGACAGATGATTCAAACCGATGAAAGCCCCCATTGACTTATAAAATCTCAGCTCCTCGACTGCAAAGGCGATTAAATGATGGAACACTATAGCTTCCTCTACTGAACATAATTAACTCCCTGGATCTATAGCAGCTGAAAATGAATAGACATCAAAGTTCAAAGACATGATTTAAAGAGATGCATGCATGCATGCATATATACATATTAAGACAAATGTAAAAAGAGTGGCATGCATGCATATATATATATACACACACATACACATAGATACGTGCATATCAAGACAAAAATGTAAAAGAGTAGCGTATATGAATTCAGCTCTATAAGCAAATTTGAATCTGTATTTATAATCTTTATCTAATGGCAACAAGTACCAAGAATGAAGTTTACAATATAACAGCAAATGGCGACGAGAAACAAGCACGGTTTAGTCAGTGCGTTCATGGAAAATACCAGTGTAAACTAAGGAACTTAACTGAGACTTGATATTTGTTTGGGAGCAAAGCCAAGAAATTATCAATCGTCTTTCTGATGCAAAACACTAGGCAGGCGATTATTACCATTGAGAGCAACATGATATATTCGCTTCTCGGCCAGTCCTATATCTGACATTATCAAATTACCCTGCAACCACAAAATTAAACAGAGTTAAAGACTGGCATCAACATGAATGATGATTCGACTAATTGTGTGCCATGTTACCATAAGATTTTATGGTCATTTTACTGCATATCAGTGACTACACGGCACAAGAAATATCAAATGTTGCTCAACAGACTTACATTTATCATTAGTTGGTTAAGAAAGATATTTTCTCAAGGGCCAGTTTAGCTTTAATGGTAACTGTGCAGAGTGATGGTAAGAGAAGTATCTAAGAAGGCCTACAATTAATCAATATGACCAAATATTTGATGATCCGATAAGACGGTTCGATATATGCATACCTCGGTTGCCACCAATCTTCGGACATTATTAGCATATAGTTTCGGATCGTCCTTCTCTTGCTGTGAGGGGTAGTAGGTCGGTAAGTGCATCACTTCCATGTGATTTACGAATTGGCATAGAAGAAAAACAACATGACTCACCTATGGCGAACAACAGAACATTAGCAGCAGCACAGAAAAAACTGGTAAAGTTATACACTATGATTTCATTGTTTTCTTGCCTGAAGAAATAAATCATGCTATATATTTTCCCTATAATCTTCCATCTTGATAACAATATCAATGTATTACAACTACGAAATATCACCAACGGGCATACATAAATACGTACATACATACAAATGTACACAGCAGATCAAAACGACAGTTAACCTGGAAAGAGCAACATCATTGGAGCAGATCCATTATGATGAGCTTCACAAACTCTGTCAGTCAGAACACCTGAAAGAAATACCGTTTATGCATTGTGCTTTTGATCAATAGTATGTGATGAAGAGCACGTTTCGAGGTTGATATTTGTTCTACCTGCAACACCCCTTTGAAGTCTGAGGATTTTGACTCTAGCTGAACGTAGACACAACCAAGGCATTTGCTGTAACAAACAAGCCAAAATATCATTCACTATTCTAACAGAACCAAATAAATAGGTAACCGTAAAAAAAAATTGCAAGAATGCAACTCTTTCCGAAACAAAGACATGTACTCGGATAATAACCATAAAAGACTAAATTGTAACAGAGTTAACATTTAATCTCTATACTATTAAAAATGATCAAATAAGGAGGGGATCAAATTAGTCCCTCTACTACTAAATGCATCAATTTAATCTCTATACTATTAAAAATAATCAAATAAGGCTAAATTGTAACAGAGTTAACATTTATTGTTAAGAAATGACATGAAAATTTATTTTTTTCCCATTTGCAGTTCAACTCCAAACAAAAGATTCAATTTGTAAATCCATAAAAAACTTTCAAAATATTAACTTTGTTAATAGCAAATGACATTTTTAAAACATTAAATGTTATCTGTTGAAATTTGAACTTATTTGATTCTTTTTAATAGTATGGGACTAATTTGATCCGATCCCTATAATAGAGAGACCTGCCAGGTACATTCACCTAAGGTATTGTATTCACGAGGTGTCTCTGCTCGGTTTTAGCCCTAAGATTTTGTTGAACGGGGTGACTCGCATGGTCACGCCGAGAGCTTAGCAAGTTCACATGCCCATACCGAGAGCCAAAAGTAGCCCAAGTGGTACCTAGACACCACGAGAATATAATACCTGACATATTGAGAGGGTCTCCAACCCCTCAGCAAGTTCGATAATGAAAAAAACGACTACAACCCAATCACAAACTCACCTGATGAGACCAACTAGAGGAATTTTAGCCACAGATCTCTTCAGAAATAAAATCCACGGGTTCCAATTGAAAAACAAACAAACAAATAAACCAGAAACATATCAGTTTAAAGCAGCAAATTTTAAATTTTAAATTTTAACTTTTTATAACATAATCAAAACTATAAAAGAATGATAAGTTAAACAAACCTTAGCAAAAAAACTTGGAAAAGAAGAGGACATATGATATAAGATATCTAAATATGAAACATGATTAGACATAGTTGCCCCAGGTCTTTCTTGCTCTTCTAATTGATGGGTACCCTATAAAAAATCACACAAAAAATCATTAAAAATTTGAAGTTTTTTGCATTTAAATCCTCCTTAAAGCTATCAAATTGAACTTGGTATTACCTCAGTTTTTGAGTTCTCTTTGGTATTAGCTGAATCTTTATGAGTTTCAGTAATCCAATAAAATCCTACCACAAATAGCATAGACCTAGACAGAAACCGGCCCGACGACAATCACGGCCTGCCATGATTTGAATGCTTTCTCGCCTAAGATGGAAAAAGCACAGCCATGAATGGGTCCATTGCTTCATTCACTTCCGTTACTGCAGGATTAACAAAACAAAGTAGCAAAGCCTGGACCCAAGTTATAATTGAATGCCTAAAAGACTCGAGGAAAGTTTCCACCTATAGCCAAATGAGCTTTTATATGGATTCAGCATAGCAAAGGTGAAGCCATAGAAGTGAAAAGAACACAATCAATAGTTAACATGATTCAAGATCATGTCTCAAAATGTCAGATAATGGCTCCAAAGGACCACGACACCTCCTAGGAATACAAAACTACAACTAAGATTTCAGAATTGCCTCCAAAAAAATAGAAAGCATGTTTTGGAATCACACTAACATGAAAAGTAGTAGATGCAATGCAAGATCAATTGTATTATTTATGAGCTGAAGACACTGAACAAGATTGTAAAAAGAAAGCAAAAAAAGTAAACTCTCCTATGAGTTGCATGATAAAGAAATAGTATTAAGAAACAGTTCCTGAGGTTTGCACAAAGCAAGTACTCTTTATGTATAAATTAAAGACTAAGACTGCTTTCTAGAGACTCTAGGCATTTCAATATAACAGTTAAAACTTCCAAATAAAGTCAGATGAAGCATCCATGATCAATCACACTTCAACTCTTCTCATTTGCCCTTTTAATCTCATAACCTGTGATTAAAAAAAAAAAATTTAAAAAGTGAGCTCAATGCATACTCTGAAATTTTACAAATGTTATTTCCAAATAAACTAGCAACATCCAAAGTACAGTTGCGGTTAAATTTTGTAATATTTTGCTATTAGTTCTTTAGATTATGTTGCAGGATTTTGTCAAAGACAAGTAAATATACAGCGCTTTCAATAATTTTCAAATATGAAATGCCAAGATCAAACATCATGAGTTGAATAGAAAAACTGACCATATCACGAGCACCACTCTCTGGCATTTTGAAACATTCTTAACCATGGACTAGGGCCTTTCTTGTCCACATTCCAGTCCTTTGGATACCAAGGGAACTGCCACATCAGGAAACACCGCTCTGGATGAGGCATCATGGCAAGATGTCGACCATCAGGAGAACAAATTGCAGCCACTCCTAATGGAGAACCATTCAAGTTGAAGGGATATGCCACTGTTGGGTTCCCATCATCATCACAATATCTTAATGGAGCCAAATCTGAATGTAATACACGATCCAGAACACCATCATCAGGAAAATATGCTCTTCCCTCACCATGGGCAGCCCATACACCTAATGTACTGCCTTCCATTCCTTTAAACATCATGGCGGGAGAGTCCTTTATAGTCACACTTGTGAAGCGGCATTCAAATCGGCCAGACTCATTGTGCACAAACCTGGGCTGTGATGGATCCCCACCAGCACCAAAAACACCCCCGACTTGGGGCCCTGGGACCCACCCTAACAGAGCCATTAACTGACATCCATTGCAAACGCCGAGACTGAAAGTATCAGGGCGCTTATAGAATTCCTGAAACTGATTGAGAAGAGGCTGATTGAAGCGTATGGATGCAGCCCAACCTTTAGCAGAATCAAGCACATCGGCATAACTAAAACCGCCAACAAATGCAATTCCACGGAATTCATTTAAAGAAATAACTCCGTTAAGAAGGTCTGACATTGCAACATCCCAAGGCTCAAAACCAGCAGCATAAAATGCTGCTGACATTTCTCTGTCTCCATTGCTCCCTTCCTCACGAATGATGGCTACTTTCGGTTTTAAAGCTGTAGTAAAAAATTTCTCATCCGTAACTGAAGGGGTGAAAGACAAGGGCCAAGAAGGCTCATGACGAAACTTCAAACCTTCTTTCTCCAGTTCCACACAAGAAGCCAATCTCTGCAACTTTTCGAGCTGGAAGCTTGTATCCTCCCACATATCTCTGAGCAGAGAAGTTTTCTCATTTAAATGAGTAATTCCATCAACCTTTAGCTCTATCACAGGTGAGGTGGTTACTCGTCCTATTATCTCAGCAGAAACATCCAAACTGCTAAGCTTCTCCATCACACTATCCACGTTATTCTTACTTACCTCAAGAATGAGACCAAGCTCTTCAGCAAAAAGTGATTGGAAAACACTATCTCCTAGAGAAGCCAAGTCCAATGCAATGCCACAGTTTCCAGCAAATGCCATCTCCAATGCACAAACTAGTAATCCACCATCACTGATATCATGACCTGCAGAGATCAGACCATCTCCAAGAAGGTCCTGCACCCCCTCAAAAACTCTCTTAAGGTATGAAACATCATCAAGATCAGGGCAGTCATTCCCAATCTGATCAAAAACCTGAGCCAAAGCGGATCCACCGAGACGCCGCTTTCCCTTTGCCAAATCAATATGAAGCAAAATACCATCCTCTCCTAGCTTCAAATCTGGGGTTACCGTTTTTGTTATGTCAGGACAAGTGACATAGGCACTAATTACAAGATTTCCAGGAGCCTTAACAACCTCCCCACCTGCATGGGCAGCCATTGACAGACTGTCCTTCCCACCATCAATAGCGATACCGAGTTCAATCATTGCTTCTGAAAGAGCAATAGCAGCGTCATACATGGCTGCTCCTTCACCCTCAAGCTTGGCAGCATACATCCAATTCCCGCTTGCTTTGACATCAGACAGAGAAGTAACCTTTGCCCAAACAAGATTTGTGAGAGCTTCTCCAACAGCCAGTCTAGCCATAGCTTTTGGATCAAGCAACCCCTTAATAGGTTGCTCTCCGATGGCACAGGCACCCCCAGTTAAGTCAACATAACTTTGAGCAATGACTGCAACATCAGCTAGAGGTAACTGCAAGGGACCAACTGTTTGCTGCTGTGCTACAAGACCTGTTACACATCTATCAACTTTTGTTGTCAAAAACCGTTTGGAACATACAGATGGAAGTCTTAATACTCTCTTCAATGAGTCCATGACTGTGATTCCAGGAGCAACATCAAGCGATTCTCGTGCATAAGCCACTCGCTTGAATTCAAAGGATTTTTGAGGCATGTCACCAAGCACTTTCTCAAGCTCAAGATCAACAGCTGGAGGAGGGGGAGGGAGTCCACTTGCACGGCTTTTTTCAATAGCTGCGCTATCAACTAGAACAACACGTCCCTCACCATTAATAGTACCAATAACAGCCATCGGAAGTCTTTCTCTTGCACATATTGATTCCAACAGCTTGCGGCTTTTAGGTTTTACCAAGATTGCGTCTTGTTCTTGATACTCTGCACCCCATATCTCCAAAACAGACATAGTGTGATCTCCAACAACAATGGCCCTAATATCAATCTCAGCACCCTTTGGGTATATAATTTCCTTGACAACATTGCAATTCCCACCAGCTCCCTGATCATGAATGCTAATAATCGGGTTATCCTCCCCCATCTCAATGCAGGCACGAACTACACGGTACAGTTTTTGTGCCATTTCAGCATCTCCACGCTGTACAGCATTAAAATCAAGTTCTGCATCGTTCTGGCCACTAACCATACTAGACGCAGCTCCACCACCCATTCCAATCCGATATGCAGGGCCACCAATCTTTACAACTAACATTCCAATCTTTGGGTCCCCTTTCGATATATGAGTGTGATCAATCTGTCCAATGCCTCCACTAAACATGATAGGCTTCAGCCATTCACGACGTTCACCACTAGGGAGTCTCATTCCAAATGTTCTAGTAAAACCCTGAATTAATGGCTCGCCAAATTTGTTACCATAGTCAGATGCCCCATTGCTAGCCTCGATGAGAATTTCCAAAGGAGAAGCCAAATTTGATGGATAAGTGAAAGATGCGTCTTCCCATGGGGCATATGATCCCTCTATATTAAGATTCCCAGTTGTGTAACCAGCTGTGGATGCAACAACAAATGATCCTCTTCCAGTGGCATGTGTATCCCTAATGCGGCCACCTGCACCTGTCTCTGCACCAGGGTAGGGTGCCACTGCACATGGGAAGTTATGTGTTTCAGCTGTAAACAGGACATCAATTTCACGAGTTGTTTCATCTAGTAGGCAGGCTGTTCCAGGCTTAATTGGTCGTAATCGGTATGCAAGAAACCCCTTTATTGCACTCGAATTATCCTTAAAACCAATGACAGAATTGTTTGGATTTGCTTTCAAAGTGCTCTTGACAATTTGCATGAGGGTCCTATCCATGGGCTGTCCATCAATAGCAATCTTCCCTGTGAAAAACCAATGCCTGCTATGCTCACTGTTAGATTGGGCCATATCGAATAACTCTACATTTGTCGGATTCCGCTTGATGTCCTCCACGAACAGCCTGGTATAGTACTGCAAGTCTTGTTCATCAAATGCTAAACCCATTTCCTGATTTATTTCCTCCAACGCTTTCCTTCCCCTCTCAATGACAGGCACAAAACGAACCTCCTGCGGAGCCACACTAGTTTCAAATGAAGCGAGCCTCTGCCTATAAACACACTCTGTCATCCGATCATGAACCATCGCAGCAAACTCATTAATTTGATGTTCCTGCAATGCTCCCTTACTATACAACAAGTATCTTCTTGACCTCTCCATTCGAGTCACCTCAGTCAAACCACATGACTGACAAATGGAAACAGCATTCGAGGACCATGCCGTTGTAAAAGACAACCTTGGCCCAACTTCAACTATCACTGTATTCAACCCTTCTTGCCTCATCTTCACAAGAAAACTCTCAGTTGCCAAATTCTCAGGCTCGTATGTTTCCCCAAGAATCCATTTAAGCGTTGAGAGCTTCTCAGATGAAATCTTTGAAGCAAGGCCTATATTAAAACACTGCTCGGTTTTCAACCCAACAATCTGATTGGAAACTTTGGTTTGAACCGACTTGAGAAGTTCCTCGTTTGCACTTTCTTGTATCAAAGGGATACGGTAGAAATGGACGACCTCTTGAGCAGGCTTTTCAACCAATCCAGGTTGCTCATTGACCAAACTAGTCGGGACATTTCCAGAAGCCATTGCTTTTGGCTGTGACCGAGAAGAACACCTCAAAGGAGCACCTTTTGTATTAGACATGCATCCCATCCGGCTTGGATTACATAGCTTGCCCCATAATAGGTTACTTGGCTTAATCGAAGAATTTCTCTGCAAAAACAGAGTTTGCCTTGTACCCTGAAATAAGGCAAAGTGCACCAAAAAACGAAGAATAAAGTTAAGAACCTGTATCAGTTTTGCATGAAGAAGAAGAGCTCAATGCAGTTTTTATTTGTTTAATAAGAAAAATCAAAGAAAACCACAGTACGCAAAAAATTACTTAACACACTTTCTCGGAGAACAAAAAGAGTGTAGAACATAAAGAAAACTTACTTGCAGGAACTCTGCCGCAGTTATCTCTCTTACCCCAGCCATTTTCAAGTACCTGCAAGAACCCTAACCCAGAGGACAAAATAACTAAGTAACTATAAGAAAAATGATAAGGGAAAATAAAATAAAATAAAATAATAATAAGACGAAAAGGAAACAGGGCAAAGGGGAAGAAACTGACAGTATGAGGGCGGTGGTCAGAGTGGACGCGCGAGTCGGTCAACGGGGAGGACGGTAGTTGGACGGTGGGGGTCGGGTTGGCTCGGTTCGAGTCGTGGGGTTTTGGTAAGAAGGGGAGAAAGGAGGGAAAGAAGAGGGTCGGTTTGGGTTTTAGGAGGACGAATGGGTGAAAGAGAGGTGAGGGGGAGGTTGGTGCGTCGGGTGGAGCGTGCGGCTGGGGCTGTGGGTGTAAGGGTGTTCGACGAGGGAAGAAAAGAGAGGGGAGATGAGGGAGAAGGGACGGCGAGAAAGACGGTGTTCGGGGAGGCTAGTTGGTCGACGAGGGAGGGGAAGAAGGGGAATGGTGGAGCGAGGGGCTGTGGGATATTCAATTAATAGGGTTTAGGACTAAACCCTAATCAGATCATAGCAGAAAAGCGACGAAAGGAAGAACAGTTCGTATAAAACTAAAAAGTATCTGACTAATCCACTTTTCTAACAAATAATTTTTTTAATTATAATTAATATTATTTTTAAAAATAAATAATAATATTATTGTAACTATCCAATTTTAACGAGGTAGAAAATAAAATTTTGAAATTCGATTTCTGAATCGAGATTGTTATATTAAATAATGATTAAGAAATTAAATCGAAAAAAAATCACTAATTAAAATTTATGGATTAAATTATAAAAATTCAATTGTTGAGAACTTAATTAATAATAAACTTAAAAGATCTTGGAATAAATTTGTCATTATTAAAAATATGAAAATACATTACAATTTTACACTTCCATCAATTTCTTCATTTAACGAACAATGTATCACATTGAAAAGGTAAGACAACCAATCGGGTTTAAGCATTCATCGGCAATTAGAGATTTTTTTTACGGTGTTTGTCGTCTTAGTTTGTGGGATGTATGTTCTCATGTATGTAACACTAATGTGTTGTTAAAATCTTGTTTCAAAGTGTTCTTTTGGTCTCTAAGACAATGTAATTGATTTAATTCGTTGATTCGAGCGGACGATAAAAGGGGAAGGACGATATGTATCGACTCGGATTGGTGGTCAGAAACTTGCTGAGCCATAGAATCAACAGAAGTGTTAAGCAATGAATGGATTTCTCTAATATGGTATTGGCGGGACAATGTTAATAATGATACAAACGTTTCTGATACATTGATCACGTAGCATCATACCTACCTGAAAATCATACGTCTAATGTTATATGTTGTGGATATAACGCCCAAATACCAGAATAACACAGTTGACAGATGATTCAAACCGATGAAAGCCCCCATTGACTTATAAAATCTCAGCTCCTCGACTGCAAAGGCCATTAAATGACGAAACACTATAGCTTCCTCTACTGAACATAATTAACTCCCTGGATCTATAGCAGCTGAAAATGAATAGACATCAAAGTTCAAAGACATGATTTAAAGAGATGCATGCATGCACGTGCATACATATTAAGACAAATGTAAAAAGAGTGGCATGCATGCATACATATTAAGACAAAAATGTAAAAGAGTAGCATATATGAATTCAGTTCTATAAGCAAATTTGAATCTGTCTAAATGGCAACAAGTACCAAGAATAAAGTTTACAACATAACAGCAAATGGCGACCAGAAACAAGCCCTACGGTTTAGTCAGTGCGTTCATGGAAAATACCGGTGTAAACTAAGGAACTTAACTGAGACTCGATATTTGTTTGGGAGCAAGGCCAAGAAATTATCAATCGTCTTTCTGATGCAAAACACTAGGCAGGCGATTATTACCATTGAGAGCAGCATGATATATTCGCTTCTCGGCCAGTCCTATATCTGACATTATCAAATTACCCTGCAACCACAAAATTAAACTGAGAGTTAAAGACTGGCATCAACATGAATGATGATTCGACTAATTGTGTGCCATGTTACCATAAGACTTTATGGTCATTTTACTGCATATTGGTGACTACATGGCACAAGAAATATCAAATGTGGCTCAACGGACTTACATCTATCATTAGTTGGTTAAGATAGATATTTTCTCAAGGGCCAGTTTAGCTTTAATGGTAACTGTGCAGAGTGATGGTAAGAGAATTATCTAAGAGGGCCTACAATCAATCAATATGACCAAATATTTGATGATCCGCTAAGACGGTTCGATATATGCATACCTCAGTTGCCATCAATCTTCGGACATTATTAGCATATAGTTTCGGATCGTCCTTCTCTTGCTGTGAGGGGTAGTAGGTCGGTAAGTGCATCACTTCCATGTGATTTATGAATTGGCATAGAAGAAAAACAACATGACGCACCTACGGAGAACGATACAGAACATTAGCAGCAGCACGGAAAAAACTGGTAAAGTTATTCACTATGATTTCATTGTTTTCTTGCATGAAGAAATAAATCATGCTATATATTTTCCCTATAATCTTCCATCTTAATAACAATTTCAATGTATTACATAGCTACTTAATCAAAGGAACAAAAAAATTTTGCTCTATTTATGAATTTCATCCCTCTATGAAAATTAAGAACTTGATCCTTGTATTTTGAGAAAACTGAGTAGTTCAATTGGATAACATCGTTAAACCTTCCCATTGAATCACTAAGTTGAAAATCAGCAGTTCAAAATTTATATGCAAGGAATTAAAGCAGAGGGACTAACGTATCAATTTTAGTAAAATAGAGGGATGAAATTCACAATTAGACCAATAGATTTATTATCAAAATTTATAAAATCTATATGGAATTTGCTTGAGAAATACTCACCCCTGTTATTGAATCCCAGGCTGGACTAAATCGTTGGTATGGATACCTTAATATAACAGGCACCACAGGTGCTCCGGCCAAAAACGCACCGGTCTTGAACGAGAGAAGGTAATCCCCATTGGTTGTAGTTCCTTCTGTTGTCAAAAGAAATACGAATCAAACAACTACGAAATATCACCTACGGGCATACATAAATACGTACATAGCAGATAAAAAATGACAGTTAACCTGGAAAGAGCAACATCATTGGAGCAGATCCATTATGATGAGCTTCACGAACTCTGTCAGTCACAACACCTGAAAGAAATACCGTTTATGCATTGTACTTTTGATCAATAGTATGTGACGAAGAGCACGTTTCGAGGTTGATATTTGTTCTACCTGCAACACCTTTGAAGTCTGAGGATTTTGACTCTCGCTGAACGTAGACACAACCAAGGCATTTGCTGTAACAAACAAGCCAAAATATCATTCACTATTCTAGCAGAACCAAATAAATAGGTAACCCAAAAAAAATTGCAAGAAAGCAATTCTTTCCGAAACAAAGACATGTATTCGGATAAGAACCATAAAAGACTAAATTTTAACAGAGTTAACATTTAATCTCTATACTATTAAAAATGATCAAATAAGGAGGGGATCAAATTAGTCCCTCTACTACTAAATGCATCAATTTAATCTCTATACTATTAAAAATAATCAAATAAGGCTAAATTGTAACAAAGTTAACATTTATTGTTAAGAAATGACATGAAAATTATTATTTTTTCAATTTGCAGTTCAACTCCAAACAAAAGATTCCATTTGTAAATCCATAAAAAAAAATTCAAAATATTAACTTTGTTAATAGCAAATGACATTTTTAAAACATTAAATGTTATCTGTTGAAATTTGAACTTATTTGATTCTTTTTAATAGTATGGGACTAATTTGATCTTATCCCTATAATAGAGAGATCTGCCAGGTACATTCACCTAAGGTATTGTATTCACGAGGTGTCTCTGCTTAGTTTTAGCCCTAAGATTTTGTTGAACAGGGTGACTCGCATGGTCACGCAGAGAGCTTAGCAAGTTCACATGCCCATACCGAGAGCCAAAAGTAGCTCAAGTGGTACCTAGACACCACGAGAATACAATACCTGACATACTGAGAGGGTCTCCAACCCCTCAGCAAGTTCGATAATGAAAAAACGACTACAACCGAATCACAAACTCACCTGATGAGACCAACTAGAGGAATTTTAGCCACAGATCTCTTCAGAAATAAAATCCAAGGGTGCCAATTGAAAAACAAACAAACAAATAAACCAGAAACATATCAGTTTAAAGCAGCAAACGTTAAATTTTAACTTTTTATAACATAATCAAAACTATAAAAGAATGACTGATAAGTTAAACAAACCTTAGCAACAAAGCTTGGAAAAGAAGAGGACATATGATATAAGATATCTAAATATGAAACATGATTAGATACAATTGCCCCAGGTCTTTCTTGCTCTTCTAATTGATGGGTACCCTATAAAAAATCACACAAAAAATCATTAAAAATTTGAAGTTTTTTGCATTTAAATCCTCCTTAAAGCTATCAAATTGAACTTGGTATTACCTCAGTTTTTGAGTTCTCTTTGGTATTAGCTGAATCTTTATGAGTTTCAGTAATCCAATAAAATCCTACCACAAAAAGCAAAGACCTAGAGAGAAACCGGCCCGACCGGACAATCACGGCCCGCCGCCACCCACCCAAGTGAGCATAACCCTCTTCTTCCTCCTCCTGGTTCGGGGCAGAGAACATAGTACAAATTCTACAAATCAAATAATATACAACCACAAGGGACATCCCAAAAACGATTCGAAGGGGAAGCAACGTAACCAGGGAGATCCCAAGCATGATTTTCTCCTTCAATGGGAGCTCTCCACGTCCCATGGTACCGTACACGTCGTTACGAACGTAAGCAGCGAATTTCTTCTCAAGCTCGTGGATGTTGGCGGCGGCGGTGGATGAGGAGTCGGCTTTGAGTAAGGGGCGGTCGTCTTTGGAGGAAGTATCGTCATGGGTCGGATCGGGTTGTTGGATCTTCGCCGGTTTCGAATTCAAGTCCTTGAGTTCAGATTCCATGCTGCTTTCAAAAAAAAAAAGGTACAAATTTGGATCAAATTTTGTGCAAGGAAATTTGGGTTTTGATTATTTGAAGAGATAATCAATGGGTTGGATTTAGAATTTGAATTTGACTAGGGAAGTGAAGTGGATTAAAAGATAGTTTATGAATGGAATGGAAAGGTATATTTGGATCTGAGGAAATCGCCATGGATTCTTTTCTTTTTTTACTAAACACTAAATTTTCGCTATATTCTATCCGAAACCAAGGTTTATGACTGCGGAAATTGGCGAATCAAATGCCCACAAAATAATGGATTTTCTTTTTCTCAATATAAAAATATGAAAAAATTCGAGTTCATGAAGGTTCCCCCGTCTTGGGTTGGTGAGACTAGACAATGAGCCGGTTCATCGGTTCGATTAGGGTAAACTAAATCGAATCCAAGTAAACTATTAATAAGTTTAAGTTTTTGTCAATTAATTTTAAAAAGTTATAAAATAGTTATTAAACTATTTAAAAATTTTTATTTAAGTCATCGCGTTGCTAAAATTATCATTGTATGTCATTCTCTATTTGCATCGTCTACACTAATTAAAACCTTTTCTTTAATCGAATCCAAGTAAACTATTAATAAGTTTAAGTTTTTGTCAATTAATTTTAAAAAGTTATAAAATAGTTATTAAACTATTTAAAAATTTTTATTTAAGTCATCGAGTTGCTAAAATTATCATTGTATGTCATTCTCTATTTGCATCGTCTACACTAATTAAAACCTTTTCTTTCCCTTCACTTCTACAACTTAAATTTTTTTCATAAAATAACTTTGAAAATCATGATTTTACGAACCAAAATCTAAACAATTTTCTTTTTCAATCTCTAACATTAATTGTTAGATCAACTTTGATCAAATGTATGTTCATTCACTTGTTGACGAGTACTAATACACCAATCGAGCTTTTTCTTAAAAAAAAAAAAAAGAAACTTAACAACCCAATTATTTAAAAAAAAAATTTATGAATAGTTCAATGACTTAAATCAAAACTTTTAAGTAGTTCAATAATTATTTTGTAACTTTTTTAAATTGAATGATCAAAATGTGAACTTACTAATAATTTAGGGACCTTAATTGTAGTTTACCAATTGAATTAATGGATAAAGCAACATTTAATCACTGAACTTGGTAATTTTTTTCAATTTAGACCTAAATATTTTTTCCCAAATTAGTCTTGTAATTTGACAAATTTGTTTCAATTTTGGCTATATGACAACATGGCACTTTGATGTTGTACAATCTCAAAGTACCACGTTTTCATGCCATTGAGGTTAGACTTTAACCTAGCAAATAGTGCGGCATTAGACAATGGCTTCGTTTGTGCATGGCCCGTGACAATCACATGAACTCTAAAAAAAATTTGTCAAATGTTCAGGGACCAAGTTGAAAATATTACCTTATCTCTTAAATTAGTTAAATTAAAATTTTGCTTTTCTCTCCGATTTAAATAACACTCATAACTAGAAGTTGACCTATTTTCATTGCTTATAAAATTAAATTAATCATCATAATCAACTTTGACCAAATGAATTGAAAATTAAAGAAATGGTTGGTCGGATTTAAAATAAAAATGAAGTTTTGATTAATATTACAATTTAACCCAAACCGATTTTTTTTTTTTCTATTGTTTCTCAAAGTATTAGAAATTAAGCACAAATAAAAGTCAATTTGGATTGTGATTAAATTTTTATATATTATAAAATTAAAAATAATGTATATATTAAAATTCGCTAAGTAGTGGACTCTAACTTTATATAATTAACTTAACTAAATCGATTAAATCAAGTATTAAATGTTAAATTGCATTTATTTTTCTATACGTTATATCAAAGAACAAATTAGTCATTTTTGTTAAAAATTTCATCTATGATGTAATGTGCCACATGTATATCAGTATGATGTACAAAGATTAATTTTTAACAGAAAAACTAATTTTTATTTTAATCTAATGTACAATGACTAATTTACTCATTTTTTGAGCAAATGGTGCAAAATTCAATCTGACTCCTAGAGGAGTTTTATGGTACTTTTACCACTCAATTAAATTTATCATTGATTAAACCCGGTTCGAACCGAGTTTTAAGATGCAGCTATCAAGTAATTCGTTGAGACCGGTTTATAGGATTTGTTTTTTTTACGTAGTATATTTTTATTGGATAATCCCAGTTTTAAAACCGTCGACATTACGCCACGTACTTTAATGAGCTGGCCCATTTGTCCGAATAAGACCCGGCTTGGAGCCGTTAACTAATTCGGCTTCCATTTCACAGCATTTTATTTTAATTTTCCAAAATATTATCATATTTATCAAATAGTAAATCATATTAAGGATAATAAGGCGAAGTTATCAAAAATATTACGAAAGTTTTCAAAGTGATAAAATATTATCAAAAAAGTTTTATCTATCGTGTCAATTAATTTACAAAAATCATTATAAAAGTCACCCAAATAATTAAAACTAGTGTTGTGATACTTTTAATAAAAATTTGGCTTAATAATTATAAAATCATTCTGCTAAAATATTCTTAATAAAAATTAAAACATATAATCTAATTTTAAAAATACTTTTTTTATATATTTGTTATTATTTTTTAAATTTCATAATATATATTTGGCTTAGATTTGTAGAAAAAAGAACATATATCAGGTAGGTTGAGACAAAATCAAAAATATTATGTCAAGGTCAATTTCATCCTATAATTAATCCATATATTTTAAATATAATTTACATTAAATCCGAAATGCCCAAACTAACGACTAAACTGTTAGAAAAACTTAATTAATACGATACTGATGCTTCAAAGACAATTAAATCATGTTTTGAAATTTAAAAATCAATTTAGAATCTGTCAATAATTTGAGAATGTCTAATGCAATTAATTCAAAAACTAAATTTACACATGTTAGACACATGCTTATATCCAACACTTATAACTTGAATACGAGTAGCATATGCTTATCATAATTATGCCCCGGAATAAGGTATCTACATCTTAGTATAGTTTCAACTTCCATGCATTCCTATTTTATAATTATGCATCATCAGCCTTTTTTTATGTTGAGAACAAACAAATGTTCTACAAAGCTCACCTTGCAGACAAAGGACGATATCAAACAAGCTTGGAATGCTCTTTCCCACTGAAGAAAAACACGAACTGCAAAACCAAAGGAGTCCGGGAATAAAATCTCACTATCTTCTTGATATTTTCTCGTACTCCTATTGAGAGTTTTGTCTTACCTAATTGCATCACATAAACGTAGAAGGACGAAACTCAATGTCCATGGCCATAATTCACACGAGATCGAAGATGCAAAATGGATTCTGGGTCTTAGCTGATTTAGTTACCTGTGGATCACCAAAAGATGTACACAACGTTAGAAAGAAGTACAATCTTCCTAAAATAATAAAAGTTGCAGTGGTTAGAACAAGAACTAGGAAGATTAGACAAAGGGGACAACATCAAGGCAAAGTTTGTACTATATGCATTGAGAATAGGGGTCTCATAAATGAGACAATGGTACTCACAAGCTACTCGACTTCACTCGAAAAAATTTCAAGCTTGATTCAATAATAGCCGAGCCAAGCTCGAGCTATCAATCGAGCCGAATTTGAGCATAGTAATACTCGACTCAAATACTCGCGAGCCTTATCGAGCTTTTCATATTTTTATATTATTAATTTACATTATCACCCTTAATATATAATTAACCCTAAGCTTAATTATTGAACCAAGCTTGAGCTCGAGTATCTTGATCATATCTCGAGCCAAGCTCAAATTTAAAGTTCAATTGAGCTTGAGCTGAGTATCAAACTCCAAATTTCAAGCTTGAGCTTGACAGTATTGAGGCTCGGCTCAACTCGATTACATCCCATAATTGGGAAGATACTATCCCTGTTTTCCATCCGAGACCTTTCAAAACTAAAAGAGATGTACAGAGAGCAGTGGCTACTTATCAACTTCTCAATAAGTTAGATGTAAAAGATTGATTAAATGTTATTGTAATCTCTATTAGATAGATGAGACTAACATTGCATTAGCTTTACTTTCAGCTACATTATGTCTTTTTCTTTCGGTATAAACAACCATCACGTGATGTTGCAAAAAAAATATATCATACGAACTTTTCTAGTTTTTTCGGATAAGCCAAATTATAGAATCGAGAATCAGGGTGTAACCTTGCCATAGTGAAGACAATTCTGCAACTTACAAGTAAACCACAAAATGTCATAAAACAGAAGTGAATTTAACTAAGCAAATATACACAGAGCATGACTTACAGGTCGGCAATGCTTCTAATTCCGTGTAACCCTCCTGGAATATCACCGGCTATTCTTTAAAATTTTGTGTACTAGATACAGAAGCCCAAGGAATCTGCTGTTCCTTTCTTGCCTAACATAGTAAATCGTAGCAGTCCAACTCAAAGCAAACTGGTGAGGAGAGCAATCACTATGTGCCCCTCAACCAATTAAATTCAGTGTCCCAATTGCCAACATGCCTCCGAAATCTGGATATAAAAATATTCAAAGTTCTCTAATGACAACTAAAAGAAACATATGAGTTCCAGTTTCTGCTTCTTGGTTGCACAATATAGTAATATACAGCTTTTATCTTCAATT
Organism: Gossypium bickii; assembly: GCA_025503065.1. Classification (NCBI taxonomy): domain Eukaryota; kingdom Viridiplantae; phylum Streptophyta; class Magnoliopsida; order Malvales; family Malvaceae; genus Gossypium; species Gossypium bickii. Next base: position 131,108,187 of record CP106714.1, on the reverse strand, counting down.
GAAAGGCTCCATTTGCTTATTGTATCTGCCAACCTGTTAATAACAGCCGTCCAAGCTAGAATAGTGTGCTTTGGGATTTGACATTAGAACCAAAGCAATCTATATGCCAGGTGACCTTAGTTTGTAGATTCCAACAAGATGGCATTCCCCTGGAAAATCTATGTATTCACTGTCTCAAAATATCTCGAGTCCTGAAAGTGAAGTGGTTCATTTCCCCAAGAAACCCACCCACCTAACATTTCTCTAGCAAAGAGTTCAATACATCGAGCAGGTTTAACTCCAGGAACATGTTCCAACAGTAATTCTATAAAGGGAAAGAAAGAAAAGAGTTAATATGAGTGAAAATTCAAGAACTGAGTTGCCATGTAAAAGTTGGTTATCATAATAACAGAGGCATTTACTTCATAAGCATAAAAAAATGAATTAACTCCTTCTCAGATGATATATACGAAAGAAGAAAATAGGTAAAAGACCTCTTCAGTCCCTCTCAATTTCAATATTGAGCAAATTAGTCCCTCTCAAAAAGGTCGAAGCAATTTAATCCCTATCAATTTTGAAAGTGAGCAATTAAGGACAATTAATCATAGTGTTAATGTCTTCCGTCAATTGTACATAATTTTGATTGATATAATAACAAATTTAATGTTTACATATTTTGTCAATTTAGTCTTGGTTCTAAAAGTTTCAACAAATTTAGTCTCAACATTTGCAAATTTACACAAATTTTGTGGGCTAAATTTGCTAAATCAAAACCAAATTGAAAGAATGTGTATACTTTGAGGGGTACATTTGATATTATACCAATCGAAATTATATACAATTGACATTAACACAATGGTCAGTCTTTAGTTGCTCAGTTTAGAAATTGACAGAGATTAAATTGCTCCACTTTTTTTTAGAGGGACCAATTTGCTCAATATCAATATTGAGAGGGCCAGAAAAGATATTTTTTACCAAGAAAATATTAAGAAAATAGTTCATTTTTGGTCAAGAAAATCTCCCATGGCATGGTGAAAGAGTAAAAATGCTTGCAACCATATATTATGGGAACTATCTAAGTAGTCCATCAATAAAATAATACCTCCAATTGGGGGTTTCCTCGAGTAACCTCCAGGAATGCTTATGATAATATGTTCATCTTTTATCGACCTAAATACTGAATGGCAATTTGAATCCATTTCCTGCAAAAGTTCCACAGTGTAAGCAACAAAAATAATCTAGTCAAGAGCAACCAGCAATTAAAAGCATGTATAATGCATAGCGTATGTTTATTACTTTTCCTTGACAGTATCCCAGGAGAAGACATTCATATGGCCGATGATGAAAGAGGTCAAGATCACTGATCAATGAACCGTCTCCTTTCACCTGAAAATCTCAAGCAAAACCCAATTTAAATGATAATTTGCAAATCAGCATTGTTTCAACTTCGTGCAAAACACACACAAAGACAAAAAAGGTGAGAGAATAACCTTCAACCAGTAAATAGTAGACACATATCTAACTCCCCATGCAGGGAATAGCTCTTTCTCAATGAATGTACGCAATTTCTCTCTATTTGTCACCCATAAGGCCACAAGTGCACCCCCTCTGTGTGTAAGTTGCTTAATTGGAAGGGATAAGAAATACCGGTTTGGTAATGTTGGGTACCTGAAGCAATCGGGAAATAAAAACACAGGTGAAAATATATTGACAAGAAGAAACTCACAAAAATATGATCAGGAAGGTATAAACTGTCAAAAGCAGTAGTGATGTGTTTGATACATTGAAATATGTGATTACATACACTGATTTCTGACGAGCACTTCCGTTTTCCCACGGAGGATCAATAACCATAAGGTTGAAACCACTATCAGATTCAGCTGCATAAGCACAAAAAAAGGAAGTCGATGTTCATCTTAATTCTATGTGTCACTGGTTCTTAGAGCAGCTAAAGAAAAACTTGGCAAATGTAAGGGTAAAAGTACCATAGAGGACCTTGTACTAGGAGTCAAATTGTATTTTGCCCTCACTACTCAAAACACGAGCAAATTAATCCTCGTACATTAGACCAGAGAGCAAATTGGTCCTTCGTGTTAAAAATTGCATCCATTTGTACTATTAAAAATTAGCATGGTCGACAGAACAGCTAGACAGTAACGTAAGGTGTGCCATATGTACCTCATGCTTATGTACAAGGACCAGTTTTAACAGCAGAAATGGATGAAATTTTTAACAAAAAAATCATTTTGCTCTTTGATCTAACGTACAAGGACTAATTTGCCTTTTTCTTAGTAGAGGCAAGATGCAAATTGACTCCTAATACAAAGGCCTCTATGGTACTTTTACCCAATAATGATGCATGATATCAAATAGAATAAAATATAAACGCAGAACCAGATAACATGTTGGAATCTCTCAACATGAATTATAGCAATATGATACACACACACACACACATATATATATATATATATAAAGTTGCAGCCTAAAGAGAATGGACTTGATGTGCAATATTTACCAGGTATTATGTTGCGAATCTGCCCCAAATCCGACTTCAACATGATCAAGGACACAACATATAAGAACATATCAGACATTATAAGAAAGAATCTGAGACAATTTGGAATATGAAATCTATTTTCAACAGAATCAAAACGATATAACAGTTAAACCATTCTCGTGAATTCTAAGTTTCAAATATCATACTCTTAAGCATTTTAAGAAAGAAAATCAACACACCATGTAGAAACAACTCGTGCTGGGTAATACATAACGCCTGTTCAGAAATTCAGCCTCCACTTCTTCTGGCGTGTCGTTAACCACTAAATTATTAAAAACTGGAAGCACTCTCCGTTCATTGATTCCATTTTCTGAAACAGATATGAAACTAATAACAAAAAAATTCATAAAAAATACAAAACGTTAATCACTAAACCAGTGAACAAGGACTTTTAAACAAACCTCCATTATCAGTCTCGCTTTTCAGTCTACTAAACTTAAAATCAAGAGTTATATCATACAGAGGAGCTTGCCAAACTCTTCCAAGCTCAACGAAAGAATGCTCTTCATCACCGCCAATTAGCTCCGTTGAAGAACAAAAATCACTCCTTATTTTGCTCGTAATCGCTGGAAAATCAGCTGATACGAGTAAAGATTCATGCGCCTTTAACAATAAAGGCCTCACCTCCTAAACCGAACATAAAACAAATTAACCGAACAGCAAAAACAAATTAAAAACAAATTTTAAAAATTTTTACCTGGTGACGCTTATCTGCGGCTTGTTCTTTTTCATTGAGTGAATGAGGTTGTTTCTTCGGTTTTCGTTTTCGCTTCTTAGGATTGGAGGAGAGATTAGGTTCTTGAGCGGAGTGTTTGGATTCAAAGAAACGGGAATAATAGGATGAAGGAGTTACGCGAAAACGAGTGTACGATCGGTTAAGTATTCGAACCGGGTCGATGAAGACGGCATTGGAATTCGGTAGTTCATAAATGCCGGAATCTAAGAATCTGGATAGCTCGTCACTTGGTTTCGATTCGATCTCCATTTTCAGAGCTCTCAACTGAGTCAAGTCAGCTATATGCATAGGCGCCTTTGTTTAGCTGCTTGCTCGTCGACTCACTGAAGTAGTTCATTGTGGGCGGTTACTTGAGATTGGACTGGACCTGAATAATTGGCTGGTTCGCCATTTGTCGGCCTAGCCATACCCTAAATTCTTACCTCAATCTAATGTAGGAGTAACATAAAAGGATTTATTCTCAAGATTATATTTTCCTCTTTTATTTAAAAATACTTAAATTAATTTATGTATATTAGATCAAAAAATAAATTAATTACTGTTAAAATTTCATCTATTTTTATTATTAAAATTAGTTTTTATTTGTTAGCATGAGGTACAAATGGCACGTCATATTTAACTGTTTGGTTATTTTGTCAGTTAAGTCAATTTTTAACGATAGAGATGGATGAAAATTTTGATAGAAAATGACTAATTTATTTTTTATCTAATGTATAGGGACTAATTTGTCTATTTAAGAAAATGGACAAATTGTAATTTGACTCCCACTTTCATGATAATTTTAATACCTAATAATGGTAGCTGATATTGTATTAGTACTGTCCTTAGTAGTTGGAATATATTGTTTTAGTCCTCAATCGATATCAATTAATTTAAGCTCCGTTTTTGTCAAGATTCCGATGTGTTTCTGTCATTCTAACATATACCAACTTGTATCGGCCCATACGATTGGTAGGGGAGAGAAATCAATCGGTTTAATTGGTCAATTGTGTCATTTTTTTCAAACCAATTTTAATATGAGAAAATCAACTTGAATAACTTTAATTGAGAAAAATGACCAAACTAAAGCAATTTTGATTCAACTGGTTCTGTCAGTTTTTTTTCTGTTTACTCTATCTTTGGTTTATGGTTATTAGGTTAAGTTTACATGGTTGTATATCTATTATATTTTATAAAATAAAAAAGTATTTTTAAATAATTTTAAAATAATATAAAATAAGTTAATTTTTCCAATCAGTTCGGTTTTGCGATTCAAAATTTGATAATGAACCGAATTAACCGAAGTCAAAACTGGTCAACTCGTCCTACCCAACCAAATTGAAATCGAAAAATTGAATGAGTCGATTTATTAAGTTAAAACCGAAAATTTCTCTCCCCTATCAATCGATACAAAATTTTGACATCTTAACTTTTTTCTATCTTGAACATTTTAAAAAAATACATTAATTATGTATGTGAAAATAAAAATATTGATACCCGAAACAATACATCAAAACACATCAGTGTTGTACATACTAGACCTATTCACGAGTATGATTGTTCGTACAAAATTTAGAATGATTTGGACAAAAATATTAAATAAAAAAATAAGTTCAGATAAACTTTAAGTTATTTAAAATATGGGTTAGAATCGGGCTTCAATATTTAAGTTTAAGTCACCTGAATTTTTAATTTAATAATATATTATATTATATTATTTTTATATATTATTTAGTTTATAACATAAAAAAACTGTGTCCCCACATACGTAAAAAAAACTGTGTCCCCGCATACGTAAAACCATTAGGTGTAAAAGAAAAATATATATATTTTATGATTTTTATATTTTTATACGTAAATGTAAAATTTGAAAGAAAGGGAAAGTAGTGTGGGAATTGAGAAATATAAAAGGAAAGTTATAATTTAATCTCAACGACATATTTTTTTGTATATTTAAAATTTTAATAAATGAAAAAATATATAAATTATTAAATATTAAGTTAGAAATAATATAAATAATTTTCAACAAGATTATAAAAATAATATAAGTCTGTTTAAAATATATTTGGGTTAGCCATTTATAAATATGAGTAAATTTAGATAAAATTTCAAACTCATATTTCTAACTAAACCAAGCTTAGACAAGTATGAAATATTTTTATGTCATATTTAAACCGAATTAACTGGACCAATGAATACCTCTAATACATATCAATATCAATGAAAGAACGGGTAAAAGTACCATGAAATCTCTTGTATTACGAATCAGATTACATTTTACCTTCTATACTTAAAAAAATGAATAAATTGGTTATTTCTATTAAAAAATTCACTCATTTCATTGTCAAAAACTGTTATGATCGATGGAATAACCAAACAATTACAAGTGATTTACCACGTGCACATTATGCAGACATTTAGGGACCGATTTTTAGCAGTAAAATGAATTTCACAGAATCAATTTGCTATTTGGTCAAACGTACAATAACTAAATTATCTATTTTTTAAATAAAAAGAATAAAATACAATTTGACTTTTAATATAAAAATTTTCACGATACTTTTTATCGATAAAAAATGATTGATTTAACTCAATTTAATATTAAAAAACAATAACTTGTATCCAAATATGTTAATTGGCATTTTTCGTTATAGAATCTCGAGTAATCATATAGTCGGTATATTGATTAATGATTAGAAACCGTATATTGCAAAAGATTACAAAATCGTGCAATGATTATGTCTTAATTTTAAGATTAAAGAGTAAAAATTAAAATTATACATGAATTTTGATTTAATATGTAATTTGATACATAAATTTTGATTTAATATAATTATATACGGGAAATTTTGATTGTGATTAAAATTTATACATGAAACTTTAATTTTGATTCAATCATACTCTTTTAAAAATATATATATATTTTTTATATTGGATAAATATAATTATTCGTATATGCAATATATAAACATAAAATGTTACTATATCAATAATTATATTAATAATTTCTGAGAATTGAATCAAATTTATGTATAAAATTGCACATTAAACTAAAATTTATGTATAATTTTGATATTTATTCCTAAAATTAAAAAAGAAAAACTTTAGGGTAAATTACACCTAAGGTCACTAAATTATTAGTAAATTTACATTTTGATCATTCAAGTTCAAAATATTACAATATGGCCACTGAACTATTTGAAATTTTTATTTAAGTCACTAAACTATTTTTTTTTTTTATAAAAAGTTCAGCGATGAGCTCCAAGCAACAATTTGACGCTTGGTAAGATAGATCAATACCCATCGATGAGTAAAAGAACATACATTAGATCCAAATTGATTTGATGGTTAGTGTCAAATATCGGAGAAGAAACCTATTTGGATTTTGTGTCGCAAATTCATGATGTTTAAAGTTGTTTCGTAAAAAAAAAACTGAAGTATAAAAAGAGAAAGGAAATGAGAGCTTTCAATTGGTGTAAATGATGCGAATATTTAAGACCATACAATAACAATTTTAACAGCCTGTGAACTTAAATTAAAATTTTTGAATAATTAAGTGATTATTTTGTATTTTTTTTAAATTTACTGACTAAAATATAAATTTATTAATAGTGTAGTTGATGGGGGCGTAGTTTATATGTACTTGTGCTGGTTAAAGTCAGCTAAATCAGGTAAAATTGGAGGTTGACGAAGTCAAAAGACACTTAACGAAGAAGGAAGATTCGAGGAAATTGGCAGCCCCCATAGTAAGCTATTGGAATTTGTTGGGATAAAGTATCATTCAGTCCTTGAAATTGATATTTTGCTCACATTAGTCCTTGAATCTTTTTATTCCACATTAACCAATTTCTCAATTTGAATTTTGAACTTAATTTTTGTTAAGGGTTTATGATGTGGAGCTTTTATATTGCGCCATATCATCACTTAATCTTTAAATTTTTTTTAATTTTTATGTATTTTTTAGATTTTATATAAAACTTTTAAAATTTTCAGGTAATTGCGTAATACAATCTCAAAATGTTACATCATCATAACTTAATAGAATCTAAGTTCATGATAAATAAGTTTCAGAGGCACTTTGAAATTGTGCCACATCTTCCTTGAATTTTTAAAAAAAAAAATTCTTTTTAATATTTTTTGATATTAGATTTTATATAAAAATTTAATCATTTTCAAGTAATGATGTAATGCAATATCAGAATTCCACATTATCATACCTTAATGAAATCCAAGTTTAAATACTAAATTGAGAAAATTTTCCAAGTTTCAAGACTAATGTGAAAAAAAATGTTTAGGGACCAAGTTAAAAATATTATCAAACTTAGGGACTAAATGTTGCTATGTCCCTTTTTTTAGGTAAAAATCCCTCTTCTTAAACTTGATGCTTGCATGAGTAGAGCCAACGACGGACAGCCACGTCATATCTCCCGCTTAGTTTTTCCTTTTATATAAAAATGATAACGATCAACCTTGTTAACTGTGGGCGGGGTAACTAGCAACCATGGTTAATTTACAGTTAAAAGCAGAGCCCCTCATCTATAAATTAACTCCCAAAGCTCCGCTGTTTCCTCATATCGTAGATCAAGCGAATTCTCAGACTCACTGAGTCAATCTCTTCTTTCTCCTGTCGTTTCAAGGTTAGAGATTCCCTCTTCTTCTTCTTTTTGTTTATTTCATCTGATTATAAATCTTGCTTTAATTTGTTCAACACATTATTTTGATTCGTAAACATATTGTGATTCTTCTTTCTTTCTTTTTTTTCAAGTAAATGACGGATCGATGATGAAAAACATGAGCAAATTGTTGTTTCATTTACCTTTTTTTTGGAGTTTTTTTTTTCGGTGATGCAAATAAATTTAAGCTAATCCGTCATGATCTTAGATTAGAATTAGTTATCTGTTCTTCTTTGAGTCTTATGTTTTATTTATCCTTTCATGCATTTCTTCAAGATAATGCTTAGTTAAGGTCTTCAAATTCTGCTCTGTGATTCTTCTTTGTTTTCGTTTTTGAAGTTAGTTATTGACGAAACCAGCTTTAGTTTTTTTTTTTTTTTTTCAAGTAAATGACTGATCAGATTATAAGAAACGTGAAGAATTTGTTGTTTCGTTTACCTTTGTTTTTGCGTTTTCTTTCCGGTGATGCAAATAAATTTAAACTAATCCGTCATGTTCTTAGATTAGAAATAGCTTTCTGTTCTTCTTTGAGCCTGTTATGTTTGATTTATCGTTTCATGCATTTTTCTCTGTGTTCGTCTTTGACGAAACCAGCTTTAGTTTTTTTTTTTTTTTTTTGAATGACTGATCGGAAAACGTGAGCAAATTGTTATTTCGTTTACCTGTGTTTAAGATTTTCTTTTTCGGTCATGCAAATTAATTTAAGCTAATCTGCCATGATCTTGGATTAGAAATAGTTTTGTAATCTGTTCTTCTTTGAGCTTGTTATGTTTGATTTATCGTTTCATGCTTTTCTTGGAAACAAGACGAGATTTGTGCTTTCCTTTTAACTTGATTTTCGATTTTTTTGGGTTTTTGCCAAACAGATTGAACGCTGGAAAAAGCAGGCTTTTCTTCAAGGTAATAATATTTAATTAAGCTCTTGAAATTCAGCTCTGTTTTGCTCTTTGTTTTCGTTTTCGAATTTCGTTGTTGACGAAACCAGCTTTAGTTTTTTTTTTTTTTTTCATTCTATTTTTCCTGTTTAGATCCTCTTTTTCAAAACTGTTAATTTTGGTTACGGTGACACCGCAACTCTCCTTGGTTGGTGTCTGCCCTCGCGCAAAAGACTGTTGTTATTTAGAATTGGCTTAAATACAAAATTGGTCCTCAAAAATATTATTATTTTTACTTAAGTACCTAACATTAAAAAAAAAACCTCGTATCTAATATCTAAACTATTAATTTGGCCTTATTTTACTGTGATAAATTTAAAAACTACATATGAACTTTAGTTTATTGTGAAATACTATATATAAACTTTGATTTTGTACAATTTTATACATAAAATTTTAATTTAATTTAATTTTCACAAATTACTCATATAATTATTGATATAGCATCATTTTAAGTATACATATAGCAATACAAAAAATTATATATTTTTAGTATGGAAATATATTGATGTATTTATTCCTTTAAATATGTACAATTGAACCAAAATTAAAGTTTTTTTTTTGTATACTTTTGAACCTCAACCAACATTTCATTTGAATAATTACAGCAAATTAAAGTACATGTATCAAAATACACATTGAATCAAAGTTCATGTACAGTTTTGAGATTTATCTCTATTTTAACTAAATATATATATGATACCAACTAATAAAAACGTGACGTGAGCTGTTACATGCTCTTATTGGATGCCATTAAATGAAATTAATAACTTAAATACCACTTTTGATAAAAAAAACTTTTAGGTACATAAATGAAAAATGAGATAGTTTGAGGATCGATTTTATAAACCTTTTGAATTTGATAAGCTTAAATTTTAGAACAAATCTCAAAATTATATATAAAGTTTGTTTCAATGTGTAATTATACACATGAAATTTTATTTTGATTCAATCATATACATTTAAAAAAATACATCAATTTATTTTTATATTGGATAAATATAAATATATGTGTATGCAATATATAAACATAAAATGATGCTATATAATAATTGAGTTAATAATTTGAGGGAATTAAATCAAATCAAAGTTTCATGTGTACAATTACATATTAGACCAAAATTAATGTATAATTTATCTTTTTAATATTTTATATAATTAGTAAAAATTTCTCTATCGTCATAAAAACTTTTATTATTCTTGATGTTGTTGGCGTTGGTTGTGGGTTGGATGTCCTTAACCAAATCAGAATTTTTGGAATCCGGAAATCCTTCCTAATATGCATATGGCACCAAAATCCGTTTACTATTACACTCTTTGACCTCGGAGTTTTTTAATTTTGATTTAAAAAATCAGGTTTTTTCATTTATATTTTTAAAATAAATAAAATAAATGATTGTTTCCCCCAACGTTGACTATATTGTAACATTCCAACTACTTATATTATACAAAACTTGTCGGTCCAAATATGCATGTGAACAGAAACAAGATCTTCCTATTTAATTAAATTTAAAAAAAAAAGATCTTACTATATAATTATAGCGATCCCAAACAACAAAAGAAATACTTTTTTGGAATCAATAACGAAATTTTCATTTGGATGCCTTATGAAGTACGTTTTTATGATTGAACTCTTAAGTCTTAATCATAAAATTCAATACATTTAAACAAAGGCATAATTTTTTATTCTATTGGGGTTCTTAAGTTGAGTTTCAAGCATAATAATCAATATTATTTAAAAATGATTACACGAAACAATTAAGTTAAATTTTGAGATTTAAAGAATAAAATTTGATAAAAATAAGTATTAAGTGTGATTATAAAATACATTATATTTTTTAAAAAAGAAAATGCATGTTTAAATATATACCATAAAACAAAAGGAAAATTCAAAAAATTAATTTATATTCTAAGTTAATCTAACTATAAATTAAAATTAAGTATTTTTCTTGATGTGAATTAAAAATAATTATTTATTCATTATAAAAAATTATTTATTTAGATATGGTAAAAGACGTAAAGATGTACTTTATTGTGATCATTCGTTAAATAACAATTGTCTTATATATTTATCAATAATAATAATTGTCTTCATATGGGGCGAAGAATCTTTCGTGGGATGAGCGATCGATACACGTACGTATGATCTACAGCAGGTTGTCGAAAAATTAATCCAATCAATTTCGCAAAACATAAAATTTAACCTTTTTAAGTAGAGCTAGAATCTAGTGGACTATTCTAGAATTAATCAACCTCTCATTTTCAAGTGTAAGGACTTGGTCTTTTGTAAAACACTTTAATGACCCTTAATCTCACTTTCTGGGTGAAATAATGTTGTCAATTCTTTGAAAAGCAGACACAAGTAAATCCAAGGCAAGCCAACTAGGATAACCCATGGTTAGTTTCATCCAACAAGAACTTCCCACGTGCTGGCATGCTGTTGCTTAATGCTTAACTAGGGGTTTATTCAGGTTTTTGCTTACAAAAATTGAAGGATTTAACGTCGTTGGATAGTGGATGGATAGTAGTACTATTAGAAGAGACTGGGTGGTGATTAAGGAAACAAAGCCAAGGCAGGCCGGCTCTCAACTCTCTCTTCCTGTTGCTTGTCTTAGAAGCTGGTATAAGGATTTTCCAATTTTCTTCTCCTTTCTTCGTTATTGATCACTGATCAGTGTTTCAACTGAATATATAATTTGTACATGTAAAATCAGCTGAAATGATAAAAACCAATTAGCTCTGTTTGGTTGGTCAGAAAAGAAAGGAAAAGAAAGAAAGTGGAAGACTTTTCTTTTCAATATTTTCTGGATGTTCTTTTTTTCAGTAGTGTACGTTAAGTCAACCAAAGTCGCTGAGTTATGGAACTCGGAAGCTAAAATATACTGATCTTTTTTTTCTCCCCTCTCTCCCTTCACTTTGTTGAAAAACCAAACAAAGTAATCAATCATAGCTTGCAGCTGATCAATTTTGTTCCTTTGATTTTTCTTTTAGCTGATTGAACGTAGGCATCCAGCCGCTCAACTCCTTCATACGGTGAGGTAAGCTTATGTCCTTGCCCCTTGGTTCCCCTCCTTAATAAAGAGTTATATATGTGCAATTGTTTGATTGTGCTTATGCTGAAAAAAACTTTCCCCTCATTATTTTTGAGAAATAATTTAGTCCGATTTTTATCTTTTTCTTTGCCAATATTATCTGGATAAATTTTGGTGTTCCATTCCGCCCTTGGAGTTAGAAGAAAAAATAATTTAATTGGTTGCTTGGTCTTGGTCTATTCAGAGATGTTCATTATCAATCAACAAAATGGATAGCTTTGAAGGATTCTACATGATTTTATATGTGCATATAATGTATCATCTAATAGTCCTTTTTTGCGAATTTTCAGTTTAATGTATTGTTATTTGTTGATTAGTAGTACAAGCTTTGATATCCACTAGCTTCAAAGGCCTTCCTTTTTATAGTTGCACCCCATAGGCTATAAACTCCTTGGTGATGTGTTTTTTTTTTTTTTTCTGAAATCAGAATCAGATCACCATGATCGCTTCAGCAGCTTCCCTACCTGCGTGTATTGCTATCACCAGCACCAATGAAGAGCTCTTTATCGGTCTCGACAAATTGACTAGTGGTTCTCCTCTACCGTGCAATGTTATCGAAGAAAATCCTTACAGCTTCGAGCCCCAATACTTACCAGGTAAGGACCATTGTTTTTGCCATAACTCACCAATAAATTTGTTATAATCTAACAAATTGCATCATTAGGAACAAATAAGCATTTCTCTTTCTGACCCTTTGTTTCAATTAATGTCTCTTTCGGAAAATGAATAAGGTTTTGTTTCTATTATGCCATCAGTGGACTATCACTTTGTCTGCCACTTGAAGATAGATGTATGTTCAATATATGTGTTATGCATTAAACATATCCTCATGCATGCCAACTATGATGCAAGAGGATCAATCTCTGATCTTACTTAATTACTGTATGCAGATGATATTTGGTTTTTGATTAGCTCAAATGATAACACTGATATGGAACATGGCCTCTGGAAGGTCAAAGAGGAGGCCCGTGAAGTCTTCTCAAACTCTGATATTATCGGTTGGAGAACCACTCTTGTGTACTACAAGGGTCGAGTCCCTCATGAACATAAAACTAACTGGGTGATGCAAGTTTTCAGCACAACTCAAAAGAGATTGTGCGACGAAAACGCAAACAAGGTATTTTACTAAAACAGAATGTCCTACAAGCTTACAGTTTAATACATTTGTTCTATTTCAGTTATCAAATCAACCTGCCAGTCATTAGCCGGTCTGGTTGGATAATATGCAGGAAACCATCTCTATGTGTAGAGTTTTTCTTGTTCCGAGTGACGAAATGCAGCATAAAGTTTCTAGTGCTCGTATTGGCACTGAAAATCATTTACCACAACCTCCTAATCTGGATGCTAACTGCAGTACAGGAATAGGTTCCTCGAGCAACCGTCAGGTATCTCATTGTCTGCACACTTACTTTCCTTTGGTCAGTTTACTGAAGTCTTTCAAGTTGAGGGCTTATTCCACCAAACTATCAATTTGGACATTTTGCTTTAACGTCGAATATATCAAAATCACCAAAAACATCATGAAGGTGCCCCTAAGACATGAATTATTTATAGCTTCTTAAGTTGTGAATTATTCATAGTCTGGCTGAAATTCAACCGTGGTTGATTACAATGTAAATTTTTGTGTTAAGGTTAAAAAGACTGGACCGAATTACTTTCAGAAACTAAAAATCGAATAGTTTGAGTCTTAGGATGTCATCTAAGATGGATTAGATACCACTAGACAACTAAATGCATTTCATCAACATCTTTGAATAATTAAGTTCTGTTGCTGTTCTGTTTGTCTATTTGAGGTGTAGCCATTACTTGTAGGTGAACAAGCATGATGAGAAAGAAGGATTGGCTGTTGCAGGGACAATTCCCGTTCCAGAGCATCAAGATGAAAATGATGTTGAAATGGATTGTTTCACAGAAGCTCATATTGATTCTTTTTCACGTGGTGACTTTCTGGAAATGAACGATCTCATCAACCATGTATCTTCTTCGAGTTCCGGTAATTCAAGCGCTCCGAGCATGTCGTCAGATGAATGTTTCGACTCAATGGCTTTCTTACAAGATCTAGATCAAGACCTAGTTTTGGAACAGAATGACATAGGTAAAAAGCTTAATGTCTCTGCATCCAACAGGTTGGACGAGGTGGTTTTGGTTCCGGCTGCTTTAGGTATGTCAACTTTTCTGACTTCTTTCATTACTTTCCAACCATATTCATAGTTTAGTTCCGTAGACAATATTTACTAATCCTGGCATGTCATTTTATGTCCTATTATATGCCTTTAACTGGTGAGATATGGTATCATGATATAGCCATGCATGAAAACTACAAGGGGAGGGCAAAGGTTTTGATGGTATAAAAGGAATTATTTCTTTAGGTCCTTCAAATTTTATTTTGTATGATCGTATAGAGACCCTTAAATTGCCAAGTTAAGACTAATAAATAGACCCTTAAATTTTATTTTCGGTCAGTTAATCTTCTATTGATTTGGGTGGTATTTATTTAAAGATACCGTTATAGTGGGATCCCATATAAGGTTTAGGGGGCCAAAAATGAATAATAAACTTTTGGAGGTCAAAGTATAATTTTTTCATTATACAAACTTATGATTTGACAAAATTTAAAGGGCTTCTATAACAAATTTACCCTGGGGAGGCAAGGCAACTCCCTGCATTATCCTCGCCTCTGATACCATAGAATCCTTTAAATCAACAGTTAAAATAAAAAGATAGAGAAAGAAAATCAATCCAGTGTTGATCATGCCATGTGCAATTTGCATTGAGATTGAGAAATGTGAGTTTATCTTCTAACCAATCCAACCGGTTTCAAAGTTGATTTCCAAAGAAAAACAACTTTTGCTAACACAATTTTCTATTTTTTGACAGGACTTGATCAAACGGCTACAGGTTTTTTAGTTCTGTCTTATAACCATACTCGTTGATTTAAAAAAGATCTCACAAGATCCCACTATAATAAGATCTCATCTTAGATGTTACCATCAATTTGAGTTATAAAAAATTACAGATTGTTGTCAGTACAAGTCGAGATCATTTCGGGTTTTTAATCACTTCAAGCTTTGAATCATTTCGAGTTATTTGTTCAAGTAATTTCGAATTGCTTTTTCAGACCATTTGAAGTTGGGTCAGTTAACTTGTGTATACGTTATTGGTTTCTTGCAGGATCTGTTGTTAGTATTGAAGGCAATGATTCGTCTAGTAATGAATTGTTAAAAACCACTAGCTCTGTACCTAATTCAGCTAATAACAATGAGACCTCAAAGCATGCTATGGGGAACCAAAGGGATGAAGGTCCATCATCATCATCATCATCTGTTAAACCGAAATCTAGTAGAAGAAAGAGAGATGCTTTGGGTAGAATGAAAGAGCTTCGAAAGAAGTACTTATGCTTTATGCCATTTTAGATCTCAGAGGTATGTGCTTTTTTTGTAAGATATTTAAATTATGAGTATCACAAGTGCAGATTAAATTATAACTCTCACCTAGCTCTTAACAAGCTGAGCAAATTAGTACACTATTATCATATTCAGTGTGTAGATTTTTACTGTTATGTATTACAGCCTTGTTCAAAATCAGGGCCTAAACAAAAATGAATGAAACTTAGCATTGGTCCCCATCTTCAATTTTCTTATTACATTTTCTAGAAACCACTAGATTTTATATATTTACAATTAACTCTCATAAACCTAGTTGGACTGAATTACTGTCAACCCATACATCACAAATCGGACTGGCCCTCTAATTTGAACCCCTAAAGTGAATTTTAGAATCAACACTTAGTACCACTCAGCCAGTTGAGGTTCTCAACATTCCTAAATTGACTCGATGAGATTTTGACATGTTAAATAGAAGATCTTGTGGGTTAAGTTTAGATTTATTTTGATGAGCTAATTTAAGTTTTATTCAATTTAGTGTTTGTAAAAATTTATTCTAATTGTGTTATTAAGTATTAGTACAGTGAAATTGTATCATTTAAGAAAAAAGTTGAACTAATATGCAATCTCCAAGAGCTTACAATAGTTGAACTAATATTCAATTTGATTTGATAAAAAAAATAACTTGAATTCATTTAATTTAAATTCAAAACAATTTGAACACAAAATAACTTGAATTTAAAGTGATCAAAATTCAAAATAATTTCATTTCATAATGGTTTAACTTGAAAAATTCAAACCTCAAATTTGAATATTTTGAACTTAAAATAACCTAAATTTAAAATCGATTTGAGTTAAAATTTAATTTTACTTAATAATCATATAATCCACCTCATAATCAACATTCGTTGATGTTGAAATCCACACACCATAACGGCACATAATTGTACTCAAAAATTTATGTATATAATTATGCATGGTAAGTTTTGAACTTGGGTACTGAAGGTCTTTGGCATTTCTCATTGACTATTGTAATGATCTAAAAGATATAGGTTCAAACACACTTAAATATGTAATATCTTTCATTTTAAGGATAAAAAAGTTATACCTTATAGTAATATAAAATATTAGTTTGAAAATATTTATCTTTTTATATTTTAATATGTCTATAATAATACATAGTCACGAAGAAGATGATAATATTTAAACTCGAGATAACATCATTTTCACTATCTTAACAAAAATCATATTTAATTTTTATATTAACCTTTTTATAAATTTGTTACATAATTTTTTTCCTATAAAATTATAAATGTGTCATAATCTTTAATTAAAGAAAAGGCATAATGATAAATATAATCTTAAATATTTACATTTTTTGTCAATTTAGCTATTATTTTTTTTAATTAAATTTGACCATCAACATTTTAAAAAGAACCATATTTGACCATCAAACTTTCAAAAAAAAAAAGTCTAATTGTTGTTTTTTAACAAAAATACTAGTTAAAACATTAAATTTTCAAATATGACAATCTACGTGTACTTCATGATAATTTATTTAAACTTTTTAATTTTTATTTTATTTTTTAATATTTTTATTACTTTTAAAATATTTATTGACATGACATATAACATCATTAAAAAAATAGTTCAATTAACATTTTGATTAAAAAAATTAAGATCAAATTTAATTAAAAACAAAATAACGATAAAAATTAATAAAAATATATATTGAAGAATAAATTTTATTTTTATTTTAAAAACCCTCAATACCCAACAACCGCTTTAATTAAAAAAAAAATCTTTGCACCTACTAAAGCTAGCTATTATGTTTTCAAAGCTTACCCTAAATAAAAATCCCCAATAAACATCAGCCTACCCGACAAGAAAATAGTAGTGAAGCTCATTTTATCTACTACGACCACATGTCTGCATTCTCAATTTTTCCTTAATAATCGTAAAGTTTAAAACTAAATGCTCCCTAAATCCACTTCCAGGTTGGGTCCATCTGCCAAAATTCTTCTGATGTTTGTACCTCTAAATCTCAACAAATATCAAATACCTATTCCAATTTATATCTCTCAATTTCGGCTTAATTTGCGAGTTTATTATTCAAATCTTAAACTATTCAAATTTAAAATAATAAAAAAATATAACCGCTTGAAATGATTCGAATTAATGAATTTGAAAATTATTTTTACATTGAGGTCTGAATTTTTTATTAAAGTCGGGCTCGGAATTTTGTAATTGTTTCCACATTGAGGCTTGAATTTTTTCTAAATTAATCCTTGATAGTTCCTTCAAAATCCTAAAGTTGAGGAACAACTTGAAATGATTCGAATAAATGATCTAAATTTTTTTATCCAAATTGAGCCCTGAACCTGGCAATTGTTTCCATATTGAGGCTTAAATATTTTTCTAAATCAATCTTTGATATTTCCTTCAAAATTCTAAAGTTTAGGGCCTAATATGGAAACAATTGTCAAGTTCAGGAATTAACTAGGACAAAAAAATGTAAGCCTCAATGTGGGAACGAATGCCTAGTTCAAGCCCCAACGTAAGAATAATTGTCAAGTTTAAGACATAACTTAGATAAAAAAAAGTTAGGCGTCAAATAATAATTTAACCCAATAAATAACTCAGATGACCTAAACAAATAGTAACTCAACCCCAAGTCGATATTAATTAAAAGGATTCAAAAAATTTATAACCTAAATTGAGTTGATCCAAATTAATTTAACTTTAAATTTTCCCAACCTATATAAAAATAGAACTCTAATTTAAGGTCAATCATGACACTGGCTTGATAATAAAATTGTATGGATTTCAAGTTGATTGTAATAAAATTTAAGATTCAATCTCTGTATTTATAAACCTCTTTTTATTTGTTATTGTAATGTAATCGCTTACTTGTATAAAAAAACCCGAATAAAACATAAAACAAAGAGATATCCACGTGAAAATAATCTGGGTTAGTGGGCAGAGTAATGTTGTAGTAGTTACACAGTGTGGAGCCCCAGTGTCCTGTCTGCTTTTGTCATTTGCTCTTTTGCTTCCATTTCACATTTTGCTTTGCTCTCCACATTCATTCATATTATACATGAGATAATATCACGTTTGATATCTATATTTTTATAAAATGTTCAATGTGGTACATAGACTATCAACATGTGCTTTGGAGTTAATTTCAACAAACTTCCTCAAACTATGACCTTCATTTTAAATTGGTTCTCAAACTTTAAAATGTTCTATTTGAATCCTCAAATTATGAATGTTATATCAATCAGGTTATTTCATCATTAAAATTGTTGATTTAACTGTTAAATGACATGTCAAATATTATGTAGCTAAATTTAAAATGAAAAATTAAAAATAGAATGTTATCGTATAACTTTTAAAAGTAAAAAAGAAAAATAAAAGTAAAATTGGAAAAAAAAAAAGAGTGAATGATAAACCTTTAGTAAAAAATTTGAAAACCTTGAAACTAATATTTTTAAAACATTCATTTTTACAATACTCTTTTTCTTCTTACAATTTTCATTTTAATTTATGATAAATAAGATTTGACATGTCATTTAATGATTAAGTTAGTAGTTTTAGTAATGGAAGGACCTAATTGATATAACTTCAATAGTTTGGGGATGTAATTAGATTGACTTGAAGTTTAGGGACTAATTTAGAATAAGGCTGATAGTTTAGGTGTTTGATGAAATTAACTCTTTGTTTTATTACGGTACTTGTATTTTTGTAAATTACCCAATGTGATATATATACTTTGAAAACGTCCAATATGATACATGAACTATTAATATATGTTTTATAATATAGAAGAAAGAAAAGAGAAGATAACAAAAATAGAAAGAAAAGCGGACAAAGATAGGCAACAACTGGCACGAGGTTGGGCACACCATTGGTTGAAGGAGACTTAAGGTTTGAAAAGAGAAGAGAAAAAAAAGTTTTTTGATAAATTTGATAACTATTAGAGTCCTAATGATCAATGTAAGTCGTTTCTTGCATTTTTTTTTTGTTACTTATGCTTCATGAAAATTAATATTTTAAAATTTAGATTGATGGTCGAACTGGTTAAGCCACTAATTCATCAGTCTAATTGGTTCATCAGTCTAATTGGTTCATCCAGTTCGATTAAATAAATTATTTAAAATTATAAAATAAAAACATGAAACATCCGATTCAATTGCCTGGTTCAATCGGTTTTTGTCCAGTTCATACCAATTTTCAAATTAATCGATTCCATGCCCTTCCTTAAATTGATACCTCGATCCAATCCAATTCAAGCAATCTTGATGAAAATTCATCATCTTTTTCTACCTGCTTTCTAGAAATGAACATTTCTTTTACACACACAAAAAAAAAAAAAAAAAAAAACAACAACAACAATGACAACAATAACAAACAATTGATATTCATACTGTATCAACCTCTAACGATGAAAGTATACCGTCGCTAAAAATGAAGACAAAAAAAAAAAAAAAAAAACCTTTGCCCGCACATAGCGATACCATTGTACTACAAAATTTGTGTTTAGTCAAAAAGATTATGCCACTGCTAATCTCTCCCGCCAAAATAAAAAAGCCTTTCGCTTTTGTTTGATTAAACTCCATTATTATTAGGTCACTATTAATTTAATTTAATTTAGGTAAACAATAAAAATAATCATTTTTATTTGCCTCATATTACATTTTAGTCACTTATATTTAAGATGTTACATTTTAGTCATTTACATTATCATTTTGCTACGAAGTTGTCACTCTATCGTTGAACTCCGTTACCTTCCTAACGGCAGTCCTATGTGGCAGTCTAAATAGATTTTAAATGTCAACTTAAATATTCAGTTGTTGGGATGAAAATAGGTTTTTAATTAAATAAATTTAATTTGGACTGCCACGTAGGACCGTCGTTAGGGAGGTAACAGAGCTTAATGGAAGAGTGATCACTTCGTAACAAAACGATAGCGTAAGTGATTAAAGCGTAACATTTCAAACATAAGTAACTAAAATGTAATCGAAAGCAAACAAAAGTGACTATTTTTATAGTTTACCCTTTAATTAATAATAAATTTTTTATTCTTCACTTATTTGAACAATTCGGTGCTTCCATGCTTGTAATAATCACTGTCGGATCAAATCCATACAATCAATTTCTTATCCAATTAATCTACAGCGCTCATAAATGCTCGAGGGCATATAATAATAATGGGTTAATTTCGTAAGACATCTCCTTGGACCAGATATTAAAAATGCAAAATCAAATCGGTTCAAAACACAATAAACTGATAATATAATTGGATAAATTTGATAAAAAGACCTCTTTGTTTTTTTCTTAATTCTGATACTGAGCAAATTGATTCTTTCTAAAAAAACCCAAAGCAATTTACTCTCTAGCAATTTCAAAAGTAAGCAACTAAAGACAATTAATCACAAGATTAATATTTTTTCGTCAATTGTACATTTTTTTATTAGTATAATAATAAATTTGACCCTTAAACTTTATACATTCTGTCAATTTGGTCTTGATTTAATAAATTTAGCTTGCAACATTTACGCATTCTGTCAACATTGACACAAAACATATGAACATTAATGGCTAAATTTGTCATTATACCATTAAAATTATTTACAGTTGAGGAAAAATATTAATGTCATGATTAATTGTCTTTATTTGCTCACTTTCGAGATTGATATGGATTAAATAACTCTCATTTTTTTGAGAGTGACTAATTTGCTTAATATCGAAATTGAAATGGACTAAAGAAGTTTTTTACCAACAAAATTTATACATGACATTTGCACGTGATGGGACTCAAACCTGGGTGTTTAATCCTTAACTATCAATTCTAAGGCCTTACTAGCAATATTATAACTGAATCTTCAAAATACCAATATAATATCAATTATGTTTTTTTCGTCAATTTAGATTTTAAATGGATTTTTTTAAAATTACTTAAAATATTAACAACCCGGTCTATTTTTTAAAATGTCATATATAAATTATTCATATATTAAGTAAACATGAGTTGCAATTCTTAAATATGTCATCTCCAGTGTTCAAACACAAATTTCTTTCGAGATTAATATATACGGAAGTATCTAAACTTGATAATTTGTATTTACTCGATACCTAAACATTTGTTTTGACCCAATTGATACCTAGGCGAAAATGGGTTGACGGTAGCTAGAGTCCCACGTCTCATCTTGAATGGACGGATGTGATCCACCCATTGTGGCGGGAAAATAAAGTGAAAGAAGAAAGGGTTATTCAAACTAGCATTTTTTAATAAAAAATAATATACATATAATACAAATATCTTAATATATTGAAACTTTGGATTAATTGCATTAAATGTCCTCCGATTATGACATATTTTAAATTGATTACAAATTTGAAAACGTTTTAATTGGATATTATATTTTCATTTAGGCATTAAATATTAGCTCAAATCTAATGTCGAGCATACTTAAAACACACAACCAATGATGCCCTGGTGGTATTGGTACTGTCGAGACCATGAGACTTTAATGGCCTATATTTGACTCCCAACTTGTGAAAATCATACATGAGTTCTATTTAGATTTATCCCGACTTAAATCATATCATGTATGGATCCTAAATTTAGGTTATTTAGTTCATGTGCTTCTATTTATAGGAATTTAGTCCATTTACTTTCCAGATTTCAAAATTTAGATCCAATTGTTAATCTTTTAAATTTAATTTGTTAAATTCAAGTTTATTACAACATCATTTTTTTTTAGTTACATAGCTATCAAAGTGAATTTTTTAATTTCAAACATCACACCAATAAATTTAATGAAAAATTTTAAAGGTGTTAACAATGGGACTTGAATATTGAAATCTAAAAAGTAAAATGACTAAATTTGAAATTTGAGAAGAGTACAAGGATTGGTGGAATATTTTAACCACTAAAAAAGACTTGGTTGATATGATATTAATACTTTAAAAACTTAATTAAAATATTTTTTAAGTTTTGAGATCAATTTAGAATTTGAATGATGCTTTGGGGCTATATAATGAAATTGACCATAAAAATGATTAATCACATCATTACTATTCCTATCCCATGCCCCAACAAAGACAAACGCTGACGGTAGGTAGCGCCTGCCACGGGAAGTGGGACCGGCCTCCGTTGTGAACTCCCGTTTTCCCTTACGTTTCTCTCTTGTCGTTACCTGTATAGTCAAATTACCGAACGAACCGACATGAATAAAATTGGTCAAATTTTGCTTTTAAGTCTCTGTTTTTTGTACATTTAATGTTTAGTCCTTTCATTTTAGGCATAATAATAAATTTAGCTTTTAACGTTTACATATTTTGTCAAATTGACTCCCATTCTTTTTTTAAAGCTAAATTTAGCCTTCAACCTTCCAAAAAGAGTCAATTTACTTTTTTTTTAATGAAAATGATAACTAAAACATTACTTTTTTTAACGATATTGGCATGACAACCTGCACGACACTTCATGTTAACATGACACTATTTGTCCTATATGCTACATCAATAGGACAAAGCCAAAAGCTTATCTCTGGGAGGCCAAAATTAAATTATAAAATGCAAAGGGTTCAAAGTGCAATTTTATCTCAATATATACATGTTATTTTAGAATTTTAAATCGATAAAACTATTTTTTCATCTTTGGGGGTAAAAGTATATTTTTACCATTAAAATAGTTTATAACTTCAAAAACTTAAAGGGACTAAAATAACATTTTACCATTTTGGGGTACGGGCAGGCCCTTACCTACCCATTTGGTATTTGTCCTTGCATGTCAACAAATAATTTAAAAGTTATAAAATTAAAAAATATATAAAAAGTTCATGAAATTAAAAAAACGAAGCATAAAGTACATGTGTACTGTCATACGTGCTTTCATTTTAAAAGTTTAGCATTTTAGTCAGTATTTCCTTTAAAAAACAATAACTCGATTCTTTTTAAAATGTTTATGGTCAACTTTGACCCTTCTTTTAAAAAGGTTGAGGATCGATTTTAGCTCAAAAAAAGAATAATGGCAAATTTGACAAAAATGTAAACGTTAAGAGCTTAATTTGTCATTATGCATTTATTTTATTTCTGGAGATTTAGTTATTTTACTTTTCACATTTCAAAATTCAAATTCAGTTGAACCCCACGTGATGGCCTGATGGTCAGGGTGTTCACCGTTCCAGGTGTGGTTTGGATTCGAGTCACGCTAGTCACAATTGTTGATTCGGGCTTTACCCTGTCCTTGTAATTCACCAAAGAAAAAAAAAATCAAATTCAATTGTTTACATCATCAAAATTATTTCATTAAATTCACAAGTGTAATATTTTAAAATAATAAAAACTCATTTAAAAACATGAATAATTTGATAACGAAGATAATAATTTGATTTGTATTTTTAACTCTAAAAAATTAAATTGATTAAAATAAAAATAGTGATACTAAATTTCAAATATACCAATAATGCAAGGGTTTGAAGCATATTTTAATCAATAAAATTATAATTAAAATATTTTAAATCAAGCAATAATACAACCTGTCATAGTTTTTACTTTAATAATGTTTCATGCTATTGCTAGCTTCTTTAATTTCTACAAAATTATTCATCATTAAATGTGCTTTAATGCATTAATTAACATTTTGTTTGAACACTAAGAGAATGAAAGAAAGATAAAAAGGGCTTGCACATAAATAATATAAAATTAAACTGTTGTGTTGGGCTGATGGTTAGGGTGTTTATTATCATGGGTTCGAGTTGTGTTAGTCACAATTCACCAAAAAAAAAATTATTTTTAATGATTTCTTTAAAAAATTACAAAATAAAAAAAAAGATTAAATAAAATTTGTAATTTAGTCTTTATACTTTTTTATGAATTTAATCCCTCTACTTTTCAAATTTCAAAATTTAAGTCTAATTGTTAAAACTGTTAAAATTATTTTATTAAATCCAAGTTCATTACAGTGTCATTTTTTAATTTCATTGCTATCAATTTAGTATTTTTTTTATTCCAAAATTTCACACCTAACAAATCTAATAAAAAAAAATAACAGTGTTAATAAGTGGACTTGAATTTTGAAATCTGGAAAGTGGAGGATTAGATTCTTAAAATAAAAGTATAGGGACTAAGTTCTGAATTGCAAATAGCATAAGGACCTAAGGCATATTTTAACCAATTATAAAGTAGTGTAATGATAAAATTGCCTTTTGATCCTTCAAGAGTTTATAAATCAATTATGACTCTCCTAATTTTTTCTACCTTCGTCTCCGACCAAACGATAATAGTTAAATCTATTTGGTTAAATTTTGCTATTATTTATGTACTATGTATAAATTTATAAATTTAGTCTATGCTCTCCAATTGAATCATTTTAAATTTCGAAATTTCAATTTTGGCGCAAATAACATCCTTTTAAATCCATTATTGTTTTACGAGCAATATATGAAAATAACAAGCTAACATAACATTAACATGCGATAAAATGTTTATGGCATAAAATTTTAGAAATAATATAATTTAATAATTTAGCAATTATTTTTTGTTTGAGACTGAAATTTTAAAATTTAAAAAGCACAAAAATTAAAAATAACCAAATTAAAGTGTAAGGACTAAATTCGCAACTTATGTATATTATGGGGACTGATAACCAATTTAACTAAAAAAAGCAAATGTTTGAAATGTGAAAATAGGGGCAATAGCGTCGTTTCAAGAATCCCACAAACTCCAATCTTTTGCAGCAAGTCAAACAGTCAATCCCCTTAAAAGACAAAACCGCTATCTAATCAAAAAGAAAACCGCTAGTGGTATTGGAAACCTGCTGCAAACAAACCGCCATCTTTTATCTCGGGCTAATTTTGAATTTCATCCTTATAGTTTACAAAAATAAGAAATGAAATCCTTTATTTTAATTTATTAAAATTTGATCCTCATATTTTATGCATAAATTTAGTAGAAATAAACAATTAATATGCAATTAAATAAGGATTTTTTATTCAAATAATTAATAAAAATTCAAATATCTAAATCTACCTTATAATTTTGATTTTATATATAAATAAAAAGAATTTTAGCATATTTGAATTCAGATTTTTGCATATTTGGGGATCCGAGAAATAATTAGAAAAATTGACACGGTTTTTGCAAATCCGAATATCTGATGGATAATATTATTTAATTCGAATTCATATTTGGATAGTAATACTCGAATAGTTAACGATTTCAAATTTCCAAGCTGATTTGCATATTCGAATAACTCAGAAAATACAGATATATGACCAACTGTGGATCAAATTCTAACAAATTAAAAAAAAGAGATTAATTTATTATTTTTTATAAATTATAGGGACGAATTTCTAAATTATCCCTTTTATCTCCAATTCGTTTCCTTGATTAAGCAAACGAAAACACTGAAACGATTACGTGTCGTTCTCTTATTGGTCAATTTCATGCCATCGGGATCAATAGCCAAAAAAATGAAACCAACCAATAATCAAATACCAATATTCGCACCCTCTCTCACATATTTGGTTTTTTTTTTCTCTCACTAAGGAAAAAAACACCTTTTTTCTCATTCAAAAAGACAGTTTTTTTTTCTTACAGACACAACAAAATTCCAATAAATTCCCTTAATTTCTCTTAGTTTTTGCTTACGAAAATACTTTATACGTATTCATCAATGCATGATCTTTCGATCCAATGTAATTTCGACCCATAAAGCACCCTTGATTTGACTCACTGAGTTGGAGAAAAAATTATGATGGAAACAATGGAGAGTTCCGTCGTCAATGGCGGTGGTTTCACTCAGTTACAACAGAGCTATGGAGATAGTAGTGAAGAAGAGCTATCGGTGTTGCCACGTCACACTAAAGTGGTTGTCACTGGGAATAACCGTACCAAATCGGTTCTTGTTGGTCTTCAAGGTGTGGTTAAGAAAGCTGTTGGACTTGGTGGATGGCATTGGCTGGTAAATTCTTTTTTGAATTCTTCATGGAAATGGGGGGATTTTGGGTTTTTTTTTTTTGGGGGGGGGGTTATAATGTGAATTCAAATTTGAATTTGAATTTTGCATGTCCTGTTGTATAAGATTTATTTTGAATAAAATTGCAAATTTAGCTTTTTATTATCTAAATTTGCTTGAATTTTGAGGTTTTGGATTTGGGTTTTGATTGCATGTAAGTGTGTATCAATGGATCTGGTGTTTTTGAAGTGTTTATAGCTAATGTATAATGTTATCATTGCATTTGTACAATGAATCTTAAATTTTTTGGGGGGTTTTCTTTACTTTTTAATCTTCTTCAAAGCATTTCTTTTTCATCTTTTTTAAAAAAAAAAATTTAAATTTTTAGGAATTTATTTTCATATTGACATTACTTTTTTTTTTTTTTTCAATTGCATGTTTAGGTTATTATTGAGATCTTGTTGGAATTGATTTGGTAAATGTTTAAGAACCCCATATTTTATGTTCTTAATTCTGATCTTGGTTCTGCTTGGATATCAATCTCCCAAGAGTTGTATATGTGTGTGTGTATTTGCTTATCTTCAACCATTCAAACTTGCAATCCATGTTACTGAGTGTAAGTGCTGAATGTATCTGGTCCATTCGAAAACTTAAAGAAAATGAAGAGTCCGAGCAACCTAGCTTGCAATCATTTCTAAACTTGACCTTTGTTAACTTAGTTTTCAAGAAAATCTGCCCCAAATTTTCTATCATAATCAGTCAATTTTCTATCTTATTTTGGTTTGGTAGTTTCCCAATGTTGGTGTTTAATTGATTTGTTAATGGGACCATATTAGTATATTAATCATTTTACTTTATAGCTTATAGTGATAAGTGATATTTGTTTATCTAATTAATAAAATCCCAGGTTCTTACAAATGGCATTGAAGTAAAGCTACAACGAAATGCCCTCAGCGTAATCGAAGCTCCCACCGGTAATGAAGAAGATGACGACCTTGAGTTCGGGAACATGCAGTGGAACGGATCAGACTTGGGTGAGCCTTTTTTTGCCTCTCTTTATGCCCTTTTGTCGTTTGAGTCTAAATTTACTTGTTTTTAATTTCTTTTTCGAGCATTATGCTATGATGCTTAAGGTTGTGATATAAGATAACCAGTATTTTAGCACTTAAAAATGCTTTTGACACTGTGATTTTTGGATGATAATATTCTCTAGTGAAAAGTAGTTGAGGTTGGTGCATAGGATCCATTGTGTCTTTCACCTTTAACTTTCACTATTTTTTCAAAAAGCTCCATTGTCTCATTTCTTTATCATCTTTTTATCGGTCCCGCCATTCTTACCTTTTTTTTTTGCTCTATCTCTCTATTTCCAGCATCGGATGACACTCAAAAGTCCCATAGATCAAGACATAAGTCGCATAAATCGACGGGGTCTTCTCACAAAACTACGAGCAGGTCTCTTTCCTGTGACTCACAGTCTAAGAGTTCTGTTTCGACACCCCAGGGGTCCATGGTATATATAATTTATAAAACTTGGTTTTTGGCTTTTTATCGGTTTTGCAAAAATATGTTAGTTATATATATTTGCCTATAGAAAGTTGACCTCAGCAAACTAGAGATGGCTGCTTTATGGAGATACTGGCGACACTTCAATCTTGTAAGTCCGTCCTTCTTGGTCACCGCCTTTTAGCTCGTGTATAATGAATCCTTTCTCTTTGCTATTTCCTAGGTGGATGCCATTCCCAATCCGTCGAAAGAACAACTAGTCGATATTGTTCAAAGGCATTTCATGTCACAGGTAACTGAACTGTATTTTGGGATTTAACGGTTTTCGGGACAATGTTGGATTACCTAACAAAAATTTACTTTTTCTCGGTATAGCAAATGGATGAGCTGCAGGTGATTGTGGGATTCGTTCAGGCTGCAAAGAGATTGAAGACAGTTTGCAAATGAACCTCAGACGATCCAATGCTAACATATGCATCGTAATATCCTCTTCCCCCCCCCCCCCCTGGGTACATTCGTTAATGATATCTGTAACATATGTATTCGCGGATTGTTTATCCTTCTCGTTCTTAATTAAGTAGGTTTAGTATTCGAGTTCGAGTTAATAGAGAGGTTCAGTTCCATTTTGGTAGAATAGTTTAATGTAGATATAATCCAAAACCTGTTTTACAGAGACCCTCTAAAGAAGTCTCCTTTGTGGCTTCTTTTCTAAAAGCTTTTACTTGAATGTATCTGTGACTTGGGGAAGTGGATTTCTTGAATTGTATATATTCTTATTTATTATTCCTTTGTCTACTTCTTATATATCATATATATACATATATTATGTACACTTGGCCAGAGGGTCGGGTTGGTTTTGGGTCGGGTTAATTTGGGTCAATTACACTTAGGGTCATCAAACAATGAGTAACTTTACATTTTGGTCACTCATCATTAAATAAAAAGTTAATAAAATGATCAGTGAATTATTTAAAAGTTTTCGTTTAAGTTACTAAATTTTCAAGTAGTTAAGATATCAATATCAACTTGGGGCCTTGCCTGTCTTTTCTTATTTTTTTCCCTTTTGATAGAACTTTAGAGGGTTATGAGTAAAAGTAATCAAAACTCGATATAAATGAATGAGAACAATAGTTTCGAATAAAACAAAGCGTCTAACAAGCTCGTTACAAAACAAAGATCCTAATAGTTCGAGCAACACAAGAAGATCCAACAATAGTTAAGAGTTGAATTACATTTTATCCTTTTTTTTATAGAAAATAAGTAAATCAGTCCTTGAAATTTTAACAAAATGACTTGCGTGCTCCTAAATCTAAATTAATCTATTTTTATTGTTTAAAATCGATTTATGAATGTCAACATGAGATGCAAGTGTAACTGTTTGATTATCCTATCTACGTCAATTTTTAAAAGTAAAAATAGATGAAAATTAAAAAAAAAAAAAAAAGAAGAAGAAGAAGCTTAATTTCCTCTTTGAAGTAAAAGAGAATCCAAGCTACCATCAAAGTGAATAAAATCACCTTAATACGAAGAATTTTTTTCAAGCCCTTGGTAATGATGGAAACGTCATTATTAGCCTAAAATAATAAAAATATTTTTTTAAAAAATCTTTAAAATATATAAATAACAAAATTCGAATTTCAGATAAATTAAAATTTGGGTTTAATTTAAATTTTAATTATTTAGCTAATGATTTTTTTAACAAAAGGAAAATTCAATGCAATTAGGATTGTAGGAGGGTCCAACATATTCATCCACAGCCCTCAATTATAGATTCCCTTTTTGGTTCATTACAGCTACTAATACAATAATTTTTATAGCCTTTTCTCAAAGTCTAATAAAAGCACTCAATATATAGCTATTACCTAGAGATGGCAATGGGACGGGATTGGGCAATTTTTTATTTGATTCGAATTTGATTTAATTTGTATATTTTTGGTTTTGATTTGATTTCAAATTCGATTTTATTTTAAAACTAATTATAATTTAATATAGGATATTTTGATAAATATTTCGAGATAATGCAATGTAAGTTTGACTAAAACCCGAATCAAAATAAATCTGTCGTTATCAAATCAGGTAGAATTGGAACCTACGATGTTCAAATTATTTTACCATCCATGATATTATCTATTTTTACTAATCCTTAAAAAAATTACCAAGATAACAGAGTGGTTGATGATGTTTTTTAGAACCAAAATTAAGAAGAAGAAAAAAAGTTTGGTATATATTTTTTTTCCATTTTGATCCAAAAGAGTTATAGAATTTGACAGTTTTTTTCAATTCAATCTCTAAATTTGAATTTCATTAAGATATCATAGCGTGGTACTCTGGTGTTGTGCCCCATTTTAAAATTTTCTTTATAATTACTTTGTATTTTTTAGATTCTATATAATTTTATTTTAGAAAAAAAAGTGATGATACGATATAATCTCATGTTATCAATGGAATCCAAATTCAAGGACCAAATTGAAAAAAAGTTGAAACAAAGTCATGAAGTTTGAAAGTTGAGTGTCCTCACCACCACCAACAGTACATTTAAGGGCAAGAAATTTCAGACATTGTAATAAAGATGGGTGAATGTGTGCATTTGTAGAATAGTTGTGTGGGTGATAATTTGCCTACTTTTCCCTATTCGTAAACAAAAGGAAACTACTAACATTACTAAGTGTACTAACCTTAATTAAAAATAATTAAATGGTCCCATACCCATGTGCCAATCTACTTTTTATCCGAGCTGGACCCGAGTTGTCTCATTCATTTTTGCTCGTCTTTATATTAAGTGACAAATGATTATCTACTTACGTATTTTATAATTTTTTTGTTAAAATCTTATATTAAGTATATATGATTATCAGATACATTTAAAATATTAACATCGAAAAATTTCATTTTCAATGAAATAAAAAATTCAATAGTTTATCAAACATATCCCTTAGTATAAATAAACTATTTTAGGGATAAATCTCAAAACTACACATGAACTTTGATTTTTTGTTATTTTATACATGTAATTTTTATTTGATTAAATTCTCGTAAATTATTAATATAATTATTGATATAGCATCATTTTATGTTGATATACTGCATACACAAATAATTATATTTATTCAACATAAAATTAAATTAATTTGTTGATTTGTTTAAATGTATACAACTGAATCAAAGTTTCATGTGTCTAATTGCATTAAATAATGCATCAAATTACACATTAAATTGAAATTCATATGTAATCTGAAAAATTTTCCAAATATTTTAAGGGATGAAATAATAATCTTATTACAATTGTCCCACCCTGTCACATAGATCCATTTTTTTAAAAAAATCTCGTCATTTAGATTGAATTAATATAAAATCACAAAACGGTTCGGATTTTACCATCCTTAGTAGATTTCCTTAAGCTTGAATTGCTATAAATTCACAATGTGCCCACACAACAACATGAAGACCCATTGCCCCAACTGAAAGTTGAAAGCATTACCCCATATTTACACAAATTTGGTCTATTTTTTTTAGCTTGTTTTGTTTTTGTTTTAATCCTTCAAACACTTTTAAAGATGTTCATAAATTATTGTGTTTTTTAACTAAAAAAAATTGCTCCGATTTATGCACTTTTCGTATTTCAAAATACGAGTCTAATTGTGAATGTTATTGTAATTTTTTTTGTTAAATTCACTATTGTAACATTTTGAAATGAAAAAAAATACACACTTAGCAGCCATGTACCAAAAAAATGTTGTAATGAACCTGAATTTAACATAAGAATTTTAACGATGTTAGCAATTGGACCTGAATTTTTAAATCTTAAAAGTAGAGGGACTAAATTCTAAATATGTAAAGAGTACATGGGCTTAGAGCATATTTTAACATAAAAAACTTAAATGCATCACTTTTACTGGGCTGTATAGCCCAATTATTCCATAAAACTATTTTGGTCCAAAAGATGTATTTGGATATAGGATTATAATGAGAATTAGATCAAAATAATTGGGCTCATTTATTTCATTAAATATAGTGGAGAGAGGGTTCAAAGTCCCTCTTCGGACTGAAACCTCGACTAGTTCCCGATCTAATTAATATGATCGTCCGATCTAGTTTAAGTTATCTTGATTTAGTCAAAATTTCGAGCTTTTTTTTCTATACAATTATATCAATAATTATAATCAAAACTAACATCAAAAGTACTGAACTAAATAACTAATTCCACAATTACTTAAATTCAAATTAACTAACTAAATTTTGGAAGAAAATCCTCATATTTATAAGGGTAGGACTTGAAACTAAAATCTTGAAATTCCCATAATCTCGATTTTATTATTTTAGCCAAGATTTTATGGAGTAAGTTTTCAATTATTTTTAGAAGATGATTGCTTGAATTAGATTAAATCCGAAATTAGGTATAATCATAAATTTTTTATTAAAGGTTCTGGGAGCAAATCTAATACCCACTCCACTTTCATTTGTATGCATATATATAAATGCAAAAAAATAAAAAAAAAATCCAAAAGCAAATATTATCCCACTAATTTGCCCAAAAAAATTCCTAAATTTAGTAATATTTATTAGTGGAGTATTAGAACAAAACATCAAAATAATTCCTCCATTGGCATGCTTTTTATTGATTTTTAATTATTTCTCAAAGTGGATTTTTCAGCCACTTGTCACGACATTTTCAAACTTGAAAGCAAAATTATTTTATCAATATAATTATTTGAGGGGTTATCTCCTATTTTAAATTATTTTAATTACATCTCTATACCTTAGTTATATCAATTAAGTCTTTCTATTATTAAAATCGTTAATTCATCTGTTAAATGACACATCAAATCATATTTTATTTTTAGCAGTTAAATTAATGGTTTTAATAACGAAATACCTTGTTTTATACAACATCAATAGTTTGGGAATATAATTAGAAAATTTTAAAGTTTGAAGACCGATTTAAAATATGGGTCATAGTTTAGGGATGCTTGGTGCAACCAACTCTTATTTGAGAGTTTTCAGTATCTGATAGTTATAGTAGATTTCGATTAAAGCTCTTTCAATGTTTTTTTTTTCTATTCACAAGATTTGAACTTAAGATCTTATTTAAGAGCTATTAAACTCTTTATCGTTTAACCTAACAAATATTCAATCGGTACCGATTTTGAATATATTAATAAATATATATTTTTAACATTATTCATACATTAATCGATAGATACCAAAATTTTCACCTATATATATATAAAGAAACAGATGTGAAACAGGCTAAATTATTTAATATCTCTTAATTATGCATAAAATAAATTTATTTGGATTCTTGTAACCTAATAATTTTGTTTTATTAACATCATTTCAACAGCCATATATAACCATTGGATGATTTGACCACTTGATTAGATTATTCTAATCTAATGGCAGCTAGATGGCATCCATGTTCTCTTGTAATGTGAGAATTTCCACATTACAATATAATGAATTAACCTTTATTATTATTATTTTTTATGTAGGACATGGAATCCAAATTGTCTGTCTTATATAGCCAAAAAAAGAAAATTTTACATTTATAACAACACAAAAATGTAACTTTGCTGTAATAATGTCGGCAAAGAGCTTCTTGTTGTGTTTTCTTTTATGTTTTTTCTTTTATCTTGTTTTGTAAGAAATACCCATTTGGTTTCTGGGTTTTAAACATTGTCTCCAATTACACATAGAAGATCGAGTGTTTAATATATTGATAGTATATTTTTTATTTTACGAATAGTTTTAAAAAATTGACATTTATCTTTTATTTTTAAATATATATTTTAAATATTTTATTATATCCCTATAAAATACGTGTAACTCTCTAATATTATTTGTGGAGTTTAAAAATATTATTAGCTGTGTACAAAAAATTTTCATAAATAGATTCTTTGGTTTTGTGTTTTTTGAGTTACTTTTTTTTTATTTTATGAAATGTATTTAAATTTTTGGGTAAATTCCACCCAATGTTACTGAACTATTAATAAGTTTATGTCTTAGTCACTTAATTTAAAAAGTTACAAAATGGTCACTGAATTATTTGAAAGTTTTCATTTAAGTCATTGGGTTGTTAAAATCATTATTGTATGGCCTTCTTTTTTCAGACCGCCTGCACTAATCGAAAACTCTCCTCCTTCTCTTCTATAGTTTATTTTTTTTTTTTACATGAAATAGCTTTGAACGTTACAAATCTGCAACTCAAAATCCAAACACCTTTCTTCTCTAATCTCCAACAATGATCGTCAGATTGACTTGTATCTAAAATATGTTCTTTTACTCGTTGGTGGGTACTGATTGTCGAATCGTTGCTTGGAACTCGATAGCCGAATTTAAAAAAAAAAAAATTAACAACCTAATGACTTAAACAAAAAAACTTCTAAATAATTGAATGATTTAAATAAAAACTTTCAAATAGTTCAATAACCATTTTGTAATTTTTTGAAGTAAAGTAACAAAAATGTAAACTGATTAATAATTTAGTCACCTTTTGAGTTTCTTGCAAGGATGAAAAAGGCTAATTCATGAACCTAGTGGACCAAAAAAATACAGCATTAACCTCTCTTAAATTTGTAGGTTGCATGAATCGGCTTTATTTGGTAAAATAGGATATTGGCCAAGCAAAGTTTGAAAGGATGCAATTACACTAATTTAATTTTTATATTCATGTAATTAAAGGAAATGGTTAAATTCACTATTAATCCTTGAATTATTGCTCAAATTTTAAATTAATCTCAAATTTCATTTATTCATTAAAAACCGACTAGAGCGTCAAAGAAGTATTACAAGAGGCTTTCTATCAGGATAATAAGTACTATTTTAGTGGACATATTGTTTTTGTCTTGATATTGGTACATACCACTACTGGCATGGTGAGAAAAGAAATTGGAGTAGTTCACGGTCTCATACTCAGGGGCGAAGCCAGAGGGGGATTGGCATGGCCCCGGCCCCCTTAAAATTTAATATTGTTATTTAAACCTTTAAGATTTTATAAAAATTTTAAATTAGTAAAGGTAAAATTGCACTTTGACCCCCTAAAATTATAAAAATTCAATTTAATCATTTACAAATTATAAAGATATGAACTATAAAAAATTTAAATTTTATCCAAATTTCTCTAAAAATTGTTTTCGCTTTCCGTCATACCATACTAGTGAAATATGTTTGATTAAGTCTTTCACAAGATTGGGTTTATTCTCCAAAGGTGGTTAAGAAGGGTGATTGTAGTCCCTTTATTACAAAGACTAATCAAACCAGTCCCTCTATTATTAAATAGATCAATTTAGCCTTGTACTATATAAAAAAATCAAATATGGTTAAATTGTAATAAAGTTGACATTTACTATTTAAAAATGACTTGAATTTTTTTTTAATTTTCCGTTCAATTTCAAATAAAAGTTTTTATTTGCAAAACTATAAAAACTTTTAAAATATTAAACCTGTTAAACAATAAATGACATTTTTAAACAATAAGAGATAATTGTGCTAGAGGTAAGTCCTTGGCCTTCCAAAATGATAAAAAAAATTGTGGTTTAGTCCTTCTAGAAGTCATAAAGTTATAAGTTAATGCCATGAAAATTTGCATCTAGCCTCCTAAAAAATTGTAGGGTAAATTACACCAAAGGTCACTAAATTATTAGTAAGTTTATATTTTGGTCACTCAAACTCAAAAAGTTATAAAATTCTCACTAAACTATTCGAAAGATTGCTTTTAAGTCACTAAGTTGTTAAAATCACTATTGTATGACATTCTTTATTCGCATTGTCTACACCAATTGAAAGCTCTACTTTCCCTTCTCTTCTACAATTCAATTTTTTTTTTCATGAAATAGCTTTGAACGTTATAAATCTACAAACCAAGATCGACTTGGATCAAATGTATGCTCTTCTATTCATCGATTAGTATTGATCCATCGTATCGGTCATCGAATCATCGCTTGGAGCTCACTAATTTGACCTAAAAAAAAAAACTTAACAGTCCAATGACTTAAAACAAAAATTTTCAAATAATTCAGTGACATAAATAAAAACTTTCGAATAATTCAGTGATCATTTTGTAACTTTTTAAAATTGAATGACCAAAATGTAAACTTACTTATAATTTAACTGCCTGTTTACCTAAAATTATAATTCAATTTTGGCTCAAATTGAAAAGACATGAAAAATGACACTTGGGGTTGTCAAGAATTGCAAGAAAAAATGAAACAAATATGGAAAAAGCTATCTCAAAAGTGAGAATTGTCATCCCAGCACAATTTGGGACCACCCGTTTTCCATGTGGGGTTAAGAGTAGAAATATATGGCAGCATCCAGGTTAGGTTAGACCCACTTGTATCCCTCTTAAGTTAACTAGCCAATGTGGTGCTGCTCCTTTGTAAATAATTAGGGGCTCTTTCCTAAGGTCTAAAACCACTTGCAACCAAATACAAAAAATGGTGAGGTTTCATAAATGTTTGTGATTTTATCAGGTTAAAATATACTATAGGTCCCTGTTCTTTTCACAGATTTAGAATTTAATCTTTATATTTTTCAAATTCCAAAATTCAAGTCCAAGTGCTAGCACTGTTAAGTTATTTTTTGTTAATGTGGTTGGTATGACCTTTCGAAATTAAAAAAAAAAAAAAGAAAGAAAGAAAAATAACCTTATAATGAACTTATATTTAAGAAAATAATTTTAACAGTGTTAACAGTTCGACTTGAATTTTGAAATATAAATATTAAAGTAACTAAATTCGTAAAAATAAAAGTATAATGACTAAATTCTAAATTTACAACGAGTACAAGAATTTGTGGCATGTTTTAACTGTTCTATTTTCCTTTTTTATTTGGGTTTGGTGGGGAATATATATAAAACTTAAATAAGTATACATTGCATTTTAAGGGAAAACTACTTGAATTTAAATTACGGAGACAACATTATTAAAAAGAATACTAACGAACCCTGAAGGATTAATTTTCTGTAAAACTTTATGGACCAACCACGTTGAATTTATTGGATGGCCCTATCTTGTTTTTAAATAATTTCATGCAGCTTTTTTTCTGTTTTGGTTTGGCTTGTAGCATTGTGGCTGTGGTACCCAATCCACCATTATCTATTTCTAAAGGTTCAATCCCAATCCCTCATAATATTTTTCCTCGTATTAATAATATATAGGTTAAATTCTATGATTAGTTCCTATACTTTACGTAAAGTCTGGATTTAGTCTCTATGCTTAATTTTAGTTATTTTTAGTTTATATGCTTTTTGAATTTGAAAATTTTAGTCTTGACCAAATGATTATTGTTAAATTCATTAAGTTGCTGTTAAAGTTGTGTGACCCGAATCTCGTCATTTGTCAAAGAAATAAAATAGAGAGGCAAAATAGGAGGATTTGTGGGGGCAAAGGATTGAGAATCCGTATAGGACTAGACATTGATTATAACAGGGTAGTTTAACCCTTAAATAAATCTAGTCGAACTTCTCTTGTATTGTGTGTTTTTCAACATAGTGACTTTCTCATTCTCTGTTCGTGGTTTTTCTCAATAATGATTTTTTACGTAAAATCTGTGTGTTGTTATCTTTCTTTCTTATTGCTTTTGCAGTCATTCTATTGTCATCATCGACGTTTATTATAACAATTGCGTTATGGTATTTCCAATTGTGTGTGTAATGCCAAGTCAACTTGCTAGAAAAAGCCTATTAATTGATTCAATGGTTGTTATTTGTGTCGATACTGAAAATCTGAAATCTGAAAATCCAATTAAAGAACATGGACTAAATATACAACTGTATGCATATTATCGGACTAATAGCAAAATTTAACCAAACAGATTTAACAATTACCGTTTGAGTTAAGACTGAAATTTCATAACTCGAAAAGTACATTGACTGATTGACCAAAATAAAATACAGAGACTAAATCACAACTTACGTAAATACAAAGACCAACAACAGGATTTGAATATATAATTAAAAGGTCAAATTCTACTATTGGTCCTTATACTATAAATTTTCTAATCTAATTTGGAGATACTTGAATCCTTCTTAGAAATTTGAATTTTGGAATTCTAAATATGGATCCTATGAACCAATAATGAAGCTATGTTTAGACCATTGGCTTTGCTATTTCACTTGTTAGCCAAAAAGATCCATGGGCAAATCTCAAATGGTGATAGGTAACCTAACACATTCAAAGCTAAAAAGTACAAAGAAAAAAAGCACATTATCAAAGAGAAACTTAAAAAAAAAAGGAAAAAGAAGAGCATAAAAATAGCTCAAATCTGGGGAACTTTTTTGGCATGATACAACTTTTTTATGGCATACCAAACATTTCAAAGGAAAAGTGATACCCATAGAAATCAAAGCAACCCCATTTGAATAGAATTTCAATGGGGAAGTTTGAAAAGAGATTTTTACATTTGCTTAATGTGATCTCTTGGGTAGTGAGTGAAGTAAGGAGTACGATATCTTTTTAAGGAAGATTTCGAGTTTGAATTTTATGAGTAGAGAAAATTTTGTTGAGAGAGTTTTGCTTAATGCTTAGGGGTTTGACTCAACTCGATTTTGAATTTAGTGGAATTATGACTTGAGGGTGAAACGTGCCATTAAATTTGGGATGGGGCCTACTTAAAAATTTTAAAAATATTAAGAGTTTAATTAAAATTTTAAAAAAATTGAGAATATTAATAAAAAATTTCAAAAAATTTTGAGGATCTAATTAAAATTTAAACCTTTTGAAAGGCGTAATTAGAATTTCTAAAAATTTTGAGGGGTCTAATTAAAATTTTAATTTTTTCTAAAGCTTTGGGTGTTCCTTAGGCTCTGTCTTCCCTATCATTGGGGTCTAACTTGCCTTAAATTTGAATTTAGTTGAATCACGAGTCATGATTTAATGTAGCGCTATTAAACACCAAAAAGTCTTCAAAAAAAAAAGTATAATAATAAATTTAGCCTTTTAACCTTTGTCACTTTTGCCGACCTTCAGAATTTAGTTAAATTCTTTTTTTTTAGATGTAAGAGTTGACTGAACCGTTAAAATTTTAACAGCTCTGACATGAAACTCGCTTGGAAATTCACATATATTTCATAAAAATTTAAAACGGTTACAATATTTAAAGTGTCATAAATTGCCACGTGCCACGTTAGTGCTATTAAAATTTTAATAGTTCAATTTTACGTTGAAAAAAATTACAATTTAATTGAAAATTAAAAATTAAAGGATAAAGTAATAGAAAAGGAATTGGGGCGAAAATAATAAATATATAAATATTAGGGATTAAACTTATTGTTATTTAAAAAACAATATTCTTACTTCAATCAATTTCTTTAATTTATAACAAACCGAACCAGAAAGGTCTTGATCTCAATGCTTTTAGGCCTGATTTGCCTTTGTTGATAAAGCATGGGGTTGATGGATTATGACATATGATCATATTAATGATATTTAATTTGCACCAAAAGCTTAGTAAACTTTTATTTTTCAATATAAGGTTTATATTTATGAATTCTCAATGTATAATTTTATTAAACCTTGTTAGCTTGATAGTTAGGATGTTCATTGCTTTAAATGTGATTTGAGTTTGAGTTACTTTAGTAGCGTTGCTGTTTGGGCTTTGTCCTCCTTTTATAATTTACTAAAAAATCGTATAATTTTATTGATTGTGATTGAATTAGTGATAATATATTAAAGTAAAATAAAAAATTTGTTTTTTAAATTTTTACACGTCGTGTCAGCGTTTGATTCACAATGTATAAAATTATTCACTTTCGATGCATTAAATATTAACTTAAGGGAGCGATACATTTATGCAAAACTATTTTAGTTTTTCATATGTTGAATTTGTCGATATAGTTGTTTTTGTCATGCATATAAATTTTCAAATCAGTCTAATATATCTATTATACCATATATATTTAATGATTGAAAAGTTATTTTACGTAAAATAATAAGTTTGACATTTTCAATTTGCTCAAAACTTGACATGCATGATATGTGTGAATAGAACACGAAAATACAATTGTCAGATTATTAAAATATTAATTATATAAAAAAAACATAATGATAAATTTAGCCCTGATTATTTTAATCATTTTAACCCTCAACATTTAAAATCTAGTCCAATTGTTTTTTTTTTTTAAGATAAAAAGTTAACTGAATCGTTAGCATTTTAATGGCACTGCTGTGTAGGGGCAAAAGCCAGTAAGTTTTGTTGGGGATCGAAATTAAGTGATAAATTTTGATAAGGGTTAAAATACAATTTCACTATTGTATTAGCTAATATATTTATAAACTTTTAAATGACTAAATTAAGACCTTATCATTTTTGGGCGTCAAAGTATAATTTTACTTTTATTAATATATAATATTATACATTTTTAAAGGGCAAAAAAGTAATTTTTTAAATTGAGCCGTCTCCCGCTTTTCCCATTGATGTGTGACAACTCGCGTGACAGCCTATCCATATTTCAAAATTTTCAAAAAATTTTATAAAGTTCACAAATTAAAAGAATATTAGTGTCTTAAAATTGGACTTACCTAATATATATGAACAGAACATGAAATATAATTGTTGGGTTATTAAAATTAAAGCCGATTAAGTTTTAGCTTGATTAGTATGTGTATTATTATTAATGTAGGAGGACGTGAGTTCAAGTGCGCTGAAACACATTGTCTTCTCGTCTATTTATTAAAGAGGGGTATAGATAGTTATTAGGTAGCAGGTCAAAATTGAAATCCCCCAATAAAATATTATTTAAAAGAAGCTATATTATTTTGTCAACACCGAAAGATGTTGACTTATATGTTTTGACCTTCAACAAACATGTTCCCCCCTTACCTATTTCATATTTTAATTCAACTTGTTTGGTGTTCTTAAGGTAATAGAAGAGAAAAAAACAGAAGAAAAGGTTTAAGGAATCATGGTTACATTAATAAAATATTTGTATTTAAAATTTTAATTTAATTTTTGGATATTAAAAAGTATAATGATAAATTTAACCCTTAATATTTATTTATTTGGTCACTTTAGCTCTTTTATTTTTAACCGTGACTCTCAACCTTTAAATTTTGGTCAATTTATTTTTTTGGATAGAATAGCATAATGAAATGTTATTTTAACAATACCTATATGACAGTTTATGTGGTAATTCACGTGTACTTCATTACTGTGATAATTATTTTTTTATTATGATTTTTAAGGAATTTTAATAATTATATATTTGTAAATAATTTTTTTAATTAATATTAGTTTATGATTTTAATTTTTGGGTAATCCTCTCTCGTTATATAAAAAGGAACAATGTTAAATTTAGTCCTTAATATTTATTTATTTTGTCACTTTAGTTTTTTTTTTTTTTTTTATCACGACTCTCAACCTTTAAAATTCAATCAAATTGTTTTTTCAGACAAAATAGCTATCTGGACTGTTAAAATTTTAACAACACTCACATGATAGTCCACGCATACCTCATTACTAACGTGGATCTTTTTTAATTACATATTTTTAAAATTTTCAATAATTATATATATACTTCAAATTTATGAAGTGCACGTAAATTGACAAGCGGACTACTATATCAGTGTTGTTAAAATTTTAAAGGTCTAGTTAGCCTTCTCCTCCCCACCCCAAAAATAGAAAACAATTTAATTAATTTTAAAAATTAAAAGTCAAAATCATTAATAATAAGATCAAATTAACAAAAAAATATAAACATTAAAAATTAAATTTATCATTATACCTAAAAAAAATTGGATATATTCCATTTTCTAAAGTTAAATAAAGAGCAACTTTTCTCTTTTAATATGAAAAAAAATCCCATTTAATTGGACGAATTAGTCCATTTTCTAAAGCTAAATAAAGAGCAACTTTTCTCTTTTAATATGAAAAAAAAATCCCATTTAATTGGACGAATTAATAGGATTAATTTTAGATTCATTTGATTTGGATTAATTTTTTAGTTTGAAAGATTTAAAAAAAAATGATTGAGTGATTTTGAGATTTTAATTAGTTTAAATTCAAATTATACATTAAAAATATTTTGAATTTAAATTATTTTTAGTTCATATCAATTTAGGTTTCAATTAATTTAAATTCAAGTTAAAAAAATTTAAAATGTTAATTTTTTTATAATTTAAATTAGATTGGATTGAATTTGCCTTTTTTTTTTAATTACTTTGTTACAGTAAACGTCGATAATGACGGTAAAACGATCGCAAAGTAATAAGAAAAAAAAAATAAGAACACATAGATTTTATATGATAACTCTTTCAGAAAAAAACCACGAGCAGAGAAAAAAAATTCACTAAGGTTGAAAAATGAATGATACAAGAAGAGTTTCGACTACATCTATTTAAGGGGTAGAAGTACGGCCATTGGCCTCTCGCCCCCACAGATCTTTTTATTTTTCACTGTATTTATTTTTTCAACAAATGACGAAATTTAAGTCATACAATCTCAAACATACTCAATAATTAAATGCTAGTAAATGTTTTTTTAATGAAAAATCGTCCCCAGTTCAAAACTGCCTGTGAAGTTTGCATATTCAATAGTTTTTTACATATGGGTTTTATCTATAAATGTCGTTTGTTTGTAAGTTTGTAGCTCAATCATTTAATCAACAATTATTTTTCAAATTTGGGTTTTTTTTTTTTAATGAAATAAACAACCGGACAGTTTCTTGAAGTTAAAGTTAGGTTGATGACCAAATAAACAAAATTTAAAAGGTTAGAACTTTTTAGAATTTTTTTTGTTATATCAATCAAAATTTAAATAAAAGAATCTTTTAGAATCATGATTAAATTGATAGAATGTGTAAATGTTGAGAGTTAAATTTGTTATTATATAATCAAAAATATGACAAATTATTGGAAAAAACTTAGCTGCTCACTTTCGAAATTGATAGGGATCAATTTGCTTATTTGTTTTTTATACAAGTCGGGTTGGTTTTTAAGTTAGGTTTATTTAGATTATGTCAATTCGTGTTTTAAAATTTCCTAATCATTTTGGTTTGGGATATTTCGAGTACGGGGTTGGGTCACTTCTCATTCATGTCAATTTGAGTTTTGGTTAATTTAAATTCAAGTTATCAATAAGGCCTTGGCACTATTGGCTATGACCCGATGACTGAGGCCCCGAGGTCTTAATGTCCTATGTTCGACTCTCACTTTGTGTTAATCAAGTGTGAGTTATCTCCATATATATTCCAGTTTAAACAGTCTCACCATGTGCGGGTCCTTTTCAAAATTTATTCTAATTTGGCTTTGGCTATATTTGATATATTTGTTTAATTGCGCTATGTAATATTTGATTATGATTATAATTGATTTAAATATGTATTAATTGAAGTTATAAACTAAAAAAACGAATTTAACATAACTTTTTATAATAAAATTTTAAAATACACCACAAGTCTCTGTATTCTTTATAAATTTAGAATTGAGTCCCTCTACTTTTCAGATTTTAAATTCGAGTCCAATTGTTAACACTATTGAAATTATTTTGTTAATTTCAGGTTCATTACAACGTCATTTTTTTAGTTACATAACTACCAAGTGAGTATTTTTTTATCTCGAAATGTCACACCAACAAATCCAACCCAAAAAAAAAAAATGTTAACTACTGGACTTGAACTAGGATTAAATTCTAAATTTGTAAAGAGTATAGGAACTTATTATATATTTAACCTGATAAAAAATGGGTCGCTTGAATTTAAGTCTAGATTTTTTAATTAGTTAATAAATTGTCAATTTCAATGTATTTTTTCTATAAATTCTACATTTTTTTACATTAATTAATTGTCCATGCTATGGATATGGCCCAATTAGATTTTTTTAATTACAATTTCGCCCCCAGTTCAAAACAGCCTGTGAAGTTTGCATATTCAAATAGTTTTTTAAACATGGGTTTGTATCTACAAATTTTAGTGTTATTTTTTTATTAGTTTGTTACTCAATCATTTAATTAAAAATTTGTTTTTTAAATTAGGGTTTTTTAATGAGACTGAAATAAAAAAAAATTGGGCAATTTCTTAAAGTTATAGTTAGGTAAATCATCAAATAAACAAAATTTAAAATCTTAATTAATTTTATCTTTTTGTTGATAAGGTGGATGAACTGTATTCTAACAAAAGTTGGTGAGCAAACACATTAGAAAGACAATGATATGATTGTTTTGAGAAATATTTTGTGGATATTTCTTACCACATCATTCATGATCTTTTTTTAATTCTTTAATGATATTTCAATAATTTTTTTATATGTCATTAATACATAATGTTGATAATTTTTTTACCTAGAACC
This sequence comes from Gossypium bickii, assembly GCA_025503065.1. Classification (NCBI taxonomy): domain Eukaryota; kingdom Viridiplantae; phylum Streptophyta; class Magnoliopsida; order Malvales; family Malvaceae; genus Gossypium; species Gossypium bickii. Next base: position 131,064,101 of record CP106714.1, on the reverse strand, counting down.
CTGAACCTTGAACAGATTCAAGACTTGGGGTTCGAGTTCATAATTTAGGTTCGAGATTTAAGATTTTGGGTTTCGGGTAGAAAAAATTACCAAAATTATGTGTTAAGGATATGGAAAAAATTGCTGAAATGTTATTAAAATGACGGGAAAGATTCATAAAATAGTTTCTCGATTGTATTTTATGTTGTAATAAACCCTAAACTAGTAACCATGTTTTTTTAATTTCAAAATTTTTTAACAAATAGTTAGGGGAAACACCGAAATCTAACCAACTTTTTTTTCATTAATTATCATATTATTGTGTCATCCAAATATTTAATTTTTTAAAATATTTATACTTGAGATATTTATTTGATAGATATTTGGATATAATTAAAAAATATGATTTTTTTAATATATTAAAAGGAAAATTTACATTTTAGGCCTTTTAATTTAGCATCAACTTTCATGTCTTTAAATTATATCATTGAATTATTATTATTATTATCAATTATGTCATTTGTGCTAGTAATTCTTATAAAAAAGTTGACATATATGGCCTCTTATGAAAAATTTTTAAAAAAAATATAAACTAATTTAATGATAAAATTATTTATTGGCCTCTTTGAAATTTTATAATTTAAATTTTGGTACTTAAATTTTTTTACTTCCCCTAGGCCATTGATTGCAAATACTTAAACGAAAGATGGCATAAGTAATTTGTTCAGTGATAACAATAAAAGAATTTCGATGATATAATTTAAAAATAAAAAATAAAAAATTGAAATTCATTCTACTCGAATTAGAAATTGAAATCAACATGATCCGAACTAGTTACGTGAAAAGTGACCAGAACCTAAAATGGTACGAACCCTAATACCTAGACTTGAAAAAAACCTTGACCCTAAAACCCAATTGACTCGAATCTAAAACAACTTAAATCCAACATTATCCAAACCCGGATTTGATTTGAACTAGAGGCGAATTCAAAGAGAACAAGCAAGGGTCTTAGCACCTCGAAATGGAAAATTTTCCTTTTAAACCGCTAGTAAATGAAATTTTTAAAAATTAATGTATGATAAAATTATATTTTAACCTCCAACAAATAAAAAGATTTAGTCCCTTAAAAAAATGGAATTATAAGTTAATACAAAATAAAATTACACATTGACCTCACAAAAAAATTATAATTCAATTCCACCCTTTTTAAACAAATTCCCACCTTTACCACTTTACCCATAATTCGAACCAAAATGATCCAAAACCAGCCCACTATGTATCAATGATGTTTGAGTCGGACCAAATTAACCGAAATATTGATCTAGAGAATGGCTTTGAACTAGTTAAATTGGGTCTTTTTATTTTTTAATAATTTTTTAATCGAATCGATCAGACCGCTAAATCGATATTTTAATCAATTCGACCACCTATCTGAACTGGGTGTGTATATATATATATATGTGTGTGTGTGTGTGTGTCTTTGGGGAGAAATATTCTTGGATCTTTAGTCTTTTTCTTGATTGAGATTTTGTTGGGGTTACCTTTTTGACAAACAAAAATAGGAATCGTTTTTGAAACCAAAATTGTAGTTCACGTAATGTCCAAACAAAACCTCTTAAAATCAAATTTGTTCCAATTTTATGTGACACGAGAACTAAGGTACTCAAAAAGTTGCCTTTTTCATTGTTGAAAACCAAATGAAACCTAAAATGTTTGCATTGCTTTTGCTTCCTACTTAATTAATCATTCTTTCTTTTTCTAATGTTCAATTTCACTCCTCCAAGTTATCCCAAATCCTCCCTCATTCACAATCCATTTTGCCCAATCTTATATATGGGTTAAAAAATATGCTTTTAAGCCCCTCTACTTTTTGTTTATTTAAAATTTACTCCTCTTATTTTTTATTTCGAAGAATTTTGTCCATCTATTTTTTCGGATTAAAAAATAGAAGTCCAATTGCTTTAAAATATATCATAAGTTCCTGTACCTTTTGAAGATTTAGAATTTAGTTCATTTATGTTTCAAATTTCAAAATCCAGGTCCAACTGTTAAAGCAGTTAAATTTGTCGGCGTGACATTTTGAAATAAAAAAAAAAAACACTCACTTGGTAACCATGTAATTAAAAATCAATGTTGTAATTAATTGAAATTTAATAAAAAAGTTAACAGTGCTAACAATTGAACTGAACTTTGAAATCTGAAAAGTAGAGTGATTAAATTCTAAATTTTCGATGAATATAGAGACTTATGACATATTTTAACCTTAAATTTATTATGTTAAATTTATGTTCATTACAGCATCGTTTTTTTTTGTTACATAGTTACCGAGTAAGTGTTATTTATTACAAAATGTCAACCCAATGAATTCAACAGAAGAATTTTAACGATGTTAAGAATTGAATCTAAATTTTGAAATATGAAAAGTAAAGAGTACAATGCCTTTGAGCATATTTTAATCATATATATTATAAGGGAAAAATGGTAATGATTGTTTAAAAATTCATCCGAGACTTATATCAAATAAAGACATAATAAATCTTTTGTCATAAATCACTAAAACAACTCTCGATGTAACATATTTTTACATTTATACATTACATATACAAATAATTATATTTATCCAATATAAAATAAATAAATAAATATTAAAATTTAAATTCCATTCATATAATTACATCAAATTAACCAAAATTTGTGTCTCGAATTACATATTTAATAAAAAAATTATGTTAAATTTGACTTTAATTTGGGACCAAAGTATCCTATCAATAAGTGACACCGTAGCCGTGATTACAGTAGGGTCCACTGACATTAATTTCGATCGGACCGTCTTATGAAATTCAATACAAATTAATAATTTTCAATTCAACCTTTTTATCATTTATTAATATAAAAGTTATTATTATAAAAAAAATTTGAGGGGTTAAAGTGTAATTTTACCATTATTAATTTTGCTCTTTTAGATAATTATTTGATATATTAATGATGATTTTTTTAATTTTATAAATGAATTTTAAAAATGGCAACTTAATTGATATGTAAAAATAAGTAAAAATATTTGATTTTTTTAATTTTATTTGTGAAATTAAAATAACAATTTTTAATTTTTTTTGAAAGATTCCATGCAAGCTTTTGGATTTTAATAAAAGATTTCTACTAACCTCTCTTTGACAATATAATAATTTATTCTATTTGAATTTTTTAATGAAATAATATTTTGATTCTTTCTTTATGTTTGAATTTATACACCGAGGAATAATGGAATATAGTTAAATTATTATTTTAATTTTAAAAAATAACATTGATAAATTATTATTCATAAAATATATGTACCAAAAAAAATTCCATAAAATACAAATATATACATATATATATCTTTAATTTGCTAAAACTCATCTTTCGAATTAATAAATAATTAAAACAAATAATTAATTGTATTGGACATCTCCAAACTACATTTTTCGTTCTAAATTGGTCATTAAAGTTCAAAACATTTTAAGTACATTCTCAAAGTATCAACGTTGTATAAATTGAGTCCTTCTTAGGGGTGTAGCTAGGGGGCTGGCAAGGGTCCCACCCCCTAAAATGGAAAAATTTTCAGTTAGATTTTTTAATTTTTTTAAAAATTTAAGTTAATAAAGATAAAATTGTACTTCGACCCCTTAAAAATAATAAAAATTTGATTTAATCCTTTAAAAATTATAAATACATAAGCTATTAAAATCGTGAAATTGCATTTTCACTATCGTAAAAAATACAATTTAATTTCGACCCCTCTAAAAAAATTTTCTGGCTTCACCACTAGGCCTTCTGTTATTAAAATTATTAACTTAATCGTTAAATAACATGTCAAACATTATGTGACACAATTTAAAATAAAAATTTTAAAGAAAAATAAGTATTTTCAAAGGTCTTATATAAGATTTTCAAAAGTTACGCGACAACATTCTACTTTTATTTAAAAACTTCTTTTTAAACTATGTCATCTAAGATTTGACGTGTCATTTAACAGTTAAATTAATGATTTTAGTGACAGAAGGACTTGATTAATATATAACCTCGATAGTTTAGATAAATAATTAGGAGGAGCGTTCCTATAAAATGTCTTATTCAAATCATGCACATCTAATTTAAAAGTTTAAAAAAATTATTTAAAAATTTTAATACAATTATAAACATCTAATTTCTGTCGAAGTTTATCAATTTGATATATTTAATTTCCGTGAATCATATGTCACGTCAAAATTTATTAATTTTGACGAAATTTAAGAAAAAAAAAATAGACTCATAACATATTCTTATATAAATTAAATATATAGGACAAGGACCTTAAAAAAATTAAATGTTGAATAGGGATATCTAAAAAAGAGCTACAAATTGTACGTGATTCACATAAATTCACGTTATATAAATTAAAGTTGAATTAAATAAATTAAATATGTAAAAATTATGGAATTAATTATTGTATATTCCAATTGTAAGTGATCATCAATACAGATCAGAGGAGGAAGAGTTTGTTAATAATTATCAAAAATTAAGGTTTAGTATATTATTTGGTATTCGAGTTTGATATTTTTTTAATGTGGTATTTGCGCTATTTTTTGGTCTAATATGATACTTATATTTGACAAAAGTTATATATTTTGGTACTCAATGGTAACGATGCTAATTTTTTAATAATAAATTTGGGTTTTAGGGTTGATTTGATGAAAGTTAATTACTGATATTATTAAGTTCGGATTTTTCATGATTTGTTAATTGAATAACTGAATGTGACTTAGTTTTGTTTTTAGTGTTAATTCGATAAAAGTTAGTTGTTAATATTATTAATTAGTTATAATTTTTTATCAAATCAACTTTAAAACCTAAATTTAACACTAAAAGGTACCAAAATGTATAACTATTCCCAAATACAAGTACCATACCAAGGGCGTAGCTAGGGGGCTGGCAGGGACTCGCCTCCTTAAAATGAAAAAAAAAAGATTTAATTCTTTAAAAATTATAAAGATATAGACTATTAAAATAGTGAAATTACATTTTTACTATTATAAAAATTATAATTTAATTTTGGCCCCCTTAAACCCTAGGATCAAAAAATAACATAAGTACCACGTTAGAAAAAGGTGTCAAACTCATATACCAAATTAAGGCATTAAACCAAAATTTAAGTATAAAAACTACATTTCAATGAATATTAAAAGAACAGGGACTAATAGTAGAATTAAACCATTTTTATCTCGATTATCACCTTCTCCTGTTGGAGAAAAAGTAAGCAATATATAATACATATATACATTTATAAATATTATATTATATATAGTTTTACCCACCCCACCAGTCTTTGGATTTTATGTTGTTTATTATTATTATTATTATTTTTTGCTATAATCTCCTCTGTACACCCATTTAATCTCTCTTTCAATTTTGTTCACTGTCACTGTTTCTCATCTCTCTCTTTGAGAAAACCCAGAAAAAAAATATAAAGGAAAAAGCTTTAGAAAATTTCGTCCTTTTTAGCAGTGTTAATTAATTTACTGTTTGAAGAAAAAAAAAACCCAATTTTCTAGTTAGAAAAAACAAGCTTGAAGATATTTAGATCCCATTATATTTTCCCCCATATATATTTGCTTGGGCTTCTTCAAATCGAAAGAAGCTCTGCAAATTTTGGAATTTTTAAAAAAAAAAAAATTTATTTTGGGCTTTTAATTTTGGGAGTAGAAATGTGGAGCAAAGAGCTGTTTTTCTGGATTTTAGAACCGATTGGAGAACCGACGGAGATTTGATGGGAATTATTATTATGAGAGTTTAATGCTTTACTTTTTGAACGGTTCATGGAGGTTATAATCCGGTTTGGTTTAAGAACCATAACCAGATTTGATTTTAAGCTTCGATTTGCTGCTGTTTTATTGCAGGTAAAGCTTCGATTTCACTGTAAATTGTATAAAAATTGCTAGCATGATTTATAGGTTTTTAATTGTAAAAATTAAAACAAGTTGTGGAATTCTTGGGGTTACTGAGAAAATTAGAAATTTGCTGTTTTTTAAAAATTTTCTTCATTTAAAGATGTGATTCATTGGGCGTTCTTTATAGTTCTATTTATATTTATTGATTTTTATTTTTTTTAACTTTTTGTAACCTTTTTTTTGGGGGGGGGGGATTTCTTTCCTTTTTGGAAGCTGTTCATTAAGGGTTTTCGTTTTGGACTTTTAGTCGAATTAGTATTTAGAAATTTGAAAATTATTGCTTTTGAATTATTTGAATTTGAAACTTTTTAGGGGGTGAAGACCATGATTTGCAAAAAATTAATCAAAGTATTTGCTACTTTTAGTTTGGTTTTTATTAGATCCATTGTTGCATATAGTTTTCTTTTGCCTTTTTGGTTTTAGTTTTATGGGGTTTCTTGTTTGAGCTTTATTTTAATCTGTACTGCAGATTTTATTGATATTGTTATGGTTCGAAGCTGCTACCGGTAAGCTTCGGGAGCAAAACGATCTGCAATGGGAAAGCCGAGGACGAGGAAGTAGTGAAAACATTGTTTCACATTCATGTATTCATGACCAGATAGTTGAAGAGAGGAGGCGACCGGGTCGAAAGGTTTATTCGGTTACCCCTCAAGTTTATGAGCACCCTGGTATTGGACATCACAAAGGAAGGTCTTTGCTTGGGATTCCTGAGTTGCTCAAGCATTCGAAGGATGTTAAACAACCAATAAGAATATTTTTAAATTACGATGCTGTTGGTCACTCGCAGGATAGAGATTGTCGAGGAGTTGGTGACATTGTGAAGGTTGGTGTTATTGTGTCCTTGTGATGTCTTTAGCATTGTAGTTATGGTTATGATTGTGGGTCTAATTTTGGGTTTTTTGTTGTTTACCAGCTTGGGGAGCCGCCTTTGAGTTCTCCAACTGGCACGCCCTCATGTAATCCTCATGGTGATCCTCCAATCTATGGTGATTGTTGGTATAATTGTACTTTGGATGATATATCTGGGGAGGACAAACGTCGACGCCTTCGCAAGGTTTGAGTTTATACAGTCTATAAATGAATTTGCTTTTCTTGAGTTAGGGTTGGGCTGAAGCTAACTTTCGAAAGAAATTTAATGAAGGCTCTAGGGCAGACAGCTGACTGGTTCAAAAGAGCCTTGGCTGTAGAGCCTGTGAGAGGGAACTTGAGATTGAGTGGATATTCTGCATGTGGACAAGACGGGGGCGTACAGCTTCCTCGTGAATATGTTGAAGGTATCTGTTTGCAGTTTCATAACTTGATATTAAGTTAAAAAGTATCATGGAGGACTCTGTAATAGGAGTTAGATTGTATTTTGCCCTTTATACTCAAAAAATGGGCAAATTAGTCCCTATATGTTAGATCAAATATCAAACTGGTCATTTCTGTTAAAAATTTCATCCAATAACCAGACAGTTACACGCTCATTCTGACATACAGGACCAATTTTTAATAGTGGAAATGGATGAAATTTTCAACAGTAGGACTAGTTTGCTCTTTGATCTAATGTACAGTGACTAATTTGCCTATTTTTTAGTAGAGGGAGCAAAATGCAATTTGACTTCCATTACAAGGGCCTCTATGGTACTTTTACATGATATTGGCCTCCATGAGCATTTTCCTATCGGGTTCATTCTTTTGTTACTGTTATCTTTCCCTGCAGATGGTGTTGCCGGTGCAGACTTGGTCCTTCTTGTTACTACGAGACCTACCACTGGCAACACTTTAGCATGGGCTGTAGCATGTGAGCGTGACCAATGGGGCCGTGCAATTGCTGGTAATTTCTTGTTGGCCCTTCATATGTTGCTGTTGTGTGCAGTAGAAATCTAAAATCAAAAGCAATGGTGTACTTCTGTTTTGTAGGTCATGTGAATGTAGCTCCTCGACATTTAACAGCTGAAGCAGAGACTTTACTTTCAGCTACACTTATCCACGAGGTTTGATGGTGTAATTTTATGAATTTGGAAGAGTATAGAAGGATATTGTGTGTCCTAAACACCACGGTTGTTTTAATCCAGGTTATGCATGTTCTTGGCTTTGACCCGCATGCTTTTGCTCATTTTAGGGATGAGAGAAAACGGAGGCGAAGTCAGGTAATTGCATGGAATGTACTGTGAACTCGTTCATTGCCTTTGAAATCGGACTTCCGTAACACACTTAGTATTTTGTAATTTGTATGTGTACGTCATCTCTCTATTTTATGAAAAGTTTTAGAGCCTCACTATCTCATGGTTATCTCTTTGTGCGTTTGCAGGTTACTGTACAAACCATGGATGAAAAGCTTGGTAGGATGGTAACTCGTGTAGTGCTTCCACGTGTTGTCATGCATTCACGACATCACTATGGGGTATTATTAACTTCTTTGTTGACCGGAGTTTCATGGCTTTAGATTATTGATAAAAACACAACGAAAAAGATTGAACAAATAGTTGATGATAGTTTAATTGACAGGCATTCTCGGAAAATTTTACTGGCTTAGAGCTAGAAGATGGGGGAGGACGTGGCACATCAGGTATTTGATTCTGTCTCCGTTATTGTTGCCTCTCCCTTGTCTATCAAGGCATTGGTCCGTAGTAGTTTGGTCCTTAATGTTTCGAGTGATGACTTGGCTGCAGGATCTCATTGGGAAAAAAGGCTTTTGATGAATGAGATAATGACAGGATCAGTGGATACAAGATCGGTAGTTTCAAAAATGACACTGGCGTTGTTGGAGGATAGTGGATGGTATCAAGCTAACTATAGCATGGCGGATCGTCTCGATTGGGGTCGTAACCAAGGAACGGATTTCGTTACTTCTCCTTGCAATCTCTGGAAGGGAGCATATCATTGCAATACAACCAATTTATCTGGCTGTACATATAACCGGGAAGCCGAGGGTTACTGCCCTATTGTAAATTATAGTGGTGACCTACCTCAATGGGCTCGGTATTTTCCTCAAGCTAACAAGGGTATGTTCTTTGTTTGCAACTTGGATTCCTTATCTACAGGGATTGAAAAATAGGTTATTTTTGGTTTTTCTGCATGCAACTTGTCCTCGTGAGTCCATGAACTTTGTTATCGACTTTTGCAGGTGGTCAATCTTCGTTGGCTGATTATTGCACTTACTTTGTGGCTTATTCTGATGGATCTTGTACCGATACTAATAGTGCAAGGGCCCCAGATAGAATGTTAGGTGAAGTGAGAGGGAGTAACTCCAGGTGAGTTTTAACCCCAAAAAAGCTTAAGTGGGGGCTCCATTTAAACTTTTGCGTTTTATCTTCGATATAGTTAGAACTTTTGAAACAATGAATGATGAGTATTCTTTTTGTGATTATGTAGGTGCATGGCTTCATCATTAGTACGTACTGGTTTTGTGCGGGGTTCCGTGACCCAAGGAAACGGTTGTTACCAGCACAGATGTGTAAATAACTCATTAGAGGTAAGTATTGGTGCTTGTGAAGCAAAGACTTCGATTTCTAACAGTAAAAGTTAAGGCTGGTGTTAAATAAATTGTTCTTTTAGGTTGCTGTGGATGGTATTTGGAAAGTGTGTCCTAAATCCGGTGGACCAGTTCAGTTCCCTGGTTTTAATGGTAAATTCGATGACCCAACATTTCAGTCAGTAGGATCTAATATATAGACACTAATAATTTCGTTCGATGTTTCTTTCTGTAGGTGAACTGATTTGTCCTGCTTACCACGAACTCTGTAGTACTGGCACTGTTTCCATGTCCGGGCAATGTCCAAATTCTTGTAACTTTAACGGTGACTGTGTCAACGGAAAATGTCATTGCTTTTTGGGGTTTCATGGTCATGATTGCAGTAAAAGTGAGCTCCATGATCCTTATTGGTTTTATTATTTGGTTATTTATAAGATAAAACACGGTATGTCCAATCTCTTCCAAGCTAATTCTTTTAAATAAACTGATGTTATTTTTCTGGTCTTTGTGTTATATAATGTTCAGGGTCTTGCCCCAGCAATTGTAATGGGCGTGGAAAGTGCCTGCCAAATGGGGTATGCGAATGTGAAAACAGTCGTACTGGCATTGACTGCTCCACAGGTAATATGTTTACTTGTTTTAACTATAGGTACTCGCCATTTTTCTTCTAGTTTCTTTGCACCGACTCCTTTTGAAGCATCTTTTCCCGCATAGTTAAGCATGCATATATGAGATCTGTTCTTTCTATTATTTCTTCCTCTTTCAAGAAAAACGAAATGAAGCTTCGAGTGCTGTTTCAATATGCTTCAGACACTCATAGACTCCTCTCGAGGTTTTCATTTCATTATAAAAGATGTTGGGATAAATGCAGTTAATTAATGCCATATTTCCCTTTCATGTTTCCGCTTTCTTACCATTTTACTTTGGAATTATACACCAGCCGTTTGCGATGAACAATGCAGTCTCCACGGTGGTGTCTGTGACAATGGAGTTTGTGAGTTCCGCTGCTCTGACTACGCAGGCTACACGTGCCAGAACAGCTCAACTCTTCTCTCGAGTCTTTCGGTATGCAAAGATGTATTAGAGAGGGAATTATCCGGGCAACATTGCGCCCCAAGCGAGGCAAGTATATTACAACAGCTAGAAGAAGTTGTTGTCATGCCTAATTACCACCGTTTATTCCCTAGCGGTGCTCGAAAGTTGTTTAATAATGTCTTTGGGAGCAGCTACTGCGATGCAGCTGCCAAGCGACTGGCCTGCTGGGTAAAGTAGCTCACCCCCTAGCTCTTATATTTCCAAGCATTTGTTTTTTTCACTAGTTGTTATCGGTAAAAGTACCGTGGAGTCTCTTATACTAGGAGTCAGATTGCATTTTGTTTCCTCTACTCAAAAAATTGACAAATTAGTTCATGTACGTTAGATTAAAGAGCAAATTAATTTTTCTGTCATCTATTTTTACTGTTAAAAACTGGCTTTAATTTTTAATAGTGGAAATGGATGAAATTTTTAACAGAAAAAATCAATTTGCTCTAACGTATAAGGACTAATTTGCCCATTTTTTTAGTAGAGGAGGCAAAATGCAATCTGACTTTTGATACAGAGGCCTCCATGATACCTTTACCATTGTTTATCTTCATTTCGTTTCAGGTTCTTATCTCTTATTTGTTTTCCTTAACCAGATCTCGATCCAAAAATGCGATAACGATTGGGACAATAGACTACGCGTATGCCATTCGGCATGTCAATCGTATAATTTAGCATGCGGAGCATCACTAGATTGCTCGGACCAAACTCTCTTTAGTAGCAAAGAGGAAGGTGACGGCCAATGTACCGGCTTCGGCGAGACCAAGGTTTCGTGGTATAATCGGTTTCGAACTAGTTTCTTTTCAAGAAATACGGGTTTGAAAGGATTGTCTGTAAAATATAAGCAGTTTTAGCATATCCAAAGCTACCCCTTTTTTTAGGGTTTTTCAGTGTAGGAAAAGTGGCACTTAATGGTATGTGCCCTAGGCATAGAATTTCATTGTGTTTGGCCCCAAATTCAATTAGAAAAATAGGGCTTGATTTCATGTAGAGAAAATTGAAAAATGTATTAGAAAGCAGCGAAAAGAAAGGAAAAAGAAAATGCTCTGTTGAGCCAATGATCCATGTATGGCCGAAGGCCTTTGAAAGGAAATTTAAAAAAAAAAAAAATTCCCATATTTTTCTGTATATTTGTTCATGCTTTTATCTTATATATATATTTTTATATATATCACTAGTCCATATGGTTTAAGATGGACGAGGTTGTTCTTATAAATTTTTGTCTCTTGAAAACATGTGTTAGTGGATATTTGTAGCCATTTTACTTTGTACCTTGTCGTTTCGTTTTATTATTTTGTGTTGGATAAATATTCAAAAATTTCACCAATATCATTTTGGTAAATATAATTTATATTTTTTAATTTTTTGATATGTTGGTTTTACTACTAGTTGGATCGGGAACCGGATAGAATATCGGTTCACAAAATGGAATTGGATTAAAAAAGACCATGTCAACATGTTACTTTCAAATATTACTAAAAACATCATGTTATTGTAGTTATGGGTTTAACCACTACGGTCTAAGTCGGGACTTAAATTTGTTAAAAAATATAAAAAAATTAGAGAAAGAAAATTAAATTCACAGTATATCTATTAATAGCAAAATTTAACCCAATATATTTAATTACTATTGTTTATGTAGGATTGAAATTGCAAAATTCGAAAAACATAAAAAATTAAAATTAACCAAATAAGAGCATAAGAACTAAATTCACAATTTACACTAATACTAAAATTAGACCAAAAACAACTAAACCAAAACAAAAATTCAAGGCAATGCATTTATATTCAAACTTCAAAGGCAATTTTTTTTTTTATTGTAACTTGCAATTAAAAATGCTAGTAATAATCCCCCCAAAAAAATTATTCATCTCTTTTTCCCTTAAAAAAAGGCCAAAATTCTAGAGGCATAGGGAAAATTTTACAATGAGTAATGTAAGCAAGATATACACAAGCTAAGCTTACATATACCATACACAGCTTGTAAGAAAATGTTAGGTAAGTGAATATGGTTGTTAAGGCAATGATCACTGTAAAATTTAGCAAGGATTGCAATGTAGAGAGTTGTTCTTCGGGTTTTTGATCCGGGAATTGGCCTTGAGATTTGAAATCCGAGAGCAATTCGTCTTTCACTTTGAACCTATTGGTTAACCACGCAGCGGCCTCGGCATCGGAGGTTGGGATGTTGTTGATGGGGATACGTTGTATGTGGATGTGAACCTCCGATGGATCGACGCCGAATACGTTGTCGAGGAAGAAGGGGCATTGGCGCTTGTATGCGATAGTCAAATCGTAAACTGCAAATCAATCAAGGGTATATGAAGATATATTATGTACAAACAAAGGCCAAAAATGTTTACTTGAGTTTTAAAGTGATGTGGAAAAAAAATCCAAAATTAGGTATTTTTAAAAAATGATAAGAACTAAATTGTTTGCTTTTCTTTTGAAGTCACTTTAAAACATGACATAAGGAATAATTTGCTTCAAAATTAAATGTACAAGGACTAATTTGCTAAGAAGCTTTATGTTGCTCGAGTTCATTTTTCTTGAAGTACTCGTATCCAACACATAGATAAAAGGACATGACCTCCAAGGATCTCTAAATACAAGAAAAAAACTTAGAAAGTCTAGCTATACCCATGTCAGATATATAACTATGCCCGAAAAAAATGAATCCAATTAACATAGCCTAAAGTCTATAGTACAGGGACTAATTTGCTCCTAAGCATTATATTGCTCGAACTCTTCATTTTTCTTGAAGTACCCGTTTCTGACATATGGATATAAGGATATAACCTCCAAGGATCTCTAAATACAAGAAAAAACTTAGAAAAGTCTAACTATACCCGCGTCAGATATTTAACTACGCCCGGCAAAAAACAAGTCCAGAATAACATAGCTTAAAGCCTATAGTACAGGGACTGCCAGTAATTTAACCCATTAATCATATACTAACCTGCATCAAAAGAGCCCCTAAGTGTTTCTAAGCAAAGGCAGAAACCCCTTGTTTTCGGTAGCAGCACATTTGTCAACACTGGCAATCCGACTTCAGCTGCAAATTTTTTACTCTTCTCGCATTTTTCTTCACTGCAACAAATGACAAAACGAAATGTTAGTACTTGTCATAAAGAATTTGTTTCAAGAATCATATACATGAACCGATGTAAGGTGCAAGCAATGTTCTTCTGGCAAGTATTTGCAAACTTGGAACCTAAGAAATTAAAAAAGTAATGTACTGAGAAAGTTTACGTAAAATCGGTTCCTTCGGGGAAAAGAGCAAGCCATAAAGGATCTCGAGGATTCTTAAAAGTTGAAAGCATTTGATGGAGGATAGTTTCATCGGTTTCCCACTTCCTATCTACCGAAATGAACTCCAAGACATGAAATCCCCAACCAAGAACAGGTAGTTTCATCAAGCTGCTTTTAAGGATATACTTGATGTAGCCCAAGCAGCCTTTTCGCATCGCGAGATCCCATAGGTACATCCAATCAACTTCGGTTCTGTGATTAACGATGATTAGAATACGTTCCTTACGAGGAACATTGTCCCCAGAGAAAACCACTTTGGTGCCGTTTATTTTTTCGAAAAGAAAAGGCCACATGGATAGCCATAGGCCAAAGAAGAAGGATGTTGCTTTTCTAGAGTAGTGTATGCTGAGATATCGCAATAGGACAGCCCCGGGTCCTAAATATGCTAACAACATAAAGGCGGTAGAGAGGAACACCACTAAACATATCATACCCCTAAAAAACCGATATGGATTCAAAGGGCGGTGCTTTAATTTATCATCTGTTTTCAAAGGTCTGCATACTTCCATATCTTTGTTTCGGGCAGCTGTTCAAAGAATTCAACCCCGTCTCAGCTGCCTGCAGTAATGGTCTCGAGGGTCACTTAATGTCCCTAGAGTTTTAAGAGAAAAAAAAAATGAACAAATAGCAAGTGAATTTCGTATCCATAACAATTCTAAACAATAAGAAAACCATCAACCAATCACTTATACTACTCGATTCAGAGTGTCAAATACGGGTATGTGTGAAACAGGGGTAATGTTAGATCTTTCCAAATATTTCGAGGAACCTTGGAGGTTATATCGCTTTATTCATACGCCCGATAAGAGTGCAGAATACGATTATTTCAAGAAAAATGAAGAGTTTTAGCCCATCAAAGAGCAGAATCAAGGTAACTCACATCCTCAAAGAAATGAGTCAATGCTGCACAAGAGTTACAGCTCGGTACAGCTAATAGCGCTTCCATGGTTACAACCAGAAAGACAAAGCGTATTACTCAAATACCATAAAGGACTGACGAGAAAAGGAAACGAAAAACCAAATTCTTGAATATATATATACGTACACATATTTTATATGCAAAAGATTTTCACCAGCAATAGTGTCAGGAGCAGTCATTGAAAGAAAAGGAGATCTACAATGAAATTGAAACTTTAAAACCTGGGTTTGTACTCGAAGTCATTGGCATTATATGCAAGAACCCTCATATTCCATCAATTCTATGGCAAATTATAAATAAGCAACAATGGGTCAACTAATCAGTCATTGACATAACTGCAACATACATACATACATACATACATACATCCATGCATTTAAACATATATATATATATATATATAGTATTTACAGCATTTAGGTGCAAGCAATCTCATATTCTATCAATTGAAAGACAAATCATACATAAGCAACTATGGGTCAACTAATTATTCATTGACATAACTGCAGTGTATACATATACGTCTAGTATTTACAGCATGTAGATGCAAGAAACGTCATATTTTATCAATTCTAAGGCAATTCATAAATCAGCAACTAGGGTCAACTTGTCATTCATTGGCATAACAGCAACATATATACATACAGATAGTATTTGCAGCATTTAGATGCAATAAAACTCATATTCTATCAATTCTGAGGCAAATAATAAATAAGCATCTATGGGTCAATTAATCATTCAGTGACATAACTGCAATATACATGTACAATCATATATATATACATACATACATATAAATAGTATTTGCAGCATTTAGATGCAAGAAAACTCGTATTCTATCAATTCTGAGGCAAATTATAGAAAACCAACTCTGGGTCAACTAACCATTCATTGACATAGCTGCAATATACATATACATGCATACTTATCTACATATCTACATCCATACATATAGTATTTACAGCATTTATATGCGAGAGAACTCATATTCTGTCAGTACTAAGGCAAATCATAAAAAACCAACTATGGGTCAACTAGTCATTCATTAACATAATTGCAATATACATATACTATACATGCATACATACACATATGTAGTATTTACAGCATTTAGATGCAAGAAATCTCATATTCTATCAATTCTAAGGCATATTATAAAGAAACCAACTATGGGTCAACTAATAATTGATTGACATAACCTACATACATACATACATACATACATACATACATACAGTATTCAAAGTGTTTAGATGCAATAAAACTCATATTCTATCAATTCTAAGGCTAATTATTGAAAAACCAACTATGGGTCAAGTAATCACCAATTGACATAACTACATATATAGAGAATCTACAGCATTTACACCCTGTCTTGATACATTAATATCATGTTCTTCTAATGTATTTATTACAAACTAGTCCATTTCATAAAATAAAAAAAATTCAAGAATTGGAGAAATCAACACAGGCAAAGAACGACCCAAGATTAAAACATAACCAAAAAATAAAATTTCTCATTCAATAACTGGATTCAAAATAAAACATGGGAAATTGAGAACAACGAAAAAGGAATTAAAAAAATCGCATTAATTCAATAGTACCTTGTGTAATTGAAAATGAAGAAATGAGACGATAAACGAAGGAGAGTTTCTTGTATTGATAATGGAATTAAAAAAAAAAAAAAAAGAAGAAGATAATTTATTGGATTTCGATTTCTTTTCTTTAAAGTCAATCAAAGATGGGATTTATGAATATGCAGAATTTTTTTTAATTTTTTTGGAGAAAAAGACTACAAATCTTTTGAAAGGCGGACGAAGGGAAGAGGCATTGACTTTTTTAAGGCTTCTGTTGGTTCTATTTTTAGTGGAAGAAGTTTGCCAGATTGGAACACCTTCAATTTGTGGCTTAATTATTGTTTTAGTCCCTCGTCTATGTTAAATTTTAATATTTAATCTTTTGTTTTAATTTGACACAATTAAATCTCAAGTGGTAAAGTGGTAAATTTATTATTGATTGAACATGGTTGATCGATGTTTAAATCTTACTGTGTGATTGAATAATGGTAAAAGAAATTCACATCATATAGTTTAATAGTAGTAACTAAAGGTGTTAGTAATTTGGACCTATTAATAACATTATAAAAGTAGAAAAATTAGATTACGAGAGAGAAGTTGATCGGTTTAGTTTTTAAAAATTGGAAAATTAATTTAATGATCAATCCTATAGTTTAACCAACTTAACCATCGGCTTACATCTTAGTCAACCTAATCAAACCGACTTAACATTGGTTGCTCGTTTGATCGATTAAGTCTATTCAAGTATGGGAAATAAAACACAAATAGAAATCGATTTGGGTTTCGATTAAAAATTTATATATTATATACATTTATTATATACTATAAATTATTTTAAAATTAAAAAATATACATACATTATAAATCAATTAAGTCAGCCAGATCAATTATAAAAACACTCATAACCGATTTAACAAATTTTAATTGCATATAAAACCGAATTAACGACCACATCCGACTTAATCAAAAGCTACCGGTTAAGCGGGTCTAAACGGACTCGCCCCTATGCATTGTGTGGCTACATAGAGGGATTGAATCTCAACTTTCAACATATTAGAGGGTGTTAAAGAGAAATAAACCTAAATTTGTCTAAGTTGGTGGGTTTCCATTATTGAAAAATGATAAGATGCTTATTAAAGCCGCAAACATTCTCCTTGGAAAAAAGAAAAAAAGAAAAAACATTTATAATTTGTGATCCGATGTGGACTGCTTTCCTTATTCTTAAAATCTTATTTATTAAGCCCATGCAAATTAAATATGTTCCTGCCCTACTTCATTTAAAGCCCATTTCATTTTATAGGGTAAATTGTACTCGAGGTCATTAAATTATTAGTAAATTTATTTTTGGTTACTCAATTTTTAAAAGTTACAAGATGGTCACTGAATTATTCGAAAGTTCTCATTTAAGTCATTGGGTTGTTAAAATCTTTATTATATGGCCTTCTGTGTTTGCATTACCTGCACCAATCGGAAGCGCTCCTTCCTCTTCAATTCTATAGTTCAAATTTCTTTTTCACGAAATAGCTTTGAATTTTATGAATCTGCGAATTAAAATCCAAATGGTTTTCTTTCTAATCTTCGATATTGGCCTTCAGATGGACTTGGATTTAAGGTATGTTCTTTTGCTTTTTATGGGTATTAATCCACTGTATTGATCGTTGAAAAAGGAATTAACAGCCCAATGACTTAAAACATACACTTTCGAATAATTTAATGACCATCTTGTAAAATTTTGATTTTAAGTGATCAAAACATAAACTTACCAATAGTTTAGTGACTTTGAGTGTAGTTTACCCCTGCATATATTTATACAATGCCTAAACTATCTACAAATCCCCTACCCGTAAATCAGAGGGGAAAACATGTTTAAATGCTCTCGAACTCAAATTTTCATTGTTGTTGCAACAAGGATGTTGATTGAGCTAAAATTTAATTGATGTATCATATATATACTATTGTTTAAAAGTTTAACTAAGTTAGTGTCACCTATTAACTGTATCTTAACTCAATTGTGAAATTATCAAAAACTCATTATTTTTATAAAGTAATAAATGTTATTTTTGTCTTTTTATATATTTTTTAATAAGATTTAGAAGAAATAAAAAGTCAACATATAATGAGATTTGAACCTAAATCTCATTTAATAAAAGGGCATATTAGTCATTTCTTAATTAAGTTGGCACACGAGTTAATCCATAACACTGATTCAGTATAAGATTGACCAATATTGGGATTGATACTAAGTAATTCTGTTGTTGTTTATAAGTAAAGTACTCAATATTGAGTATATTAGTCATTTCTTAATTAAATTGACACACAGATTAATCCGTAACTCCACACTAAATAAATAAGTTTCTTTAAAACTTAATTAGCACATTTGCTTTAAAAAATTGTTGTTGAATGGAAAAGAAAAAGCAATGGGTCAAGGTTGACTATCTGTATAAGATTGACCTCTTAAATGGAACATGGAAAACATGTGTGTCAATATGTTTTGGAAAACAAAATAATTTGTGTTTAAAAATATATTTTTTGAAAAATATTATTATCAGTATATCAAATAATTATCTTTATAATAATAGTTATACGATAGTGTAATATCGTCAATAATCTTATAATAGTTATATAATAATGTATAATTACAAATAACCTTTTGATCTAATCATAAGATTTTCGAGCTTTGATTCTAGGCAATGTTTTCCTCACGACCGGGCCTCCAATAACTCCCTATAACACTTAATCAATCATTAGGTCCTTGATGGCACATTTGGTCATTTCGAGTCTTAAAAGTAGTAAAAACATGATATTTCATTTATTAAAACCAAAAACGAAGATTAAATAAAAACATGACAAAAATATATAAACTGTTCGGAGACAAGCTCGTAAAGTATAATGAGAAGTCTAATTTAACATGTCAAATTATGACAGATCATACCCAAAGTATGTGAAGTTTAACATGTACCTTAAAAAAAGTTGTGTAAATCTTTGACTAAATTTGATAACTCAGTTACTTAATTTATTAAAAAAATTATTAAATTATAAAATAAAAATATATATAACTAAGACAACACTCATCTCTTTTAATTTTTTTAAATTAAAAATTAAAAATAAATATTTTTTCAAAAAAGGAAAAAACAAAACTATCATATTTTCCTAAATTGTGTGTGAGGTTTATTTTTCTAAATTGTAATCATTTGTCTTACTTAAAAGGATTTAGTTTGAAGCATTGGGTAAAGTTTTCTTCTACATTAAAATCACATTAAAATATTCAATTTAGTCCCTTTGACCCTCTTAGAAAATGAAAAATTTTTATTTAGTCTTTTTAAAAATATTTTGACTCCTAATTGAATTTCAAACATACAAGTTCAAGTTTAATCATGTACGACACGAATTTAACTTAAAAAAACGATGAGATCATAGAGCTAAAATATCTCATTAAATACATGATAAGGCACAAATGGCCCATAAAGTGTATGATTAGACTCGAACCATTAAAGCACTTTTTACGTGGACGTTAGATTTTTTGAATCCCAAGAATCATAAATGATGATAGATTTTGGGAGATATAAATGAGATTATAAGTTGGGTAGCTACCAGTCTTTTCCAAACCCTATATTCAACACTTTTCTTTGTACTACTACTATATTCCTCATTGCTAATTTTGACCGGCAAACACCGGTAATCAAGGAATTTTAGTTGGGTTAAAAAAACTAATTTGCTTCTAGATAAATACATTAAAAAATTAATATTGATTGAAAGGTGGTTTCAATTAAAAATATTCATATATTTTACTGATTGAATATTAATTCGATTGATATAAGTATTATTATTAATACAGGAGGACGTGAGTTCGAGTGCGATAAAGCGCATTATCCTTTTATTTATGAGTTAGGAAGGGATTATGAATAGTTCTAGACATTGTGTCAAAAAAAAGATATGATAAGAACCTATAATGAGATATATTTTTTAAGATTTCGGGAACCAACTCTCTAAGCATGAAGAGTTGAACACAAGCTCACTAGGTTGACTCTTTATGATTTTTGGGGAGAATGTTTGATTGAATTGAGTGATTTTTTTTTTTAAGTTAATCAAGTTGACAAGTCTTATTTTATCATCCTAATTCGATTTGATTTTTTTCGAATCGAATCAAGTTAAATCGAATAGAATTGTTTAAGTTAAATTAAAAAAATTAAATATGTCATATTAAAATATCGTTACAATATAATTAATTCTATATCATAACACATAAATTTGAAACCATATATTTTTGAAGACTCTTTAAAAGCAAAATAAGAGAAAAAAAAAATTTAGTATGATAAATTTAAATAATTAATTTACTTATTTAGGTCCTAAGATTTATTTTTTTAAGTTTTTTATATATTCTTAAGATTTTTTTAATTTTTTAAAAATATAAATTTTTAATTTTTATAAATGTAGTTACACCAATATGTTATTTGAGTTATTCAAATTATAAAATTTAACTCGACTCGAACTCGAATTACTTATTTGAGTTTACTCAAAAAAACGAAATAACTTGAAATTTGATTTTTTATTTCTGATTTTTTCGAGTCAAATCGAGTTTTGCTCACTTCTATCAGATTTATGGTAAAGGTTCTGAGGTTCATGATTGCCCCTCCTAATAATTTCATATATAAGTTAGACATGTTCCTTACTATTGCTTTCAACATTTGTCGGTTTTGATCCTACTTAGTAGTAAGGGAGAGCATAAGTTGGTTTTAGTGATTAAATTGATTGTAGGCTCGATTTATGTAATAGCCTAAATTTTCAGTGGTGTCGAAATGGTGATTCGAGGTCACTAAATCCGACAAGTGAGTAGAAAATATTATTAATTTAGTGAGTATAAGTTAAATGTGAAGTCAAAAAATATATATATAATAAAAAAATAAAAAAATAATAATAATTAGAATCGAAAACAAGGTATCGAGACCTCGGAGATTTTTAATCTAGCCATAAATGTTTTATAAATATTTATGAAGTGTTAATAGGTTAGTATTAAAGTTTTGTCAAGAAATTTTAAAGTTCCGATAGTTAATTGAACAAAAAGGACTAAGTTATAACAAATGCAAAGTTATGAGAAATGATTAAATAGCTTAAATGATAAAAGAAAGAGGGCTTAAAAGGCAAATAGACCCAAGGTCTATTTGGGCTGGACGGCAAGGGCATGAAACCAGACAGAAAATAAGGAGAAATAAGGGTAAAACTGGAATATTGCAAAATTTACTTAATAAAGCTAGGACTAAAGTGGAATTATCTAGATTTCTCTTTATTTTTCTGCATTCTCATCAGCAAAACACCATAGAAGGGTCTTCCCTAAGCTGGTTTTTCATATTTTTACTGCAAATCGAGAACCCAAAGCAAGTCGAGAGAAAGAAAAAGTAGCTGAATAGTCCCTGAATTTTCTCAAATTCTGCAAATCGACTCAGGTAAGTTCATATGGCTGGAATTTAATGATTAAATGTTAATTTTATGAATTATATCATGTATGATGAGATGTATTTGTTGATGATTTGAGGATAAAATGACAATGCGAAAAGTGATTAAATGATCAAATTGAGCAGAACATCGGATTTGAGTACTTCTGATCAGTGGCAAGTGAAAGTGAAAAGTGGTAGCTTCACTGATCGATGAAAAAAGTGGTAGCTTCGCCACACGATCGGTGAAAAGTGGTAGCTTCGGCTACCTGATCGGTGAAAAGTGGTAGCTCCGGCTACCTGATCAGTGAATAGTGCTAGCTTCGGCTACATGTGACAAGTGATAAGTGGTAGCTTTAGCTACGCTTATCTGATCAGTGATAAGTGATCATATATAAAACCATAGTTATACTATGGCAAAGTGGAAGTGAAGTACTCAATTTTCCGTAACTGTTTCCTAATTTGATTAAGGATGGTAAGTGACAAAAATGGCCCAAAAGAGTTAAAGTAAATGGATAAATGGTAGTGAGATTATACGAAAGCACTCACCAAATTGTGGTTGACAGGTGAACTTAGTAATTGTACATAATGTATAAGTGTATGAATGTTTGGTAAGATTTATATTTTATGCCTATGAACTTACTAAGTTTCTATAAACTTACTTGAGTGTATTCAATGTCTCATGTATGAATGTTTGGTAAGATTTATATTTTATGCCTATGAACTTACTAAGTTTCTATAAACTTACTTGAGTGTATTCAATGTCTCATGTAGATTGACGTGTAAATATACGGAGGATCGGATCAACATTGAGGATCACACTATCAAGATTATCTCCGGTAGCTTTTGTAAATTTCCTTTTTGATTTATATGGCATGTATATGTTTGATGATTATATAAATACTAAAACTTGTTTAATGAGTATGTATTAAAGTAAACTGTGATAAATATGCTAAATAATATAATTATAGTAGAAGTATGATTTGGTATCAAATTGGATTGAAATGGACAGGATTGTTTGGTTTTAAAATTTCAGAGAAGTTTGGATATTTATAAAAAGGCTATATTGAATTCATAATAAAAATAATATTAACTCGTTAAACTTAGGTGATGCTTCATACCCTATTCTGGCAACGAATACGGGTAAGGGGTGTTACATTTAGTGGTATCAGAGTCCGGTTTAGCTGGTTCTCGGAACAATTATGATGTATAAAGTGTTTAGAAATACATGCCATATAAATCTGTGATAGTGTGATGTGTATGATCCGATCTAATATTTATTATTTTTATAGATACTTTCCGATTATAGAGATGTCAGATAGACCTGAACGTACTGAGCAGGAAGAAGTTAACAGTAGAATACAGATTTCTGAACGAGCAACAAGCAGTGATGTTCCGATTTCTTTAATGCGAGAGTAAGAATTAAAGAATATGATTTATGGGATTATGAATCGGTGGTATCTTTGAAACGATGCAAGAAAGAAATTAGGCTCACCACCTCCTCCCACCACCGCTCCATCATCGGTACCTCTCGGCTGCTCCTCCACCTCCTACAACGATCGAATTCGATGGCGTTCTCCATTGGAAAGGCTTAGAAAACTTGGGGTGAAGAACTTTGGGAAAGGACTGATGATGACCCCAAAAAGCTGAATCTTTGGTTATAGAGTTTGATAAGAATTTTTAAAGAAATGGCTTGCTCACCGATGATTATTTGAGATGTCTTTGTGTCCCTACTGAAAGAAGAGGCTTATAGTTGGTGGGAAACGATTGAGGCCGTGGTACCAAAGAGAGAAAATATCTTGGGAATTTTTCCAAAGTGAATTTAAGAAGAAATATGTGGGCAGACGGTATTTGGATAAAAAGAAAAGGAAATTCCTTGATTTACTGTAGGAAAAATAAATCGATGGTTGAATACTGAAAGAGAATTTGTCTACCTCAAAGAAATATGCCCGAGACATTGTACCTCATCAAGAAGAAATGTGTATCGATTTGAAGAAGGGTTAAATGATGAGATTAGAATGACGATTGGGGGCAATGAAATCACGGAGTTCGTTGTTCATCGATCGTGCTCAAAAGCTCGAAGAAGTATATAACGAGAAAAATGCAATGGGATCGAAAAAGTAAAGAGTCATTCAAAAGAGGTGCTTCTAAGTCATTTTCAGATTTAACGGTAAAAAAATTTAGAGAAGAAAGTAGTCGAACTACATCGGTCTTAGGAAAATTGAGTAGAGGTAGATCAAGACAATCCGATTTCAAGGTGTTTGATAGACTGCGGCAGCAGTGTGGCGAGTGTTCGGGATGCTCCTCGACCTAAGTGTCAATATTCGGAAGACATCATTTCGGTGAATGCAGGACTAAGATGGGGCTTTGTTATAAATGTGGGGCCACCGATCATCTTATTCGAGATTGTCCCATTTGCAAAAAGATGAAGTGGAAACAGAAGAGATCTACAGAGAATCACTTCCCAAAGAAATAGACGTTCGTGCGGAGCGCGCGTTACGAGGACTAACCATTCGGGTATGAGAGAATCAGTTAGTCGATCAGAGAATAGAGCATCAGCACGTACTTACGCCATTCGAGCAAGAGAAGAGGCTACGGCTCACGATGTAATTCTTTGGTACTTTCTATCTTTATGATGTTACTATTTATGCATTAATAGACCTCGGGTCTACTCATTCATATATTTGTGCTATGCTAGTATCCGAAAAGAAACTTTTGTTGAGTCCACTCGAATTTGATATACAAGTCACTAATCCATTAGGTCAAAGTGTAACAGTTAATTTGATATGTCGAAATTGTCCACTGATAGTGAAAGGCTATGAATTCTCCGCTGATTTGATGTTATTACCCTTTCAGGAATTTGATATTATTTTGGGGATGGGCTGGTTAATGAAATATGAAGCGGTAGTGAATTGTCGTGATAAACATATCGATTTGAAATGTCAAGCAGGGATGTAATTTCGGTTGGGTTTGAAAATATGGATGATACAATCGAATTATTTCACTCTCTCTCTCGAGAGAGGTTATTACGTAAAGGCAACGAAGCATTCTTGGCCTATATTCTTGATACTCGGAGTTTTGATTTAAAGCTCGAACAAGTACCAGTGGTGAATGAATTTTCTGATGTATTTCCTGAAGAGTTACCCGGTTTACCACCCGACGAGAAGTTGAATTTGCAATTGATGTGATTCCGGACAGCCTCCCATCTCAAGAACACCGCATGCAATGGCTCCAACGAGAATTAAGAGAGTTGAAGACGCAGCTTGCAAGAGTTATTAGATAAAGGGTTCATCAGACCAAGTATGTCGCCCTGCAGGGTGCACTTTGTCTTATTTGTGAAAAAGAAGGGCGGTTCCTTAAGATCGTGTATAGATTACGAGCGATTAAATAAGGTAACGATAAAGAATAAATATCTTTTGCCTCGTATTGATGATCTATTTGATCGGTTTGAAAGGTCTTTGCAAAGATATTTTCCAAGATAGATCTTCGATCCGGTATTATCGATTGAAAGTTAAAGAGTGTGATGTGCCAAAACGCTTTTTCGAACCTGGTGATGGTCACTATGAATTTTTGGTGATGCCATTTGGTTTAACCAATGCTCCTGCTACATTTATGGATTTGATGAATCGAATTTTTCAGTCATATTTGGATAGATTTGTGGTTGTGTTCATTGATGATATATTGATTTATTCAAAGACAGAGTCTGAACATGCACAACATTTAAAGATTGTATGACAGATTTTGCGAGAGAAACAATTGTATGCGAAATTCAGCAAATGTGAGTTTTGGCTCCAGGAAGTTGCGTTTTTTGGGTCATATTGTATCAGCTGATGGAACTAGAGTGGTCCAAGTAAGGTAACGGCAGTGATAAATTGGAAAGTTTTAAAGAATGTTACTGAAGTACGGAGTTTTCTAGGACTGGCAGGTTATTATCGTCGATTTGTCAAAGATTTCTCAAGGATTACCTTACCGTTGACTCAATTACTACAAAAGAATGTTGAATTTATATGGCCAAGTGAATGTCAGCAAAGTTTCGATCAGTTAAAAAAGATGTTAACAGAGGCTCCAGTGTTGACTCAACCAGAATCGGGTGTACCGTTTGTGGTTTATAGTGATGCGTCTTTGAATGGTTTGGGTTGTGTACTTATGCGATCGAGCAAAGTGGTGGCATATGCTTCTCGACAATCAAACCGCACGAGAAAGATTATCCTACACATGATTTGGAATTGGCAGCGATCGTGTTTGCTTTGAAGATATGGAGACATTATTTATATGGTGAGAAATGTTACGTGTATACTGATCATAAAAGCTTAAAGTATTTAATGAATCAAAAAGAGTTAAATCTGAGATAGAGACGATAGTTAGAGCTGCTGAAAGATTATGATTTTGTCATTGACTATCATCCAAGGAAAGTAAATGTTGTAGCAGATGCACTTGGTCGAAAATCATCATTATTTGCATTACGGGCATTGAATGCTCATTTATCTATTAATGAAGATGATTCTATACTAGCAAAATTAAAAGCTAAACCTGTGTTCTTTCAACGGATTCGGGAGCTACAAGATGAAGACCCAGAGTTGATGTTGAAATGACAGATGGTTCAAAATGAGTTAAGCCTAGAATACTCCATTGATGAAAATGGTATGTTATATTATCGTAATAGAATATGTGTTCCGAATAATTTAGACTTGAAAAATGATATTTTATCGAGCTCACAAGAGTATGTGTTCTATTCACCCGTAGTATCGAAAATGTATTGTGATTTGAAGAAAATGTATTGGTGGCCCGTAAATGAAACGGGAAATGCTGTGAATATGCAAAGAAGATGTTTAATTTGTCACAGTAAAAGCCGAGCATCAAGTGCCGACAGGGTTGTTATAGCCCATTATGATTCCAGAGTGGAAATGGGAACATGTAACGATGAATTTTATATCCGGATTACCAAGAAACTCGAAAAGAAAGATTCGATTTGGGTGATTATTGATCGATTAACTAAATCAAAGACATTTTATTCCTGTTGAGTAGATTATCCACTTGAAAAGTTAAGCGGAGTTATATGTGTCGAGATAGTGAGATTACATGGGGTGCCAATATCTATTATTTCAGATCGAGATCCGAGATTTACCTCGAGATTTTGGAGTAAATTACAAGAAGCTTTGGGCACCAAATTAAATTTTAGCACAGCTTTTCATCCCCAGACAGATGGACAGTCAAAGCGAGTGATTTAGATTTTAGAAGATATGTTAAGATGCTCTATACTTGAGTTTACATAGCTTGGGAAAGGTATTTACCTTTAGTTTGAATTTGCTTATAATAATAGTTATTAAACTGGTATTAAAATGGCACCGTTTGAAGCTTTATATGGAAGAAAATGTAGAACTCCATTATATTGGTCTGAATTAAGTGAACCAAAACTAGTGGGGGTGGACTTGATTCGGGAAACCGAAGAAAAAGTTCGTATTATTCGAGAATGTCTAAAAGCTGCGTCCGATCGACAAAAATCATATGCAGATTTGAAGAGAAGAGATATAGAGTTTAATGTGGGTGATCGTGTATTTTTGAAAGTGTCACCGTGGAATAAAGTTTCATGTTTACGCGAGAAGGGAAAACTCAAATTTACGATTTATCGGGCGTATGAAATCATTGAAAGAATCGGTCCGGTAGCTTATAGATTGGCTTTGCCTCCGAGCTTGAAAAGATTCATAACGTGTTTCATGTATCTATGTTGAGGCAGTACAGATCAGATCCATCACATGTAATTCCTCATACGGAAATAGAGCTCCAACCCGATATGACCTTTTCGGAGGAACCGGTGAAAATTCTAGCTCGGGGTACCACTAGTTAAAGTGTTATGGAATCGACATGGATCGGAGGAGGCAACTCGGGAGACGGAGGAATTGATGAGATTTCAATATCCGAATTTATTTATGAGTGCGAAATTTCGAGGACGAAATTTCCTAAAAGGGGGGAAGAGTTGTAATAGCCTAAATTTTCAGTGGTGTCGGAATGGTGATTCGAGGTCACTAAATCCGACAAGTGAGTAGAAAATATTATTAATTTAGTGAGTATAAGTTAAATGTGAAGTTAAAAATATATATATAATAAAAAATAAAAATAATAATAATAATTAGAATTGAAAACGAGGTATCGAGACCTGAGATTTTTAATCTAGCCATAAATGTTTTATAAATATTTATGAAGTGTTAATAGGTTAGTATTAAAGTTTTGTCAAGAAATTTTAAAGTTCTGATAGTTAATTGAACAAAAAGGACTAAGTTATAACAAATGCAAAGTTATGAGAAATGATTAAATAGCTTAAATGATAAAAGAAAGAGGGTTTAAAAGGCAAATAGACCCAAGGTCTATTTGGGCTGACAACAAGGGGCATGAAACCAGATGAGAAAAATAAGGAGAAATAAGGGTAAAAACCGGAATATTGCAAAATTTACTTAATAAAGCTAGGACTAAAGTGGAATTATCTAGATTTCTCTTTATTTTTCTGCATTCTCATCAACAAAACACCATAGAAGGGTTTTCCCTAAGCTGATTTTTCATATTTTTATCAGCAAATCGAGAACCCAAGCAAGTCGAGAAAAGAAGAAGAGTCAAATAGTCCCCGAATTTTCTCAAATTCGCAAATCGACTCAGGTAAGTTCATACGGCTGGAATTTAATGATTAAATGTTAATTTTATGAATTATATCATGTATGATGAGATATATTTGTTGATGATTTGAGGATAAAATGACAATGCGAAAAGTGATTAAATGATCAAATTGAGTGGAACATCGGATTTGAGTACTTCTGATCAGTGGCAAGTGAAAGTGAAAAGTGGTAGCTTCGGCTACCTGATCAGTGAAAAGTGGTAGCTTCGGCTACCTGATCGGTGAAAAGTGGTAGCTCCGGCTACCTGATCAGTGAATAGTGCTAGCTTCGGCTACATGTGACAAGTGATAAGTGATAGCTTTAGCTACGCTTATCTGATCAGTGATAAGTGATCATATATAAAACCATAGTTATACTATGGCAAAGTGGAAGTGAAGTACTCAATTTTCCGTAACTGTTCCCTAATTTGATTAAGGATGGTAAGTGACAAAAAGGGCCCAAAAGAGTTAAAGTAAATGGATAAATGGTAGTGAGATTATACGAAAGCACTCACCAATTTGTGGTTGACAGGTGAACTTAGTAATTGTACATAATGTATAAGTGTATGAATGTTTGGTAAGATTTATATTTTATGCCTATGAACTTACTAAATTTCTATAAACTTACTTGAGTGTATTCAATGTCTCATGTAGATTGACGTGTAAATATACGGAGGATCGGATCAACACTAAGGATCACACTATCAAGATTATCTCCGGTAGCTTTTGTAAATTTCCTTTTTGATTTATATGGCATGTATATGTTTGATGATTATATAAATACTAAAACTTGTTTAATGAGTATGTATTAAAGTAAACTGTGATAAATATGCTAAATAATATAATTATAGTAGAAGTATGATTTGGTATCAAATTGGATTGAAATGGACAGGATTGTTTGGTTTTAAAATTTCAGGGAAGTTTGGATATTTATAAAAGGACTATATTGAATTCATAATAAAAATAATATTAACTCGTTAAACTTAGGTAATGCCTCATACCCTATTCCGGCAACGAATACGGGTAAGGGGTGTTACAATTTATTTGATTATATCGATTAATTATCGGTCATTAAAATTTATAATTGAACTAAATGATTTAATGTTTAATATTTTTTAAATTATTTTAAATATATTTATATATAATATGTAAGCCGATTAAATATATTTACATTTTCATTATTTTATATACCTTTTATAATATATATTTTTAATAAGTCAAATTAATTAAGTTATTATACTATAAAAATTGATCGAGTTGATTATTTTAAATTACTTAAGTTGAAATGATAGGAGGAACTAAATAAAAAAATTATCTAGACAATTGAAATTCTTGATATAATTATTTAGACGATTGATGTTACAACAATCTAAATGGTGTAAAATCGAATATGTTTAAACATATATTATTTTCTGATTTAAGAGATCGAAGATTATAATTGATAATAAGATTCGTACAAAAAAATTTATTATAAATATTTGATTAGCAACATCTGAATCGAACGAAGAATCAAATATAATATATTGAAATAAACCAGTGAAGTTATGAGTGAAATTTTAATTTAATTTAAAAAACCAGGATTCTTCTGTCAATCTAGGAATTAGTTTATACGAGCTAAATAGTAGTTTAGATACGATATAAACATATTTTAAAGCACAATTTAACTATTAATTTATACGAGTTAAATACCAGTTTAAATTAGATAAGAACATATCTAAAACTCGTAAATCTAACCATTAATTTAGACGAGTTAAATGTCAGATTAGATATGAAATGAAGCATATTTTAAAACACAATATAACCATTAATTTTTATGAGCTAAATACCAATTTAAATATATATATATTCATAAAAAACCACAAATATAATTAATTCTCCCAATTCTTATTAATTCATTTAAAAAATACAATATACCATTAGTTTAAATTAATTTCAAAATTGGAGGAGTTTTTCGGTCAATCTAGCCATTAGTTTATACGAACTAAATACTAGTTTAGATATAATATGGAACATATTTTAAAATACAATATAACAATTAATTTGTACAAGCTAAACCTATTTAAATCCGATAAGAAAAATATCTAAAACAGGTAAATTAAATTATAAACAAGAATATAAAATTTACACTTAAAAATGTTATTGATAATCTTTCTTCTTTATACGGACATGAAGCATATCTAAAATATCGAGCTAGGGGTAGACCTAGACCTAAGGGTCAAGCAAGAACCTTGGCCCTCAAACTTTTACCCAAAATATATAGTCGAATTTGTGGATTCATCCATAAGAAATGAAAAAGAGACAGAAAATCAATGGAAACACAAATATGATTACACAGTAATGTCAACAAAAATATATGAAACACAAATATAATTAAATCTCCTAATTCTTATTAATTCGTTTATAAACAATTTTCTAGTGTATACTGTATACACTTACAAATTCTTTTTTTTTTTCAGAAAAAAGCAAGAAAAACGCCAAAAAAAATGATTTGAGAACTTTTTGCTTGTTAATCTCCCTAAAACTAAATGATTTATATAACAAAAATCATTAAAAAAAGGTGGGTTTAATGTTTAATATTTACTAAAAGTCATTCAAATTTTATATCAGACCTGGAACGTCCATGAGCTGAAGAAGAAGAAGATGATGATGATGATGAAGAATTGCTGTTTCCATCAATGTCTTCAACGTTCTTCTTTCTCAAATGCATTTTGACGTAGAAATTAAGGAACAGTATCAAAATGACGCCGTTTAGAACGGAGTTGAATCCCCAAGCTCCCATGCCGTTACATCCACCTTTGAGAAAATGGAGGAAAAGGACACCAAAATGGGAGATTAGGTTACAGGCTAAAAGGACGACTTGACAATTGACGACGAAAGGGAAACAGGCGCTCGGGAGACCGATCGCCGTCCAAAAACGGTAGCCGTATACGACGGAGTATAAAAGAGTGGCTAAGAGAATGGCGAGGACTTGGAATGATTGAGAGAATTCGAGCCATAAAAAGGACATCCATAAGAGGATTGATTGGTTGAATAAGTGGAAGAAGGTTAATTTCCGGTGACGGAGAATGGTGAAGAATGTACGGAAGAGGTGGAGGAAGCGGGAGAGATAAAAGACGTATGACCAGAAGAATACACGGCCGGAAGGACGAGTACCGAGTGGGAAACAAAGGAACCATTGGAATGGTGTGGAGATTGTTTTTGTACGGCGCCAGAACCAGCGTGTGTCGCGGATCTCAGCGGCGGCGGAGTAAAGGATTCCGACGAAAATGACGGCGGAGATTAATGAAACAGAGAGGCTGTGGATGGCTGGGATTGGTCCGAGAGGGATACGTCGGCTTTTGGAGAGGATAAGGGAAAGGAAACTGTGGAGGGTTATGACGGCGACGATGTAAACGGCGATGGCGGCGAAAAGGAATGACCACGTTGAACCAAATGATTGCGTGTGACTCCACCGGAAATTCACGATTGATGGATGCTCTGCTAACCAGTATTTCAGGCTTTGCATCATGATCGGAAAAAATATTCAAAAAAAAAATCCCCAAAAAATTTCAAAAATATAGAATTTCGATTTTCTCGGTTCTGTTTGGTTGCCAAGAAATTTAAGGAACTGACAAAGGATAGTTTGAAGGGCGGCGTTGGGATATTTGAAGAGACAGATACTGGGTTGAAGATTTTGGGAGGTTCATTTTTGCCAGTTTAATTTGTTTTTTTTTTAATTTATATTTTAATTAATTGATTAATTTTCTTTTAACGTCGAAACAACGAAAAGGTTACCTAGGATTGAGTTTACATTGACTTTATTTTACTACCTAAATATTGGTTTGTCCCATAAATAAAAAAGAAAAAGCAATTTTCAGGTCTTTTTATTTTTTTATTTACTTTATTTATAATAATTTGTTATAACAT
The DNA here is from genome assembly GCA_025503065.1 of Gossypium bickii. Taxonomy (NCBI): domain Eukaryota; kingdom Viridiplantae; phylum Streptophyta; class Magnoliopsida; order Malvales; family Malvaceae; genus Gossypium; species Gossypium bickii. The sequence continues at coordinate 131,031,836 of CP106714.1, read as the reverse complement.
AATTAAAAATTAGTAATTTGTTGTACACTAATAATATACATAAAAAGGATAAGTTAGTTAATTATATGAGTTGATTTGGTTTTAGTTCGGATTATTTTGAATCTTTTAAGGGACTTTTTATTTTTTGTGAGAAGTTTTGTTGGGTGTTTGTAGATGCAGGTCGTGCTCTCACTTCTCTAGTAGGGTTGTTTGAATTGAATCGAGAATTGACTGGGGCATTATACAATGAAATTTAAGACGATTCAACGAGTTAGATTGGTTTTAGGACAGATTAACTTGTATTAGATTAATTTAAATTTTTTTAAGGGATTTTTTGTTTTTTGATAGAAACTTTGTAGGGTGCTTGAAAATATAGGTCGTGCTCTTGCTTTGTTTAATCTCCTACCTTTTTAGGCACTCAAGCTTTCACGTTATTGGCAATGTTATTTGAACCGAATCAGATCAAACTGGTTAGTCCAATCGAAAACCAACAGAGGTACCTATCTAGAGAAGGGCATTGAACTGATTGTCCTAGAACTAGTATAGTCTGGTTGAATAGGGCAAAAAATTGGTTGAACTGGGCGGTTGAATCAGTTGAACCGAAATTTTAAATTTTTTTATAAATTTTTAATAATTTATTTAATCGAACCGGACAAACCACATTTATAATACTTCTTTCAAATGAGTAAAAAATCCCTCAACATAAATTTTAATTTTTTTGTCGTTTTGGGTTGAGTCAAATTTTACATTTGAGTTTAACTCATTTCAACTTTCTCAATGTAAAACATTATGAATTCGAATAATTTCAAACGATTCAATTTCGGGTCAATTTGAATTGAATAAAAGATTTTTTTAATTCAAATTGATTAAATCCGAATTTTTGAATTATTATTATAATTAATAATATTTTGACCGACAATATCACTTGACTTAGAATTTAGTAGTGGGTTCAACATTGAATGGTTCAAAAATTATAATTATAATTATTTTTTTTCTTAATTAAACTTTCTAGAAACTCTCTTTGGCAATAATTAATATTATATTCAAGCTGCCATTTTAGACGAATTATACCTCGTACCAACATTGCAAACTATTAGGGATAATATCACATTTGGTACTTGTATTTTTATAAAATGTTTAATGTGGTACTTATACTTTGAAAATGTCTAATGTGATATTTGAACTATTAATTGGAGGGTTATTTGATACCTGTACTTTCATAAAATATCTAATGTGGTACTTGAATTATCAATTTATTTATTATTTAAAATTTTCTAGAATTATACTAATTAAAAAGGCGATGTCATCATTTTTGTTAATGATTTAACGGAGGGTGACCAAATCAGGAACAAATGATAACATTAGTGAGGAAAATGAAATTTTTTTCTAATTTGGTGACCAATGCAAAAGCACACTAATAGTTGTGTAAGTAATTGTAAAATTTGCCGTTTTTTAGTAAATATGGTAGTCCTTGAAATATCAATATTGCATCAATAGGGTAATTCCCTTGATTTAGCCGTCGGTCTAATTTGGACTATTTTGAAAAATTGACAAACCTTTGTGATTTTTTAAATAAGCAAAAATGGGCACAAATTGGGCCCATTATTACAAGGCAACGACTCCGTTTTCTTACTCGCTAATTTAACTAAAGTCAACGGGAGAGCAATCGAATTAAGGCGGGACCGTTTTAGGCATTCACATGATTCCCACGCGGGTTCCCCGCTGATTTAATAACACTCGCCATCTCATTAAACGAGTTTAGATACATAAACCACTAGGTCATCGCCACGTGGACAAGTACCCGTTTTCCACTATCAACGGACGAAGAGTCGGTTGATTTCCCCCTACGGTTAGATTTTGATGTTATCCCCGTACTAGGTATAATTTGTGGATTTAATCCTTATATATTAATTTGATTATATTTAGTCCTTGTATTTTTCAAAATTTAAAGTTTTAATCCTAACAAAATGGTAACTATTAAATTCATTAAGTTATGCTATTTTTAAAATAGAAAACGGTAAACATATTATCACATATGTAATGTCATGTTAACTTATTATTTTCATATATTAATAAAAAAGTCGATTAATGAATTTAACAGTAGTTGTTTGCATTAATATTAAAATTTCAAAATTAAAAAAAATATAAGGACAAATAATGATTCAATTAGAGAATAAAGATGAACTGAATCTACAAATTTATGCATAGTACAATACTATGGGCAGAGGTGAATCTAGGGGGTGGCAAGGGCTCAACCCCCTAAAATGAAAATTTACTATTTAGACCTTTTAAAATTTTAAATTAGTAAAAGTAAAATTACACTTTGGCCCCTCTAAAATTATAAAAATTTGATTTAATTCTTTAAAAATTATAAAGATATAGACTATTAAAAATTAAAATTTCATTTCGGCCCCCAAAAAAATTTTTTTGGCTTCGCCCCTGACCGTGGGTGAATCTAGAAATTTTTTAAGGGCTAAAATTGAATTGCAATTTTTTTGAGAGTTCATATTGTAATTTTATCATGTATTAGCTCATGGTTTCATCATTTTTGAAGGGACTAAATTAAAATCTTTTTATTTTGGAGGGACAAAGTGTAATTTAATCTTATATAAACTTCTAAAAAAATGATTTTTCATTTTTTGAGGGGAAGGTCCCATGCTACTATTTGAGTATGGACTGAAAATTTTAAATTTATAAAACAACAAAGACTAAAATTAACTAAATTAAAATATAAAATCTAAATTCACAATTTATGTAAAGTACAGGGACTAATAGTAGAATTTAACCTTCTTCACCCAACCCAAACGTAAGAAATGGAGTAGTATGTTATTAGAAGGAAAATAATGGAACTGTGAAGGGTTAAAAGAAATTAAGGAAAAAAAATCCGTAGTTTCTTTAAGGCACCTCTGCTATCTTCGTTGATTTTGACTTTCTTGGGCAATTGCTTTATCGATTGGTAAATTCCAATTTATCTCTATCTTTTAAATTTTCTAGTATTTTATTTCTTTTTCTTAGTAATTTTTTCTTTATTTTTTTATTTGATTATGTTACATTTGAATCCCGATCTACGATAGTGAAATGTTCTCTTTGTTTAATCGTTATGAATGATGTTTTTTTTGGAATTAGTGGTGATGTTTTCTTGTATATGATATCTTGTAGTTTTTGAATTTGAGGTTATTTAGTTTCTCAAAATCAAATTAATTGTGGAAGCTTTGATCTTTACATGAATCCGTCAATTTTTAGGGATTTTTTAATTTATTTTTTTCTTACATTGAATTAAAAATTGCCGGTGAAATTGATGTTTATAGCAAGTGAGCTTGGGGAATCAACTAGCCATTTGCCCCCAAATTAAATTAATTATAGAGGCTTTGATCTTTACATAAATTCAGCCAATATTTAGGAAAGAATATGTAGTTCTTTTTAATTCTTACATTGAATTAAAATTTTCTGTTGAAATTTATATTTACTGGATTGTTTATTTTAATTCTGGTTTGATTTTTATAGGAACCTGGGTTTTGGAAGTCTTAAGTAATGGCAAGTGAGTTTGGGGAATCAGCGAGCCATTCGCCCCAAAATCCATCTTGCTCTAGTAACAATGGTAATGGTGATGCTGGTAACTTTGAGTGCAATATCTGCTTTGAATTAGCTCAAGATCCCATCGTTACTTTATGCGGGCATCTTTTCTGCTGGCCTTGCTTGTACAAATGGCTTCATATTCATTCCCGTTCTCGTGAATGTCCAATTTGTAAGGCCCTCGTCGAGGAAGAACAATTGGTTCCTTTGTATGGAAGGGGGAAATCATCTACTGATCCTAGGTCTAAGTCTATCCCGGGTGTTAATATTCCGAATCGTCCAGCCGGACAGAGACCCGAGACAGCTCCTCCACCGGAACCAAATCAATTTCCCCAAAATGGTTTTGGATTCATGGGAGGGTTGGGAGGTTTTACGCCAATGGCAACGGCTAGGTTCGGGAATTTCACACTGTCTGCAGCCTTTGGTGGTCTTATTCCATCATTGTTTAACCTTCAAGTGCATGGATTTCCTGATGCGGCTATGTTTAGTCATGCTGCTGGGTTTCCGTATGGGTTTTCAAATTCATATCATAGTGGTCATGCTCATGGATATCATCACCACCATCACCACCATCATCATCATCATCGTACTGCACAAGGCCAGCAGGACCATTATCTGAAGATGCTGTTTCTGTTTATCATTGTTTGTGTTATCTTTGCAATGATCTATCAATAAACCAAATCTACAATCAGCTTAAATTGCTAATCATGTTAGAGTGTCGATTTGATGTCATGTGTAAATCTAAGAATACATCTGTTTATCTCTTTTCTTTTACTGATTATTGTCAACAGATGGTATAGACTACAGAATGGAGTTTTTGCAGCCCAGGTTGCTCTTCCGACTTCTAGTTCTAATTATGGATTGTATACAAGTAATAGGAAGATAGTATGTTAGGGACACTTGTCAGCAACGCTTATGGCAGGCACAAGAAGTAAATCAATAAGCAAAAAATAGCATAAATAGAATGTTTATTGAATAAGGAGAATCCCAATATATTAGCAGTATTCCCATGAATTAGGAGTCTTCCTTATTTATCATATTTTACTAGTTTCAAAGCTGTTAATCTATATTTAAGAGAGTTATTTTCTTATTAATGAAATAAGCAGAATTTATACTTAATCTATGATATTTGGATCTGTCACTAACGAGTACTAAGGTAACTACCGTCGACGAGTTGAACTTTATACAGGATAGGTCGCTCAAGAAACAAGAACAAGGGGGATAATCCCTATTCTCAACATGACTTAGTTGTAAATCGTCTGGTGACTCGATCCATATCTAGGGAACATAACATAGTATGGCATTTATTGCTGGTTTTGTTTGTTCCATTAAGAGCGCAACTTTAGTTGTTGATTCCCGCTTATTATTTGTTTACTTTTTAATGATTAAATTTGAAATGAAGGGTAGTTTTCTTTGGAGTTTTCCCCTTAATGATGTATGTTAAACTGGTTCCTAGCTATATGGCATCACTAATCCCTATTATGGTTAGTCTTCATGTTGTCTTGTATTTTGTTGAAAGCTAATGTTCATTGTGCTAACATGTTGGCTTGGCTTGCTCCTTTTTTCCTCTTGTGTTTTGAACAAAGCTGTCCCTAAGAATTATTGAATTTAGAATCACTAGTTAACATGAATTGATGGTGTTGCATGCATTTTCCCTGTCGTCACTTGCTGGTAAGAACTTAGAACCCTGCCATTTTTAAGAGCCAACCACCTCCTTTTGTGCGTCCTCGGCTATCATGTGAAAAGACATGCTTGATATAGTTTTGTTCTAAGTTGGCTATGATCAAAATGATTGGGCTGTATTTATTGTTTTTGTCTTGAAGCTCCTTCCAGACAGCCATAACATGTTTTTAGTGCCCTGGATTGACAGATGCTGACATCAACTTTTATGTTGTTCCAATATACTTGTAGGCTTGAATTCTTGTTATTCTTTTAGGGCATGTTATGTACTATAGTGGCTCTATTTGAGCAGCTTCCTTGGGTGTTCTTGATCCACCAGTTTGAAAATCTTATTGTTCATTGTGCCCCATATGGTTTGTACTTTGTCGGACTAAGCTTTTAAGCACATGGCTGGCTCGGCCTAGAGTTGGTGCATGGGGGGCCTAGTGAACGTGCAGATTGAAAGTTCTGGCCCCTTGTCAGGTAATTTCATTTTCCCTTCTAAATAATTTCTGGTTGAAGGTTATTTGTGAAATTGCTTGGATGGCTTAGTTGTAGTTATTTGTGAAATTGCTTGGATGGCTTAGTTGTAGGGTCATTAAATTTTTAGGTTACGTTTCTATTAAGGTTAAAATACCCTATAAGTCCTTATACTTCATAAATTTGGAATTTAGTCCCTATATTTTTTTTATTTCCAGGATTTTTGTCTCTCTGCTTTTCAAATCTTAAACTTTTGTGTCCAATTGCTAGCATTGTTTAAGCATTTTGAAATAAAAAAAATACTCACATGTTGGCCATGTAAATGAGAAAAATGTTGTAATGAACCTGAACTCAATAAAAGAATTTAAATAGTGTTAATGATTGAACTTGCATTTTTAAATCCGCAAATTAAAGGGGTTAAATTCCGAATGCATGAAGAGTACATAGATTTAAAGCATATTCTGACCTTCTATTAATATAATCATAGCTTGGTGCCACTTTCTATGTAACCCCGAAGTAGCACTGGTATGGTTACGATTTATAATGGATTCTATCATAATCAATTGCAGTAAAATATCGACACGGTAAAAAAGTCGAAATTATAGAGTAACTGCTATATGGTGTTTTATGGTAAATCTTGTATCCGTATAAAAATCTCATAATTGGTAAATGAGTGCCTGTTGAGTTGGTTGTTGACATTGTACCTCTTAGAGATCTTTGTCTTTCCCTGCTTGTTCCATGTATTGCTACTATTGAGTGGGTCGTCGGTCGTTTTGTATTTTTACGACGAATGAGCTGCGTCTGTTGCACGGACTTTGTACAGTTGTACGTGGTGGTGACAGCAGACATGCGCTTCACAATTCTAATTCCTTGGCGTGATATGTCTCAGGGCCGTTCGTTTTGCCTTTGAGAGGCGAGAGTTGGCATCTCATACGCTTGGGGGCCATGGGGAATTGAAGGTCGAGCACTTCGAGGCATGGAGTGGGTGAATGGCAAGGATGTGTCTATGCCCCCTTGTGGTGTTGGTTGATAATGTGGGAAGCAGCAAGGGCAAAACCAGGAGTTATGTCTAAATAAATAAGGGAGGGGGAGGGCAAAGCTTAAAAAGTTGTATTAAAATGGCTTAAATTAAATTTTAAACTTTTGAAAAGGGTCAAAATTGCAATTGTTCTGGAGTAACTATAATCATAATTATTCCATTGACCCAAGGGGCTAAGTTCGTTGTCCGCTAGGGTCTAATTCAGGGACCAAATGGTGATATAAGTCTAAAAGATTAATGAGTTGCCAACAACCAAATATCAAATTTTTTGAGGGTAGATTATCTAGTTGGTTCCCTAATTTTTAGGCCGATCAAAATGAAAGTGTGAACATGATGTGGTGTATATAGTTAATCATTATTAGAGATTTAATGGTTGGGTAATTAAAATGAAAATATTTTAAAAGTTGAGTGCCGAACTTGTAAGAATCTTTTTATAACCAACTAAATTGTTTACTTTTTATATTTTTAATGAGAGAAGCCTTGGGGGCAAAGCATGATTGTTTTGCTGGTCGCTCCACCATGCTTTTCCGGGACGGTGATCGCCCAACATATACATCTCCAAGGGTTAATTTCTTAGTAAGAGAATCAATGATTTGATATTGTGAAATTGTGACCTAATTGTATTGAAAATCACAAATAAAAGTTCATAATTGATAAATAACAGGTTAAAATATATCATAAGCCTTTATACAATTCGAAAATTTAAAATTTGGTCATTGTATTTTTGTTTCCGGGAATTTAATCATTTTATTTTTCAGATTCCAAAATCCAAGTCTAATTATTAAAATTCGTTTGTTATTTAAGTTAATTACAATGTCATTTTTTAATTACATGGCTACCAAGTGAATTTTTTTTATTTCAAAATGTTGTGCCAATAAATTGAAAAAAAAAAGATTATTAGTGTCAATAGTTAAAATTGAATTTTGAAATTTGAAAAATAAATGGACTAAATTCCTGAAAATAAAAATACGGAGATCAAATTTCAAATTTTTAAAAAGTATACGGACTTATTACATATTTTAACCTTATATAACTCTATGCTTAATTTTTAACAATATAATAAACAATGAACAAAAAATGTCCTGGATTTATTAATAATAAAAAAAAAACTATAATTCACGCTCGATAGTCAAATTAGCTTCGATCAAATCTATTATTTTATTCGTACATACAACTTGAAAAAGACATCAAATTCGTTAAAATTTGTTTACTTGATCCCAAATTTTACCTTTGGGAAACTCTGTTCTTCAAGAAAATGCTTGCATTTCCTCATTGAGTGAAATGGAGGAGAATAACTTTATTGAGAATTGAGGGAAAAGGATATAGGACCAATATGTGGACCCTTTTGCATGTTTAGAAATGATGATAATTCATGTATATATGTATATATATACAGAATGAATGTGAATTCAACAACCCAAAATTTTCCCAATGCCTAAACCACAACTCTTACATTTCCTCCATGTGTTAGCCATCAATGTGTTCGCCATTGCTGCCGTTATCGCCACCGTTACTGCTGCCACTGTAACGCTACAACTCAAGGAAGCCCCGCAATTCTATAATTCTCCGGATTGCCCTTCAGTAACTAATATCGAAGACGACCCGAATGGTGAATCTTCCATTTTCTGCTCGGACCAAGCTGTTCATGTGGCGGTCACCCTTGACTCGGCTTACATTCGTGGCTCGATGGCCGTGATCCTTTCGGTCCTTCAACACTCCTGTTGCCCTCAGAACATTGTCTTCCACTTTGTCACCTCCGCTGCCGCGAACGTGTCGTTCCTACATGCAACCATCTCTTCCTCCTTCCCTTACCTAAACTTTCAAATCTACCCTTTCGACGACGCCTCCGTTTCACGCCTTATCTCTACGTCAATTCGTTCGGCTTTAGACTGTCCTTTGAATTACGCTCGAAGCTACTTAGCTAACCTTCTCCCTTTATGTGTCACCCGAGTCGTGTACCTCGACTCGGACTTAATCCTTGTCGACGACATAGCTAAACTCGCCACTACACCACTCGGAGACAACTCGGTGTTAGCCGCACCACAATATTGCAATGCAAACTTCACTTCTTACTTCACCACGACATTCTGGTCGAACCCTTCATTATCTTTAACGTTCGCGAACCGTAAACCATGTTATTTTAACACCGGTGTAATGGTAATGGACCTCGATCGATGGAGAAACGGAGATTACACAACGAAAATCGAAGAATGGATGGAAATTCAAAAGCAGATGAGGATCTATGAATTGGGTTCATTGCCACCATTTTTATTGGTTTTTGCCGGGAACATAGTGCCGGTCGATCATCGGTGGAACCAGCATGGCCTCGGCGGAGACAATTTCCGAGGTTTATGTCGGAATTTACATCCCGGTCCGGTTAGTCTTTTACATTGGAGTGGTAAAGGGAAGCCATGGGCAAGGCTTGATGCTAATAGGCCTTGTCCTTTGGATGCTTTATGGGCGCCTTATGATCTTTTGCAAACTCCATTTGTATTGGATTCTTGATGGGAATTAAACACTTGTTTTGTTGCTGAGAAAGTGAAAGAATCGGCGAGAAACGGTGTAGGAGCTCCGGCCCGGAGATTTAAGTTGTTTCTTGTAAAATATACAGTGCATATTATATAATGTTTCATCCATTGGATGTACGATAATTAGAATCAAAACCTGTATAGCAAAAGAGCTGGGTTTTTTTAGGTGAGCTGTAATTTTCATGTATCCTCCTTGAATAAAATTAAATCCCCAGTAGATTTTTTTTTTGGTTGTAATTTTCATAAATTTAAAATTATTAGAAATTTAGTCTTTTTACTTTCTAATTTCGCAGTTTAGTAACTCCATAACTCTTAAAATTAAGAAATAATGTGTTTAAATATACTCGAATCTACGTTTTCCTAATTGTTACAATAATAACAGTGCCAACTATATTAAGGCTCAATCTATTTACATTAGCTCCGAAACTTGACAATTTTTTTTAATTTGATACGTGAACTTAAATTTTATTAGGGTGTGATAATATGACATTTGAGAATGTTGCATACTATCACTTGAAAATTTAAAATAAATATCAAATATAAAAAATTATTGCAAAATATACACAATTTTCTTTAAAAAATTAGGTGATAACGTGGCACAATCTAGTTGTGCCATGTCATCATACCTGAAATGAAATTCAAGTTTATATATCAAATTGAGAAAAGCTATCAAGTTCCAAAACCAATAGAGATTAAAAAAGAGTATAAGGACCAAGGTGAAAAAACCATCAAATTTAGGGGCGTATTTGATAAATTGAAGATTTAAATGTTGAAAAATTAAGTACTGTGCTAAATTTTTATAAGTGCTGAATTTATATTAGAATATTGTGTAGTAAATTAGTAAATATATGTACAGAATATAATTATGTTATTTGATAAAAATAAATATTAATTTTTAAATGACTATTTTTAATTTTAATATTATTAATATAATATTTATATTATTTTTGGATAGTTTTGGATGAAAGATAGATATGTTAATTTAAAAATCTCATTTTTTTAATGTAATTTATTTTAATTTTTTAATAAAATAAAAAATTAACTTAATATTTTCGTGGTAAATTAAAATAATTATAAAATACATTTAAAATATTAAAAATAATATTTACTAAAATAAAATTATAAAATGCAAAATTTCATAAAATAAAAAAAATAAAAATGATATGTTAAACATTTATTTTATAATTTTAATTATTAATAAATATAATTAAAATGACAAGCATGTTGGAAAAGAGGTAGTGAGGATAAGCATGTAGAAAATATGGTTAATTTATTAAATACTTAAAGATGAAGATATTTTTGCATCCAATCAAACATCATTTCATGTCTCTATATAATAATTAATATAATATAATTCAAAAGTAAGTCCAGTTAATTGTGACTTAGTCGGTTAGTATTGACATTATTATCAATGTAAGATAACTTATGTTCGAGCATGCTGAAACACGTTTATTCTCTTATTTAAGGGTAGTGATGAATTATGAATAGTTTTAAGTATTGTATAAATTTTTAAAAAATAAATAAATTTTATTTATTTTATTTAAAAAATTAAATAAAAAAAATAAAGAGTGTCGGTGGATTTTATATTAAGGAAATGAGAACACGAAGATCATCGGGGCTTCACTAAATGCCACGTGGCATGACTTTGAAAAGGTATGGCTGTGATTAGGCATAAAAGTCCAAGCGTGTGGGGTCAAATATTCCCCTTTATTATTGCCAGTAAATTATTAATTAGTTTACAGGGGCTGGGATAAAATTATAAAATTTTGAGGGGCTAAAAGTTAAAATATTTAATTTCAAAAGGATTTAGATTATATAATTATTTTTTAGGAGTGACAAATATTTCAAATTTTCCATTTATTTGAATGATTAAAGGATTTAAAATGAATGATTAATTCATGAGAGGAACTACTAATATTATTTTTCCATTTGACTAAGAAGGATTAAGTCCCTTGTCTATCCCCTAGTTTGTGGACAGGGGAGAAGCCAAGGTAATTTTTTAGGGGGTCGGATAAAATTTTAATTTTTTATAGTTTATATCTTTATAATTTGTAAAGGATTAAATTGAATTTTTATAATTTTAGGGGGCCAAAGTGCAATTTTACCTTTATTAATTTAAAAATCTTAAAAAATTTTAAGGGCCTAAATAGTAATTTTATATTTTAAGGGGGCCGGAGCCCATGCCAGCCCCCTGGCTTCAGTCTAATTCTCTAATTGCTCGAGTCGAGTTAGGTCAGTTAAAGAAAAAACTCATCTCCTCCTGCTCCAACATAATTACTAAAGTACCCTTATATAATATTCTTGTGATAGGTCACTTAATAAAATATATGATAATAAAATTTATATTAGCATTTGCTCCGGTTTAATTCTATATGGAAAACAATTAATAGTATCATTAGAAATATAAAAAGTTAAAAATCATTATTCTATTAATAAAAATATAAAAAAATTTAAAATTGTGGCATTTTCGATTCGATCGGATTGAAATTAGGTACAACTTTGATTTATTGAATCGGGTTTGAAATGAGTAAAATAATATTTAGTTTTGAGTCGGAGAAAAAAATCACCTGCCCCACTTGATTACCATCTCTAAGGGTGAGATTAGATGAGCAGTGTATTTAGTTGCGGTTAGTGTAAAAATAACAATGACAATAAAATTAAATATTATAAAAATAACGGTGGCAATAAAAAAAATACCGTATCGTATCATACTGCACTGCCCAGTCCATTCCATCCTGAGTCAATAATCCTATATGTGACATTTGTGTTCAAAGTCATTGATTCATATTCACCATTATTATTATTATTATATGTAAAAATGTAAATTAGTCCAAAAGTCATATAATTAGGTCCCTCTTCTTTATGCGAAGAAGCTACGCATCAATTTCTTCATGCCTTCTTTTAATTGATTTTCCCAATCACGCAACTTCCTATGCATGAATCGCCCTTCTAATGTGCTTACACATTAATTTATTTGCATAGCAATGTGAAAACTAGGCTAAGCTTTTCACCAAATAATTCCTTTTCCTTTATTATATCGTATATCAATTCGGATTTTTATTTTCGGACTTGAATAAAATTATTATTCATAGCAGATTTGAAACAAATGCAGATAGATATCGTAAATATCTATTATTTAGATTCGTATTGTTTATTTAAATAATAGATGCGGATTCAAATTTGAATATCTGAATTTTGAAAATTTTTTTTATTGGGATTCAGAAATTCGATGAATAGTAAACTCGGATAATTTGTGGAAAATAAATAGATTCAAATTTTTAGGTGGATTTATAGTTTCAGATTTATATAATTAAAAAAAAATAAAATACCCAACCCTCTGCTATTCGTAAAATAACTTGAATATAAAATGACTCAAATCGACAACCCTACATAACCAAAACTCTAATTGATCCAAACATAAAATGACTGACTTAGAAAACTCAAATAAAATCCAAGTCATCTATAAAAGCCATTGATTCGAATTCATTAAATTGAAATTTTAATTGACTTGAACTCAAAAACGATTTAAACTTAAAATGATCGAAACACAAAATAATTTGAATAAGAGATCTAAAATTATTACAACGAAAAATCCAAAAATTAACATGAATGTGAAATCACTTAAACAAGTCTTTGCTTAGCAATGTGAAAACTAGACCAAAAGAATTCCTTCTTAGCATCTCTCTCTCTCTCTATATATATATATATAAGTTGGCTCAAGTTAATTACCTTAATGAACAAGGTTTTAATGGGAATTGCTACAATTTCAAAGCCTACCAAATGGTTTTCCAACAGGGGTTTAAGCTTAAATTTCCCTCCCTTTCTCTCAAAATCCAAGTCCTCAACCTCGTTACCGTTGTCACCGCCGACTGTCCCTCTACCGCCACTAAATAAAACAACTAAAAACCAAGAGCTTCGACAAGTTTTCCATCGTTTCGACCACAACGGGGATGGGAAAATTTCGAGTGAGGAACTCAGTGCTTACTTTGCTTCTATAGGAGACAACGTGTCAAGCAACGTGGTACGAAGGGTCATTAAAGATTTCGATAACGACGGAGATGAACTGTTGGGGTTTGAGGACTTCGTCAAGTTGATGGAAGGAGGTGACGATGGCGATGATATTAAGAGGGCGTTCGAGATGTACGAAGGGGACAAAGGGTGTGGGTGCATAACTCCGGTGGGGTTGCAACAAATGCTTGGTAGATTAGGGGATGTGAGATCATACGAAGAGTGTAAGGCCATGATTGGGGTGTTTGATCTTGATGGTAATGGAGTGCTTGATTTCAATGAATTTCAACATATGATGAAAGGTGTTGAACCAAATAGAAATGAAATAGTAAGTGTAAAGTAGAGTTGCATAAGTGAATGATTTATTGTGTAGTGATAAATGATTTGTGTTGTCGGGGTAACTCATTTCTCTTCTTTAGTCAATTTTGTTAAGAAGATTGTTGATCGTATAGATTTTTTTATGAAAAAAACACATCTATACGACCAACTATGAACAAGAAATATCGGTTGAGTCTTAGCTCAATGAATATCATTGTTGTTGCAACAATTAGGAGGATGTAAAATTCGAGCACATTTAAGTATATATTATCTTCTATTTAAGGGTTTGAGAAAAGTTATGATAGTAAATATTGAATCATATTTATATCGTATGTGATGTATCAATAATATATAATTACACATAAAAAATTATTGACAAAGTGGAATTACATTTTATTAAATAAGAATTATTTTAATAAAAAATTATAATTCACATAAAAATTCTATTAATATTGTAATTTTATATCTGCAAATTTTATCTAAAATATCAATTCAATAAACTATTTAAGTTCCATAAGTTGAATATTCTGCCATGAAAATGATCATATTTACTTATAACAATAAAATATAATGAATAACTTCTTTCCCTTACCATGTATATATATATATATGGTAAATTACACTTAATATCACTAAATTATTAGTAAGTTTAAGTTTTGGTCACTCAATTTTAAAAAATTACAAAATAATTCAATAATTCTAAAGTTTTCATTTAAATCATTGAAATATTCAAAATTTTTTATTTAAGCCACTATGCTATTAAGTTTTTTTAAAAAAGTCAGGCTAGTAAGTTCTAAGCGGCGATTTGACCATTAGTACGGTGGTTCAATACCCATCGACAAGTCGATCTAATGATCAGTGTTGGAGATCGGAGAAGAAAGCTATTTGGATTTTGGTTTGCAATTTCGTAATGTTCAAAGCTATTTCATGATAAAAAAAAACTAAATTGTAGAAGAAAAAAGGGTAGAAGAATTTTCGATTGGTGCAAGAAGTACGAATAGAAAAAGCCATATAATAACGATTTTAACAATTTATGCTAATTTTCTATTTGTGTCCGAGCAATGAAAGAAGAAGTCATTCTATGTTTTTGAATTTTTGTTTCTATATTTGAAAAAAATCCGAGTCATGGGCAAGAAAATAATACTTCAAATAAAGAATAATGTCAAAAAAGTAGAGAGAAAAAAACCCAATAAGAAGGAACTCGTTTGAATGTATTGATATTTAAGCAATTGAGTCATACAGTCATATGCAGACACCTGATTTAGGCAAGAAATTTGAGGGTTGATGATGTCAAAGCTTCGAATAAATTTTAACGAAGTTGTCGTGAAAATTTGTATGACAGTTTACGTGTGTTTTATGTTGATATGACAACTATTTATCTATGTCCATAAATAATTTAATAATTGTAATAATATTAAAAAAATTAAAAATCTCAAAATTAAAAAAGTTCATAAAAATTCAAAAAGAAAAAAATTAGTTTGTAAGTACACTTGAATTGCCATGTTTAAAAACTTAATGTTTTTGTCAGTATTTCCGTTAGAAAAAAAAATAATTCGACTCTTTTTGAAATGTTAATGGTCACATCCGACTTCTTTTTGGTCTAAATTTAATTTCAAAATAAATAAACAATTTAAAGGCAAAAACCTAATTGGACATACTAATAGCTATGAATAAGGACCTAATCGCGTAAACAAAAAATATGAGGGACAAAAACTGTAATTACCATGGCATTCTTTTTACATATTTATAATGTTCACAGGGGTAAAAAGTCTGGCGTGGAAGTTAATTATACTTTTGATTTTTGTTTGTGTTTTATAATTAATTTCAAAAGGAACAGAGATATATTTTGGTCAAATAGTTTGACCAAATGCTATTTGTGGACTTTGAGACAAAGGTGGGCCCTTACTGGCTTATGGTCCGAACTATAAATATCATCAACCGACTCGTAACAGTGTAAATTTGCTGTAATTTTATTTGGATCTTCGATCTTGAACAAGATTCGATCTGTCCATGCTGGAACTCGAACCTATAACACGTAATAAAATAAATAAATATAAAGAGAATCCATAGTTTAAAGATCAGATTAACTATACAATACTTCTCTAAATTATGTTTCAAATTTTAAATTAGCATCAAAACTTTAAAATTTTTTAATTGAGTCATTAAGGCATCAATATTATATAAATTAGTACCTTCTATCAAGGTGAATCTAAAAGTTTTGTTTAGAGAGAATCGAGATAATTTATTTTTTCGGGAGCTAAAATTTTGTTCTAAAGACTTAAATTAAATTATTAATCATTCATAGAGTTCAAAATTACAAATTTTTAAGTAAAAGGATAAAAAGGTTTAGATTGAATGTTTTAATTTTTTGGAGGAGCTTAAAAGAAGTTTCCCAATTTAACCAAGGGGTGGCTAAGGCCCTTGGCTTTGCTCTATTCACAAACTTAAGTGTTAAATACTAGCTCAGATTTAACGTGGAACATATTTAAAATATGTGGATCAAATGTTAAGCACGTGTGAATCTATTGCATGGACAACTTGAAATAGAGCTATCCATGCAATATGTACACATGTTTAAAATTTTGTCTATATATTTTAAATATGTTCTATGGTAGATTCAAAATGATATTTAAACGATAAGCTAACGTCTCGGGATGACCTAAACCCAAAATCATTCGAACCTAAAAATAATTTAAAAATTGAACCCTAGTATAGGATAACAAATAAAAAGAGGATTGTAGTTTATATATGCACCTTGTAACTTGTATCATAGTTGCTGCTGCCTATATTGTACTTATAAGTTGGTTTGAAGGCGAGTGTTCCCTCACAATATCCATCGAAAATCTGCCCTCTTTCAGCCTCTTGAAGGAGCTGATCTTTGCTTCTCAGCAGCTGAAAACAGCAACAAAGCAAAGTTGATGCAAATTAGGCAAATGATTGCTGAAAAGTTGAAAACTAGTGAAAGCTTGGTAAAGAAGTCTGTGAAGTATCGTTTGGTAAACTGATAGTACACATGTCCATTGATGCCATTTAGGGTTTGGGTTCAAACCTTACTAATGGCAAATGGTCACCATTTTCTTGGTAGGTGATTGTGCACCTCGTAGGACCTAATCCGACGAAGCACTCTCACTCCGTGAATCTTATGTAACTCTCAACAATGTCAAGAGACAAAATATCAGATTAAGGGATTTATCGACTTTAGACGAACAACACTTCAAATACTTCTCCCTAACGAGTCAGAAATCCCTCTAACAAGATTTTTTTTTTTTATAAAAAAAAAAAAAGGAAAGATGGACTGACTTTGTGAAGGTTTCTTTGTATTAAGTTCCGGGCGGGGTGGGTGTTGATGCCTTGGAGCCTGTAATTGAGGTCGCCCAACCATACGGTGATGTGTGCGGGGTTGGTGTAAGGGTTGTTGCAGTACTTGGAAAACAGAGAGTGCGATATGTGCCGGCACTGTGAATTTCTCTCTTCTACGTTCCGAGCATGAGCTGTTTAAGGACCAAATTATGAATCAAATCAAGGGGCTTTTTGAATGAATGAAAATCTTAATTGATATATAATTACACCTATCAATTCTCACTATTCGAATAATTTCTATCCAAATATGGTCCAATTAGCTTTGATAATAAAAAGTTAATAACTTCAATTTTCAACATGAAATTTATTGAATCCAAAATTATTCAAATCCAAAATGATTTAAATTTATCTGTACTCTAAATGACTCCAACCTAAAATAATCTGAATCTGAAATGATCTGAATTCAAGTGTCAAACCTAAATAATAATAAAGACCCGAAATGACTCGTCCAACAAACTCGAATAATCCAAAGCTTAAAACAACTCGAACACAAAATGACTCGAACTTGGAATGACCAAAATCCAAAATGATAATAAAATTTTAAAACTTAAATTGATTTAATTCAAATTGACTCAACCCATAACTAATTCAATTTGTCCGATTGTGACCTGGAATTTTAAAGCTTGAATAGATTCATCTATATTCAAATCTCAAACATGAAATGATTTGAACCCAAAATGATCTAAACTTAAAATGACCTAGACCCAAAACTTGAAATAATTCAAACTTAACCAAAACTTGAAATGATTCAAACTTAATTAAGTGTCAAAAATTGAACCAACATACCCAAAATGAAATGATTTGAACCCAAAATAATCTGAATTTTATATGCCTCGAACACAAAAGGACCTGAATATGAAATTATCCAAAAATTTTAAATTCCAAGCTAATTCGACTCAAATTGATTCAACCACAACTAATCCAAACCATCAATTGATATGAGGGTGGTAATAGATGCTCATAATTGAAACAAAACAGGGCTTACCAGCGAGATGACAAGTGATAAACACCAACTTGAGTCCTTTGTAATTGATACTGATTGCCACTGCCCCTTTCTTTCTTCTCCTCATTCCTCCACACCCTCCTACACCATGCTTATCCACCTTCATTTCTAAATTTTGTAATTGCCCCCACAAAAAAACACCAAAAATCAGTCACCCCATCTAAGCTTAAAAAAAGTATAATGATAAATTTATCTCTGAATCAATCACCACAAACCAACTACCATGAAAATTAATGAATAAAGATCAAATTGACAAAAAATGTAAACATTGAGTACTAAATTTATCATTATGTCAAAAAAATGTATATTAATTTACCTTCGACGAACATGTATGAATTCTTCGTTCCAAACACATATAGTTGCAGAGACTGCATAGTTGCCTCCCCCAACAATCTGATATTCATATACGTACATGTACATAGAGAGATTAAATGCAAGTCTTAGGACAATAAAGAACACAAGAGAGAAACTTACTCGTGAGTATCAACTAGAGCATCCTGCAATAATCTTGCAAGGTCCTTTCTAGGCACTTCCTGCAAGCCAACCACAAGTAAATCGAACCCACGGTTGTTCCCAAACAGCTCCACCAGATCTTCATACGAGACCTTAATATATATATATATATATATACACACACATATATGTTATTATACTGCAAGATCATGAATCATTTGATTAAGATTATTACAAGAACTTGGATTTGATTCAAACCTGTCCATTCATGTTCCAAGTGACCATGCAAATGCAAAGGTCGGAATTTGTGGAGAAATTACAGAGATTATCAGCCATTACAGACTTTATTCCATCATGGGTTGGAACTGGTTTGTTGAGAGAATCGTCAATGGCTAGTTTCTTCCTCTTTGATCTTTTCACGTACCCTTTACCACCCTGTATTGTGTTGTAATTTCCCATAGCTTTTTAGCTTGTTGATTGATTAACCTTACCAGCAAGAGGTGTGATTTTAATATAAATACGAAAGCTTTTTTTGGTTTTTGCCTTTGGCGGTGAAGATTTTGAAAGAAAATAATGGGTTAATATACCATTTGGTACTTAAATTTGGTCACAATTTTCACTTTATTGCTTGATCTTTTTTGTTCCAATTAAATACTGAGTTTAGCTTTCATGTTCAATTTAGGAATTGAGATTTATTTTAAGGGGGGTTGGCTCTCTTTCTAGAAAAGACACTTTAGTGGTACTGCTTTTACCACCAAGACTCTTTAAAGGCATGGGTTCGAATCTCATTAATGCTAAATGCAAAACATTTCTTTGGTGGACTAAGCGCTCCTGTCAAACTCTGTGAACCCCTTTGGGCTCTCTTTGGAGTCGGAATACAAAAACTCAAGGCTAAAATTAAGTATAGACATCCTGAGAACAATACTTTCATTGAGGGTTCGAGACTGACCTAGAGATCAACCCCCCTTAATAGTGTTTTTTTTTTTTCCTATAACACGTATCAAACATTTGTTAGGTCATATGATGTTATTTAGTTTTGATATCAAATAGAATATTGATGTTGAACTTAAGTAAAAAAAACTTAAATACTAAATTGAATATTGAAGCTAAAATCAAGTACTAAACGATATATTAACCCGATAATAAAAGTCAAATAGTTTGAAATCTTCTGTCAAATGATAAAATCTTATTGGAAAACTATGATTGTACTGTCTTTTTTGGTCTACAAGTTAGGTTTGGGAAATTTGACAATATTAAAGGTTGTATAGTAAAAGTTGAAAACGACAATGTTTAGCCATTTCTAACAAGCAAACCCTTGCAAGGATATGCATCCATTGAACAACATATCTAATGGTACTATGAGCAATGATAAGCTAAACTAGAAAATGTCGATGGGGCTTTCAAGATTTTGTTTGAAGGGTTTACGTGGTAAGTAAGTTTTGAATTGCATTTTGCTTCCTCTATTAAAAAAATAGGTAAACCGATTCATTTACGTTAAATGATTTTTCTGTTAAAGATTTTATCCATTTCAATTATTAAAAATCGATCCATATATGTTAACATAAGTCACGTGTAACTGTTTAGTTGTTTCGTCAGTTACGCCACTTTTTAATAGTAGAAATTAATGAAATTTTTAACGTAAAAGATCCGTTTGATCTTTGATCTAACATACAATGATTAATTTGTCTATTTTTTAAATAAAAAGAGTAAAATGCAATCTGACTCTTAGTACATACTACAGAAACGTCCATAATACTTTTACTTATTTATGATATTTTTAATGAAAAAATTTAAATATATTTATGTAATATATATTGAAATTGGAAGTCTCTACATTGTTTGAAAGTTGAAACCATTAATGAGGACCATAATTTTTCCTTTTGTTTGAACCATAGAAAGCATTGTCAAAAATCAATATATGATCCATTTGGTTTGCTTGTAAGTTGATCTAACTTGCAATATTGTACCAAAGTTCTATTATTGATAAAGATGTAGGCGGTGCGATGTATAAACTAAACTTCCATCTTAAATATTTTTTTGTTTTACGGGTTAAGTGATAACGAGTTCGATGTATATTAAATAGAAGGGTAAATTACATTAATAGTTATTCAATTAGTAAGTATTTTTTTATCGCTTAAATATGAAAAATTACAAAATGATCACTTAATTATTCAATTTTATCTTTTTTAATCATTAGTTGATAAATAGCTAACGAAAATACGACGTAACACCTTTTAAAGTTGGCATAATAATAACTTTAACCCTCAACCTTTATTCGTTGTGTTAGTTTAATTTTGAGTCTATAAAAAATTAATAATTCATAATATATGAGCTAGGGTTAAGCTTAAGTCCGAACCGACCTATTCTATTTTTTAATTTTGTAATATATTATATTGTCGTTTTAATATATTCGAGGTATGAGCACATGTAGGAGATAATCTAAAAGACTTTGGAAGTTCAAGATAATACGATGACGTTTTAGTAAGTAAAATGCGTAGGACACTATCGTGTATTCCTTGAACGTTATCCTCTCCCAGTCTCACAGCTGAACTCTGCTACTCTTTTTAACACCATCACAAGAAGGCTACTGTTTTTAGCTAATCACAAATCCATATTTTCCCTTTCACAAAATAAGAAAATGGCTCTTTCAATTTCTTCCTTAACATCATCCCTTTCTTCCCTTTCATTTTCCTCTCAGATTTCCCGGAATCCAAGCAGTATCTCAATTCCCCAACCACCGAAAAACTTGCCCATTTCCCTGTCCTCTAAACCCACTCGTTCCCTTTCAATTTCCGCTACGGTGGCTGCTCCGATTGAGACTGAACCGGTTGAGAACCTCAAGAAGTTAGTTAAGTCTAGGCTCCCTGGTGGGTTTGCTGCTCAGACTATTATAGGGACGGGACGAAGGAAATGTGCCGTTGCTCGTGTGGTTCTTCAGGAAGGAACTGGGAAGTTCATTATCAATTACCGTGACGCTAAGGTAAAAAATTGAACTATTAAGTTTCAGGATGTATGTGTAGCAGTCAAATTAGCTGTCTTTAAGATGTTTGATAAAATGTTTGTGTTGGGCCAAATCGAGTTGTAGAAGAAATATTAGTGACCCAAAGTCAAATTAGTTGCCTTTCAGATGTTTGATAATATGTTTGTGTTAGACTAATTCAAGTTTTAGAAGAAAAATGAGTAAAGCAAAGACAAATTAGTTGTCTTTCAGATGTTTGATAATATATTTGTGAAGTGTGGTGTAATATGCAATTTGATACACGAATTTTAATTTGGTGTAATTATACACATTAAACTTAGTCGTGGTTTATATATATACATAAAATTTTGATTTTGATTTAATTATTTATATTTAAAGAAATGAATACATTTATTTTCGTATCAGATTAATATAATTGTTAAATGCAATATATCAACTTAAAATGGTGTTAATTTGATGATGTTGTTAGTGATTTATAAAAATTGAATCAAATTAAATCTTCATGAATGACATTAAGCATTGAATCAAGTTTCATGTCTAGCTTTGATATTTATGCTTATGTTTGTGTTAGGCTAATAGGCCAATTCAAGTTTTTGGAAGAAAAATAGTTGCCTTTCAGTTGTTTGATAATCTATTTGTTAGGCTAATTCAAGTTTGAGAAGAAAACAAATAAGACCAAAAGACAAGCTAAGAAGTATGATTAGCAATTGCCATATAATGCTTTGAATTTTTTGGTTCAGGAGTATCTTCAAGGGAACCCATTATGGTTGCAGTACATAAAAGTTCCATTGGTGACATTGGGGTATGAAACGAGTTATGATGTATTCGTGAAGGCTCACGGAGGTGGGCTTTCGGGACAGGCACAGGCAATTTCACTCGGCATTGCTCGTGCATTGCTGAAGGTGAGTGCCGATCATAGGAGTCCGTTAAAGAAAGAAGGACTTTTGACCAGAGATTCAAGGGTGGTGGAGAGGAAGAAAGTTGGTCTCAAGAAGGCTCGTAAAGCTCCACAGTTTTCCAAACGTTAAGTGGATGGAAAACTGGGGATATATATACATTGCTTTCATGGTTGGTTTTGTAGAAAATCTTTTCTTCTCAGTAACATTTGCTGATGAATTTTTTTTACAAAATTCTAAATTGAAGAAGAACCCCTTTTGATAATGTACATCTTGTTCTTGATTGGTTGTGCTTATGAATATTTCTCCTGCATTTCATGTGAGGATTGTTGATCCTTAGTTTATTCTTACTTAAGGGTGAATGTACCATCGAGGTATCTATACTATGAGGTTAGATTGCATTTCGTTCCTTTTACTAGGTTAGATCCAAGAGGAGATTGAATTTTTTTTTTCTTGTTAAAAATTTTATTCGTTTCAATTGTTAAAAGCTATAAGCTCGAGTCAAAATTTCATCATTAAGTGCATTTATAGCTTCCACTACATAGATTTGTGTAATGCAATTGACAAAAGAATACCATCCAAAAGGTCCTAGAAGTGAATTTCAGAAATAGTATAAGCTAATTTTTATGAGAATTATTTTTCTGAAAAAGTTAATATTTTTTGGTATTTAAATGAATTAAGTAAAATACTTTTCGTTGTTTGATAGATTTTTTTAAAAATATTTTATAACATTGTTTTTAATAAGAAAAAACATACATTTGAAATTTATGGTAGGTAGTGATGATTACACAGTGATATTAAAGGTCCGTATGTTTACATGTAAAAGGTTTTACGGAAAATATTTTCTGCATTTTCCTGTGTTTGTTTCACAGAAAACAACTTGGTCAATAGAAAATGACTTGCAAGTCAACGTAAAATAAGCCATTTTTCTTGTAAAATGACTTACCCTTTTTGAAAAGTGTAAATCATTTTCTGAAAAAGAACTCCTCTATAGATAATTTTATTTTTATATAAAAATTAACTTAAATCAAGCTTAATATTATTATATTGATAATAAATTTTATTTTTATCTTTAAAATATTTAAAATTATTAAAATATTATATTTTTCAATATTATTAAACATATTTAATTATTTATTTTTAGTCATATAATAATTATTAATATTTCAATTTTATTTTAATAATAAATTTTAAAAAATAACAATTTAAAATAATATTATTCATATATTATTGAAAATATTCAATATTAATATTTTAATAATAAATATTCATTACAATTATACATATATTAATAATAAATGTTTTGTAGTATTAAGGTTAAAATAAGTCATAAGTCTACGAACACTTCACAGATTTGCAATTTAGTTTTCTACTTTTATTTTCAAGAATTTAGTCCCTTTACTTTTCAAATTTGAAAATCAAGTCCAATCGTTGACATCGTTAATTTTTTTTTGTCAATTTTATTGATGTCACATTTTCAAATAAAAGATACTCACTTGGTAATCATGTAATTAAAAAATGACATTGTAATAAACCTGAATTTAACATAATAGTTCTAATATATGCAAAAATAATGAAAAATATAAAATTATAGATAAAAATAAATTCAATTAAACAATGAAAAAAATAAGAAAATCTGAAACGTATGTTTGTTTCGTTAAAAATAACTTTTATGAAATATTTTTAAGAAATCTACTAAACAACAGAAAATATTTTACATAAATTCATCCAAACACTAGAAAATATTAGTTTTTTCAAAAAAGTAAATCATTTTCCGGAAATCATTTTCAGTGAAACAAACGGAGCCCAAGATGAAATTATAGTAAATAGTAAATCTTCATGATGCTAAATTTTATAATGAATTATTTTATTAAAGTGCTTATATGATGAAAAATAAATTACATGGCAATAGGGACTAAATTGAAAAATATACAAAATTTTAAGTATGAAACAATTTAATATGTGAATAAGGAAACTATGATAAAAATTTAACGAATGTGTTACGAGATGATGAAATATGCATAAAGAATTATAAAAGTGAAATTGTGAAAAATATGAAATTTTTATCATGACAATGACTAAATTGTTAAACTTAAGAAAATATATGAATTAAATAATAAAAATGAAATACGTAGAACTATAATACAAATTACAAATAATACATATCTGACGAACTAAAATTAATATTCAATTCAATACAAAACCACGCATAAACTTGGCACATAAAAAATCCCAATACCAACAAAGCCACCAACATGTCTATGCACAGATACATAATAGAGTTTAACAAAGTTGTGTGAGATGAGCAAATGAAGCTAGAAGCTAAAATTATTTGCCATCAATTTATTCTTACCTGCTCTTATAGGGAATAGAATTCGTCTGTCACTCACCAAACCTGTATTTAGACATCATATCATAAATTCATCAAATGAGAAGTAATAATAACAGATATGAATGAATGATGCTGCAGATGTAGAGATCCTTATTCACAAAAATGGAATGCTCAAATCTTTTTTACATAATTCTTGAATGTGATTAGAATTAAGAATATTCTTATTTAAAATTAAATTTCAAAAGTTGATAATCACCTTCAAATCGCAATAAATGGACGGCCTGCCGGCCATGTTGGGCCAATCCTCTTCTCTCAATTTCTTACAGTGTCTTTTCAGTTGGGGGCATCCAATGATCCATAGCGTTTGCAGCGCATTGAGGTTACGTACCTCTTGGGGCAATGTCAAACCCCTACAATTATAAATCGTCAGATATCGAAGAGAAGAGAGGTGTTGGATACTCCTTGGCAATGAGGTTAACTCTGGGCATTCACCAATAACTAAGCGTTGGAGTGAAGTCAGATATCGTACCCCCTCAGATAAAGAGGCAAATGTCTTACACTCACAAATCTCCAGTGAAGACAAGGAAGATAAGCCTTGCAATCCATTTACAGGAAGGGATACAAGGCTGTCACAACAATCTAACCTCAAAGTTTCTAAAGAGCTGAGGTTTTGTAGTCCTGCAGGCAAGCTTTCAATTGAGGGACATCGAATAACCAAGTCTTTAAGGGAGGCTAGATTATCCAGCAGATCGGATGAAGACTTTAGATTACAATAAAGAACATCCAAACTTCGAAGTTGCTTTTGAGTTTGCAGTAGTCCATCCGGTAACTCATTGAAGTCACTAATGCAGAGAGAGGTAAGAACAGTGGCATTCATAATCAAAGGTGTGAGTAAACTAACATTAGTTCCTCCAATATCTAGCTGTTTTAGAGATTGAATCATTGGCATTTTAACCAACTTAGGACAATCATTGATAGTTATTGAACTCAGGAGAGGAAAATGTTCTCTACCATTCACTGTTGTCCATTCCTCCAAACATGGCGCCTTACGTATGCTGAGAACCTCGAGTGATGGAAAAGAACTTTCCATATCACCATAGAAGGTGTCGTCAAAATACTTCAGAGCACCCATAATAAAAATTTTAAGGACCTTAAGGAAGCGCAATTTCCCTAGAGGTGGTAGTTGATGGCATCTTTCACAGTTTTCTACTGAGATTTCAACAAGGTTTGGTAGAAGCAGATCCATCATCCAATATGGAAACATCAAACCTTGGTAATCAATTATGCATAACTTCTTCAAGTTTGAATGAGGTTGGAGAGCACTAAGAATCTCTTCATCATTTTGATGATGAGAGTTCTCGTTGCCGCATACTCGCCAAGATAAGCTAAGAGATCTTAAATTGTGCTTCTTTATCAAATTTGCCTTTTTAGCTTCCATCGAACTCTTCACGTTGTAAAGTCCTTTGATGCTCAATTCCCCCTCAAGGGCCAACTCTTTCAACTCATCAATGCCGCAACCTTCTTCCTTCCCCACAATGAACATGCTAAGCTTTCGCAGAAAAGACAATTGTCCCAATGCAACAGGCATGGAAGTTAGTGCATGGCAACCTCTGATGTCCAAGTACCTAAGGTTTTTCAAGTTCTTCGTACCTTTGGGTAACTTTTTAAGCTGGAAACAATCTTTGAGGCTCAATGTCTGCAAGCTATGAAGAGAGCTTGTTGATTCAGGTAAAGTTTTCACAATAAAACCGTGAAGGCAAAGATACCTCAAGTGTTTCGAATTTTTAAATGCAATATTGCTAATATAAGAAGCAGAATCCAACACCTTGAGATACTTTTGTTTGCTGATGAAACGGGAAGCATTAGAGAGATAGCTGCATAGGATCAAAGATTGCAGCGGTTGCACTGTGGTTAAGTCCTTAATGTTTGTCGATGATTTGCTATTATAAACCAACAAGTGACGAGCAGTTTTTGGAATTTGTGACCCCTCATTTGCGTCAATCACACTGCACTCTTGTCTCATAATCCATGTTGCAAGGTCATGGATGAGATCATGCATTTTACATGTAACAGTTCCATCGATATACTCTTTGATTTCTTGAAAAAAGGACCTCCGAGTTAATTCAGAGAATATTTCACAACCCATATCATGCAAATCCAATGCTCCTCGAGAAGGAATAAATCCATTTGCCATCCATAGTCCTATAAGCTTGTCCTTTGTCATGACAGAATCTTTGGGAAATATCGAGCAAAATGAAAAACATTGTCTCATATACGGTGGAAGATGTTCATAACTTAGCTTCAACACAGCTAAGATTCTTCTTCCCTCATCTTCCAAATCCCAGATCTTACTATCTTTGACACGTAACCATTCACTTTCTTGACTTCTAAAACGCAATATGCTTCCTATGGCCTTAATTGCCAATGGTACCCCTCCACATCTCTGCACTATTTGCCTCCCAATTGTTTCCAGGTTGGCGTTGCTTCCGTTCGTTCCCATCCCAAAGGCTCTTTGCCTGAATAAAGACCAAGAATCGTCATCCGACAGATATCCCAAGCGATAGAAAGGAGTTGTAGCCATCATAAGAGCAACTTTCTCAAGTCGAGTAGTGACCATCACTGCACTTCCTTTCCGGCCACACTGTAGAGCTTGTTTCAATCTATCCCAGTTGTCATGGTACTCATTCCACACATCATCTAGTACGAGCAAAAACTGTTTCCCAACAAGCTTCTCCACTAAACACCGCTGCAGAGGATCTAGCTCTTGGATATCACCCGAGTTCCCTCCAAAGGATTCCACAATCGCTTTAGTCAACCTTTTTATATCGAAATCATCAGATACACACACCCAACCTCTCAAATCGAAGACTTGGGCCACATTTTCGTCATTGTAAACCAATTGAGCGATTGTTGTCTTACCAAGAACCCCCATTCCGCATATTGCATAAACAGAGAGGTCAACATGGTGGCTCACATTACTAAGTAACATACTAACTATCTTTTCCTTCTCATCAGCTCTACCAAGTACTTCCGATTCTGTCACAAGGGAGCTGGTTTGCCTATCCTCATTCCGTTCAATTTCAGCTTCTCCCACACCCTCTCTCAAGTGGAACTTACTTTTCTCCCCAGCAATGGCATCTAATTTCTCCCTTACATTCTTAAACTTACGTGCCATATCTAAGCGAAACAAGAGCGGATTCCGCAAAGAAAAGAAAGTGGTTACCTGGCTTCTTGCATCCCTATGCAGGCTACGGCTAAGAGCTTCGGTGTTGAAATCATCAAGCACAACTTCTAGATCGTAAGCTGCTTGTTTGAGCTTCCCAAGCCAGTTCTTGATAGCTTCACTCTTCCATTGCTTCTTCTCTGCATCTTGGAGCACAGCTTGGATTGTAGTAAGAGTACTTTCAAGACTCTCAACTTCTGTTTTGAGGCTCCCAGCAAGTTCCAGCCCTTTCGAGGACCACGAGTTCAAGCTGTCCAACATTGTACTGACAAGAGGTGAAAGAAATACCTCTGCCATGTAACTAAAGAACCAACAATGGATATATTCAAAGACAAAGAAAGAAACAATTTCACATAAATTTGGATCAGCCTGAATGAGTAAACAAAGAAAAGCTACTGTTTCCAGTTAGGGTTAACAATGGATTGGATTGACTTGGCGTTGTATGCATATGAACCACACTTTTTATTATGGCGATAAATTATGTGGAAAAAGGGAAAGAAAGTAGAAAGCATTGAAAATAATGCATAATGCATATGCGTGTAGGACCAAGTGTCAATAATTACATTGCAGTTTCCTTGCAATTCCAAGGAAAGAAATAACGTACACTTAGTCATACCAAATGCATCTGCGTATGCATTGAAAATAATGCAAATGCGTGTAGGACCAGCGACGAAGAAAATAGAAAGAAATGCTAAAGAATATTATTCTGTTTTTATTTAAATTATTCAGTTGTTAAAGTTGTTATTGTATTATCTTTTTTGTTTATATAATTTAAATTAATTGAAAGTTTTTATTCCCTTTAAAACTTTAAAGATTTGCAGATTAAAGTTCATGCAGCTTTATTTTTTAATTTTTGATATTGATCGTTAGATCGATATGAATTTAAGGTGTGTTTTTTTATTCATTGATGTGTAATAATCCATCATATTGGTCGTTCAGTCAATACTTGAAACTCACTAATCAGACTTCTCAAAAAAAACTTAACAACATAGTGAATTAAATAAAACTTTCGAAAAATTCTATAATGATTTTTTTCACATGTTTTAAATAGTGATCAAAACGTAAATTTACTAATAATTTAATGATCTTGGTGTGATTTAACCTGATTTAATTCAAAAAAGTCAAACAATAAAAAAATATTAAGGTACAAAAACAAGTTATAAATAATACATATCCTTATCTATTATAATTAAAATCAAGGATTATAAAATAAAATCAAATTAATATTTGAAAAATATAAGGTAAACTAAAATTATTTGACACAAAATTTTAAATCAAAATAAATTTAAAAATAACTTGTACTTGATTTCCAATACCCTTATTTCTTCTAGTTAGAGGCAAAATTAAACGGTTGAAAGGGGCCGGTCTCCTTAAAATGGAATTTTTTTTATTTCTGTTCTTTAAAATTTTAAATTAATAAAAGCAAAATTATATTTTAGCATCTATAACATAAAATTTTGATAGCTTTATTTTCTAATCGACATTGACCATTAGATTAACTTGAATCTAAGTAATGATTTTTTACTCGTCGATATGTACTAATCCATTACACGATGGTTGATATGTACTAATCGACATTGACCCTTAGTTTCATTAATTTTTTTTTTTTTCTTTCTAATAAATCTATCCACTAATCTATAAAGAACACCCACAATTATAAGTAGAAGTATAATACAAATTACAAATAATACATATCCAAACAATTAAAATTAAAATCAATTCAATACAAAACACAACAGATTGAAAATCGGAACATATTTGAATCTAGACTAAAATAGATTTGAATAAACAATGTTGATGAGCTCGCAATCTTGAGGTCTGGATTTACCAATGCATGGATGGGCATTTTACAACAAATCATATCCCAGATTCATTAAATGAAAACTAATAATAATATATATGAATGAATGATATTGCAGATGTAGAGATCCTTATTCACAAAATGTAATGGTCAAATCCTTTATACATAATTCTTGAATGTGAATAGAATTAAGAATCACCTAGTTAAGAATATGAATGGATGGAATGTGGGCTATGTTGGGCCAATCCTCTCCTCTCACTTTCTCACACCGTCTTTGCAGATGGGGGCATGCTGCGATCCTTAGCTTTCCCAGTGCAGTGAGGTTACGTATCCCTTGGGGCAATGACATCAACTTACAGCAATTCCCCATCGCCAATCTTTTAAGCAAGGTGAGATGTTGTATCTCATCTGGGAGAGAAATTAAACCCCTACAAGACCAAATCTGCAGATTTCGAAGAGAAAAGAGGTGTTGGATACTCCTTGGCAATGAGGGTAACTCTGGACATTCAAGAATAAGTCTGTCTTGGAGTGAGGTCAGACATTGCACTCCCTCAGATAAAGAGGCTAATGTATTACAATGTTGAACCTGCAATGAAGACAAGGAAGATAAGCCTCGCAATCCATGTGCCGGAAGGGATACAAGGCTGCTACAAAAAGTTAAATACAAATCTTCTAAAGAGCTGAGGTTTTGTAGTCCTGCAGGCAAGCTTTCAATTGAGTGATCTTGAATATCCAAGTATTTAAGGGATGATAGATTATCCAGCAGATTGGATGAAGGCTTTAGACTACAGTTAGAAACATGCAAGCTATCAAGCTGCTTTTGATTTTGCAGTAGTCCATCCGGTAACTCATTGAAGTTACTAATCCGGAGAGAGGTAAGAACAGTGGCATTCATAATCAAAGGTGTGAGTAAACTAACATTAGTTCCTCCAATATCTAGCTCTTTTAGAGATTGAAGCATTGGCAGTTTAACCAACTTAGGACAAGAATCGATAGTTAACGAACTCAGGAGAGGAAAATGTTCTCTACCATTCTCTGTTGTCCATTCCTCCAAACATGGCGCCCCACATATTCTGAGAACCTCAAGTGATGGAAAAGAACTTTCCATATCACCATAGAAGTTGTTGTCAATATACTTCAGGGCACCCATTCCCTCAATAGTAAGGACCTTAAGGAAGCGCAATTTCCCTAGAGGTGGTAGCTGATGGCATCTTTCACAGTTTCCTAGTGAGATTTCAACAAGGTTTGGTAGAAGCAGATCCATCATCCAATATGAAAACATCAGACCTTGGTAATCAATTATGCATAACTTCTTCAAGTTTGAATGAGGTTGGAGAGCACTAAGAATCTCTTCATCATTTTGATGATGAGAGTTCTCGTTGCCGCATACTCTCCAAGATAAGCTAAGAGATCTTAAATTGTGCTTCTTTATCAAATTTGCCTTTTTAGCTTCCATCGAACTCTTCACGTTGTGAAGTCCTTTGATGCTCAATTCCCCCTCTAGGGCCAACTCTTTCAACTCATCAATGCCGCAACCTTCTTCCTTTCCCACAATGAACATGCTAAGCTTGCGCAACAAAGACAATTGTCCCAATGCAACAGGCATAGAAGTTAGTTCAATGCAATATCTGGTGTCCAAGTACCTAAGGTTTTTCAAGTTCTTCGTACCTTTGTGTAACATTTGAAGACTGTGACAATATTTGAGGCTTAGTGTCTGCAAATTATGAAGAGAGCTTGTTGATTCAGGTAAAGTTTTCACACGAGAATAGTCAAGGCAAAGATACCTCAATTGTTTCGAACTTTTAAATGCAATATTGCGATAATCAAAACCCAAATCCAACACCTTGAGATACTTTTGTTTACTGATGAAACGGGAAAGATTAGAGAGGTTAATGCCATCGCCCACTAGGATCAAAGATTGCAGCGGTTGCAATATGGCTAAGTCCATAATGCTTGTCGATGAACTGCTATACAAGTGACGAGCAGTTTTTGGAATTTGTGACCCCTCATTTGGCTCAACCACACAGCACTCTTGTCTCATAATCGATGTTGCAAGATCATGGATGAGATCATGCATTTTACACGTAACAGTTCCATCAACATACTCTTCGATTTCTTGAAAAAAGGACCTCCTAGTTAATTCAGAGAATATTTCACAACCCATATCATGCAAATCCAATGCTCCTCGAGAAGGAATAACTCCATTTGCCATCCATAGTCCTATAAGCTTGTCCTTCGTCATGACAGAATCTTTGGGAAATATCGAGCAAAATGAAAAACATTGTCTCATATACGGTGGAAGATGTTCATAACTTAGCCTCAACACAGCTAAGATTCTTCTTTCCTCATCTTCCGAATCCCAGATCTCACTATCTTTGACACGCAACCATTCACTTTCTTGACTTCTAAAACGCAGTATGCTTCCTATGGCCTTAATTGCCAATGGTACCCCTCCACATCTCTGCACTATTTGCTTCCCAATTGTTTCCAAGTTGGCATTGCTTCCGTTCGTTCCCATCCCAAAGGCTCTTTGCTTGAATAAAGACCAAGAATCATCATCCGACAAACATCCCAAGCGATAGAAAGGAGTTGTAGCCATCATAAGAGCAACTTTCTCAAGTCGGGTAGTGACCATCACTGCACTTCCTTTCCGGCCACACTGTAAAGCTTGTTTCAATCTATCCCACTTGTCATGGTACTCATTCCACACATCATCTAGCACGAGCAAAAACCGTTTCCCAACAAGCTTCTCCACTAAACACCGCTGCAGGGGATCTAGCTCTTGGATATCACCCGACTTCCCTCCAAAGGATTCCACAATCGCTTTAGTCAACATTTTTATATCGAAATCATCAGATACACACACCCAACCTCTCAAATCGAAGACTTTGGCCACATTTTCGTCATTGTAAACCAATTGAGCGATTGTTGTCTTACCAAGACCCCCCATTCCGCATATTGCATAAACAGAGAGGTCATCATGGTGGCTCACATTACTAAGTAACATACTAACTATGTTTTCCTTCTCATCAGCTCTACCAAGTACTTCCGATTCTGTCACAAGGGAGCTGGTTTGCCTATCCTCATTCCGTTCAATTTCAGCTTCTCCCACACCCTCTCTCAAGTGGAACTTACTTTTCTCCCCAGCAATGGCATCTAATTTCTTCCGTACATTCTTAAACTTACGTGCCATATCTAAGCGAAACAAGAGGGGATTCCGCAAAGAAAAGAAGGTGGTTACTTGGCTTCTTGCATCCCTATGCAGGCTACGCCTTAGAGCTTCGGTGTTGAAATCATCAAGCACAACTTCTAGATCGTAAGCTGCTTGTTTGAGCTTCCCAAGCCAGTTCTTGATAGCTTCACTCTTCCATTGCTTCTCCTCTGCATCTTGGAGCACAGCTTGGATTGTAGTAACAGTACCTTCAAGACTCTCAACTTCTGTTTTGAGGCTCCCAGCAAGTTCCATCCCTTTCAAGGACCACGACTTCAAGCTGTCCAACATGGTATCGACAAGGGGTGAAAGAAAGACCTCTGCCATGTCCTCTCTCTCTTAAAATTTCACAACCAGGAAAGTAGCAATTGGTAACTAAGGAACCAACTATGGATATTCAAAGACAAAGAAAGAAACAAATTCATATAAATTTGGATCAGCCTGAATGAGTAAACAAAGAAAAGCTACTGTTTCTAGTTAGTGTTAACAATGGATTGGACGACTTGGAGCTTGTATGCATAATTGCATATGAACCAAACTTTTGACTATAGCAATAAAGTATGTGGAAAGAATGAAAGAAAGCAGAAAGCATTGAAAATAATGATATGCGTGTAGCACCAAGTTTCGGGAATTACATTGCACTTTCCACTTTCAAGGAAAGAAATATGATTCCAACTTGAGAGTTACAACAATGGAAAGAACTAATATTCATGAATGTACATTTAGTTATACCAAAATGCATATACGAATGCATTCACAATTACCAAAAATAATGGGTGATGGGTGAAAAATAAATAAAGAAAATAAGTTTTGAATGCGACCAGAAGAAAACAGAATACATTCAATTATCCAAAAGTTTTTGTTTAAATTTCATCTGTCTATGGGTCGGATCCTAACAAAATTCTAAGTTCGTTTGATAAGTTTGGATCCAGTCTGACTCAAAAAATGGGACTAAATTTTTGTCCAAACTCAGTCCAGATTTTAAATACTAAACTTGGACTCAACTCGGCTCGTATTAATTTTTTTTTATTTTATTTTTTATAAAAAAATATAATACATTAAAAACACTAAAAACTTTAAATAAATGCTTCTCAACAAATTAAAAATAAAAGTTAAAAAAATCTTTATATTTAAATAACAACAACAAAGCAACAAATTTTTTTTTTTACAAATTCGAGTTAAACCTAAGCAAAAAAATCTTACCAAAGGCCTAGTCCATTTTCCAAATGGGCCTCATTTTTTTTAAAGTCCATTTTTCTAGTCTATATTTTTGCTCTAACCTACTTTTCGTGTGGATTTTCAGGCGAGTTATATTATGAGCAGGTCTAATTTAAATCACTAAAGTATTAAAGTCATTAACATATGACCTTTTCTGTTCGTACTACTTACAGTAATTAAAAATTGTTAATCTTCTTTTTTGTAGTTTTTTTTTTTTTTTTTTTTTTCAAGAAACAAGTTTAGAATATCACATACATACAAACCACAATTTAAAATATATATTTTTTACTTGTCGATATATTAATTTACCATACATATCGTTAAATTACCGCTTGTAACTCGCTAAGCTGAGGTTAAAAAAATCTTTTACAGCCCAATTTAAATCAAGAAAGCCCAATAATAAAGAGTGTTCAGGAACACAAACAAGTTAGCAGCTGATTATAGATTCAGAGAGTATTAAAGTTCCCGACTTTCAGCGCCAGTGATTTTGATCTCAAAATCCTTAGACCCCCCTAAACCCCAATTCCCAATTTAATTCCTATCGTTCCAATTCAAATCTCTTGAAATTTTCTTTTCAATTTTCAACCATCATTCCTCGTCAAATGTCCTCTTCAATCTTCAACAACAACAGCATTTCAATCTCGGTTTCAGATGACGATCCCGATGAAGTGGGTCGAATGCGGGTTCGGGTCCGACGGAAACGAAAGAAACACGGCGACCAGCGCGGCCGGACGGAGTGCACTCAACTACTCATTCGTTGGTTCGTCAAGTATTGGATACTCCTCGTTTTCCTCCCGGCCGCCGCCCTTCTGATTTTCGAGGCCACCAGGATCGGTAAAAAGCCCGGTTTGGCTGTCAACTCGGGAGTTAATGAAGTGAAGAAACCCGGTTCGTTAGGTAACAAAGAGCCCATAAGTAAAGTTAAGGAACTAAGCAATTTGAACCGGTTAGATCCAACCACTCATGTTGTCGGTGGTGTTAGAGAACGTGAGTAGAATATCAATCAATTGAAATCCCACTTTTTTTCAGCTTTATTTATAATGAAATGTGAAATGTTTTCATTTTTTGTGTCCAGAATTGTTACCAAAGTAGGAAATACATGTGTGTGTGTGTGTGTGTGTGTGCAGGTCAATGAATAAATGAATGACAATGCTTTTGGAATCTATCAGGTTGCTTGAAGCTCCTACCAGCTGAGGAACTTGAGCATTTGGAGCTTCCTTTGACTGAAGAATCAAATAGTAATCTTGTTAAAAGACTAGTGTACATATCGGATCAAGAAACTCCGTACGGTGCCGGGGATTCTCCCAACTCTTGGCAGCGTATTAATGACACACGATTTAATCTATTCACCGGACATCAAACCATGGATGAGAGAGAGAAAAGCTTTAAGGTTTTGATGTTAAACTTGCAAAAATATGGCCTTTTTTTTTTTTTTTTTAATTTCCCAATGTTTAGATTATGCTTATATCTGTATGGAAATTGTTTGGTCAGGTGAATGAGACTACTGTTATACATTGCGGTTTTTATAGTGAAAATGGTGGTTTTAAAATATCTGATGAAGACAAAAGTTATATGCAAAGTTGTAAAGTTGCAGTTTCTACTTGTGCGTTTGGTGGTGGAGATGATCTTTATCAACCTATAGGAATGTCAGAGGCATCACTTAAAAAGGTGAGATCGTAAATTATGCTGAAGACTTACTTTCGGGATTAGATGTTCAAGATTTTGAATCTTTGCTTAAGTTGTGCTCTTTGTTGATGTAGGTTTGCTATGTTGCATTTTGGGATGAAATTACACTTGCGGCACAAGAATTACAGGGCAATAAGATTGGTGACGATGGATTTATAGGGAAATGGCGTATTGTGATTGTGAAAAACCTTCCTTTCGTAGACCAAAGGTTGAATGGGAAAATTCCCAAGGTATGATTCATATATAGTGTAGATAAAAAGGGAAATAATATATATTTTTTTTAACTTTTCAATTTCTTCTGTTGGAAACTTTAGATCATTATATTCATATATCCATGCAGTCAGTAGTTTAAAATTAATTTTGACCTCAAATTTCATAGACGGTCTTAGAGAAAGTATGATCAGCCTACATCATTTAATGGCTGTTTTCTTCACCGTTGTTTACTTTGATCCTTTGCATCTTTAATCTATACATATGCCGAGAATTTTCATGAAGATCATATTAACGAGTTTTTGGCTATCAGATGTTGCCGCATCGGCTCTTTCCTCATGCAAATTATTCTATATGGGTAGACTCAAAATCCCAATTCAGGAGGGATCCTTTAGGTGTGATTGAAGCACTTCTTTTGCGTACGAATTCTGTGCTTGCCATTTCAGAGCATGGAGCTCGTAGTAGTGTCTATGACGAGGCAAAGGCTGTTGTCAGGAAACACAAAGCCACACCAGAAGAAGTTGAGGTGCAAATTACACAGTATCGTAAGGATGGTCTTCCTGCAGACAAGAGATTTAATGGAAGGAAAGGTATTCTTCCGTCTTCTCGTTCTTAGTTGTGTAAAAGATACCACAGCATCAAGTAACCATTAGTATATTAGATGTCAATGGTGGAGTGATGATGCACAACTGGCATTCCTTCATAATTTCAGTCCATAAGTAATATAAGGTAAAAGTACCGTGGAGGCCCTTGTTTTGTGAGTCGAATTGCATTTTGCCTCCTTTACTTAAAAAATGAGCAAATTATACTTTGTACATTAGATAAAAAAGTAAACTGGTTCTTCTATTAAAAATTTCATCCATTTTTACTATTAAAAGTTAGTCTCTGTACGTCAGCATGAGGTACACGTGGCGTGCCTTATGTAACTGTTTGGTCATTCCATCTACTACACCAGTTTTTAATAGTAGAAATGGATGAAATTTTTAATAGAAAGGACCAATTAGCTCTTTGATCTAATGGTTAGGGGCTAATTTGCCCTTTTTGAGAAAATGAGGCAAAATGCAATTTGACTCCTAGTATGGGGGTTTCCATGTTATTTTTACCGCAATATAGCTTTCATTATTCAATCATCACTCTAGTTGACATTGTTGAGTCCACCACCACTCTTGGTGTTCAAGGGTTGCAAATTTGTTATGCATATCTAACTTTTATCCTTGCTCCATTCCAAGGGTTGATAAAATTGGGTCTTGCCTAAGGCTCTGCACCCTGGTTGAGCGTGGTGGCATTAGCTATGGACCGACCTCAAACGTGAGTGAGGCCGGTAATTGGAAGGAAGCCACTAGACCATTATGACCTTTTTCTTATGTGAAGAAATATAATTGCTTGGATCCCGTCTAGATAACTGCAAATGATATGTCTTTTGCTGTATTTTTGTTTCTTTCCGTATGCAGCTCTAAATGAAGCCTCTGTCATTGTGAGGGAGCATACAACTCTGACAAATATGCTAATGTGCCTATGGTTTAACGAGGTTGTTCGTTTCACTTCAAGGGATCAATTAAGCTTTCCATATGTTCTCTGGCGGCTGAAAGTGGTTAAGAACATCAATGCATTCCCCGTCTGCACACGCAAAGATCTTGTTAATAGCATGGGCCACATACGCAAAGCTAAGCCTTTGACAAATTGATGTTAGCTTTTGCTGTTCTCTTAGCCTTGTTGATCACTGGTAGAATATCATTAGCAAACTTTAGCTAGACAAATTCTATATTTCATTTCAAATTTAACCAAGATAACTACTAATTGCTCTGAGATCTGGATATGCAGGTCAGTCATGGTCACTGCAGTCTGTTGGAACCATCAAAAAGCAAAAAGAGAGAGATAAGTTATATACTTCGTACAGTATGATCAGCAATTCACTGACATCTAATCTGATTTTTATGATTATTTTTTCCCATTCTTTTAACTATTTTGACATTAATATTGTCATTTTCTTGGGATCCTTGAGCTCTATCTGTGCAAATATATATTTATATCTTTCGTCATCTCATTTCGAGACAATATGATATAGTCTTATATATGTTGTAGTATATATCAACTAGCCACTGATGTAATGACAAATGACTTGTGTTGTTTAAGTTCTTGTTTACAATAGGTCTCAACTTCAAATAGGGACAACCCCTTACACCTTTATCAAAATAAATATATGCTACAGTGAATCAAAATCAAAGAAATATATAATCCATAAAATTGATTATTAAATAGAGATTCCTTTACAATGAATCACATATTGTCCCCTACCCACGATTTTAATAAAGGGGGTAAAAATCAACCACAAGTTGGTATTGGCTAACCATCTCTCTCTCTCTCTCTATATATATATATTACTTATAAAATGAATTATTGATCAAAAGAATAAAAGATATATATTTTGTTCTTCTGTGAATGTATGATCAGTATATATAGTATATGTGGGGTGCCTATCTAATCTCCCATGCTGGTGCCAACTGAAAGCTTGGACAGAAGGAATATACAAGCTGAGGAAACAAATACTGAAGCAGCAAAGCAGACAAGGTCCAAGCTTGTGACAATTGGTATGCCCTTGAATTTCTCCAAAACTCCAACTTGAAGTATCATCATGATGGCTTGCCCAATTTTTGACTTTGCTTGTGAAATTGATTTCATTTCAACCCAAGTTGGGAGTGTCTGAAAAAAAATATAATGTTAAAATGTTTGAAGGTTTTCTTCTTGGTACGTGTGCAAAAATGTAGGGTTAATTTTACTAGAAGTTCGCGAACTGTGGTCAAATCGTAAATAAGGTTCTCCGGTGGGAGGTGAAAATTGGGAAAGAGAATTATTTTATTTGATCATTTGAGGGTATATAGGGGGTTCGCATAATGATAGCTTACTATGTATGGTGTTGTTATAAGTTATGAGGGATGATGTAGAGTGTTGTTATAAGTTACGAGGGATGGGCACTTATATTAGGAGTTAGATTGTATTTTATCATTTCTACTCGAACTATGGACAAATTAGTCCTTGTATATTAGACTAAGGAACATATTGGTCCTTTCTATTAAAAATTTCATCCACTCGTATAGTTAAAAATTGATGTGCATGATGGAATAATCAAATAGTAACATGTTGTGTGTTACGTGTACTTCATGCTAACATACAAAGATCAATTTAACAATAGAAATGGATGAAATTTTAAATAAAAGTATCGGTTTGTTCTTTGATCTAATTTATATGGACTAATTTGATTTTTTTTAGTAAAGAGGTCAGAGTGTAATTTAATTTTTAGTATAAGGGTTTTCATGATACTTTTAGATGAGGCTTGTAGTATAACATGTAGGCATCAACTTTAGCTTTAGATGCGGATTATTAAATTTGTTCTATAATTTGGGGGCGTGGTGCAATTAACCCGAAAAACGAATAAAAGAAAGTACCTTCAAATGGAAGAGACCAAACAAATTAGATCTTGGAAGTGGAGCACCTCCTTTCAAAGTCTTGGAACCCACAAACATGACGTAAAGCCCCATCCCAAAAGTAAGCATGGCGGTTCCAACCAAGAACATATCTGCAAAAAAATTTCAACAAAAATGTATATAAATAATGAAATATATATATATGTATAGACAGAGAGAATATATGTATGTTATTGGTAAAAGAGAGATACCAATGGCTTCAATTAGAAGGTGGATGAGATGCTCTTGATCCAACTTTTTTGATAATAAGCTATGGAAATACTGTAAATATGACTCCACAATGAGAAAGCTTCCCTGCAAAATTGATCGTCATTTTTCACAATGAAAACACCATTCTACATAAAAACAAGGGAAGGTCTAATTATGGATTTAGCCCTTCCGTTATATTGAACTTGAAAACCAAGTTCATTTCGGTCATTAAACTTGGATTCTATAAAAAAATTAATGATGTGGCACTTTGAGATTGTGCCACATCATCAAACTTTTACATTTATCAAGTTCAAGAACTAAAAAGACCTAATTGCCAAGTTTAGGTGCTAAAGTAGCCCAAAAAAAAAGTACATGTGCCAAAATGGACCTAAATATCAAAATCAAGGACTCGAAATTATATTAACCCAAAAGTAAAAGATTCAAATCATATCAAACTATCAACATAGTAAAGGGACTAAAAGTATAATTAGGCCCAAAGAGACCTTAAAGCTTGAAAGCATGTAATGTAATAATTATTACCTCCATGAAACACAACATAGATCCAAGCAAAGATCCCACAACAGCAAATATGGTGAAGAATCTACAATTAAGGATACCATTTTCAATGACCATTTGAACATGTAATCTCCAAGGTCTTAGTTTCCACACCGGCTTTATAACCATCTCACGCATGCCATTCATAGCCTTCACCATCAAAGAAGCCAACTCTCTCCCCCAATCAACTCTCTTTACGTCGGCTGCCGTTTCCACCGTCGTAGTTGCCGCCGAAGACTTGAAAACCGCAGGCGGTTTCCTCTCATTACTCCCACAATTT
Organism: Gossypium bickii; assembly: GCA_025503065.1. Lineage (NCBI taxonomy): Eukaryota > Viridiplantae > Streptophyta > Magnoliopsida > Malvales > Malvaceae > Gossypium > Gossypium bickii. Next base: position 130,991,373 of record CP106714.1, on the reverse strand, counting down.
TTCTTGTTATCAACTCTTCCCTTGCCTGTTGTGTACCTCACGGTTTTCACCGGCGATGAAGGCCATGAAGAAGAAGAGAAAACATGACCCAATGGCTTGTTTGATGTACGGAACAATCTATTGGTGGCGGTAGCCATTGTTGGCTTTTGATGAAGGTATTATGTGTGGGAATGGTGGTGGTGGGTTCTGTTCATTTTATATAGCATGTAATTTGAACAAGAAGATTCGTAGTATATTAGTTGCTATTTGTCGGTATTTGGGGAGGGTCGCCTTTTTGCACTTTTATTCTTGGAGAGGTGGGTTTTGAATTGCGTGTATCAAGAAGTCGGACGGAATGGGTCAAATTTTTATTTTGGTCCTTTTACTATGCTTAAATTTGGGTTTAGTTCAGTAAAAGTATTATGAAAGCCTCTATACAAGATGTCAGATTATAATTTACTCCCTTTACACAAAAAATGAGCAAATTAGTCATTTTTGTTAAAAAAATTATCTGTTTTTATTGTTGAAACTAGTGTGGCTAGCGACGTACAATGATTAGTTTTTAATAGGCAAAATTGATGGAATTTTTAACAGAATGATCAGTTTACTCTTTGATCTAACGTATAGAGATGAATTTGTCTATTTTTTTAGTAAAGGGGACAAATACAATCTCGCTCTTAGTATAAGGGACTCCATGATGCTTTTACATATTTAGTTACTATATTTTAATTATCTATTTTTATAATGTCATAAGTTAGTTTTGATAGTTAATACAGTGAATTGTTCTGATTGAAATGTTGGCATGTTAAAAGGGAACTTGCTCATAAAACACGAAGAATAACAGATTAGATTCGTAGAAGTTTGCATGAAGAAACACTTATGATACCATAACTCGTCTTATCAAGCATATTATCCCATTTTAAAATTGGTTTATTTTGTAGTAGCAAATGCTCCTCCCAATAAAGGTTTCAATGAAACGAGTTTAGCCATTAGTTAAATCATAGTAAAGGAGAGAACTACTCTAAAATAACTAAAACCTTGAGCGCTCAAGGATAAAATTATATAATAAAAGATCAATTTGTCATATAACTATTGCATCGAAAAATATTAATTTGAACCAATTGGCATATATATATATATATATATATTACAACGAACATGAGGTTGGCTAATAGGGCCGGAGCTAGGGAGAAGTAAGAAAATTGTCCCTCCTTCAAATCTTATGAAATACGGACTGATAATATGCCCTAAACGAAAACAATAATCTTGCTCATCCAAGGAAAGCAACACAATGAACGAAGAAAGAAGCAAAATTTTAATTAAAATAGTTAACTGTATTAATTATTTGGACTGATTAATGATATTATAAAAACAAAAAAAAATCAAATTATATAAAATTAAAGTACAAAGACTAAATTCTAAATTTAAATAAAGTAGGAGGACCAAAATCAAATTTTGACCATAAGAAATTACGTCACGTGGCGATTTTCAATTTTCTCTTCCCGTGGGCTAAGCTTAACTGTGAGCCAAACACGTGTCAGCCCCTAAATTTTGGAGTATTTTATTTATTTATTTTATTTTTCATATGCATAGAACAAAAGGGCTTGCTGCTTACCATTACCGAGGAAATTGGAGGTTTCGTCAACGGAAAATAATCGGCGGCAACACGTGTTGATTAGTGATTGGCCTTTTGACCATTTAACTTTGTCTGTAGTGAAAATCGTGGGAATTAATTACCACCGTTGTTTAAAGAGGATATTTATTTATTTCACCAAAAAGAAAAAAACAAAAAGAGATATTTATTTCTTATTTATAATATCAAAATAAAAAAGAAAAAGAAAAAGAAAAACAAGAACAAGACAGGAGTTTTCTACGAAACATCTTAGATTCTGTCGTGATGTTAAAATTATTTTTCCAATATTTTTTTAAGGAAATTATCTATTTTTTTATGTCCTTTTTAACTTAAAAAGTTAAGTAAATTAGTCATGTATCTTACATTAAAGTGTAAATTGATATTTTCAATTAAAAAAATTGTATATTTTTATTGTTAAAATTTAAAATGTTTGATAGAATAACCAGACAATAATATGTGACATGCCATGTGTACTTTATACTGATGTATAAAGACTAATTTTTAATAGTAAAAATTGATAAAATTTTTAATAAAAAGACTAATTTATTTTTCGATTTAACATACATTAATTAATATGTCTATTTTTTAAGTAAAAAAAGATAAAATGCATTTCAACTCCACTATGAGAACATTCACGGTACTTTTACCTAAATAAGACAATTTCATTTGTGAAAAACGAAAGTTTATTTCGTATCTTCATTGTTATCCCTAAATATTTAAAAAAGTTGAAGGATTATTTAGGTTTTCAGATTTGTTATGAAGAAAGAAATAAAAGAAAATAGTGAAAATAGGGAAGAAAAAGAACAAAAAGAAAAATATATTTGTGTTATTCTTCTAACATGTTTAAAAAGCTTTGTAAAATTTTGACATATTTTTATGTAATAATGGTTTTATTTAATTGTGACATATTTATTTTTTATGTTACATTTTCAATGATTTTGATTCTAAATTCATTTAGAATTATACCAAAGCATCATTTGACTTAATTGTCCGAAACATAAGGAGGGCATAGTCTACTTTGAAATTAAATTTCTTTGAAATACACAACAAAAAAATTCTATAAAATTACTATTAATTTTTTTATAGAAAAAATAAACGAGATAATAGGATTATCGGAATATAATATTTCTTAATATTGAGAGTACTTCTATATTCCGGAATCTTAGCACTAAGATTATCGGCTCAAAGTAATCTTCGCAACCGTGCGCCCCTGAAAGAATAAGTACTACAATAAAGGCCCTTGAAGAACTAGAGTAGTTCATTATGTTCAAAGTAAAAGCATTTCAAGAACATATTATATCATCTTTAGTCTTGAGAGGACTAAATCGAATATTTAAGAAATATTCTTTCATTTATGAAAAAAGAAAAAGAAACGAAAGGCTTCCATTACTTATGGTATCCTCATTTTCGAGGATGACCCCAAAATTTCTCGGTTATGTACTTCAAACGAACGTGCATTGATCGGAGTTTCATGGATATGCATGGAGCATAATTTGAAGAGTTATAACCAACAAATAACCATGGATAATGTAAAACCAAACTTACAAATATCAATAGTTCTCTGCAACAGGTCTGGAAGGAAAAAGCCTTAGGAGAAATGTCATCAACGACCAAAGGCAAACCACAGCAAGGGCTTGGAAAGTTCCGATCATTCCAATCAGTGCACCACCTCTCTCGAACATCTCTGGGGTTCTCGGTGAATCTTTCATCAACAACAAAAAATGTTGAATGAATTGAGTAGCTCTTGTCAACTGATACAATCTATACACCTGCAATATCGATTAGAAAGTCACCGATCATCTTATTTGATCTTTTAGAATGAATTTGAATGAGTGAATCCAGTGAACAACCAAATACCTCGAAAATAATAGGAACAAGGGGCCAACAGGATGACTGTCGTTTTTCGAGAGCCATCTCAAATGCAAATTGAGCGGCGCAGCCTGCTAGGAAAGGAGCCACTGCAACCAATGTTGGGAAGCCGAGTACCGGCCAAGCCACATAGACGGCAAGGAGAGGAGCAATAACCTTGAAACCCATTGACAAGAATGCCGATGTTAGGTACCCCTTGAGTCCGGTAATGAGACCCCATCTCTTGGCGCTGAATTGTAAATATGGTCTTTGAACATGATCAGTCACAAGTAGGAACATCCCAAGACCGATATAGAACATCACTTCAAAGGAAAACGATGAGACAATTTCTGCAAAGACATAATCATGCAATACAACGAAATCAGTTCTTTATTCAAACAACACGCACTGAATTACCCCTACCAATCGCATTGGCTAAATGAACATTGAAACAAGCTCTAACTATCAGGTTTTTCATCCCGATGTGGAGCTCAAATAAAAACTTTAAAGCCAATAGCAATGGCGTGTTTTGTATTAACCCCCTTTTTTCTCTAATACTTATAGGCCAAAACGTCTACGGAAGATAACTACTACCGCATAAAACAAGAAGGGGAACAAAGGGTTGAAACTTGAAATCATGCAACCTAATTACATCCATGAAACACTGTATCGAGCCAAGTAACGATCCCGTGACAGCAATGGCATGTTTTGTATTGACCCCCTTTTTCTCTAACACTTATAGGCCAAAACGTCTACGGAAGTTACTACTAACAAGGGAAACAAAGGGTTGAAACTTGAAATCAGGCAATGCAATTACATCAATGAAACACCGTATCAATCCAAGTAAAGATCCTACGACAGGATAACATTTTCCATGGTTTATCTCAATGTGGAGCTCAAACAAAAACTTAAAAGCTATTGCAATGACATGTTTTCATCTCAACCTTCCTTTTTCACTAATAACTATAGGCAAAAACATGAACAGAATGCAAAGATGCCGAATTCAAAAAACCATCTACATCAAAGCAAGCAAAAAAAAAAAAAGAAAAGTATTTTAAGTTGAATTATAAAGTACCTATGAGTGTCTCGTCCTTGAAGAAAGCTTCAATTGCATTGCTGAAGAAAAATTGAGGAACAATCAATGAACAAATCAATGCAACAGGTGCTAATACCCAAAGTAAAGATCCTTTTTCTTCTTGGAATGGAGCTGACATTAATTTGTTCTCTTCAACAAGATGATGAGTTAACCCATGGAAGGAAACTGAACCGGATTTACCACGAAACGGTTCAACCCCAACAGATATCGGGTTTGAATTAGAATCAGAATCACACACTATCTTTTTCACTTCACGTGTAGAAGACCCTGAATTCTTAAAAAAAAATTAACATGGTTGAAACACTAAAAAGGTAAAAACCCAGAAATAAAAACACAAAAAGATTACATTTTGATACATGTTGAAGCCTGGGATTTCGAGTTCTTAGTGTGGGGCTGGTGATAGGGGGCTTCAAATTCTGGAAATTGGAGACAAAGAGTTAGTTTCTGCCATTGATGAAACTAATTTAAGGGTAAAACAAAACCAAAAAGAGGAAAATTGGGAGAGAATTTACTTACAGATTGAAAGGGAAAGCGACGATGACTGGGGAATTTGAACCTTGGGGCATGAAAGCTATGGCAAACGGATTGAAGTTCCATTTTTTTAGGGTTTTAGGGGAATTGGTTGATGAAGATTTGCTTTTGCTCATTGCTTAAACCCCCCAAAAAAAAAAAAAAAAACAAGGTGGGTTTTGGGGTTTTAGCCCATTAGAATGTATAACATGTGTGAAATTGGGTTATTTATTATTAGGCCCAAAATTAAAGGGCTTAACAACATGTGATGTCTTAAATCTAGGGTTTTTTTTTTTTTATTATATAAATATCAAATATATACATGAACTTTGGTCCAATATACAATTATATACATGAAACTTGAATTACGATTTATATGTATACATAAAATTTTAATTTTGATTCAATTGTACATATTTCAAGAAATGAATACATATATTTATTTTCATATTAGATTAGTATAAATGTTTATGTATATAATATTATCAACGTAAAATAGCATTAATTCGATAACGTTGTTTAGTGATTCGTGAAAAATAAAATTTTATGTATAAAATTACATAAAATCAAAGTTCATATATGATATTGCATATTAGATCAAAGTTCATGTATAATCTTTTAAAAAAAAAAAAACCAAATTGAAAATTTTGAACTAAAGTTTGGTTTCAAAGAGTGAAAACACTTATTTTTATGATAATTTTGGATCGAGCTCCTTATTAATACAAAGTACATATGAAGAACAAGGGGTGAAGCCAGGGAGGGGCTGGCATGGGCCCCGCCCCCCCCTAAAATATAAAATTATTATTTAGGGCCCCCGCTAAAATTATAAAAATTCGATTTAATCTTTTACAAATTATAAAGATATAAATGGTAAAAAATTAAAATTTTATCCGGCCCCCTTAAAAAATTATTTTGGCTTCGCCCCATAAATAAGAGGATAATGCGCTTTAGCACACTTGAACTCACGTCCTTCTGCAATACATATGCTAATCGAGTTAAAAACTCGATCAACACATATATTTTTAATTTTAGATAATAAAGTGACACAATATTAATATCTCTCAACAAAGTAGTAGATAATCTCAATGGTAAAACAAGTTAAAATAAATTGACATAAATATTTCTTTTAATGTAATTTACCCACATTTTGAAAATGATGGTGGAATAAATAAAATCCTTTGAAAGTAATTGTGGTAAAATTACTATGGAGGTCCTGGTTATATTTTATTTTCCTATTAAAAGGATGAGTAAATTAATCATTGTATGTTATACTAAAGAGTAAATTCGTTTTTCTATTAAAAATTTCATCCATTTCCACTATTAAAAACTAGTTTCTATATGTTAACAAGAGATATACGTGACACAACATGTGTCTTTATTTAATTATTTTATCAATCATATTAATTTTTAATAATAAAAATAAATAAAAATTTTAATATAAAAAATATATTTACTCTTTAATCTTTAATTGTCGGCAGTTTATTGGAGTTACTGTCTATGTTAAATGTCAATGTAATAATCGGGAGGAAAGTTGGTGGTACAGGGATTTATGTAAAACGTGCCATTTTAATTTATGAATGGAAATGACGAGAGAATGATGGTTATGTCTCAAATTCGCAATTGGGTGTGGGGCCGGACGGTATAAACTGTAGAACTAAAATTCGTATAAATAAAATTGTTTAAACTTATAAATTGATATAATCAGCTTTTCTTCTCATATTATTTGAATTCGATATAGTAAATTTCCTTCTTTTCTACTCATAATTTTTTTCTGAAAGGATTTTCATGTAAAATTATGCGTGTCCTATTTTTCTTTATTCTCTTTGCGATATATTATTATTAACGTTTTATTTTTACAGTTACCAATATAATTTTTTTTAAATTTAATTCGATTGTGAAAGTATTTAAAAGTTTTTAAATTGATATAATACTTTAAATAATCATAATTCATATATAAGAGGATAAACGCGATTCAGCATTCTCGAGCACAAATTCTCTTTTATTAATAACAATATTAGCGTCAATTGAATTAATAATTAATCGACAAAAAAATCAATATATCAATTGAAGTGAAGGAAATTTTTTTCCCTTAAATTACGTCTGTCTGAAAATAAAATTTATAATTTTGCTCTACAACTGAAGATTTGGAACACCCGAATGGGGGGCAAAAAACCAGAATATACCAAAAAAAATTTATTTACGAAAAAGGGCCGATTTTTTAAAATTTACGGAAAAGGGCTATTTTCCCACAAAACGCGTCCATGTCAGCGCGTTTTGTGGGGATGCAGCAGGAAAGCGTGCCCTTATGGGAGCGCTTTTGCCACATCAGCACAAAGTGCTGACGGGGACGCGCTTTGCTGATGTGGCAAAAGCGCTCCCCTAGGGGCGCGCTTTTGCCCTCCCTCCCCGTCTACATTTTCAACTGTTTTTAGTGTTAGTGTATGAAATTTTAAGGTTTCTGAGCTAGGGTTTATGATTTTTTAGGGTCGTTAGATTTAGGGTTTTAAGGAAATTTAATTAGGGTTTAGTAAAAATATATTTAGGGTTTTGGGTAAAATATATTAGCAAAAAAATTTATTTGAATTTTTTTTACAGTTGTATCTGGAAAAATAATTTTGAGAAGACGTTTCTGAGCAAACAGAAACGTTGAATCACCTGTTCAGAGAATGCCCAATATCAGTGGAAGTGTGGACACAGCTATCAGAAGTAAAAGTGTTACAAGATATTACTACTGAGTTTAAACAGTGGCTCACCTCGTCTCTCGATCTTCTTTCTCTAGACCTGTGTAGACTTTTCTGCGGAGCTTTATGGGCCATCTGGGGGGATAGGAACGCTCGGGTTCATGAAAAAATAAGTAAACCGGGCTATGAGATTGCAGTTTATGTGAGGAACTATGTAAAATAACTTGATGGTGTAAAAAGCAGAGTAGTTAAATTTCCAAAAGTTGTTAGCAAATGGAAACACCCACCACATCAAGTTGTAAAAATCAATTTCGATGGAGCATTTGCGGTGAAGGAACATCTATCAGCATCAGGAATCGTGGTCAGAGATAGCGAAGGGTCAGTTCTCGTCTCGAAGTCCAAAATTCATGAGCAGGTGGCGTCCGCTTTTGCGGCCGAAGCCTTCGCTTGCCAAGAAGCGGTTCAGTTAAGGATCGACATGCAAAAAGAAGTAGTTATTATTGAGGGCGATTCACTTACAGTAATCAAAAAATGTAGAAATGATCTGATAGATAGATCTCAGATCGGTCCATATATCAACGATATTCGTAAGAAGAAGTCAGATTTCAAAGAGATTGGTTCGTTTTCATTTCCAGATCAGTCAACACTTTAGCACATATGGTAGCGACAGAAACTTTGAAGAAGAAAGAGGAACTTTACCTGGTTGGGGGAGTGCCATACTTTGCTGAAACACAGGCGAGGAACGAAAGCCTAAGGGAGCCCGACTGATCATCAGAGAGCAAGGAAGGAACAGTTGGAATGGAGGGAGGCAAATGAACTTGTGAATCTGTTTCACTTTCAAAAATAAAACCCCTCGTTTTTATCAGGCATTGAAGAACAAAATGACGGATTTGATGGGGAGCCAGACGATGCGACTACTGATTGAGCAATAGGTCGGCTGCATTAATTGCTTGCAGCCTTTCCCTTTTTTTTTTGGTTTGTTTGATTTAATTAATTTTTTATTGAAAGGGCCTTTAGTTATTATTAGACTCGGGTTTTGTATAGGCCAGACAATTAGTCTTTTGTTGGTTTTATTTTATTTTATTTTATATATATACATAAGCCCAATCTGTTTTGTTCAAAATAAAAAAAGTATATTATAATCAATACATTCAAATTATCTACATATTATTTGAGTCAAATTTGTATTAAAATTATGAATTTAGATATCTGAATATGTTATTTGAATAAGTAATACCGATTCAAATAACGGATATTCGAAGGAGTCCATCTAAATTCACAACAAATCGTAATTTTAACATATTATACGAATGAACGTTAAGTGATACGATTTAAAATTATGACAAAATAATAATTTAAGAATAAGTTAAAATTTAATATCAAAATAAAATCACAAATCATAATATAATCCTTTTAAAAATTCGTCTGTCGAAAAAAATGAAATTTTAGCAGAACAACTCCACAATTGAAGATGGGAGCCAATACGGTGGCCAAGGTGTTGCTATGATTCGTGGATTGAATAAAAGCTGTATGATAATTTATTTTATGCACCTTAAAAAATATAAAAATATAAAATAATATATGATAAATTTATGTTTTAAATTTTTTTTTTAATTTATAATACAATTCCAACCTCAAATTTTCTAAATTCATCATGAGAAACACACTGTAGATACGATGGAATTCAAAAAAGAGTTTATTCAAATACGATTTCTCTAATTGTAAGAATTCAATTGGATGCGAAATAAGTTGTGCAAATTAAATGATTTTTTTTAATTTTTCTTTAAAAATACCTTCTAGAGCTATAAATAAAAAATAAATATAAACTTGAGTATCATATAAATTAAACACAGTTTAGTTCAAACATATCAACAACTACTAACACGTGAATGTGGTGTAAAACACCTTTGTTTTTTTCCTCATCAAGATAATCAAGACACCAGTAAATAGAACAATATTTTCAAAAGCTTATCATAATTTTTGGGTAAATTATACTCAAATTCACTAAATTATTAGTAAATTTAAATTTTAGTCTTTCAACTTTAAAAAATTACAAAATGATAAATAACCGACTCGTAGCTTGCATAGTTCTCATCTTGGGTTCGCACGTGATGAGTTCGAATCCTCCCATAAACTCATATGAGATGGGTTCGCACCACTATGCTGGCGAGCTTGTATGTAGAAAACACGTGTTAATCCTAGAATAGAGTATGTGTTCGCATGCATGGGGCTTATCTACGATGTCACATCTGGAAACCATATCATATAAATAGATAAATTAACACCCTTTAAAGACAGACACACAAAAACACTCAACAAAACCAAAATCCAAACATCTTGCTTCTATGATCTCCAGCACTAACCGTCAAATCGACTTAAATCTAATGTACGTTCTTCTACTCATTGATGGGTGCTAATCTACCGCATCAATCCTCGAATCATTGCTTGGAGTTCGTCAGCTAGTCTTTTAGAAAAAAAAAAAAAAAAAAACCTTAACAGCCTAGTGAGTTAAATAATTTTTTTAATATTTTAATAATCATTTTATAACTTTATAAAGTTAAATGACCAAAACATAAATTTATTTATAATTTAATGATTTTAAGTATAATTTAACATAAATTCTTTTAATAATCATATATATATCTGTGGATTTCACAATCCACCATAACTTTAACTCCAAATAATGCACACATTGCACGAGTGATCAATGTTTTTGTCATTGCTAGGACATGCCACTACTATAACTAGATACCAGATTTGGCTCTCTAATTGCAATTCACATCACCTTTCCAAAGCCATATTTGTTTCTTTTAGCTAATTCCATACTTCTCTTTCAAGATATCAGTAATTCTTTAAACCCTTCTAATGGCTTCACGTGGTGCCATCGTTGAGCCCATTACAAGCTCGATTTCCGATACAATGCTCCCGTCTGAAACCGGAGAAACCAAGCTTCCGGTAAAGAAAATCCCAGGTGATTATGGGCTACCTTTCGTTGGTCCAATCAAAGACCGGCTCGATTATTTCTACAACCAAGGTCAGGATAAGTTTTTCAAATCTAAAATTCAAAAATACCAATCGACAGTACTTCGAACCAATATGCCACCAGGTCCATTCATCTCTTCGAACCCTAAAGTAATCGCTTTACTTGATGGAAAGAGCTTTCCAATCCTTTTCGACGTATCGAAAGTTGAAAAGAAAAACCTTTTAACTGGTACTTACATGCCATCAACCAACCTCACCGGCGGATAGCGAATTTTATCCTATCTCGATCCGTCGGAACCCAAACACACTAAACTCAAACAACTACCTTTTTTTCTCTTGAAATCGAGTAGTAACCGAGTTTTCCCTGAGTTTGAAGCGTGTTACACTGAGTTATTCAAAACGATCGAAAATGAACTTTATGAAAAAGGCCAATGTAGTTTTGAGAAACCTAATGAACTAGCTGCATTTAATTTCTTAGGCAGAGCTTATTTTGGTTCAAACCCGGTCCGAGTTTGATCGCTAAATGGGTATTATTTCAACTCGCTCCGGTTCTTTCCCTTGGTTTACCCAAATATATAGAAGATCTTTTAATTCATACGTTTCCATTACCATCTTTTCTTGTGAAAAAAGACTACAAAAGATTGTACGATTTTTTCTACGAATCGGCCGGTTCGGTTCTTGATGAAGCTGAAAAAATGGGTATTTCACGTGAAGAAGCTTGCCATAATCTTTTATTCGCTACGTGCTTTAATACCTTCGGCGGCATGAAAATCTTCTTCCCCAATATATTGAAATGGATCGGTAATGCCGGACCGGACCTACACCGTTCATTAGCAAAAGAGATCAGGTCGGTGATCAAATCCAATGGTGGAGAATTAAGTTTGGGTGCAATGGAACAAATGCCGTTGATGAAATCGGTGGTGTACGAAGCTTTCCGTATTGAACCACCGGTGCCGGCGCAATATGCAAAAGCGAAGGTGGATTTGTTGATTGAAAGTCACGACGCCGTTTTCGAAGTGAAAAAAGGGGAGATGTTATTCGGGTACCAACCGTTTGCGACCAAAGATCCGATAATATTTGAAAGGGCTGAAGAGTTTGTACCGGAGAGGTTTATAGGTGTTGAAGGGGAGAAATTGTTGAGACATGTGTTTTGGTCGAACGGACCGGAAACGGAGCATCCGACGGTGGAGAATAAACAGTGTGCCGGTAAGGAATTTGTGGTGTTGATTTCTCGGCTGTTTGTGGTGGAACTTTTCCGACGTTATGATACGTTTGAGATTGAAGTTGGGACATCGACGTCGGGGGCTGCCATTACCATAAAGTCGTTAAATAAAGCAAGCTTTTAAGTATATTGTAATTTTCGTCAGTGCAAGGGCTTTGTTTCTTCTTCAATAAATAATGTATTATCAGTGTTGAAGTTGCACCATATTTCGTGATCAATTATTTATATTTTCAAAAAACAATCACAATAAAAAGATTAATTATTGCTCTCGATTATAGACATCTTTATTTCGATGACTAAAATATGTAGCCGATTCTTGTATTATTTGAATAAAATTGCTAAATTTTACTATTAGTTAATATATTCATTTAATTTGATTTGATTATTTTAAGTTTCTATATATAATTTTTTTTTAATTTTAAAATTTTGAGTAAATTACACTAGTAGTCATCTAATTATTAGTAATTTTTTTATCACCCAATTATGAAAAATTATAAAATTATTACTCATTCAACTTTTTTTGGCGCCACTTGTTTAATGGAATATCTTAGAGAAATCTAAATTACTCTAGACTTCATTAGAATATTGATAGTCTTGTTATTGGCTACTCTGGTGGGATTAATATTATAAATAATTTGTATTTCGACAAGTGCGACAATATTTATATATGAGAGACTTGTATAAGTTAGCGAATCACTTGATTTTATAAGTTAAGTTTTTAGAGAAAAAATTTAGTGGAAAGTGATTTAAATCTTCAATGCAAGTATGAGGTTGTTACATCGATGAATGATAGATTTAAATCCTTCGTTGTACGAGATTAAAAATAATGCATTAACTTTTTGAATAAATTCCCCTCAACATAGATGATTATCGAACTACTTCTACCCATTTAGGTGTACAATTAAACAACTAAAATTAACCTCAGATACCGAATAGTAAATTACTCAAAATAAATAAATGAATTGAATATTGTTATAACAACTAAAAATTAGTGCAAGAAATTGAAGATTTGGAATCCTTGTACAGATTGGGTTCTATATTATTCTTATGTTACTTGTAAGACATTAAGACATGTGGGTTTTGTTTGTTTGGTTTGAGGCTGTCAACCTTGGACTAAGGGCGAACAATGTCAACTTATAGATTTACCATTTTTTGGGTTAACAAATAAAAATCAATGTTGTCTACTACTGCTTTATCAAAATAAATATTTTCATTTAAAATTAAAAATATTTATCAAAATAAAAATCACTTAATATTAAATATTAATTAATTTCTATTTCTCAAGCATCAAGATATCCATCCAATCATTAATTTTGTCAAAGTGGCGAATGTTAAAGAGATCTAAGCTACTTTAAATATTTTCAGTATTCAATTTTATATTCTTCTAAAATTTTTAAAATTTATTTTTCGTACTTAATGTAAATATATAAAAATATGGTAAACTCCACTAGATTTATTTAAATTTTATTTCTTTTTACCCCAAATATTTAAAACTTGACTTCCATATAGTATTGCCACATTCAAATATGCATGTAATTGGAATGAATTGGTGTATTAAAAATGGAATTAAATGGCATTATTTCTTGTGTGAATGTTCTGAAAATTGCTATAGAATCTCGACACTCGAATTCAGCGGTCGAATTGGGTGAGGAGTGTTATAATTGACCTAACCCAACCTATAATCACCTCTAATTGTAAGAAGATGTATCCATTAGCCCATCCATTAACAACACCTCTCCAAATTCTTCCATCATTAATCGAAAGCCTTCACTCTAGCTTTCAATATACATAATCCCATTGACAACAACTCTCCAAGTTCTTTTATTCTAGCTTTGAGTATACCTACTCGGTTGCTTCAATCAAGAAAGGTGGATGTGATACTGAACTCCCACTAAATAAAGGATTATGATAAAACCAATTAAGAGTGATGTATAACCTCATGATTCTCTAAGAATATTTACTTTCCTTTTTATGATAACCCCATCATATTAAGATTCTCTAAGAATATTTAGTTTCCTTATTATGATAAAACCAATTAAGAGTGATGTATAACTCCATGATGTTAAGATTCTCTGAAGAATATTTAATTTCTTTTTACGATATAAATTAACAAGTAGTTAGATGTAATGATGAGATATATTGTACTTTTTAAAAAAGGACCTAAATTTGAATATTAGGTAAGCTACACTAGTAGTCACCTAGCTATTACTAAATTTATTTTTTGGTCGTCCAACTGTAAAAAGTTATAAAATGATAACCCGATTTTTCAATTTTGTCTTTTTTGGTTACCAGTTGGCTAATGGTGTCAACTTTGAAAATTGACATAATAGTAACTTTAAGCCTCAAAATTTACACATTTTGTAATTTGGCCCTTTTGCAATTTTGTCTTTCTTTATGACCCTTTCACATAAAAAACTAAAAACCAATTTTATCAACTAAATTTGGTTAAAAATATACAAAAAATATATAACACCAAAAAATCCGAGATAATAATTTTTATTTTTTTAAAATTAACCCTCAATGTTAAACAGAGAAAAACAAAAATACAGAAAAGAAAATTGCACAATTTGTAAATATCGAGGTCAATTTTTTTAAAAAATCAAGACTAATTTGGCATAATTTATAAATGGTAATGATTAATGTTGCTATTATTCCAATTTTAAAAGCTATCACCGTTAGTCACCTAGTGACAAAAAAGACAAAATTAAATGGTTGAGTGACCATTTTGTAACTTTTCATAATTGAATGGCCAAAAAAAATTTATTAATAATTGGATGACTACTAATGTAATTTATCCTTAGTTTGAGGGATTCAATTGATGAAATGTATTGTGTGAAATATTCAACCGGATGCACTTTATTAATTGTTTAATTTTTTGTCATGGGTTCATTGTACCCTTTAGTGTTTGCATTTTTAATTGGTGTATTTAACAATTATAACTACAAATTCTTGCAGGGACCAAAAACAAATAACTTATGCAATTTATAATCCTTACGAAATGGAAGGCTTGGAATCTTATGTTTTGCTGACATTAGAGAAGATCATATCTGTCATTTGGTAAAGCAGAACACAGGAGCGAAGTCAGAACAATTTTTTAGGGGGGTCAGATGAAATTTTAATTTTTTATAGTTTATATCTTTATAATTTATAACGGATTAAATCAAATTTTTATAATTTTAGGGAGGCTAAAGTACATTTTACCTTTGCTAATTTAAAATTTTTAAAAAAAATTTAAAGGTCTAAATAATAATTTTACATTTTAAGGGGCCAGCCCATGCCAGCTTCCTTAGCTTCGCTCTGGCAGAACATATGGGGAATGAAATAATATAAATAAAGAAAATAAAAAATTTCAAAGTGAAGGGTTGCTTATCTACTTTACGTTTTAATTTAAAATTGTAATTAACATTTTGATTGGTGACGATATTATTACCAATATAAGAAAATGTATATTCAAATACGTTAAAGCGTATTATTCTCTTATTTAAATATTAGAGAAAGACAATGAATAAATTTCCAAGTTTGTGTATAAAATTTATTTATAATTAATTATTATTTTCTCATAATATTTATTTATAAGTTTTTTATTGTTTTATTTCTTTTTATTTTATGATTATCTGTCATATTATTATTTACTGATATTGGTACATGAGTCATGGAGTCGTCATTGTCGAGAGAGTTTTACTTAAATACAATTATGATCCAAATAGAATTAGGCTTAGATCATAAAATGGATGAGAGCACTTGCTGTTATATAAAAGTTTGGTTAAATTATCTATTAGTCATTGTACTTTGCAAAAGTTATAGATTTAGTCTTTGTAATTTAATTTTGTTATTTTTAATTCTCACCAAATGATAATTATTAAATTCATTCATACAGTTGCGTTATGTTATTTCCAAAATTTGATGTGGCAACCATATTATTATATGTGTAATAATATGGTAATTTTTTATTTCCACATATTATTCACTAAAAATTCAATTAATGGATTAATGATTGACATTTGCATCAAGATTAAAGTTTCAAATTCGAAATAATGATCTAATTGCATAACATGGAATTAAAATTACAATTCTATGCAGAGTACAAGACTAGTAATTGAGTTTAACCAAATGGGTTTAACTGCTGCTGTTTAAATCAAGACTAAAATTTTAAAATTTGAAAAGTATAAGGACTAAAAGGAAAATTTAACCAATAAGTTATTAATGAAGATAAAAATGACAGCAAATAGAGAATAAATTTCAAAAGCCCATATGTATAATTCAACTCAAAGACATTGTAAACGTTGCCGTTTGAATAGTTTATTAGTTGTCGGCCATGCCATTGTGCTATAAATAGACATATGGCTCTCTTTTTGCAGTCCATTCCATCTTTTCAAAGCTATATTTATCTTTTGAAGAAAATTTATCACTATTAAACCCTCCTAATGGCTTCTAGTGCTACATTGTCTTCTCGACGTGCTAATGTTCAAGTTCGGCCGTCAGTGACGGTTTCCGAGCTTGAAAAACCCGAGCTTCCTTTGAAGTCAATTTCCGGTGATTATGGCCTTCCTTTCATCGGTGCAATCAAAGACAGGCTTGATTATTTCTACAACCAAGGTCGAGATGAATTTTTTAATTTCAAAATCCAAAAATACCAATCGACTGTACTTCGAACAAACATGGCACCAGGTCTATTCATCTCTTCAAACGCAAAAGTTGTCGCTTTACTCGATGGAAAGAGTTTTTCAACTTTTTTCGACGTATTGAAAGTCGAAAAGAAAGACCTTTTCACTCGCACTTACATGTCTTTAATCAATCTCACTGGCGGGTATCGGATTTTATCATATCTTGACCCATCAGATATCGGGTTTGAATTAGAATCGGAAGCACACACTATCTTTTTCACTTCACGTGTAAAAGACCCTGAATTTAAAAAAAAAAAAAAATAACATGGTTGAAACACTAAATAGGTAAAAACCCAGAAATAAAACACAAAAAGATTACATTTTGATACATGTTGAAGCCTGGGATTTCGAGTTCTTAGTGTGGGGTTGGTGACAGGGGGCTTCAAATTCTGGAAATTGGAGACAAAGAGTTAGTTTCTGCCATTGATGAAACTAATTTAAGGGTAAAACAAAATCAAAAAGCGGAAAATTGGGAGAGAATTTACTTACAGATTGAAAGGAAAAGCGACGATGACTGGGGAATTTGATCCTTGGGGCATGAAAGCTATGGCAAACGGATTGAAGTTCCATTTTTTTAGGGTTTTTGTGGAATTGGTTGATGAAGATGATTTGTTTTTGTTCATTGCTTAAACCCCCCACAAGGTGGGTTTTGGGGTTTTAGCCCATTAGAATGTATAACATGTGGGAAATTGGGTTATTTATTATTAGGCCCAAAATTAAAGGGCTTAACAACATGTCATGTCTTAAATCTAGTTTTTTTTTTTTGGATAAATATCAAATATATACATGAACTTTAGTTCAATATACAATTATATACATGAAATTTGAATTACGATTTATAAGTATACATAAAATTTTAATTTTGATTCAATTGTACATATTTCAAGAAATGAATACATATATTTATTTTCATATTAGATTAGTATAAATGTTTATGTATACAATATATCAACGTAAAATGGTGTTAATTCGATAACGTTGTTAGTGATTCGTGAAAGTTAAAATTTTATGTATAAAATTACACAAAATCAAAGTTCATGTATGATATTGCATATTAGATCAAAGTTCATGTATAATATTTTAAAAAACCAAATTGAAAATTTTGAACTAAATTTTGATTTCAAAGAGCGAAAACACTTATTTTTATGATGATTTTGGATCGAGCTCCTTATTAATACAAAGTACATCAGATGAAGAACTAAATAAAACCCACACAAAACATACGCATAACATCACAATTCTTAAAAGGGGAGACTCAAACCCGAATCTTCAAAGTTCAAGGCTTCAATTTTTACCAATAATATCGAGATTTTATTATTATAAATAATACATAATTATAATTAAATCAAGGATTATAAAGTATAATCGATTTAATATTTAGAAAATATCCAGAGCCAACCCAAGACCCTTATTACTGTCAGCAGTATCAAAGTCTCATCAACGTATATAATATAAATTAAATTAAATTTTATATAATTCATGAAAGATTCTCTAATTTATATACTAACAAATAATAGGATAAGAAAATAATGCACTGAATTTTAACAATTATTTCTGAAAATGGCAATAATTTAAAGCATGTTTTGTAATAAAATAAAATAAAAAACCAAAGACAAAATACGGGTAAGCACTGGCATTTTTGGTACCACGTTACAGCCAGATTTGTATTTAGATAGACATCCAAATGGTCCTAGAAAAAGACCCCCACCACCTTTTTATTCCATATCTTTCTTAAACTTAATAATTAAATTGAACAATTTTTTTTTAATCTGATCCGTGAATTTGTATTCTATTAAAACGTGATGGATATTCTAAAATTATTTCACGTCGTTATATAAAAATAAAATAGTATATTTTAAAATTATTTATTTTTAATAAACTCATTATAAATTCTGATCATATTTGCTCTTTTTGACACTATGTCTAAAACTACCCCTAGCCCCTCGTAGACCCATGAATAGGAGGATAATGCACTTTAGCGCACTTGAACTCACGTCCTTCTGCAATACAAATGCTAATCGAGTTGAGACTCGATCAACACATATATTTTTAATTTTAGATAATAAAGTGACACAATATTAACATCTCTCAACAAAGTAGTTGATAATCTCGATGGTAAAACAAGTTAAAATCCTTTATGTAATTTAACCTCGTTAACAAAATGATGGTAAAATTAATAAAATCCTTTGAAAGATTTAAATATAAGATGCCAACAAAGTAGATAAGTTGAATGATAGAACACATTAAAATAAACTCACATAAATATTTCTTTTAACGCAATTTACCCACATTTTGAAAATGATGGTGGAATAAATAAAATCTTTGAAAGTAATTGTGGTAAAATTACTATGGAGGTCCTTGTTATATTTTATTTTCCTATTAAAAGGATGAGTAAATTAATCATTGTATGTTAGACTAAAAAGTAAATTCGTTCTTTTGTTAAAAATTTTATCCGTTTCTACAATTAAAAACTAGTTTCTGTACGTTAACAAGAGATATACATGACACAACATGTGTCACTATTTAATTATTTTATCAATCATATCAATTTTTAATAATAAAAATAAATAAAATTTTAATACAAAAAATATATTTACTCTTTACTCTTTAATTTATCTTGGTGTAACTGTCTATGTTAATGTCATGTAATAATTGGGGGGAAAGTTGGTGGTATGGGGATTTATATTTTTTCATGATTTTTTTTTAAATTTTCACATAAAATTCTGAGTATTTTATTTTTTTATTCTTTTTGCGATACATTGTCATTATTAACGTTCTATTTTTATAATTACCGATATAATTTTTTTAAAATTTAATTCAATTGTAAAAGTATTTAAAAGTTTCTAAATTAATATAATACTTAAAATAATCATAATTCATATATAGGAGGATAAACGTATTTAGCATATCGAGCTTAAATTCTTTTATATTGATAACAATATTAACATCAACCGAATTAAGAATCAATGGACAAAAAAAATCAATATTATCAATTGAAGTGAAGGAAAAATTTTTTTCCCTTAAATTACGTATTTTGCTCTACAACCCGAAACAAAAAATTGGGTCCAAAATGATTAGTGAACAGACAAAAGCCTCGATTTGATCAATCATGGGAAAATGTGTCCCTCATTGATAAGATTTGGGTAAGACATGAAGGTAATTATTTTAATATTAATATATCATTTCATATTTACGTATGATATTAATATTTAATTTAATATTTAATTTGTCTAAAGGTTGAGTAGTCTGCTCAACTCAACTATGGTTGAGTTAGACAAAGATCTTCACATCTTAGGCTAACCCGGGCCAAATTCAAATTAAATGATAAAATAATATTTTTAAGATTTAAATTTAATTATAAAGTATATAAAATATCAATAAAAAATATTTTTTATTATTAGTAAAATGAATTTTTTGGATAAGTAAGATAGGTTTGGAAATTTTTTTGGAACTGAGCCTCGGTTGACTCATGAATATTTTTAGTATCGAGATACTCCTCGCTAAAATTATACTAAAATATTTAAATATTTCTCGATATTAAAGTAAAAAAAAATACTTTGACTTCAAACCTTGTAGAAAGCGAAATTTAAGTATATTATAATCAATAAATTCAGATTATCTACACATTATTTGAATCAAATCTATATTAAAATTGTGAATTTAGATATCTAAATATGTTATTTGAATAAATAATACCGATTCAAATAACGTATATTCGAAGGAATCCATCTGAATTCACAACAAATCGTAATTTTAACATATTATACGAATAAACGTATGATTTAAAATTATGACAAAATTTAAAATTTAATATTAGATCACAAATCATAATATAATCCTTTTAAAAATTCGTCTGTCGAAAAAAATGAAATTTTAGCAGAACAACTCCATAATTGAAGATGGGAAAGATGTTGCTATGATTCGTGGATCGAATAAAATCTTTATTGCATTTGCATTCTTTTTCAGGTATTTGTATATGATAATTTATTTTATGCACCTTAAAAAAAATTATAAAAATATAAAATAATATATGATAATTTTATGTTTTATTTTTTTTAATTTTTCTTTAAAAATACCTTTTAGAGCTATAAATAAAAAATAAATAGAAACTTGAGTATCATATAAATTAAACACAGTTTAGTTCAAACATATGAACAACTACTAACACGTGCATGTGGTGTCAAAGACCTTTGTTTTTTTCCTCATCAAGATAATCAAGACACTAGTAAAATATGTTTAAAATAGAAAAATATTTTCAAAAGCTTATCATAATTTTTGGGTAAATTATACTCAAATTCACTAAATTATTAGTAAATTTAAATTTTAGTTTCTCAACTTCAAAAATTACAAAATGATAAATAAACTTCTCTTTTACAATTCAAATTTTTTTTTTTATAAAACAACTTTAAACGTCACGAATCTGTAAATCTGTTATGGTGTTCGCGATGATCGACCTGCTACCTGATTACCCTACTGGGATCGACTCGTAGCCTGCATAGTTCTCATCTTGGGTTCGCACGTGATGAGTTCGAATCCTCCCATGAACTCGTATGAGATGGGTTCGCAACACTATGCTGGCGAACTTGTATGTAGAAAACACATGTTAATCCTAGAATAGAGTATGTGTTGGCTTGCATGGGAGCCTATCTACGACGTCACATCTGGAAACCATATCATATAAATAGAGAAATTAACACCCTTTAAAGACAGACACACAAAAACACTCAACAAAACTAAAATCCAAACAACTTGCTTCTATGATCTCCGGCACTAATCGTTAAATCGACTTAGATCTAAGGTACGTTCTTCTACTCATTGATGGGTACTAATCAACCGTATCAATCCTCGAATCATTGCTTGGAGTTCATTTAGCTAGTCTTTTAGAAAGAAAAAAAAAACCTCAATAGCTTAGTTATTTAAATAAAAACTTTCTAATATTTCAATAACTATTTTATAACTTTATAAAGTTAAATGACCAAAACATAAAATTATTTACAATTTAATGATTTTAAGTATAATTTAACTTAAATTCTTTTAATAATCATATATGTGTGGATTTCATGATCCACCATTATTTTAACTCCAAATAATGCACACATTTCACGAGTGATCAATGTTTTTGTCATTGCTAGGCCATGCCACTACTATAAGTAGATACCAGATTTGGCTCTCTAATTGCAATTCACATCACCTTTCCAAAGCCATATCTGTTTCTTTTAGCTAATTCCATACTTCTCTTTCAAGAAATCAGTAATTCTTTAAACCCTTCTAATGGCTTCACGTGGTGCCATCGTTGAGCCAATTACAAGCTCGATTTCCGATACAACGCTCCCGTCTGAAACAGGAGAAACCAAGCTTTCGGTGAAGAAAATCCCAGGTGATTATGGGCTACCTTTCATTGGTCCAATCAAAGACCGGCTCGATTATTTCTACAACCAAGGTCGGGACAAGTTTTTCAAATCTAAAATTCAAAAATACCAATCGACAGTACTCCGAACCAACATGCCACCAGGTCCATTCATCGCTTCGAACCCTAAAGTTATCGCTTTACTCGATGGAAAGAGTTTTCCAATCCTTTTCGACGTATCGAAAGTTGAAAAGAAAAACCTTTTCACTGGTACTTACATGCCATCAACCAACCTCACCGGCGGGTATCGGATTTTATCCTATCTTGATCCGTCAGAACCCAAACACAGTAAACTCAAACAACTACTTTTTTTTCTCTTGAAATCGAGTAGTAACCGAGTGTTCCCTGAGTTTGAAGCGTGTTACACTGAGTTATTCAAAACGGTCGAAAATGAACTCTATGAAAAAGGCCAAAGTAGTTTTGAGAAACCTAATGAACAAGCTGCATTTAATTTCTTAGGTAGAGCTTATTTCGGTTCAAACCCGGTTGATACTAAACTCGGAACCGACGGTCCGAGTTTGATCGCTAAATGGGTATTATTTCAACTCGCTCCGGTTCTTTCCCTTGGTTTACCCAAATATATAGAAGATCTTTTAATTCATACGTTTCCATTACCATCTTTTCTTGTGAAAAAAGACTACAAAAGATTGTACGATTTTTTCTACGAATCGGCCGGTTCGGTTCTTGATGAAGCTGAAAAAATGGGTATTTCACGTGAAGAAGCTTGTCATAATCTTTTATTCGCTACGTGCTTTAATACATTCGGCGGCATGAAAATCTTCTTCCCCAATATATTGAAATGGATCGGTAATGCCGGACCGGACCTACACCGTTCATTAGCAAAAGAGATCAGGTCGGTGATCAAATCCAATGGTGGAGAATTAAGTTTGGGTGCAATGGAACAAATGCCGTTGATGAAATCGGTGGTGTACGAAGCTTTCCGTATTGAACCACCGGTGCCGGCGCAATATGCAAAAGCGAAGGTGGATTTGTTGATTGAAAGTCACGACGCCGTTTTCGAAGTGAAAAAAGGGGAGATGTTATTCGGGTACCAACCGTTTGCGACCAAAGATCCGATAATATTTGAAAGGGCTGAAGAGTTTGTACCGGAGAGGTTTATGGGTGTTGAAGGGGAGAAATTGTTGAAACATGTGTTTTGGTCGAACGGACCGGAAACGGAGCATCCGACGGTGGAGAATAAACAGTGTGCCGGTAAGGAATTTGTGGTGTTGATTTCTAGGTTGTTTGTGGTGGAACTTTTCCGACGTTATGATACGTTTGAGATTGAAGTTGGGACATCAACGTTGGGGGCTGCCATTACCATAAAGTCGATAAATAAAGCAAGCTTTTAAGTATTTTGTAATTTTCATCAATGCAAGGGCTTTGTCAAATTTGTCATGTTTTTTCTTCAATAAATAATGTATTACAGAGTGTTGAGTTTGCAACAAATTTCGTGATCAGTTATTTATATTTTCGAAAAATAATCACAGTAAAAGAATTAATTATTGCTCTGGATTATAGACATCTTTGTTTCGATAACTAAAATATGTAGCCAATTTTTGTATTACTTGAATAAAATTGGTAAATTTTACTATTAGTTACTATATTCACTTAATTTGATTTGATTATTTTAAGTTTTTATATATTTTTTTAATTTTAAAATTTTAGGTAAACTACACTAGTCGTCATCCAATTATTAGTAAATTTTTTGTTACCCAATTATGAAAAGTTACAAAATTATTACTCAACTATTCAATTTTATCTTTTCAAGTCATTCAATTTTTTTGGCACCACTGGTTTAATGGAATATCTTAGAGATATCTGAATTACTCTAGACTTCATTAGAATATTGATAGTCTTGTTATTGGCTACTTTGGTGGGATTAATATTGTATATAATTTTTATTTCGACAAGTGCGGCAATGTTTATATATGAGAGACTTGTATAAGTTAATGAGTCACTGAATTTTATAAGTTAAATTTTTAGAGGAAAAATTTAGTGGAGATCTTCAATGCAAGTATGAGGTTGTTACATCGACAAATGGTCGGATTTAAATCCTTCCTTGTACGAGATTAAAAATAATGCATTAACTTTCTGAATAAATTCCTCCCATTTAGGTGTACAATTAAACAACTAGTTTTCGGCCATAAGATCATGGATATTTAACTATTAAAATATTACATATTAAAACTATTTTTTTACTAACACATAATGGTTAATAAAAATTGGTGTAACTTTTCGATTTTGTTCGATTTTGGTTAAATCAATAATTTTGACTAAATTGGTCGAATATTTGTAAATAAAATCCAAAATGGGATTAAACTACTCAATCGACTTTGGTATATATAATTTTATATATTTTAAATTATTATTTGTGTTTAATTTAAATTTGGGGTGAATTAAGTTGAAATAATTGGTCAAATCTAAATTTAAAAAAAAAATTAAAATTGAAAAATCATAAAATTAATTTTAACTACCAAAAATATATATCAATAATTAAGGGGTAAATATCCAATATATACCAAAAAATTAGAATATTTACGAAAATAGGCCAGTTTGAAGAATATTTACGGAAATGTGCCGTTTTCCCCAAAAACTCGTCCACGTCGGCGCCTTTTTGGGAGATGCAGGGCTAAAGCGCCCCCCCGAGGACGCGCTTTGTGCCACCTCAGCAAAAGCGCTTCCACATAAGCGCGCTTTGCTAAGGTGGCACAAAGCGCGTCCTGGGGGGCGCGCTTTAGCCCTGCAACGGTCAAAAACGCGCTGACGTGACACGTTTTTTCCCTCCCTTTCCCGTCCACTTACAGTATGAAAAATTAATTGAATTTTTGGGCTAGGGAAAAAATAATTGAATTTTTTTGACAGTAGTCTCCGACAAAATAATTTTGAGGAGACGTTTCTGAACAAACAGTGGCCAAAAACGCTTCTAGCAGGGTGCACTGTCAGCAGAAGTACTAAAAAAAGTTCCCACGTGGACGCTCTTTTGCTACAGTAGCCTCCGGCAAAATAATTTTGAGGAGACATTTCTGAACAAACGATGGCCAAAAAAACGCTTCCCGGTAGGGTGCCACTCGCGGCCAGAGTACCGAAAAGAGCTCCCACGTGGATGCTCTTTTGCTACAGTGGTCTCCGGCAAAATTAATTTGAGGAGACGTTTTTAAACAAACAGTGGCCAAAAACGCTTCCAGCAGGGTGCACTGTCAGTAGGAGTACTAAAAAGAGCTCCCACGTGGACGCTCTTTTGCTACAGTGGTCTCCGGCAAAATTAGGCTATAAATCAGCCAAATTTTATTCTCAGGTTGTATAAGGGAAATTGAGGCAAAAGAAAAAAAAACTGAAAATGAGTGAACGTATTAATGCTGTTATTTACTACGATGGTAAAGTTCGTGACATCGAAAATGGTGTTGTTTTCTTATCGAAAAACACAGCGCGACTGAGTTTTAATCGGAACATCGATTTGGTAGAACTTCGCAAAAGAATTAGGCATAAAATATTCGGAACAACGCCAATGAAAGTTCAGTCAATTAAGTATAGATTTTGCGCTTCGGTTGATCTGGTGAGATATGACTCATTCGACATCAAAGGTCCTCGGAGCTTTGAGGCAATGGTGGAGACTCATCTTGCCAGTGGATCACCCTATATCGAGGTATATGTAGAATTTTCATCTCCAAGTGATCTTTCTGCGACCTCAACATCTACTGCCGTTCGAGGGGAATACACGGCCCCAAGCCGACACTCTGTAAGTGGGAGGCAAAACACAGAAGTACCCGTGTGCGGTGGTAGTATGAAAAACATAACCCCTGCACGACACTCGGTTGGTGGATGGGACATGCATACCCGTCATTCGACGTCCGATGATAGAAATACGTATTGGGGGACGTCATCAACTTCTAGTGGTTGGCAATCCACATATGATTGGGATCTTTACGAAAGATGTTGAAGGAGGGATGATGTACTCCCAACGACATCCACCGACGAGGGGCCCTCATTTGTTGCAGGTTATGGATGGTTGGACGATGAATCCGATGTGGATCCACATCGGGAGCCAGGACCCGACGGTGCAGAAGTTGGATTATTTTCTGAACCGGAGCCCGTTCCAATTGTACCTGAAGACGTTGAGGGTGGTTCAGACGAAGAAGAAGAAGATCCGCTATTCAAGGCGTACTCGCCTCCAGCCCACATGCATAATGTCGATCTGTCTCAAGATGATGCATTGGAGTTTCCTGAACTACCACACCGGATGCTGACCGTACAAATTCTTCGTTGGATTCGGACCAATTAGAAGTTGGTAACCAGTTTTCCAACAAGAATACTTTTCTTGCTGCATTGAAACAATACTGACATCGAGGCAGGGTTAACTACAATGTGGTTAAATCCAGGGTCGATAAGTACGAGGCGAAGTGTGCAGTGCAAGACGGCACATGTTCATGGAAAATCATGGCGTCGTTGAGGAAAAGGACAGGGTTGTGGGAGATCAAAAAGTACAAAGGTCCACATATATATCTTGCTGGTACAGTACCACTATGTGTTCAATAAATTCGAATAACACTAATATTATGTAATGTTGCATTATTTAACGTACTTCGTTGACAGGTGTAACACAAGATCATCCGAGGATGGATTCAGACATGTTGGCTTACTTAAGAATCCCGACAGTAAAGGTCGATCTCAAGACTACGGTGTCGGCCTTAATTGGCAATATTCGTAGCCAAATGGGGTACACGCCTCCACCGCTTCATATAATAAAGTGTGGCAGTGGTGTCAGGTGCTGGAAAGATATGTCCCAGGCAGCACAACAGACCTTGAAACGGAACTGGCGTACTACAACGATCGTCTGCTCCGTGGATGCGCAGTGTTCAAGCATCTGTTCTGGACATTTAAGCAATTACGAGATGCCTATATACTGCAAGCCATTGGTACAAATTGACGGTACCTTTATGTATGGTAGATATACGCATCGGCTATTGCTAACTGTGGCACAAGACGGCTGTGGGAGAATCCTTCCGAATGCGTTCGCAATAACACCAGGGGAGTCAGTTGATGACTGGGACTTCTTCCTATCTAGGTTAAGGAGGCATGTCTGCCCCCAACTTGACATATGCGTTATATGGAATCGGGGCCCTGGAATACTTGCGGCAATAGAACGCCAGGGAAGCATGTGGCATCGCACACACCATCGATATTGCCTGAGGCATGTTTCATCCAACTACTATGAGCAACATCAATCTAAAAGACAGAAACAGCAAGTGACCGATATGGGTATGAAATATCTATTAATATAATTTCGTTTGTAATATTCAATTTGTTATCAATTGAAGAGTGGTATGTAATATTCGCTATCAACGTATATTAGCAGGGTACGAGATCAATAAAGACCGTTTTCACGAGATGTTGGCCAGTTTGCGCTCAGATAACGCCGAAGGCGCAAACTACCTGTGCAATATTCCTTTCGAAAAGTGGACACAAGCATATGACGGCGGCCTACGATATGGTCATATGAACACAAACTTGGCCGAATGCATAAATTCTATTATGAAAGGAACCCGTCATCTGCCGATTACATCGGTTGTGCGAGAGACATATTTTCGTTTAGCGGTACTATTTCCAAAGAGAGCAGCGAGTTATAGAGGGTAGATGCAAGGAGGCCATGTATGGAGCTCGAAGGTCTTGCAAGAAATAAACCGTGGGAAGGCACGGGCCAACACTATACACACAGTGTGTCACGATCGCGATAGCCTATGGTTTCGTGTCACGGAGTTTGATAGACCGAACCAAGGTATTGTTGGCGGGCATTATCGTGTACACTTGACAAATAGGATATGCGACTGTGGGATATTTGATGCCCTTCGTTACCCATGTGCTAATGTACTTGCAGCTTGTCAGAATCTCCGTCTTAATCCCATGAGCTATGTCGACGAAGTGTATAAATTGGAAAACAAGTACAACGTGTGGAGACACGTATTCTCACCAGTCCCAGATGAACGTAAGTGGCCGTCGGTATCGCTTGCACCATATAAGCTGTTGCCGGATAGACAATTGAGGCGCAAACCAAAAGGTCGACCTTGCTTGACTAGAATACGCAACAATATGGATATCCGAGAAACGAGCAACTAAAGTTGGCTGTGCCGATGGTGTAGGAACCCGGGCCATACATCTCGCTCGTGTCCAAATCGAAATAGTTGACCGTGTTCTTAGCTTTTTTGTCTCCTTCTGGCTATGTAATTTCTATTTTTTTTGGAGGAAAATGGTGAACTTTTTACAAGAACTTTTATTTTATTCAAGTTATTAAAATTAAATTACAAACTTACAAAAAAAAAAATTAAACCATTTCTATTTTATCAAAATTATTAAAATTATATTAAAAAAATTAAATTACAAAAAAAAAATAAAATGAAACTCAAATTTTATTAAATATAAAAAAATTAAATTACAAAAAAAATTAAACCATTTCTATTTTATCAAAGAGATTAAAATTAAATTAAAAATAAAATTACAAAAAAAATAAAATTAAACTCAAATTTTGTTAAATATATTAAAACTTAATTACCAAAAAACAATTAAATCATTTCTATTTTATCAAAGATATTAAAATTAAATTAACAAAAATTAAATTACAAAAAAAAAGATTAAACTCAAATTTTATTAAATATATTAAAACTTAATTACAAAAAAAATTAAACTATTTATATTTTATCAAAGATATTAAAATTAAATTAAAAAAATTAAATTACAAAAAAATAAAATTAAACTCAAATTTTTTAAATATATTAAAACTTAATTACAAAAAAAATTAAACCGTTTCTATTTTATCAAAGATATTAAAATTAAATTAACAAAAATTAAATAAAAAAATTAAACTCAAATTTTATTAAATATATTAAAACTTAATTACGAAAAAAATTAAACCGTTTATATTTTATCAAAGATATTAAAATTAAATTGAAAAAAATTAAATAAAAAATAAAATTAAACACAAATTTTATTAAATATATTAAAACTTAATTACAAAAAAAATTAAACCGTTTCTATTTTATCAAAGATTTTAAAATTAAATTAACAAAAATTAAATTACAAAAAAAAAATTAAACTCAAAATTTATTAAATATATTAGAACTAAATTACAAAAAAAAAATTAAACCATTTCTATTTTATCAAAGAGATAAAAATTAAATTACAATAACAAATCAAAATTAAATTACAATACAAAATAAAATTCGGGGGTTTAGGGTTTAGGGCTGATGCCGGTGGGAATTAGTGCCACACGGGGGCGGTCGGCGGTTACGCGTTGGATTCCTCTTTCTTCTAGCTTCCGGCGGGGGTCATGGAACCTCGGGCGGGGAATCGGGTTCCTCCGGCAGTGAGTCTGGTTCTGGGTGTTGCGATGATGACCCACCTTGATAAAATAATGACCCCGGAGGTGTTTGCATAAACCACGGTGGGGGTGACTGCATCCTGTACAGCGAAGGACTCTGGTAGAAAGAAGTGCTCTCCGAAGGCGCCTCCTCTGATTTCGCACGCGACGTCGGCCTCACGATCGACTGGACAGCTGGAGTAGTCGAGAACGGACTCGAACCCGGCTATGCATTCTAACCTGGGGTGGGACTGGGAAAAGGAAACATATATGGGTTAGGAGGATACATATAAGGGGTAAGGTATGCACCTGGCATAAACGGTTGACGCTTTGATGTCGGTGTTGTCGGAAGAACTGATGGGCCCGGTGACTGTGTAGGCGCTGTTGCTGGCCCCGTCTCATCACCCCTTCTCCTTGGATTCAAAGGGGCCCGACGTTCCCTTCGCTCGCGAAGTTGCCATCGCCTCTCTTCATTCGACAACAGATACGACTTGCCATAGATCCTAAACCATGACATGTACTCCGGCACGCACGCTAACTCAGGAACGATGATCGGTTCCCGGATAGGTAAAAAGTCATACCGGTTCTCCCACGTTTCGATATGACCTGACCAAAATCTTGGCCAATCCGTGTGCGCCTGCCGTAAGTCCACTTTGTGCTCATCATCGAGCACCTCAGGTGGCACGGGAATTGGTTGCCGAAATTCAAATTGCCGCAGAACCCGATCTGACTGGTAGGTGATCATTGGGACCTTAACGTGCCAACTGTTCGGATTTTGGAAGAACTCCTCCGAAATTACTGCCCGAATTTCAGGATCCTCGTACGGTGTCCATTAAAACTATATTAACATTACCAAAACATTAGTTATATACATAATACTAGACACTACATACGAAATACTAAATTATAATAACGAAATTCGAAACTTACTTGTGATTCCGACCGTTGGTCCAATAGGAGTCGTATATCCTCAAGCGAGTTAGGTATTCCAACATGACTCGCCGAATGGTTCCACCTAATCAAATAAACTTTTAGCATGCAATTATACTATAAATCTACGAAATAATTGTAAAATATAATATTAAATTTACCTCGTTATCAGTGGGAATGAATATGGCTGGTTGAGTCGAGGACGTAAAAATGGAAATCGAAACCATGCCCATAACTGCAGTAGTGATAGGCAACCTCTGATTTTTGCTTTACTCGACCGCGTCGCCCCGCACATCTCCCAGTACAACCTCGATAGTACGCGAGCGGACCCCAACTCAATTCATCGATCGCTCAAAATCAACAAGTTTCAGGAGCCATCTCAGGTGGACGAGGTTTCTAGAGAGGTCCGGCATCAGATAGCCTCCAATTAGCTGAAGAATGTATGCCCGAGCATACCGTATTCTTTCTACTTCGGTCGAACCCTCGTTCGGCTCCGGGAATGTGTCTCGTAACCAGGCCATATCGATCCGAGCTCCTTGAATTCTATCTGGAATGGCACCCAGAAGCTCGTAGCATACCGCCATCCAATTGGTAGATGTTGCGGACCCGATGACTACCGACCCGTCCACCGGTAATCCCAACTGCAACTGCACATCTTCTAGAGTGATGGTACACTCTCCGCATGGCAGATGGAATGTGTGCTTCTCGGGTCTCCACCTCTCTATCAACGCGCTGATCAAAGGCGGCTCCAACTTGAACCCCCGGCCTATCGTGGCCACGTGCCAAAAACCAGCTTCCCGCAGGTAGTTCTCGATCAACGGCGATGGGAGACCATGCATGTTGCGAGTATAACATTCCAACACCCGATCTACAGATTGTTTAAAAAATTATAAAATTAAAAATTAATTAAAATTGCAGCATAATTGAAAAAAAAATTAAATAATATTGAAAAATTAAAATTAAAACTTACCATTTTCATTTGCTCGACGGAGATGTGCTTGTTGTCTAGGCGAAGTAATTCCCCGGCCATTGTAATCCGATAAAAAATTTTAAAATTTTCAAAAAAAAATATATTAAAAAAATTATAAAGGGCTTTTTCGTAAATAGTAAAGGACTATTTTGAAATTTGAGCGTAAATTTCAAGGACTTTAAGAGAAAATTGAGATAATATTGAGAGAATATTAAGAATTATCACAATAACAAAAATAAAATTTAAGATATTATTTGGTACTTAAGTTTGATTTCAATATTCAATTTGGTACTTAAGTTTTTTTATTTTTATCTGATACTTGAACTTTTTTTGTCCCAATTAAATATTTAAGTTTGACTTCAATATTTAATTTAGTACACAAATTTTTTTTTATCTTAATTAAGTGTTTGTGCTTTTTATTATTAGAGCACACGTGTTCAACATTTATTTAACTACGTGATATTGTTTAAGCTGAATACTAAATTGAACATTAAAATTAAACTCAACTACTAAATTAAAAAAAAAAACATATGTATCAAATTAAACATCATAAACTTCAAATACCAAATAGTAAATTACTCAAAATAAATAAATAAATGAATTGAATATTATTATAACAACTAAAAATTAGTGCAAGAAATTGAAGAATTGGAATCCTTGTACAGATTGGGATCTATATTATTCTTACGTTACTTGTAAGACATTAAGACGTGTGGGTTTTGTTTGGTTTGAGGCTGTCAAACTTGGACTTCGGGCAAACAACGTCAACTTATAGATCTACCATTTTTTGGGTTAACAAATAGAAATCAATGTTGTCTACTACTGCTTTATCAAAATAAATATTTTCATTTGAAATTAAAAATATTTATCAAAATAAAAATAACTTAATATTAAATATTAATTAATTTGTATTTCTCAAGCATCAAGATATCCATCCAATCATTAATTTTGTCAAGGGTGTTAAGAGACCTTAGCGGCTTTAAAAATTTTCGATATTCAATTTTATATTCTTTTAAAATTTTTAAAATTTGATTTTTGTACTTAATGTAAATATATAAAAATATGGTAAATTCCACTAGATTTTTTTAAATTTTGTTTCTTTTTACCCCAAATTTTTAAAAATTGACTTCCATACAGTATTGCCACATTCAAATATGCATGTAATTGGAATGAATTGGTGTATTAAAAATGGAATTAAATGAATTATTTCTTGTGTGAATGTTCTGATAATTGTTGTAGAATCTCGACACTCGAATTCAACCGTCGAATTGAGTGAGGAGTGTTATAATTGACTTAACCCGACCTATAATCAACTGTAATTGTATGAAGATGTGTTCATTAGCCCATCCATTAACAACACCTCTCTAAGTTCTTTCATTAGTAATCGAAAACGCTCACTCTAGCTTTCAATATACATAATCCCATTAACAACAACTGTCCAAATTCTTTCATTCTAGCTTTCAATATACCTAATCGGTTGCTTCAATCAAGAAAGGTGGTTGTGATATTGAACTCCCACTAAATAAAGGATTATGATAAAACCAATTAAGAGTGATGTATAACCTCATGGTTGTCTAACAATATTTACTTTCCTTTTTATGATAATATTAATATTCTTTTAAAAAATAGTTGGATATAATGATAAAATATATTGTAGTTTTAAAGAGGACCTAAATTTAAATATTGGGTAAGCTACATTAGTAGTCACCTAGCTATTAGTAAATTTATTTTTTGGTCATCCAACTGTAAAAAGTTATAAAATAATAACCCGATTTTTCAATTTTGTCTTTTTTGGTTACCAGCTAGCTGATGGTGGCAACTTTAAAAATTGACATAATAGTAACTTTAAGCCTCAAAATTTACACATTTTGTAATTTGGCCCTTTTGCAATTTTGTCTTTCTTTATGACCCTTTCACATAAAAATCTAAAAACCAAATTTATCGACTAAATTTGGTTAAAAATATATAACACCAAAAAATCCGAGATAATAATTTCCATTTTTTTAAAATTAACCCTCAATGTTATATAGAGAAAAACAAAATTGCAGAAAAGAAAATTGCACAATTTGTAAATATCGAGGGTCAATTTTTTAAAAAAAAATCAAGACTAATTTGGCATAATTTATAAATGGTAAATGTTAATGTTGCTATTATCCCAATTTTAAAAGCTATCACCGTTAGTTAGCTAATGACAAAAAAGATAAAGTTAAATGGTTGAGTGACCATTTTGTAACTTTTCATAATTGAATGGTCAAAAAAAATACTAATAATTAGATAACTACTAATGTAATTTATCCTTAATTTGAGGGATTCAATTGATGAAATGTATTGTGAGAAATATTCAACTGGATGCACTTTATTAATGGTTGAATGTTTGCATTTTTAATTGGTGTATTTAACAATTACAACTACAAATTCTTGCAGGGACCAAAAACAAATAACTTATTCAATTTATAATCGTTACGAAATAGAAGGCTTGGATCATATCTGTCATTTAGGAAAGCAGAACATATGGGGAACGAAATAACATAAATAAAGAATATAAAAAATTTCAAGGTGAAGGGTTGCTTATCTACTTTAAGTTTTAATTTAAAATTGTAATTAACATCGTCAATTAAGTCTTAATTTGATTGGTACCGATATTATTATCAATATAAGAAAATATATATTTAAATACGTTAAACCGTATTATTCTCTTATTTAAATATTAGAGAAGAATTATAAATAATTTTAGACATTATATCTACCGCATATATATACTTTTTATCCTCAAGATAAGTACTATAAGACTTAATTAAAATAATATATAAATAAAGAAAACTTACGTACATGATTGTGTTAATACTGCTAATATTTATTCATTATTATCAAACATGTGAGTAATGTCAACTTTAATGACCGCTCAAAATATATAGGTGCCAAACATTAATTAATTATAAATATCATAAATAAATGTTAATAAATTTCCAAGTTTAGTGTTTAAAATTTATTTATAATTAATTATTATTTTTCATATTTAAATAAAGTTATTAGTATTTATTTATAAGTTTTTTTATTGTTTTATTTTTTTATTTTATGATAATCTGTCATATTATTATTTAGTGATATTGATACATGAGTCATGGAGTCATCATTTTCGAGAGAATTTTACTTGAATACAACTCCAGTCCAAATAGAATTAGGTTTAGATTATAAAATGGATGAGAGCACTTGCTGTTATATAAAAAGTTTGGTTAAATTATCTATTAGTCATTGTACTTTGCAAAAGTTATAGATTTAGTCTTTGTACTTTAATTTGGTTATTTTTAATCCTCACCAAATGATAATTATTAAATTCATTCATTCAGTTGTGTTATGTTATTTCCAAAATTTGATGTGACAAACATATTATTATATATGTAATAATATGGCAGCTTGTTATTTCCATATATTACTTACTAAAAATTCAATTAATGGATTAATGATTGACATTTGCATCAAGATTAAAATTTTCAAATTCGAAAAGTATAAGAACTATAATGATCTAATTGCATAACATGGAATTAAAATTACAATTCTATGCAGAGTACAAGACTAGTAATTGAGTTTAACCAAATGGGTTTAACTGCTGTTGTGTAAATCAAGACTAAAATTTTAAAATTTAAAAAGTATAAGAACTAAAAGGAGATTTTAACCAATAAGTTTGTAATGAAGATAAAAATGACAGCAAATAGAGAATAAATTTCAAAAGCTCATATGTAGAATTCAACTCAAAGACATTGTACGACGTTGGCGTTTGAATAGCTTATTAGTTGTCGGCCATGCCATTGTACTATAAATAAAGAGACTTATGGCTCTATTTTTGCAATCCATTCCATCTTTTCAAATCTATATTTATCTTTTGAAGAAATTTTATCACTATTAAACCCTCCTAATGGCTTCTAGTGCTTCATTGTCTTCTCGACGTGCTAATGTTCAAGTTCGGCCGTCAGTGACGGTTTCCGAGCTTGAAAAACCCGAGCTTCCTTTGAAGTCAATTCCTGGTGATTATGGACTTCCTTTTATCGGTGCAATCAAAGACCGGCTTGATTATTTCTACAGCCAAGGTCGAGACGAATTTTTTAAAATCAAAATCCAAAAATACCAATCGACCGTACTTCGAACAAACATGCCACCAGGTCCATTCATCTCTTCAAACCCAAAAGTTGTCGCTTTACTCGACGGGAAGAGTTTTCCAATTCTTTTCGACGTATCGAAAGTGGAAAAGAAAGACCTTTTCACCGGCACTTACATGTCTTCAACGAACCTCACTGGCGGGTATCGGATTTTATCATATCTTGACCCATCAGAACCCAAACATAAAAAACTCAAACAACTTCTCTTTTTTTTCTTGAAATCAAGTAGAGACCGAGTGTTGCCCGAGTTCAAAGCATGTTACACCGAGTTATTCAAAACGGTGGAATATGAACTCGCAGAGAAAGGTAAATGTAGCTTCCAAACACCTAGTGAGGAAGCTGCTTTTAATTTCTTAGCTCGGGCATTCTTTGACTCGAATCCAGTTGATTCTAAACTCGGAACTGACGGTCCAAGCTTGGCTAACAAATGGGTTTTGTTTCAACTCGGCCCGATTTTCACCCTTGGTCTACCCAAATATATAGAAGATCTTTTACTCCATACATTTCCATTACCATCTTTTCTAGTTAAAAAAGACTACAAAAAATTATACGATTTCTTCTACGAATCGGCCGGTTTAGTTCTTGATGAAGCTGAAAAAATGGGTATTTCACGTGACGAAGCTTGTCATAATCTTGTATTCGCTACGTGCTTTAATTCTTTCGGCGGCATTAAAGTGTTCTTCCCGATTATGCTTAAATGGATTGGTTTAGCCGGAGAAAACCTACACCTTTCATTAGCAAAAGAGATCAGGTCGGTCGTTAAATCAAACGGCGGAGAACTAAGCTTGTCCGCAATGGAACAAATGCCATTGATGAAGTCCGTGGTGTATGAATCGTTTCGTATCGACCCGCCAGTTCAGTTTCAATACGGGAAGGCGAAGAAAGATCTTTTGATTGAAAATCACCATGCCGTATACGAAGTGAAAGAAGGGGAGATGTTGTTCGGATACCAACCGTTTGCGACGAAGGATCCGAATATATTTGAGAGAGGCGAGGAGTTTGTACCTGACAGGTTCATGGGTGTCGACGGGGAGAAGTTGTTGAAGTATGTGCTTTGGTCTAATGGACCAGAGACCGAGCATCCTACGGTGGCGGATAAACAATGTGCCGGTAAAGATTTCGTGATGTTGGTGTCTAGGCTTTTTGTGGTGGAATTTTTCAGACGTTACGATACGTTTGAAGTCGAAGTCGGACCGGCACCGGTGGGGGTGGCCGTCACTATAACGTCGTTGAAAGCTGCAAGCTTTTAGAGACTACAAAATTTGTTAATGCAAATGCTAAAATTTAAGATATTATTGTAATTTTTTTTTGTATTTTTTTATTGTTCGTAAGATATTATTGCAATATGTCAAATCATTTCTAACGTACGAACTTTGATAAATTAAAAGTCAATATTATAACATAAGCTAGTTTGATTTATTTTTACATAAGTTATTTAATTCATATTTACTGTTTAGGTGAGATAAATTTTACAATTATATATAAACTTTAATTTAATATATAATTTGATATATAAATTTTGATTAAGTGTAAAAAAAATAAAAATTACAATAACTTAAAACATATAAAATTAATCGATGGGGAACTACAAGTAATATCAAACCTTCCTATCTATCAAAAGCCATTTTTGTTATGTAATGAACATCCTTATTTCCTTATCGGGGGATATGCTATTGCAGCCACTAACCAACTTTCCTTAGGAGTAAATGAATTCACGAGAAATGATTAAATGAAATAGTGACGCCACGTCATTTGTATCCATTTCCAATAGATTTATGCTACATCAGTATTTTCATCCTGAATTTCTGCATTTTTATCCTGAAAAAAAATCAAATCCAAATTAAAATCCTGAAATTCAGGATAAGAATACTGATGTGGCATAAATCTATTGGAAAGAGATACGGATGACGTGACGTCACTATTTCATACAATTCTTTCTCATGAATCCACGTAATTAAAGCAGAGTTTGAGGATGACCAACTTTCCTTCCAAACTCTTTAAATAAAAAAAAATTAACTTGCTGAGAAAGAAAAGTTATTTAATTTATAATCTTTGCTTTAAGAGTTCTTTGCTGAGAAAGAAATTTAACTTGTCTAAATTGAGTTCTATCTACTTGTATGAAATAGAAGTAAAAAGTATGATAATTTTTTTTTATTATATATTAAATTGTTTTTTAGTTTTTTTTTACTTAAAAATAAATAAAATCTAATATTTTAAAATGGAATTGATGGTTGAATCGATTAGATTATTAATTTTTTATTTTACTGGTCTGTTCAGTTTAATTAAATGAATTATTAAAATTCATAAAAAATTTAAAAAATAAAAATTTGATTTAACCCATTCCGAATAATTTATAAATCCACCAATCTAACCTCTCTTTAAATTGATACTTTAATTAATTTCCGATTCAACCACTCAGTCTAATTTAAACAACATTAATACACTGATCCTGTAAATGACTTCAGCGTGCAAAATAATAATTCATTAAAATTTTACATAATAAGCAGACATTTTTTTTAAACAAATTAGCTTTTTGTAAATCAACATGGATTAAATTTTTTATTTTTCAAATAAACCTTCCATTCCTCGGTCGACTAATAAATTAGACCATACTTATCCGAATTATTATTGATTAATTTAAATATTATTCTTTTGAATTTAATTATATCATTTACAAATAATAAAAGTATTTTTAAAAATTCCTTTAATTATATCATTTTTCTTAAGACTGAAATGCAATTTGCGTATAACATAGGGAATTAAAAAACTTTTACCAACCCTATAAACCTACCATTTATGGGTTTACCAATAAAATGAGGACAAATGAGTACTTTATTAAATAAAATATTGATTATTTTTATTTGGAATATATATGTTTAAGCAGAATATTTATTTTTTAATTTAAAATTTTAATGGAAATTTATTACTAAAAGAAAACATTGTATTAAAAAATTTACATATAATTATATCATTCTTTTGAATATTATATCATTTACATATAATAAAAGTATTTTTAAAAATTCCTTTATATAAAACGAGAAATGGATTTAAATTTGAATCAAGACAAGTCAAATTGAAACTTTGAAAACCTCTTAAATTTTATTATAAGTTTTTATTATATCTGTTTTTTTTGATATAATATCTAGAATTACCTATAGTTCCTCCCAACCCTTAAGTTGGAAGATAATAAGCACTGAAGTACATTTGAACCCACGCCCTCCGACACTAACAACAATATCAATGCCAATTAAGTTAAGATTCAATCGGCAATATAGAGAAGATTTTAATTAAAAAGATAAATGGGTAAATGAGTAAATATATATAATGGCAACTTCCCCTTCATTTAATTAAAAAAAATTAAAATTTCACATTTTAATTTTTCTTAAGACTGAAATGCAATTTGAGTATAACATAGGGACTTATAAAACTTATACCAACCCTATAAACCTACCATTTATGGTGAGGACAAATGAATACTTTATTAAATAAAATATTGATTATTTTTATTTGGAATATCTATGTTTAAGTATGCTTGAATACGTATTTTTTTAATTTAAAATTTTAATGGAAATTTATTACTAAAAGAAAACATTGTATTAAAAAATTTGAAAATCTTTGTTAAAGATTGAATTACTTAATGATAAAATTATCAATGTTTTTAGAGTCGAACTGATTAGGTCACTAATTCGCTAGTTTGGTCAGTTTGATTAAAAATTATTAAAATTAAAAAAAAAACATGATTTGATTTTTTAGTCGGTCCATATCTATTCCTGATTTAATCGATTCAAAGTCATTCTCTAGATTGGTACTCCAGTCGGTTCCCAATCCAATCCGATTCAAACATCATTGCAAACTATTATATCAATTCGGTAGGTTTAGTTAATTTATGTTAAACTTGAAAAATATAAATTTGATCAATGATGTTTAAACCAAACTCATTCGGAGAGAGGGATTAGACTAATTGAACCATGAACCATTCAGACCCGAATTAATCGAGTTAAAAATCGATTGAACTGGTTGATCTGATTTTCTTTATTTTTTAATATTTATGAATTTTAATATTTTATTTAATTAAATCATATGAACTTGTTGGATTGAAAACTAATGATCTGACTCTTTGACAATCGCTTTAATTTTTAAACTCTTGAATTTATATTGGATTGATTGAGTCTTCTTTGATTCGAATTATTAATTTGAATATAATTATTGAATTTAAGTATATAAATTATAACCGTTTAAGTGAAAAATATATAATTTATAAATAAGAAAAGTATTTTTTTGGGTTAGTATTTTTTTAGAAAAATTCTTTTATACGAAACCAATTTTAATTTTTGAACAGTGACAAGTCGGATAAAGACAGATAAAATTGAAAATCTCAAGCCGCCGCCGCCGTCGTCTCATCTGAACACACGCATCGATATGGACTTAATGTAAAACAAAGTTCACAAATTTTCCCTAATTTAATGAGCAGTAAAATATCCAATATCATATTAGTATAATATTTATTTTTTTAACGAGGGATAGTCGAACTAAAAAATTGTTTGTTTGGATCCAACGGTAGGTTTACGAACAGTAACAATGGACTATTTTTTTGCAAGTGAGTCGATCTCAATTATTAATTGCTACGTTAAATTTTTATCATTATGTTTCGTCTAAAGTGACATAAAACACGTCGTAACATTAACTTATCTAAATTAATATCGTTAGATCATTTAACCATTTGACTTTAACTCACTAATAATAGTTAGATATGTGGCATACTGAGCCAAGTAATTGGTGTTATATAAGGCCCAAAACACATAGATAGGAGGGTATCTGTTTTCTTCTCCTACTCTCCCACTCTCTATCTCTCCTCCTCCTCACCCTTTTCTCCGGTCACTTTTCTCGACGACTCTATGCCGTGTACTAAATTTATCATCAAGGCCAACATTTTATAAAAAGTAAATTACTTTACGAATTTTAAATTAACCACTTTAAATCATACTAAATCTATCATCAACAATCGGTCAATATTTTATAAAAAGTAAATTATTTTACGAATTTTAAATTGATCAACTTTAAATCATATGTAACGTAATAATCTTTTCTAAAATAGTATGATAGATTTTAGAAGAAAAAAAAAAAGAAAATTTCGTTTGTAAAAAACATTGAATGTTTATATTAAAAAAATGAGAGTTGTCATCAACTCTAAAATTATCTTTTTGAAAGAAAAATTTTAAGATTTACTAATGTTGAAACATCTTTCATAACATTATCCCATATATCTATATTTTACATATAACAAATCATCATCATCATACTTAAATATTTTGAACATCCCATACAAAAATGGTGTAAAAGAAAGGTTTGACTTTTCTAGTTAATGGGTTACATTATTCAACAGGTAGCTTGAAGAAGGTGAGCTTTGTTCACTCAACCATGGATCTTGCACTGATACTGGTGAATGATCCTTCATTTTCTCCATCAAATTCATAAACCCAACGTTACTCATTTGAAGCATAAACAAGCCATTTCTATTTTCAACTCCACCATTCTTATTAATTCCCTTGCTTAATGGTTGCTCACTTAGATTTGATGAAGAAGAACAAGGTGACACCTCTAATGAAGCACCTTCATAATTGATTTCTTCTCCAAGTACCCATCTACTTAGCTTAATTTGTTCCAATTCCATTGCTACTTCCATCATTGTAGGTCGCATGTCTCTATGAAATGATAAACATCTAAAGGCTAGCTCCGCAACCTTGTGGATTGATGATAATGTCCATGGATCATTACTGTTGGGGTTTAAAAATGGGTCTATGATCTCATCTAAACGTCCCTTGCTGATTCTATCAGTAGCAATGGATGCTAAGTTAGCTTCATTTGGTGGTCTTGAGAAGTCTATCACTTTCAATGCTGTTATGATCTCGATTAGAACAACCCCGAAGCTATAAACATCGCTTTTATCGGAAAGTTGGAAGTTTTGATGGTATTGAGGGTCAAGGTATCCTGGTGTTCCTTGTGGAGCTGTTGAAATGTGGGATGTCTCGGTTTTTCCGAGCCTAGAAAGACCGAAATCAGCTACTTTGGACTTGAAATTGTAGTCTAAAAGTATGTTGCTAGATTTGATGTCTCTATGGTATATAGGAGGATCTATAGCAGAGTGTAAATGAGCAATGGCTTGTGCAGTTTCTGTAGCGATGGTAAGTCGAACCGGCCAAGGAAGTCCATCACCTCGTTCTCGTTGTAAATGTTGGCATAATGTTCCATTAGGCATGAACTCGTAAACGAGTATTTGTTCACCGTTTTCCATGGAACAACCTAATAAACGAACTAGATTCGGGTGACTTACGGATGATATTAGCTTGATCTCGTTCACGACTTGCTCGATACAATCGGTGTCTCTATGCTTGATCCTTTTAATAGCAACCCATGAATTGGTATGTAGTTTGCCTGCATAGACTGTCCCAAATGCTCCAGTTCCAAGCCTTTGTTTCTCTGAGAAACCATTTGTAGCTTTCTCTATTTCTTTGTATTTGTAAATCGGAATATTGATGCCCAATGCATCGGAAAACAGTCTTTTTGTGCTGTGTTTGGTTCTCGAACCCGATTGCTTGCGCACGAAGCAACATATGAGAACTACACAAATCATTAAAGAAGCTCCAACTGCAATGCCTATGAAAAATGAACACCAACAATTAGTGATGTGATGATCACTAGCATTAATAGGTTCAACATCAAATTAACATTACCTCCGATTAACATAATGACTCGAGCCGTTCCTCCGCATTCACCGGAAACGTACCTCGCGGGGTTACAATTGGAAGAGGCTGTTTAGTTTTACACATCAACAAACACAAAAACAAATTGTTAAAGACTATGGGGTTATAATGCTTAATCATTATCTTGCATCACATAATATGTAAAAGTACCATGTACGTTTACGTTAAGAGTCGAATTGTATTTTGTCCTTTTACTAAAAAAATTGACAAATTAGCCCTTTTACTAAAAAAATTGACAAATTAGTCCTTGTACATTAGATTAAAAAGTAAAATTATCCTTTTGTTAGAAATTCCATCAATTATTACTGTTAAAAACTAGTCATTGTACAACAAAATGAGATACACATAGCACGCCACATGTAACTGTTTAATTTTTCTATCAAACACGTCAGTTTTTAACAGTGAAAATGAATTTAATTTTTAACAAAAATGACCAGTGAACATTTTAACAAAGGGGACAAAATATAATCTAACTCCTAGTACAGATTCTCCATGGTACTTTTATCCACCTAATACCATATATGAATTTTATGTACTTATTTGATTGTTGTTTATAGATTAAGGTCTAATGGAGTCAAATTTAAAAAATTACAATGGGGTCCCTCAATGATCATCACTTGCTAAATGATGAAAGAAAATTTGGTTCCTTCTGAGCTAAATGGTAAGCGTTTGACACATTGAAAAGCATTTTTGCCTTTACAAAAATGATGAGTGGCCCCATAATTGAGCAAAGTTTAAGCTACTTTTTGGCCTGAAAATCAGGGTATTATGAATCACTTTTAGAGTGTAGTGTGTGGCATATGCTATCATTTTTGCTGCCACGCAAAGCAATTTACATTCTCCACTGTTTTGTTTCTAAGTCAATAATGCTTTGCAAGCTTTAATTTGTTAAAGTGAAGGCTGCATTTATTGCAAAATTACAAAGATTAGGACAAAGTCAAAAAAAATTATAGGAGAGTCGAGATTAATTTATATATACAATTTCATCATTATATCGACATATAATTTTATAGTTTTTAGAAGAGATAAATAAAAGAAATTATCATTTTTCAGAGTTAAACTCAAGTTTTACCATGTATTAACTTAAAATTTTATAAAGTTTGAAAGAATTAAAACTAAAAATTTCCATTTAAGGGCCATGCCCCTGCTAGAGGCAAAATCCTCTTATGTTTTATTATTATAGCAAAAACAAATTTTGATTAAAATTAAATTAATTAATTAAACTTGTACAATTTAATTGACTTGATTCTGTTAATTTAATTTTAATAAATTAAAATATGTTAAATTGATTAACTAATTGTATTTATATATTAAATTTATATATTTTAAAATACATTTCCTAAACTTAAATCCATTATAATATTCCTCAAATTCAAATAAATATATTCATTATTCAAAATTTAAATTATAAAATTTCCTAATATTAACCGATTGAGTATTAGTTCGACTGGCATGAATATCTTTGCCAATGTAGGAGGACGTGGTTTCAAGTGCGCTGAAACGCATTATCCTCCTATTTATGGGTTGAGGAGTTACTATGAATACTTCTAGATGTTGTCTAAAAAAAAAAACAGATATAATCAGACCCTATAATAAACAATTTACCTCTATGAATAATAAAATTATATTTTAACTCTATGAAAATTTATAATTTAGTTTTCACTCTCCAAAAATTTTTTCTTAAGTCCTAAATCGATTTTTTAAAGTCAAAACTATT
Organism: Gossypium bickii; assembly: GCA_025503065.1. NCBI lineage: Eukaryota > Viridiplantae > Streptophyta > Magnoliopsida > Malvales > Malvaceae > Gossypium > Gossypium bickii. The sequence continues at coordinate 130,947,468 of CP106714.1, read as the reverse complement.
TCCTTTGAAAAATAAAATGACAATTTTAACTTTATTAATCATTTGCAGCATCAATACGAAGAAAAAACATAACATGAACAACGAAAGCAAAATTTCCAAAGAGATTCGGTGAAACAGAAGAACTAACCTTTCCGGCAACCATCGCCGGCACGATATCCATCACCAACAAACCCATTTCGACACCTACAATACGATCCCGGCCGTCGATTAACCGGCGAAACAATTTCATCACAAACAGCATTCTCAGAACATAACTCCGAGCACCGTCCTTCAATCCACCACCTTAGCTCCACCACTTGTACTTCCAACACACCCGATTCATTAAAAGATTCCGTCGATATCGACGACAGAAACGACCCACAATTCGTCCCAATCACCTTATCATAATCAAGAAAACCATTACTTTTCTTTTCCGAATAGCAACTAATGTTACTATTATTAGGAGAACAAGTAAGGGACTCAAAATGAGTGTAAACCATGGTAGATGGTATCATGCATGGTGATGGTAAGGTGCAATTTTGTAATAAGATTGCGTTACGAGATGTTGGGGCGTAGTTTTGGGTATAAAGACGGTGGAGAGCTTGAAGTGGACGATCACAAGTGGCTTCAATGCTGATTTTTATATGGTTTTGGTTTATGTTTAGGATTGGGAAACCGGCAATATGGTGGTGGTGATGGTGGTGGGCGGTGGTGGTGCAATTTAGTGGGATTTGGCAGGTAGTGGAGAAGCCAAATGGGTAAGGAACATGGTTGCCACCACATGATCGGTTGCAAATTGAGGATTGAATTATAAAGGGGAATGAAAGTATAAGGATTGATATGAAAATAAAATTGGGTTCTTTGGGTTGTTTGTGAATCATAGTTGGGATTGTTTTGTTGATGAGATCATTGAAGGGTTTCTTGTTTCTCAAGTGTATTGCACTTATTAAAGAAAAACAAAGGACTTTATTGAATAATAGTAGGAATTTGAAGCTTGTGAGATTGAAATTTGGTGTGATCAACAGTTAAATTGATTGCAAAAGGAACACTAGTAACCGTCTTGGGTTTCAATATATATAAACAACGGAGATAGTTAGAAATTTTAAATTATGGGGTTTGATATTTAATTATAAATTTTTGAAAGGATTAAAATATAATTTTATTATTTTATTAATTAATAATAAGGGACCAAACCCCTATCCAATAGAAGGAAATTACTTTTTTTTAAGTAATTATATGAAAAATAAAAAATTTTGGAAAAGAAATATATGATTCATTATTGAGTAGAGTGAGAAAAGAAATGCTAAATCTCTTTTTTCTTTTCTTTGTTTTCACACTACTCTTTGTCTTATTGCTCTAAACCCAACGTTGAAAATGACTTCTTTTTCCTTTCTTTATTATGAGTGACCAAAGCATCATTTGAAAGTTAGCTTGACATGAAACAATGGATGAGACTAGAGATGCTTGCTAAGGAATTTCTTTCCTTGGCATTTAGTACCTAATTTGATGATATATTGGTAATTAAGATTATGGTAAAAATACTATGGAGACCCTGTAATAAGAGTTAGATTGTATTTTGTTCTTTCTATTAAAAAATAGGTAAATTAATTCCTATATGTTTGACAACAAATTGGTCTTTTTGTTAAAAATTCTATCTATTTCTACAGTTAAAATTTGATCCATGTAAGTTAGCATGATGTACACATGGTATGGATGCCGATTTTTAACAATACAAATAGATGATCTTTTTAACAAAAATAACTAATCTACCCTTTAATTTAACGTACAAAGACTCCTACTATAATGAATTTTTCATTCAGATTACTTGTTAGGGCTTGAAAAGTAACAATTGAAAGTGGTCAATGCATGATCTAATTGGTAAATAAACCTTTTACATTTTGTTTGTTACTAATATGGAATTTACTTTTAGGAAACTACAAAGTAAAATACTTACATGTTAAACTAATGAGGTTTAAGGGGTCTTACTTTTTAAAACTTTTAAAAAGTGAAAGCAAAGTGCAATACTAGTGTTGGATTCACACCTTGCTACCGGCAAGCATCTCATGTTTGCCATAGTGCCTATTCAATAATGTTCTAAAATCATTGGAATATGTTTTTTTTTTATATAATTAAGATATCTTTAATGTTTATTTTATGATCTATAAGAATTAAAATTTTTGGGTTCTTGATTCTGCTTTCAAAAATATCATTTTTAGAATTTAAACTTATTTTTTTATGAATATAATATATACCTAACCATTATACTCATTCACCCAATACTATGGATGCAATAAAAAAAATAATATAAAATTTATAAAATGCTTTGAAAAATAATTTTCATAAAGGTAAATGTACCATGGAGGCCATTGTACTAGGAGTCATATTAAATTTTGCCCATCTACTAAAAAATGAGCAAAATAGTCCTTGTACATTAAATCAAAGAGCAAACATGTCATTATGTTATAAATTTCATCCATTTATACTATTAAAAATTGGTCCATGTACATTAGCATGAGGTACACGTGGCACACCAAGTGTAAGTGTCTAGTTATTCCGTCAGTCACATCAGTTTTTAACAGCATGAATGAATGAAATTTTTAATATAAAATGACTGGTTTGCTCTTTGATCTAATGTGCATGTATTAATTTGCCCATTTTTTACATAAAGAAGACAAAATGCAATCAAACTCTTTGTAAAATAACCTCCATAATACTTTTACTAACTTTTAAGCTAAAAAGGTTCGGGATAGACCAAAATCAACATGCTTTTATAGTCCAAAATACAACCCGTATAATAGTATAAAAACCTTTGCAATATTTTTACCACCTAATTAAAAAATACTGTTGTATAAAGTCAAAATTACTGAAATAATGTATAAAGTACCCCATTGTCAAATACATACATATATATATATGTTCATACCATTGTCAAATATTAGTCCATAGGGGACCATCCACTTGTATATATTTAAGGAGAAATGAAGTAACCCGTGATCATGGTAATTGATCACACGTTTGGACCCATAATTTGCAGTATTATACACGGCAAACCAATCTCGTGATCATATATTTCAACATTTTCCTTTCTATATGAATACGTATATATTCAATTTCGACTATATCTATTTGTTATTTTATTTAATTAAAATTTCTAAAGTTATCAATTAAATTTTAATTTAATTGACATCGCTTGTTGTTGTAACAATTAAAAAAAATATGAATTTGAATTCGTTTAAACGCGTATTATCTTTTCATTAATAGATTTGGGATATGAGTAATCATAGGATAAAAAAATCTTCCAAAATTAAAAACATATTAATTGATAGTTTGAACATTTTTCATTAAAACAGTTTAAATAAGTGATTTCTAACAATGATATATCAAAAAACATTGAATACTATTTCTTTTAATCATTATAAATTTGGATAAGGAGATGGAATACTAGAATTTAAAGGAAAACAATGGGGCGTAGCTCGAACCCACATATCCTTCTGTATTAATAACAATATTATGTTCTGTATTAGCGTCAGCAGATATTAATCGTAGGGTTACGTTCAAGGCGTTGTGGTGAATGTTAGATTGGTGATTGGAATGTTTGGTTTTTATGTTATATTAGCTGTTGTGACAATTGAATTGTTTAACTGGAATTACTGTTCTGTTGTTTTTAAACAAAATAGTTTGACTGCAGAAAAAAAAATATTCGTGCCAATCTAACTAACACTCAATTAGTTTAATAACTCATAATTAAAAAAAGACTAAAATTACTGGCTTTGGGGGAAGAGAAGATCACTCTCAACCATCTCTAACTATATCCAAAAACGTATTGAATCTGAATACACGAATCTCTTAAATTTTTTTCAAAATTTAACTGAAGAAATAAAATTACTTCTCAAAGAAAAACATTCTTTCATAAATACTCATTTATTCAATGTTAAATAATCAATAAAAAATTATCAATTTTACTAAAATTTTCGGTAATTCGTTTTAAATCTCAACTTAATTTAATTGATCTTAATAGAAATAATGCCAACATTAAATAATAATAATAATAATAATAATAAAAGCAAGAAAAGATTGCATAGGACAAAAGCATGAAAACCGCGGAAAAAAAGTCAATCAACTCAACCTAAATAATGCATTTCAAGTCGTGTTGAATTTCCACTTTGAAATTAAATAATGGTTAAATTGAATAATCGTAAAAATGTATATTTAAATTTTGAAGATGATATTATTAATAAAAGTAATTATAAATTTTGAATATAAATCGTAAAATAAAGGTGGAGAACACAAAAAAAATGTCGCATTTTACTTTTAGTTAAGTTATAAATTTATTCTTTTTTAAATTTAAATTTGATCAATTTCAATTTCTATATTATTTGAATTGATCACTTTTAGTATTTTTACTTTTCAAATTTTAAAATTTTAGTCCTGACTCAAACAATAACAATTTAATTCATATTCTACAATTGAATCATTCTTAATTCTTATACTTTTTAGATTAAAAATTTTCAATCTTGATACAAATGACAACTATTAAATATATTAACTGACTTTTTTGTAAATAATGTATGAAAATAGAAAATTGTTATGATATTGTATATGTGATAATATATTTGTCACATCTAATTTTTAAAAATAACATAGTTTAATAAATTTAATAAATAAAATTTTAAAAATAAAAAATTATAAAAATTGAATATGTCCCAATTAAAATATAAGAATTTAATCAAAAGTTAAATCATAATTAACATGCTGGCAAAATCAATACCGAGTGGTTATTTTGTTGCCCAGGAGTGGAGTTAATTTATTTCCCTCTATGGACCTCTTAATCATAATTAACTGTCCAAAGCTTAGTTATATCAAATCATGAATGGGTCCATGATGCCATAATCTTTGGTTAAATCAGATTTTGAGGTGTGAATACATACTGTGAGACAAATATGTTGCTTCCAAATATGAAATACTTGAATTGTGATGCCATGTATATATTCATGTTATTTGGATTAATGGATACAAATCCATTACAAGATATCCCGACAAAGAAATGAACAAATCATGGAAATATATTAGTTGTATGATTTGGACATGCCACTTGGGTATGTACATGCAAAGAATCTTACGAGTTCACAATTAATCATAAGTTTTATTAGACACGTAATTATCTAATAATTGACTATAAATAAGTGACACGTAAAAAGAACATTCTAATTGATCAAGATTATCGTGTTTATTGATCTAAGCTTTAGAGAGTATCTTAAAGTATCAATCCTGGTACCCTCTTAACACGGACCTTCAACAATTTATACTTAAGAATCCATCTAATGATGATATTGACACTAAAAAGAAGTTTAAAAAGAAATTACCCAATCAAAGATCAAAAGAAGTTTAGAGAGAACCGGATGAAATAAAAAAATTTTTAGGAAACAAAATAGAATTACAAAATTTTGAAGGACTAAAATGCAATCAAATCAAACACGAAAGTTCCAACAACAATAGAGTTAAATGTTGTATTCAGATGCCCCATATAAAGTTGAGAATCTAATGATGTTATCATAGACATTTAAAAGGCTTAAAAAGTGAAACTATTCGTTGCTTTTAAACCCCATTATCGTATTGGGTATTAAAGGCCCATATTCTACACCAACGTAACACGAGTGCTTAAACAGTACACTAAAACATCAACAACTATACAAAAAAAAAAAAAAAAAATCAATCAAAGAGCTGCAAAAGCATCATCGACCCACTTTAGTTCATTGCTAGAACCTTTGCCATTCTTGGTCATTTTCGTCGATGATGATGAAGAAGAAGAAGAGCCAATGAAAGATTGAAATGCGGACCTGAAATTATTCATACGTTTACGGTGACGAATCCTTCTCAAAACCATATCTTTATCCAATGTTTGCTTCGAATGGCTTGGCTTTATGTAAAGATGGCTAGTGATGGCATCTAACTTGTCTTGCTCATCTTGGTTATCTTCACCACAATCGTTGCTGCTCTCGTCGTTGATGTTGATGATGACGTTGTTCTTGTCTGGTTTAGTGAGTGGCATTCTTTTTTTAAATAAATTACAAAGAGTATAAAAGAGATGATGCTTATCGGTTTGTAAAAGTGAATGGGGGACAAGGCAAGGGTAGTATTTATAGAGGGGTAGAAAGAAAGATTCTTGAGGATTTTTATATAATTTTGGTCGGTTTTGTGGGTTCGAGATGGCACAGAAGCCATAGATTCTGAGGTGGTCGGTTGCTGAAAATAATATAGTAATTTACGATGTTTTTATGTCAGATCTGGGTTTTGAGATGAGTTGCATAATAACTTTTTCCCTCCATTTTTTAGAAATCATTTTATTTCTTCATTTAATTTTTTTCCTTTTAATCGTTAAATTTGTATTTTTATCAAATCACTTTAAAATAAATAAATAAAATTTAACGTTTGGTACCTTTGCTGATGTGATATACACGCAGATTTTTTTTTATAATTTTTTATAATTTTCAATAATTTTTAATTTTTATTTTTAAAAATATTTTTTATAGTTTTTTGAATTTTTAAAATTTTAAAAAATTAGTCAAATGCTAATGTGTCATTCACGTGACGATCCATGTGTACGCAACGTCAGGAAAGTTAAAAAATGTTAACTTTTCCATTTATTTGGAGTGATTTCAAAAAAAAATTTAAGAGCTTAAAGGATGAAAAATTAAATAAAAGACTAAAATAATCATTTTATAGAATTAAAAAGCTAAATAAATCATTATACCTTTTGGATAATGGTTAGCCACGTGAATCATGGCAGCATATGACCACGTGAGATGAGGTTATTTTGTTGATGAGCCTATGTTCTACTTTTTTTTTTAATATAAATCGAATTTTAAAGAATTTTAAAAATATATAAATTTAAATTTTAATGACGATATAATTGGAAAGAATAATTACAAATATTAAACATAGTTTACAAACAAATACGAAAGAAGATGTTTTTGCTTTTTTTTTTTTATACAATGTTTAAAGCTATTCATAGCTCCTCCTATTTTTTTTTTAAATAGAAGGATAACACGCTTTAGCGCACTTGAATTCACATCCTCCTACACTGATAATAATACCAATACCAATCAAACTAATGAAAAAAAAAAAAAACTTGAATAAATATCAACAATAAAACTTTTATGTCTAAAGAATCGGATTCCAAACAATGGAACACGAGTATTCTAAAATAAGGAAATTGATATAAAGGATGAGCATCAATCTATCGATAAGTAGGGTTATTATTCTTGGGGATATCAGCTGATCAAGAATATAATATCTTTAGTTGTCGATTATCAAAATTCTAATAGGTGGTTTTAGGTTATAAGCAGACATGCCTAACTCTATCCCAATTCAATTTTTTTTAATAATTTTTTATAAGTTTTAATCATATTATATCTTTTTAAGACAATATTTAGATTAATTACTCATAGCCTCTCTCCAACCCGTAAATAGTAGGATAATATGCTTCAATACACTCGAACCCACGTGCTCTTGTATTGACAACAATACACATGTCAATTGAGCTAAAACTCAATCGGCTATCCCAATTCAAAAATTAAATCTCATTAGTTAAAATTAAAATTCTTATAAAAAATTAATAACTCCAATTTGTTCAAACCTATACCTAAAATGATTTAAATTCAAATGATTTGCATTAGAAATGACTTGATTCTGCGGTGACCCAAATTTAAAATAATCAAAACAAGTAACTTAAGTGACTTGAACTCAAATGTTAAAACCGAATGAAAAATCTAAAATAACCCAAACGTAAATTGAAATCATATGAAAAAGGAAACCTAGTTAGTAAATTGGAACAATTTGTACACGAAATGACACAAAATCGAAACAACTCAAACCTAACATGGACTTCAACATGAAATGATAATCCTAAGATTTTAATAAATTAATCTGACTCATATTAACACAACTCAAAATCAACCCAACACATTTAATTGATGGATCCAAAGTAGAGTTATCTATTGGTAGGGTGATCTGCCCAGTTTGGTTTGACTGGCTCAAGGACAAAGCTTTTCTGTTGTTGGGCTAGATTGGTGAATTCAAAAAAAATATTTTTATTTAAATTTAATTATAAAATTATAAATATAAATAATATGTTTGATTTTTCGAATAGAAACATATATTCTTTTGGATGGAACGTGTTGGACCCAATGTTTGATTTTTTTAAAAATCAAGTTTTGATTTTGACCCGGCCCAATCCATAATCCATAAAAGGAAATAACTTTTGGATTTGTGCCCTATGAATGCAAAAGAACTCAAAATTAGAGCTTTTCCCTAATTGGCCCAATCCACACTATGGCTAGCTTTACTTTTGTCCAAAATTATGCAACGGAAAGTTACAAAAAGGCTTAACTTTCAAATGAAAACATTGCATTTCGTCAGCCAATACGTAAGAGAAAGCACATGGAAATGTAAAGTGGAAAAACAACTTGAAACGTAATTAATTGAATAATGAAAGGGAAACTGATAAAAGTGGATGCACAAAGCCATAAATATAACTAAGCATACATATTGAAGATTGTTTTTTTTAAGTTTTTATATAGTTTATGGAAACATGCGTCATCTCATATGAATAATACCATCTTCATTAATTATATGTAAAAAAGAACATTATTTAGGGTTTGGATTAAGGTATAGAATCAAGTGATGGTATATTCTAACTGATTTATTTATAGATTTGTTTAATGATTGGACTATTTGTACCAACTTAAAATTTAACTCGTATTTGAAATGATTTAAATAATTATATTGAATTTTATAAATGAGTTTAGATAAAAAAAATTAAATAGTTTGAAATATTGATTTGGCATTCAAGACTTGACCTGACTTGTTATTAATATCATACTTGAGAAAGAATAAATTATGTTAATATCATATAATCATTTCATATTGAATGAGATAGCGGCAGGGGTAGGATAAAATTCAATATGGCAGGGGTTGTTGTTATGAATGAGATAACGGCTTGTGGAGGATTGTGGAGGGATGATAAGGGGGTGGTTTTGACTTTATTTTTAGGTAAATAAGCAGTGGGGGCATGGAAATGGCGGTTCTAATGGCAATTAAAGAGGCTGCAGAGATGGTTATAAAGTTGATTCGAAAGGAGCAAGCTCCTTTAATCATATAATTAATGCGACTTAATTACTGTTTCAAATTTATTGAAATATAGCTATCTTCGGCCATGGTCGTTTAGGAATTTGTTCACGGATATTGAAAGAAGTTTAAGGCGAATGGCTGAGGTTCGGATTGAAGTCACAAATCAAGGTAAGAATGGAATGGCGAAAGGCTTGGCTAAAGTAGGTTTGTCGAGGAATACCTTGTTTAGAGCATATTGGTAATCTATTTTGGGGTTTGCTATTTTTCTGGTTGTTTGTGCTCTGTTTTGGCATAGCTTGGCTGCTTTTGATTCCTTGTTCGAACTGGTATGGGTTAAGTAATCCCAACACCATTTCCTGTAATCAATTAACTGAAAAAAAAATTATATTGAGTTTAAATTTGATTCGATCCAACTACTATTCTTTAAATATAAAATTATATAACATAATTACATGTTTATATTTTAATTTTTGTCTTGCGAGTTGATTGATTTGTAAAATCTCTTTTTCACCATAAATTATCACATCAACTTTAAACGGAAAAAACCAATACCCAAATTTTGTTCTTGTTTACTATAAATAAGGCAAAACTCATTTGCTTTAACAAGGGGTGAAAGTGAGATTTTATTTTATTTTTTTTGAAATTACAACACAAGTATTGAATAATTCAGTTTTAGCTAATTAATCAATTACTCACAACAAATCACGACGAAAATTCAAGCGTTAACATAAAATAAAACTTAAAGCTAACAAACGCTAATTATAGTGATAATACATTTTATTTTTAAAGAGAGAATTTGTGTTCAAACATTGAGATAACTTTGTTAGGAGAGGTAGCTACAAATTCTAAATACATCGTAAAACGATAAAAGTGTCATGATGCCCTTATATTAAGAGTTAGATTGCATTTTGCTTCCTCTGATCAATAAATGGGCAAATTAGTCCTGAATGTTAGATCAAAGAGCAAACTGGTTATTTTGTTAAAATTTCCTTCCATTTCTACTGTTAAAAACTAGTCTTTGTATGTTAACATGAGGTACACGTGGCACTACACGTGTAACTATTTGGTTATTTCGTCAATCACACTAAGTTTTAATAGAAGAAATAGATGAAATTTTTAATAGAAATAACCAATTTACTCTTTAGTCTAACGTACTTAAACTAATATATCCATTTTTTAAATCGAATTATATCTCTTCATTCTATATATGTTTTTGTTTGGACTTTCTTGTTAATCAATAAACTTTCTCAAAAGCAGTAGTGCTGGGGCGGCAATAATGATTTATTAAATTAGGTTTTTACGTGTTGAATACTCGAGGATTTACTATTTATCCATCACTTCAAAGTTCTAATTTTGGTACTTAATTTACACCATTGAAATTGAAAGTTTCCAATTTTGGTAAAGTTCAAACCTTATTCATCTGAATCATAAAAAAGAGAACATCAACAATTCAACATGATGTTGTTAGATGGATGATCATATAAGTCCACTCTTTGTCCAAAAAAGTTCATTTTCATTAAAACAACATCAACAATAAGTAGTTCTCCATCTAAATAATTGTGAGACATAAGAATTTATTGGAATCACGTATTTATAATTTGCCCCCATAAAACCTAATTCTTTGTATCTAGTTAAGAAAATTGTTATTTATATAGAAAAGTATTTAATAGATTTGTGTTTGATGTATTATCAATCTATAAGTACTAATTGGGAATTCCACACTTTGAGGTATTCATGGAATGAATTATACTCTGATTAAAAAAAAAAATTTAAGCTCGAGCTCGGCTTAATTCATTCAAATGATTTGTTTTATTATTTTAAAATAGTAAAATATTAAATAACATGACATTTTACGTTAATATTTAGAAAATTATCCTATATGTGATTTTAAGGTTTTTTAAACTTTACAAATGAGTTCACGGTGTGATAGGTGTTCTATAAGTATAATTAATTAAAAATTTTAATATATAAACAAATGAAATACTTGTCACGTTTTTTTGGTGCAATAATGAACATTCTACAAGCCACAACTTTGGTTCATACTTGTCACATTTTAAATCATGTTTGTGGAATCTAAAAAATCCATAAGATGTGTATAAATAATCACCCTTACTATTTATATATTTTTATAAATGTGGGTATTTGATACACTCGTAGTGTACTTTTTTATTTCACAAGTAACCTTAAAAAATTACCACGTATCTCTTTTTCTAAATATTTGTTTTTTAATATTTTACTATACCCTTATTGGATATTTATCAACCTCCTAACTCTACTTATAATATTTAAAAACTCTACTGATAATGTACCAAATATTTTCCCTAAAATAAATCGTTATTAAAATATTTTCCCTACTGATAGTGTACAAAATTACTGTATCTATTAATAGATCTAATTCACACCATTTTAAAAAAGTCGATGAGACCATAAATAGATACATGTTTGCCCTCTACTAATTTTGAGAATAAGAAGGAAAAACTCTCTGCTCCTTTGGCTTGGGGATAATACCATTTATCAATTTAAAGCAAAGAATTCACGTGTCCAATGCTCACACTGTTTGCCAAGAAAAGGAAATAAAGAGAAAAACAATGAATCTATTTCCATAAAATGTTATAAAGTCTAGTCTTTGTGATTACATTATATCTCGGAATTGATATAATTATAAGTTAAGTTGATTTAGACGTTTTAGAATTTGAACTCATTTCAAATAATTGATTTTCGATTAATTTGATTAATTTTAATCTTTGTATTTGTTAAATTTGAAAATTTTAGTCTTAACTCCAAAAAAATAGCACTTAAATATGTTCGGTTAAACTAAGTCTTAACTTTGTTAGTATCGATATTATTGTTAGTTTAGAGAAGGCGGTTCGAGTACGCTGAAGTGCGTTTATCCTCCTATTTAAGGACCGTGAAAGGGTTATGAATAGTTTTAAGCATTATATCAAAAAATATTTGTTCGATTAACTTCAATTATTAGTCATGTATTATGTGGACAATTGTAGATTTAGTCCATATTCTTTAATTGGATATTTCTAAGTCTATACTTCTTGAATTTTGAAATATCAATTTTGATGTAAATAATAGTCGTTAATCTATTAACTGAATTTTTAATTAAAAATATGTGAACATAACAAGCTACTATAGTATTGCACATACGATAATGTGTAAAAATTAATTGTAGAGATCTATTGACACTAATATCCTCGTTGGTTGATAGACAAGTGTCCCAACTACCACAATAAACAACCAACACCATTTGCAAAACAAGACGTAATGTCACAACCATAGTGCCACGATGATTGATTACTAATTTAAACTCAAAAATTTCCTGGCTTTCGTTTGTTTCCATGGATAGTAGGCTATAGGGTTGTGTTAGACAGGGGAGCGACCCTAGTAGACAGGGTCTAAAGTGAACCATTTCCCAACCTTTTGTGTAGTGCCCCGGGGACATGTGGCCAACTAGTAGTGGCCTAGCGGTTGGTCCCTGAGCCATGGGCTATATTGAACTGTAGTTAAAGGGCAGTGGACAGATAGCAGGTGACTAGGTGAAGGTACTATGAACATTGATATTCAGACAAGCAATCATGCTTTTGTCCTTTCTACGTGGCGGTTTAACAGTTGGTGTTGGAATTTGTAATAACACTTGTCGTAATGTGAGTGGGGTTTTTCCTTGTTTCGTCATTGTTTATTGCTTTGTACCTTTTGCCTTTTTTTTATAACATTTTAGGCAAAAGTTGTAACAGCATTGGTTGAAATTTATTTCTAATATATTTCATATCTATTATTTTAAAGATAGAATAAAATTCGATTTCATACGAAAAAATTAAAAAAAATTAAATATCGAGTTAATCAAATCGAATTATTTGAGTTAATTTAAATAATTAATTCGAGTTCGAGTCGAGTTGAACTTTATAATTCGAATAACAGATTGGTTAAATATCCATTTGATTCTTGTCAATTTTGAAAATGAGAAAATTGATCTATCTCTCAACAAAAAATAAAAAAACAATTAAAAATAATTTTTAAAATTCAAAATATTTATAAAAATGTTAATTCATATTTTTAAAAAATTATAAAAATTTAAAAAAATCTAAAGAATAAATAAAGAAAGTTAAAATTTTAAAATTTTCCTAAAATAATAATTCAAGTTTATCATACTAGAATATCTTATTTTTATTATTATTTTGATTTGAAAAAAGTTTTAAAGTATATATGATTTCAAATTTATATACTCTAACATGTAATTAGTTATACTATAACAAGATTTTAATTTTACATATTTAATTTTTTAAGTTAACTCAACAATTTCACTCTATTCCATTTGACTCAAGTCGAATTTCATTTCACTCGATTCTATTTGATAAAAAAATTCAAATCGAATTAGAATGATAAAATAAGACTCGTCAACTCGATTAACTCAAAATTTTTTTTCACTCGATTCGATCAAATGCTCACTCTTATCTACCTTTTACGTTTGTACGAAATTTAATTTTATAATAATCAAATGTTTTACCATGTTATCAACATAACCCATTACGTTTAATTGGTTTAAATGGAGTTTCATTGAGTTAGAGATGAGGATGTGATGCTATAAAAATAGAGTTTGACATCGGATTAGGGAGAGTTTAGTGTGCATAATTTAATTACTTTGTAAAAAACATTTTATAAGCTTGTATGTTTTACCTTTTGAGTGATTTGTTTTTAGTTTCAGTAGGGAAGATGAGTGGGAGAGAGTTTCTACCCAGTGCATTTGGGTGAGGATGCAATTATCCAAGAGTTAGGATAGTTTAGGCTTCAAACATTGCTTGTATAGTGAGACTTAGTAGTAGAATTCTTCTTTCGGTAAGGGCCTATAGACGTAAGCTAAGTTCAAATTATATTAACAACTTACCATGTTCCGTCTTTTATTGGTTTGTCATTTTATATTTAATGTACACTTTTTTTTTTTCACACACCACAATTAATTCTACATTTTCAATTAATATCAGAACTATACACTTAAAGTATCTGTGAAATCTGAGATCTGGTAGTTGTGCAATTGAAAGTATAAAGAAAGACAATTTGATTATACATTCACCACTCTTGGATGAATCTAATTATGTTGGTGGAAAGTAAAGATGTTGACTTTCATCATATCATTGATGAGAAATTATGAAGATCAATTTTAAATAGATGAGTCCCCTTACACTAAGATAAATGGTGTACGTAAACCAAAGCTTGAAACTACTTGGACCTCTTTGAAGAAGATAAAGTAGTGAATTTCAATTCAAAAGAATTGTATGATATTTTTTATGGGGTAGACTAGCAAGAGTTTATAAGGAATTCAAAATGTGTCTTATGAAGTGTGGACTATTCTAGTACCCACCCATGAAGTGTAACACCCCTTACCCGTATTCGACACCGAAATAGGGTACGAGGCATTACCGGAATTACAAATTTATTTATCAAAAATTTTATATCATTTAACATTTATTTTTGAAACCAATCAAAAATCAAACATATTATCCCTTAAAACATATTTATTTTTCTTATTTCATGACTTACTTGAATTTATTTCTCGTCTCAACATATTTAATTACCTTTTATTTACATATTACAGATAATCACATATTGACATGTCATGATAAATATCATTCTCTTGCCGTTTATTCATAAACATATATTAGTTAATTCATTATATCAATATTTCACGTGCTATCAACTTATATTTCCTTATATCACATATTTAAAGTTACACTAACTTACTCAGCTAAATTTGCGAAATACCAAGATTCAAGGGCATTTTGGTAATTTCCCATTTTCATCGATTTTTCAACCGATCTTAATCTAATTAATAATTTCATTCAATTTTGCAATTTTAAATAATAAAATAATCCATTCCATGTAAATTGGTCATGTCCAACATTTATACAAAACTAATCATAAACTTTTACTTTTATTCAATTTAGTCCATGGGCCTAAAACATTACAAATTAGCCATGCTAGCTGAATATTCATACATATTTTTCTCCTCCTCCTCTCCATTCCACATCCTTAATGTATATAACATGCTATAAGTAACATTGTAAATAAGTTCATTATTTACTCATAAGTATATTCAAAACTGCCCATTTGAGTCATAGTCACTAAATTATTTATTTCCAGAGCTACAGAACTCCAAATGAAGAACCGTGAATTTTTCCTAAAACTAGACTCACATATATTCTTGCCATAAAATTTTCAGAATTTTTGGTTTAGCCAATTAGTACAGTTTATTCTTTAAAGTCACCCCTGTTCTGCTGTCTGGCAGTTCCGACCCTTCTTCACTAAAAATTAATTATCTTTTTATATAGAATTCATATGATGTTATGGTTTATTTCTTATAAAACTAGACTCATTAAGGAATCTAACCATATAAATTATGTTCCCAAATTATTTTTATACAAATTTTAGTGAATTTCTAAAGTAAGAACAGGGGATCACGAAGTTGTTCTAAACCAGTCTTACAAAAATACAAATATCTCAAATTACAGAATTCCTTTGCTTTCTCTGTTTCTTTTATATGAAAATAGACTCAATAAGCTTTAATTCCATATCTCACTTGACTTCTAATTCTATTTATACAATTTTTGGTGATTTTTCAAAGTTAGACAACTGCTGCTGTCTAAAACTGCTTTAGTGTAACATGTTGATTTCTATTTTGTCCCTAATTCCACAATTCATACAATTCAGTCCTTGCTGAATTAACCCCTCAATTGAGTTAATTTTCTCATTTAATACTTTTATCTATCATTTTAAAACTCCTTCATAACCTTTGAAATTAGAATTTTAACACTAGGCCTTAATTTCAGCTATTTCACAATTAGGTCCTAAAACCAATTTCCATCAATTTCACTTGATTAAATCATCATATAACAAAATTAAAGCTTCAATTCAATATTTATTCATCATATTCTTCCAACACTAATCCACATAAACTTTAAAAATTTAGCCATAGAATCAAAAACTAATGAATTAATAAATTGGACCCAATTGTAAAAGTCCAAAACATAGAAATTTCAAGGAGAAAGCAAGAATTAAACTTACATGATGCTTGAGTATAAAAACTAGCTTGAACTCTCTCCCATGGCTATTTTTCAGCTGAAGAAAATAAAGAGAAATGAAGAGAATTCTCCATATATTTCAATTTGATCCCCTTTTTATTTAGCTAATTTTGAAAATTTTCCAATTTTCCCCCCTTTTTCTTCTTTCTCTTCTCTTCTTCTTTCTTTCCTGCTCTCTGCTTCTTCGTTTGGGTTTCTGTTCTCTATTCTCTTCCCTTTTTTTTTTTTTTTTGTTTGTATATATATAATAATATAATAATATAATAATATAATATTATAATAATATACCTTAAAAATCTCAGATTTTTCTTTGTTATGCCGCCTCAACTATACAAAATGGTATAATTTCCATTTTGATCCTTCATAATTTCTTTTAATCTATAATTTAACTTTTACTTTCATTTCAGTTTAGTCCTTTTCATTTAATTTCCTACCCAAACGTTAAAATTTTCTAACGAAAGTTTAATAATAACTTAATGACATTCCATAAATATTTTTGAAATATTTATGGCTCACTTTATAAATTCGAGGTCTCAATACCTCGCTTTTGGCCTAATTTTTCTAATTAATTCTTTCATTCACAAAATTCACTAATTTTAAAATATTTCTAAAATCACACTTAACTTATAATTATCGATTAACAAAATTTTCTAACTTTTCGCCAAATTTAGTGATCTCGAATCACTGTTCCGACACTATTAAAATTGGGTGTTATTACAATTCTTCCCCTAAAAAAATTTCGTCCTCGAAATTTCCTTATTATTTTGATCATGAACTTCGTTATTTCTATAATTCTATAGCTCCTTTGTGCACATATTTATCTGATTTATCATTTATATCCATTCCATATCCTTTCAGATTGCAATTTATTTTTAATTCAATATTGCGAATATATACCTTATAAGCGAAAATTACTTACCTTTTATAAGAGGCCCAATAGATTCAATAGAATACTTAAGATATATGAAACAAATATAGAAGTGTATTATTATTTACTATTAGTCGATATAGCACTTGATGAGAACCAAAGTGTTATTATCGAGAATGCGCTAAAGTTCCTTAATGGTATTCCACTAATATCTTAGTAGATTTAATCTCATCTCATTTACTTGGGAAAATTACATTATACACGCATGTCACTTTTACAATTTTAACATAATGCTTTTACATATCATTTTTTTTTTTTTTTTTCAATTTCACTTAAATGTATTCACAAATAAATTTAATTTCACTTCCTCTTCAATATACAATTCAATACTAATATTTATCCATCGAGTTAATTCTGGTTTCCATTTAATTCATCAATAACGCTTACCTCATACTTCACTTACTATACGCATAATTTAAATTTAACATTTAATATTAAATAGTAAACATCAAGCATGCAACAATATAAGTCATATGTGTTAATTTATACTTTAATTTCATACCTCAACAATAGCATTTCATCAAATAGCATCATATATCATCTATATTATTTTTAATCAATTCATAAACCTTTGGTTCAAGTTTTCAATCTCATATCTCAATTTCAATTTACATTTCAATTCCTAATTCCACTTTTCCATACTTTCAATAGTTTAACCGATCAAATTCAATCGATTTTTCTCATTTCGTTTATTCAACGATTTCAATAATAATAATTTGATATTTTAACAAATTTATGAACCTTAAGTTCATACTTCAATTCTCACATTTCAATTCGATTCACAATTCAACTCATAATTTCTTACTCATATTTTCAATAGTTCAATCGATCAAATTTATTTAGTTTTTCTCATTTTAGTTATTCACCCTATTAACAATCCGGACTTTGACAGATACACTGATTCCAACCCAAACACACCAAGATGCGGCACATTGTGCCTTAACGGTACACAATATACGACACACAAAGTGTCGAATCGAATAAAGAATATAACGATATGATGAGTCGGCATGTAAGTGCTCGATCGATGTGGCAAAAAAACTCGCACTCTTCCATATCCTATAGCATGCCAATTATATCCGACTAGTCCGACAAGTTAATAGGAGATCAATTCTCATTTTAATTTCACTTAATATTCATATCTACCCCTATTAACAAGACTCGGACTTTGGCGGATACGCGGATCCAACCAAACACACCAGATTGGCACCCAAAGCCTCATCGACTCAAGGTCGAAGAATCCTGAACACTTCCAATCCTATGGCATGCCATTTATATCCAATCTAGCCCGATAAGTTAATAGGGTATTCAAATCATCATTTCATTTTTATTTTTTTTTCTATTTCGAATTCACTTTTCCATTTCCTAATCAAGATATAATTCAATGATTCACTTTGTTCTCATTTCACTTTCTTAGCCCAAAGTAGACTTTATAGAACACACCGGATATACTGAATGTATACTGAGGTGCATTATGATGCACAAGTGAGCAGAGAGCACCAATGTGCTAATAATCGAGAGCACCAACGTGCTAATAATCGAGAAACACCGACGTGCTAATATCGGAGAGCACCAATGTGCTAATATCAGAGAGCACTGACGTGCTAATATCGGAGAGCACCAATGTGCTAATATCGGAGAGCACCAATGTGCTAATATCAGAGAGCACTGACGTGCTAATATCGGAGAGCACCAATGTGCTAATATCGAGAAACACCGACGTGCTAATATCGGAGAGCACCAATGTGCTAATATCAGAGAGCACTGACGTGCTAATATCGGAGAGCACCAATGTGCTAATATCAGAGAGCACTAACGTGCTAATGTTCCTTAATATCCCAGTAGTTCTAAATTTCGTCTACTTGGGCATTAAAGTTTGAATCTCATATATTTAAATAATTCACATAAATATTTCAAAAGGATAAATAACAATAATTTAAAATTCTTGTAGTACTTACAACAAAAAGGTTGAAATGATATATGTTATTCTTCCTTCACTCCTTAACCTTCTCTTTTCCTTTTCCTTCAATTCGGTCCTCTCCTTTTTTTCTCAAATTGATTTCATATAAACATATAACATTTATATGTAAAAAGTAATCAAATAAACTTTCTATATTATTTAACAAAATAAGCATGTATAATATATTTTTATTCAATTCGTATTTTTAATTTATTGTCTAATCAAATTTAAAATCACTAATTACTTTTCAATCAATATACATTTCAATTACTCACATATTTTCTTTATTTAATTTAATTTGCCTTCAAATATTCAAATAATTCATAATTCGATTCACGTAATTTAAATAACTTTCTAATTTCAGTTCATTCTACTTTCACTTCTTATTTCAACCAGGTTTCACAATGATTGCGGTAATTCTTCATATTTTGATGCAATACACATAACAATATTCAATAACTTCATGATTCAATTCAAGACACAAAATAATATTCATATTCCATAATTCAGCTTCAATATCAATCTCAACTTCAAGACTCAATCTTAAATTTATCATTTTACTAAATACTTACCTTAAAATACTTACCACACATAATTAATAAATTACACATAATAATGATAAAGTTTAAATTATAGTGATACAAATATCATCAAAGTCGGAACATATCACATTATCTTAAGTTATATATTAATAATGGCATATATTTCTAGACTTCACATATACTACATTTGGTCCGAGAACCGACTAAACCTAAGCTCGATACCACTAAATGTAACACCCCTTACCCGTATTCGACACCGAAATAGGTACGAGGCATTACCGAATTACAAATTTATTTATCAAAAATTTTATATCATTTAACATTTATTTTTGAAACCAATCAAAAATCAAACATATTATCCCTTAAAACATATTTATTTTTCTTATTTCATGACTTACTTGAATTTATTTCTCGTCAACATATTTAATTACCTTTTATTTACATATTACGATAATCACATATTGACATGTCATGATAAATATCATTCTCTTGCCGTTTATTCATAAACATATATTAGTTAATTCATTATATCAATATTTCACGTGCTATCAACTTATATTTCCTTATATCACATATTTAAAGTTACACGAACTTACTCAAGCTAAATTTGCGTAAATACCAAGATTCAAGGGCATTTTGGTAATTTCCCATTTTCATCGATTTTTCAACCGATCTTAATCTAATTAATAATTTCATTCAATTTTGCAATTTTAAATAATAAAATAATCCATTCCATGTAAATTGGTCATGTCCAACATTTATACAAAACTAATCATAAACTTTTACTTTTATTCAATTTAGTCCATGGGCCTAAAACATTACAAATTAGCCATGCTAGCTGAATATTCATACATATTTTTCCTCCTCCTCCTCTCCATTCCACATCCTTAATGTATATAACATGCTATAAGTAACATTGTAAATAAGTTCATTATTTACTCATAAGTATATTCAAAACTGCCCATTTGAGTCATAGTCACTAAATTATTTATTTCCAGAGCTACAGAACTCCAAATGAAGAACCGTGAATTTTTCCTAAAACTAGACTCACATATATTCTTGCCATAAAATTTTCAGAATTTTTGGTTTAGCCAATTAGTACAGTTTATTCTTTAAAGTCACCCCTGTTCTGCTGTCTGGCAGTTCCGACCCTTCTTCACTAAAAATTAATTATCTTTTTATATAGAATTCATATGATGTTATGGTTTATTTCTTATAAAACTAGACTCATTAAGGAATCTAACCATATAAATTATGTTCCCAAATTATTTTTATACAAATTTTAGTGAATTTCTAAAGTAAGAACAGGGGATCACGAAGTTGTTCTAAACCAGTCTTACAAAAATACAAATATCTCAAATTACAGAATTCCTTTGCTTTCTCTGTTTCTTTTATATGAAAATAGACTCAATAAGCTTTAATTCCATATCTCACTTGACTTCTAATTCTATTTATACAATTTTTGGTGATTTTTCAAAGTTAGACAACTGCTGCTGTCTAAAACTGCTTTAGTGTAACATGTTGATTTCTATTTTGTCCCTAATTCCACAATTCATACAATTCAGTCCTTGCTGAATTAACCCCTCAATTGAGTTAATTTTCTCATTTAATACTTTTATCTATCATTTTAAAACTCCTTCATAACCTTTGAAATTAGAATTTTAACACTAGGCCTTAATTTCAGCTATTTCACAATTAGGTCCTAAAACCAATTTCCATCAATTTCACTTGATTAAATCATCATATAACAAAATTAAAGCTTCAATTCAATATTTATTCATCATATTCTTCCAACACTAATCCACATAAACTTTAAAAATTTAGCCATAGAATCAAAAACTAATGAATTAATAAATTGGACCCAATTGTAAAAGTCCAAAACATAGAAATTTCAAGGAGAAAGCAAGAATTAAACTTACATGATGCTTGAGTATAAAAACTAGCTTGAACTCTCTCCCATGGCTATTTTTCAGCTGAAGAAAATAAAGAGAAATGAAGAGAATTCTCCATATATTTCAATTTGATCCCCTTTTTATTTAGCTAATTTTGAAAATTTTCCAATTTTCCCCCTTTTTCTTCTTTCTCTTCTCTTCTTCTTTCTTTCTTGCTGCTCTCTGCTTCTTCGTTTGGGTTTCTGTTCTCTATTCTCTTCCCTTTTTTTTTTTTCTTTTGTTTGTATATATATAATAATATAATAATATAATAATATAATATTATAATAATATACCTTAAAAATCTCAGATTTTTCTTTGTTATGCCACCTCAACTATACAAAATGGTATAATTTCCATTTTGATCCTTCATAATTTCTTTTAATCTATAATTTAACTTTTACTTTCATTTCAGTTTAGTCCTTTTCATTTAATTTCCTACCCAAACGTTAAAATTTTCTAACGAAAGTTTAATAATAACTTAATGACATTCCATAAATATTTTTGGAAATATTTATGGCTCACTTTATAAATTCGAGGTCTCAATACCTCGTTTTTGGCCTAATTTTTCTAATTAATTCTTTCAGTTCACAAAATTCACTAATTTTAAAATATTTCTAAAATCACACTTAACTTATAATTATCGATTAACAAAATTTTCTAACTTTTCGCCAAATTTAGTGATCTCGAATCACTGTTCCGACACTATTAAAATTGGGCTGTTACATGAAGGAACTTATACGGTCAAGCTATCAAAGCTCCACATGTTTACCATCGTATTTGAATCATTACGATTTTCAATAATGAGACCATCTCTATATTTTACGCTAAAATTCGTGACATAATTATTAGGAAAATCAGTTTAACAAATGATTATTTTAGATACAATAGAAGTTTTAAAATTTTCTAAAGTTGAGTTTATTGTGTTATTTATAGCAATTAACATTAATTGAAATATATATGTGCTTTGTGCAAGGTAGATTAAACTCGATCCTGACTTTCAATTGAATGACCTTTTTTGTAATCCTCAAACCATGATTTGCCTCAAGTGTGGGCTCGAGCAACATGAACAAACAAAATGAAAACTTTTAATTAACTTTCAGTAGGAAAGTTAATTCTTTCTATAATTGGAAACTATACATTTTTCTCATAAAATAGAATTTATTCTTTGAAATAAATTACTACTATTTTCTGATAGAACAATGACGTATGAGAAGTGTAAATTTTTTTACCTGTAGTTTCTATTTATAAAGAAAAATACAAGAGTTTTGATTTGAATAAGGCCTCATTAAATAATAATATTTTAATAGAAAATATCACTTCTACTATAAGTAGAAGAGGTAGGGGCTTTCACACCCTTGTATAATACCATAGGGTTGCCTCGTATATTACAATGCCATGTTGGACCTTTCTTGTATTGGTTTATTGAGTTTAATTATATGTACTTCATGAACTTTTATTCAACACTTATAATTTATCCAACTCAATATTTATTTTCTATTGCCCAAAATATTATTTATTTAATCAATTAATTTCATTAATTAGATTTAGCAATTTCTCAACTAAATAATTTTCTCAATCCAATTCTAATTTTGCTAAAGTCATAGGAACATTACCATAATAGATTCTATGAGGAAATATATTTAATTTCTTTATTCAACAAATTCACAATGACTAATTAATTTAATTTCATCCTTGAACTTCAATTATTTAATTTTAATTAATTAGATAATAATTCGAAAAACTTAAATTAATTCTCAAGTCATCTTTTGTACTTAGCAAGGAAATGTATTCTTAAGCTAGTGGAAGGACTGATTGGATTTAGGGTTCAAATAATTTGTAATTATGTTTTGGCTTTACACCTATTAATTAAAACATTATTTAGTCATGAAGTCATTCCACTAAAGTATCATGATTGAGCTCTCCCTTATTATATATCATTACGAAAGCTTATTAATAAGTGCTCGTCTAATGACCTTATTATAAGTGTATTACCCTTATATGATATCCTTAACCTATTGGAGATAAAATTGCTCTTCCAATGTGATCCTATTATCTCATGGTAACCATTAATCTTCCTTAATGAAAAATCAATTACTATCAAATAGTAATTAAATCATTTATCATAAAGAAAAATGGCTCGTGGCCAATTTTACTTTTCTATAATGTAATGTTGATGAGAGGATATCATTTACTCTTTATTGGGCTATGAGTTTCACTGTTGTGTAATGATACCTACATATTGCAGAAGTCGTATACTTAAAATATCAACTTTCGATTTCTTATCTATTTGAACTCAAGCTTCCATTTACATCAAAGTATACGAATTACATATACATAGTCCATTATCCATTCAGGATTGACATGCCACAATATAAACGTCACAAGTAAAAAAATCCATGAAGTGCGATAGATTTTGCTTCAATCATTGCTTGTATTGTGATATTGAGTAGTGAATTTTTTTTTTTCTGAACAATGCCCCTCGAATTCATCATTTTCAACACTTATATTTACTATTTGGTTACCCAAGAGGGTTTCTCGTTGATGTTTACTTGTCTGCTCGATTGGTCTCGGTAACCTGTTGGCCTAATTTGTACTAGTTTGTTGGTCTCGCTACTTTGGCTACTTTAGGCATGGTCTAACGAAGTAATTAATCCCTGACAACTACCTGTGACAGATGACTTGTTCTCTAATTGACAACTAAACATGTTGCATACTTAATCCCTCTTTGGTTTGTATTTTACTTACTAAAATATTAATATAACAACTTGTATTTCCCTTGTTTTTATTCTTCTTTTTCAAGAATTTGATTGATACTCGTTATTTGTATACAAAACAACCTTTGATTTTTATGAAAGTGTGGCATGCACAGTGCCCCAACAGTTGGGGCAAAGCAATGGATATACCCTTCTTTCAATGTTGTTTGTGAAATGAACGCAATGTTTTTGTGTGGGTGTCGTTAATACAATATTACCTTATCAAAATCAAATATGGCTGCCGTTAGACTTCAACCATGTTCCAGCATAAAGACAGAAAAAAAAACCTTACTGTTACATCATGGTTAACAATATACAATAACCAAGCATATATAAACGCTGGAACTCCATCGTCCTCTACTAAATTATCAACAATTTTTTTTGTTAAATTACACCATTAGTCACTAAATTATAGGTAAGTTTTTGTTTTAGTTACTTAACTAAAAAATGTACAATTTAATCACTGAACTATTCAACAGTTTTTATTTAAATCACTGGGCTATTAAAATCGATGTTACATGGCTTTCTTTGGTCGCACTACTTACACCAATCTAAGGCTCTCTTTCCCCCTTCTCTTCTATAATTTAGTTGTTGTTTTTTTTTTTTTACGAAACAACTTTGGATATCATGAATCTGCGAACTAAAATTCAAACAATTTTTTCTCCAATCTCCAAAACTGATTGTCAGATCAACTTGGATATAATGCATGTTCTTCTATTCTTTGATGTGTACTGATTTACCATATCAATCGTTGAATCATCACATGAAGCTCACTGGCAAAACTTTTTTGAAAAAAAAACTTAACTACCAAGTGATTTAAATAAAAACTTTTGAATAGTTTAGTGACTTAAATGAAAACTTTCAAATAATTCAGGGATCAAATTTTAATTTTTTTAATTAAGTGACCAAAACAAAAACTTATCCATAGTTTAGGAACTAATGATGTAGTTTACCCTTTTTTTGGGTATCCTTCATATTAGTTTTTTGGTTCATATTAGCTCGATCTTCGTTTTATAATTATTGTTCGTGACTTGTGATTGTTGTATTATATCTTTAAGGGTACAATGTATCTTAACATTACATCCAATACTTATTGATAATTATGTTCGGATTTACTTATATTTAAGCAATCAAATTTTAGCAAATAGCTGGCAAACCCAGTATCCTATGGTGGAGAAGAAGAGTTTATTTTTCTTTTAGAGTGTGTTAGGTGAAGAATTTATCAATTGTTTTGTTTAGATAAATAATTAATTTAGAAAAAAATAGATAAATAATTAATTTAGAAAAAAATAGGTTATTGGAATTTTAAAAATTAAAAAATAATTATAAAAGAAGAATAATTATGTTAATTTTTTAAAAAAATATAAAAATGTTCAATAGGGATATCATTATATTTGTAAATACTAATAAATAGTTTTAATGAAATAAAAATTAAAAATATTAAAATTAAATAAAAATAATTTTTGAAATTTAAGCTTTTTTTTATTATCTTAGAGTGGGACCATATGTATTAAATCAAATAAAATTATAAAGAATTAACAAAAATGCACCTCTTTAGATGAAATTTGAAAAAAAAATTCAGTTATTGAAATTTCCTTTCAAAATTACTAATAAATTTTGAAATTGTATAATATATTTACCCAAACAATAAATTCATTATTCAAATTTTAAAAACCTGATACAAATGAAATCCTTCTTACAAATTTCTCACCTAAGCACACCCTTAATATTTTTTTGGCATAATGATAAGTTTAGTTTTTAACATTTACCCTTTTATCACTTTGGTCGGAATTCTTTGTTTGAACCACTTTGGTTTTCTGCTTTTTAAATTTAGTCAATTATATTTTTTTTGCTGGATGAAAAAGCTCAGCTCACTAAACTCTTAAAATTTTAATAGTACTAACGTGATAGCCCACGTGACTATTCATATATACTTTGCTGAGGGGGATTGACTCCTTCAGGAGAAGTTTCCAAAGTGTTGTCCGTAGGTATTGTCTCGGGATCCGGATTTTGTCTCCCAACTCCACAGAGAGCCCCACCAAGGGGTCACATAGTGGGAGCACCTCGATTGGTGGAGAGAGTACGTACTTAAAGGACATGTAAATAATTAATCGATGAAGCCGCACGCAATGTTGATCGAACCACCAACCAAAGCATAATTAGCCTTTGTTGGTGGTTTGATCCACATCTCATGCGACTTCATTGATTAATTATTTGCGCATCCTTTAGGTTCGTACTCTCTTCACTAATCAAGGTACTCCCACTCTGTGAACCCTCGGGCTCTCCGCGGAGTTGGGAGATAAAACCTAAGTATCAGAACAATACCTTTGATTGTTGGGGACTGTATCGGCTCTCCAACGATGGCATTTCAGAGACTTCTCTTGAAAGAGTCGATCCTCCTCAATATACTTCATTACTAACTTGTATATTATTTTTAAAGTTTTTTTTTTATAAATTTTTTGTTTTGAATTTTATCAGGTACACTATGATTATTATATGGACTATCACATTACTATTATTAAAATTTTAATAATTTAATCAGTTTTTTATCAAAACCAATTTAATTAAACTTTGAAGATTTAGGGTCAAAATAATTATAAAATAATTAAAACCAAAATAACAAAAAAAAAATTATTATGCTTTTTTTTTTTTTTTTTTACATTAATTTTCATTGTCTACACTTTAAACTTTGCAGGCCAGACAGGCTTGAACTTTAATTTTGCCTTTAAATGGTTTATCCAAAAATAGAAATATGGAATAATTGTAAATTATTGCATTTCATAATTTCAAACCCTCCACTTATCAGTTAAATCCACAATGTCATTTTTTTTCACCTTCAAAAATTTAACTTTTTCAGTGTATAATAATTGATGCCATTGGCATATATACACAAAAGAAGGAAATGAAAGGGACGAAGTGCTACAATTATTTTTCAGTGGACTAAAATGATTAAATATTAAGAAATGGAAACATGATGAACCCTTTTCCCTTTTCCCTTTACCCTTATATTTTAATATAAGTTTGAGTAAATCATATCTCAAATTAAAAAATACCCACTTAACTGTAAAGTATAGTATTAAATTATTATAACATAAATGGATTAAGAAGTGAAAATTAAATAATTATCGGCACAAACAAATTAAGAATTGAAATAATTTGAACTAAAACTTACTAGTTAAACTAAAACTCACACGTAACAATAGTATATAGTAGAACTCGAAAACCCAATCTTATAATAAAACCTTCTTTTCTTTATTAAGCAAATCAGATCTCAAATAATTGGAAAGGAATACCCCATTCAAAGCTTTTTTTTTTTTTTTGAAAAGATTAAAACTGAGTACAAATACATGTTCGTGCAATTATAAAGCATAGAATTAAACTATTATAGTACAAATGGATTAAGAAGCATAAAATCAAACAATTACAATACAAATAGACTAAGAATCAGAATAATCTAGACTAGAATTGACTAACTGAACTAAAATCCACATATGATAACACACATAGTAGGACTTGTAGACACACGTATAATTGTTCATGGTAAATTTCGAACCTGGACACTTAAGACCTAAGGCCTTTATTTTTGTCAATCGTGTCAATACCTCATTTGCCAAACAAGGACAATTATAAGGGCAAATATAAGAGGCAGGCAAGGGCCTTCTCCCCCTAACCAAAATGGAAAAACTATAATTTAGTCTGAAATTATAAGTAAATATATGGTAAAATTAAACTTTGACCCCTCAAAATGAAATAATTTTCTATTTAATCCTTTTAAAATGATGAAAATATAAATTAAAATATGATAAAATTATATTTAACCTTTAAAAAATTTATAATTTAATTCCAACCCTCCGTAAAATTTTTTTTAAATTTGCCCATTGTCCCCAAAGTTATTTTTCTTTTTCTCAACTCATTTCTTGAATGGGGAAATATTTTATACATTGTACAAATATCCTATAGGAAGATAGTAAAATATTAAAAAAAGACACATATAAATTTTTTAAATGAAATAAAAAAAACTACAAAATTCGGAAAACTATAATCCCCACGTAAATTCAAGCTTTGATTAGTGTCAAAATACTAATCAATGTTGATCCAACTAAATCAATCAATATTGGCTTATGCCAACATTGAAAATTGTTTTTACTAGATATATTAAATGAACCCCTCATCATATATACAAATATAAATAAATAAACTAAAACAACTCCCCCAATTGAAACTAATAAAACTACCAATCACCCTGATTCCTTGGACCCATCGTCAGTCTTTGTGAACCCATTTCTTTCATCCGAACACTTGTCGAATTTTGATAGCCACAAATATGGTGTACCATTCCTCTCTTTCTTCTATAATTGCAATCCTCATTATATATAAATATATGAATCCATGCATTTCAATTTCAATTGCAAATGCAAATCCAATCCATTTCTATATACTCTTTTGATATTTGGAGTTTGGGGTTAGCTTGAATTTGCTATTTTCTTTGTTTTTCTTTCTTCATTTTCTTTTTTGATAACTTGTCTTGGGAATGAGAGTGATAGGAGGCACAATGTTCGATGATCAAGCAGATGGCATTCGTAAGTCCAAGTTTGGGAAAACCATATATTCGGATCCCAACATGTCGATGACATCTCCGGTGAGCGAAGATGATTTATGTCTCCGACATAGCAGCGTGTCGGCTAATGGACCTTTGGAACCGAACCGATCGAGCGGGGAAGGTTCGCCGTTAACGATGTCGCCGTGGAACCAAACTACTCATTTCAACAAATCATTGTCTATGCCATTTGATGATGATAGTGTTCCGGCCAATAGTCTCATCATGTCACTTACACGTGAAGAAGGTCATATTTATTCATTAGCTGCTTCAGATGATTTGCTTTATACAGGTTCTGATAGTAAGAACATACGTGTATGGAAAAATCTTAAAGAATTTACTGGTTTTAAATCAAATAGTGGATTGGTTAAAACCATTGTTATAGCAGGTGCAAAGATTTTTACTGGTCATCAAGATGGTAAAATTCGTGTATGGAAAGTATCTGTTAAGAACCCTGGTGTTCATAAACGAGCTGGTACATTACCATCTTTGAAAGAAATCCTCAAAAGTTCAATTAAACCAAGTAATTACATTGAAGTGAAACGCAAAAGATCTTTATGGATCAAGCATTCAGATGCTGTGTCATGTTTGAGTTTAAATGAAGAACATGGTCTTCTTTATTCAGCTTCATGGGATAGAACATTTAAAGTATGGAGGATTTCTGATTATAAATGTCTCGAATCGGTTAACGCGCACGACGACGCGGTGAATTCAGTAGTATCGAGGTCCGGCGGGCAGATGGTTTTTACCGGTTCGGCCGACGGGACGGTTAAAGTATGGAAAAGGGAACAACAACGTAAAGGGACAAAACATAGTTTGAACCAAACATTGTTACAACAAGAATGTGCTGTTACAGCATTAGCAATTGATGCACCTGGTTCGGTTTTATATTGTGGTTCCAGTGATGGCCTTGTTAATTTTTGGGAACTTGAGAAAGGATTAGCACATGGTGGTGTACTTAAAGGACATAAATTAGCTGTTCTTTGTCTTGAAGCAGCTGGGAATTTGGTGTTTAGTGGTTCAGCTGATAAAACTATATGTGTTTGGCGTAGGGATGGTAACATTCATACATGTCTTTCGGTTCTAACCGGACATACAGGACCGGTTAAGTGTTTGGCATCGGAAAAAGACCCGAATTCGACGAATGAACAGCGATGGATTTTGTATAGTGGCAGTTTGGACAAGTCGGTGAAAGTGTGGAGTGTGTCGGAATATGCTCAAATAGGGTCGACCATGCAACCAAATACTACCAGCTATGAAGAATCACCAGTTTCTGATGGGAGTTATTCGTCTGCAAGTAATAATGGGAGGTACTGAAATGCAAAAACTGATGTGGATTCTTTTGAAAGAACAGGGATGGGTGTAGCTTTTTATTATGCTGTTGTTGTGTTGGGATGGGATCAGTATGAGGGTTTTACTTTGGGCTATATATTATATAGTAAATAAAAGAATGTTGTGGGGACTTTGATGAAATATGGGTAACCATGAAATTTGCAGACAGTTTTTATGTATAAAGCTTTCTTTAATAAAATTTGCTTTGTTTTTATTTTGTTTTTTAAGCCATTACCATGGAGATGCATGCATACGTATATGTATATATACCAGCAGGGATGAATTTAGATTTTTTTTTTTTAAGGGCTGGAATTGAATTGTAAACTTTTAAGAGGTGAAAATATAATTTTATCATGTATTAATTTGTGATTTCACCATTTTTAATGAGACTAAATGTAATTTGTTTTCATTTTTGAAGGCCAAAAGTTATAAATTTATTATTTATAAAAGGACTAAATTATAAAATTTTCATTTTTGGAGGGCAACTCCCTGCTTGCTCTTCTTTTTATTTGCCCTTGCAAACCAGTCACCCTTTGGTTCTTCCAAGGAAAGTCAAGGGCGGCATTACTGGCGTTTTTATATTTTATAAAATTATAAATTAATAAATGATTAAATTATATTTTAGTCCTCTTAAAATGATAAAAATTTTAATTTAATCCTTTAAAAATTTTAAAGATCTAAGTTAATATAATTATGAAATTACAATTTAGCTCTCATAAAAATATACTCAATCCGACTTCCTAAAAATAATTTTTGGCTTTGCTCTTGGGAAAGGTTGCTTTTACAACATCCATTTTGGTCCTTTTCTTCACAAATCATTCAAATCTAGTGACTTATTGAACCGGGTCGAAATGGTTAAATTAGAATTCAATTAGAGTACCAATTCAATTAGAAAAGTTAGACCAATTGACGCACGAATCAATATGGACAGATTGAACTGGTTTTCTTTATTTTTCAATATATTTTTTATTTTTAATGAATTTTTCAATGATTTATCAAATCGAAAATCGATGATCTAACCGGTTCGATCGCTGATTTGGTTCTGAAAACCTGAATTAGTCAGTAAACAATTAAATAACAACAAGAACAATGAAAGTGATTATTATTATAGAATTTTATTTTTTTAGTACAAAATACTTGTGTATACTTTGGTATATACGGACAAATTTGAGGAAACAAATGAAATCATATTACAAGTGTGAAAATTCCCAATATTACAGCTTCTTCAAATAAAAGCAAATAATGGTAGTAGATTGTAAAAAAGAAGAAATTACATGAAAAGGGGAAGAAGGAATCAATGTGATGATACTCTCAAACTATACAAGCATCGGTTTCGGTCTTTCGAAACGATTCGGTCAATGCGAAAGTTTTCGAGAATGCCGTCTCGTAGACTCGGGTTGTGTTTGAGTTTTCAATCCACGTAAATGGCCGCTTCGATTGCCGATCGAGTTCAGGTCTAAACTCAAAGGACCGTTGGTATCTCCTCCTTCAAGAATTCTAAGTATCTAATAAATTTGCAAATGGCAAACAAAGATTATGAAAAAGGATTACAAAATGAATTAGAAACTTGCAGGACAAGGTATGTACCTTTGACATCGGGGGTCGCGATTCCGGATCATGACTTAGGCACAAGAAAGCGGCTCGAGCCATGGCTTGGAGTTGATGAGTATAGTCCCGGACTTTGCCGGAGGCTAAACATGGATCAAGCAATTGATAAATATTTGTCATGATTTGATTCGAGTCTAATGCGGCTAGAGGATGGAACCAGTCCGATAAGAAATTCCGGCCCTTGTAATATTGTAAGTCACTGATTCTTTGACCTGTTAGTAACTCTAATAGCACTACTCCGAATGCGTAAACATCGACTTTTTGAGTAATCCTTCCGCCATCTGAATATTCCGGGGCAAGGTACCTGGATTTAGTCATTGTTTGAGGTCCCTTTAGAATGATAGAAATGTTCACAAGTTGAGTAAATATTAGAGAACGAACACAGGAAGTACCCTGAAGTTCCAACGGTTTGTTCTTCGTTTCCAATTGTCCATTGATCGGAATGCCATCTAGCGAGGCCGAAATCAGTAACCTGAGGCTCAAAATCGTGAGTCTATCGTAATGAATACAAATAGAATCTAACACTTTTGGGAATGTCCAAAAATAAATTGAAAGTACCTGAGGCTCGAAATCGTGAGTTAGGAGAATGTTTTTAGGCCGCATATCTCTATGTACAATACAACCAACTCTACAATCTTCGTGTAGGTATCGTAAGCCTCGTGCTGCTCCGATTGCTATTCGTAATCTTGATTGCCAATCTAACGAGGCTCTGTTGTTTCCTGTCAACCAGATATGTAAACTGTAAGAAAGAAATACAAAACATGATATCGAGAGAAATAGAAACGAGAAAAAAAAGATACCGTGTAAATGGAAATCTAAGGATCCATTGCAGATGTACTCATAAACCAAGACTCTCTTGTTACCATCGATA
This sequence comes from Gossypium bickii, assembly GCA_025503065.1. Classification (NCBI taxonomy): domain Eukaryota; kingdom Viridiplantae; phylum Streptophyta; class Magnoliopsida; order Malvales; family Malvaceae; genus Gossypium; species Gossypium bickii. The sequence goes on along the minus strand of CP106714.1, from coordinate 130,914,753 downwards.
CAGAACCCGATTAGCAACACGACATTCCTATGTTGCGCGCAGCTCAAAACCTGTACCTCCCTACAGAAATCGATATCTGCTTGACAACCAACAAATTTTAACAACTTCACCGCTACAACTTGACCATCTCGTAAAATCCCTCTATAAACAACACCGAAACCACCTTCTGCCAAGAAATTCACTTCTGCAAATCCATCAGTAGCTTCCTCTAGCTCCTCGTAAGAAAACCGTCTCGGCGGTTTGCCAAAGACTGGTGCTTTGTGTTGACAAAACGAGCACAACGGTGGAGGTACCGAGGATGCTCGACCTAATGCAACCGCATCTCTAATGTTTGAGTTAACCATGTAGTCTGTATTGACAAGTCTACCTTCCTTTGCATCTTGATCATATTGAGCAAACTTGTCGAGCAAGGTTCTTGAACTAGGAGGGATGACTATATTTCGACCACTTCGGGTTTTGCGAGGCTTTTCGTCATTGTGATTTTGGGGTATCCAAAATATACTCTTGTCGTTATTTTTCACAGAGGACGTCGAGTTTGCTGATAGATTTATAAGCTTTTCTCCAACTGAATCAAGAACGGTAAGTTGGTTATCCAACTCGTTCTTATCATCCACGAAAAGAGGGTTTTCTTGATAGACAAGGAAAAGTGATGTTGCTGAATCGGAACTCGGTAACAATCTCTCTTGGCTTGTTCTTGAATACGAAGTACTCGGTTCTTCAGGGCTACTAACTGGAGTAGAATGCTTCATCCTATGTCCTAGGTGATCTCCAACATCCATAACTGGTGAAGAAGCAGCCGAGTAATAAGGAGTTCGAGGTTCATTCGCGCATTGCAAATTAAGCCGAAGAACTTTTGCTTGAGAACCTTTCATTACTACAATGTTGCAATGAAGTTCATCCATGCAATGTTTCAGCTCTTGCTTTAGTTTTCTGATTCAAAACACAATGACAAGAAGTTCAAGATACTGAGTTTTGGCCACGGCAAATCGATTCTGACATATTACAGACCACAAAGCATTCAACCAGATCATATTCCCATTTGTTTTTCCTTTGGATTGGTTAACAATGATAGCATAGAGTAACATTCTATACATGAATAACAACAAAAGTAGCATTATAACAGACATAATCAGTGATATAGGAACATATTCTATAATAAACTGGTATAAAGCATGGATATGCAAAGAGGATAAACCACAATTATGACCAAACCAATTAAACTAATAGCTTAGAAACAAGAAATAATACTTTTTTTTTGTTTTGTATGGTTAAATTACTTGTCCAGTATGACCCAATTGGCACCATTGTTGTTTGCTTCAGCCACCACTGAACTGCCAGTTGTACAAGACACCACTTTAATCCGCACAGTAACCTGCAATTAAAAGAACTCATTATTTGTTTGGCATTTAGTCCCTATAAATAAATGAATCATTGCAAAATTCAGCTACCATTCATGAACATAAAAAGAGGGCTGAAACAAGCAAAGAATTTTAAAGGACCCCACTTCATGTTCATGGGGGGGGGGGTTATTAAAAATATCTTTAATAATGTTGATTGGCAATAATGGTCATCATGCACATGGCAATGCTATTCAAATTCAACTACCCCCTAAAGTCTAAATAAACCCTCTAATCATTAATATATTTTTGTTTCCATTTGACGGTAAAGCTTAAGCTTTAAGTCCTGTTAGGTTTCCAAGAATCTTCTAAAGATTCTTTGCATGTTACTTTGGGAAAAGTTCGGTAAAAGTATCCTAAGAGATAAATTGTTTATTTGAAAAATGAATAAATTAGTCCTTGTAAATTAAATTAAATAGTAAATTGAATGTTTTATTTAAAAATTTATTCATTTTTACGGTTAAAAATTGATGTGATTGATAGAATAATCAGACAATAACATATGGCGTGCCGCATAGACAGGGATGAATTTAGAAATTCTTTTAGTTGCGGCAGGAATAGAATTATAAATTTTTGAAAAGTCAAAATATAATTTTTATCATTTATTAATTTATGATTTCATCAATTTTAAATGGACTAAACAGATCGATTTGTTAGCTATTTGATCTAATAGGCAGAGATTAATTTACCTAATTTTTTAAATAGAGGGAGAAAAATGCAATTACTTTTTCCTGAAAAGTTCTTAGAAACAAATAAACCAAAGACCTCCATTAAAGCTAAACTCAACTGAGAAATTAAATAACTTTAATTACCTCAATTTGATTATGAAACTGAAGTACCATCTGAGAACATGATTCAGAGATCTGACAAATTTTTTCCGGCAACTCCTCCTTCATATTGCTACCACAATCACCGGTCAATATCGGGAAATTCCAAAATCTTTTACCTTTTCAACACAAATTCAACAAAAAATCATGACTTGAACAACCCCATACAAGAAAATTAAGCAAAAAATTTACCTTTTTTTTCACCAGGGAAGATAGCAAGCAAGGTAACACAATCACCAGGACGAACAACATGAGTGAGTGCCCAAGCTAAAGCAGTTTTAGAGATGACCCTTTCTGCTTTAACAGCAACCACTACTTTTTCTAACCTGCTAGTGGTGGAGCGTTGCCTAAGGCTCAACTCCATGAAAAAAAAATTTTAAGGACAAAAGCCAAATTCTAGCTCTGGGGGGTGGGCAAGAAAACAGAGAAAGTAAATGGGGTGTTTTGAGATTTTTGGGTGTATGTGATCAAGTGCTTTGATCGGGTTGGTTTTTCATAAAGAAAGGGAAGACAGGGAGGGACAGATTTGGTTTTCGTTGACTGTTTATGAGCTAGCATGTTGGGGTCCCATAGAAAAAGATTGAAACTTTTTAACACTGTGATCATGTCGTTATCGACCCCCAAAAAAACATGAATAATTTGCATCATTAGTATCTAAATTATAGGTAAATTTTCATTTTGCTCATTTAATTAAAATAAGTTATAATTTGGGCACTAAAGTTTTTTATTTTTTTTATTAGTCGGATTGTTAATTAGTTTTTTTTTAATTGGTATAATAATAATTTTAGATCTCAATATTTATTTTTCTGTCAATTTGACTTTGATTATATATAATATAATTAAAAAAACTCAAAATCATTTTAAAATAGGAAATATAATGAAAAAACTATGTCAAGAAATAAAAGAGGTAAAAAACATAGAAATCGATAATTTTGCTTAATGTTTTTACTCTTTTTTTTCCTTTCTAAAAAAAATGGATATTGGGTATATATATTTATACAAATAATACAGTGAGAAAATTTGGAAGGTTTAAAAATAAATTTCCTTATTTCCTTTTATATTAATTTTAATTTTTAGAATTTTTTAAATTTTTAAAAGAATATAAATTTATATTTAATCAGGGTCAAATTGATAAAAAACATAAAAATTAAAGACTAAAATTGTTATTATATCAATTAAAAAAGTGTTTCAATTTTGAAAACTTCAGTGATCAAATTTTAATTTTTAGTTAAGTGATTGAAATGTAAATTGATTCATAATTTAGTGATTAGTGATATAATTTACCCAAAAGCCAAATACATAGACAAAAATTGTTCTTAACTTCAAAGTTAAGTTTTTTCTTCTACAGAAATTGTTAATTAATCTATTTTTTCTTCTACAGGTATTGTTGTCAACGTAAGAAGATGTGAATTTGAGTACGCTAAAGTACATTATCCTTCTATTTATGAGTCGGGAATGGACTATAAATAATTATAAATATTATGTTAAAAAGATCATATATGATAATAACCTACAAAATATTATTAAAAAGACAATTGTTAGTTTCTAGCTTTAGCTCGAGGATAAGAAAACAGAACATTGAAACGCACCTTTTAATGATTTGGGTGAAAAAGACCAAAGATGCAGAGAGGGTTTTTTCTCTACAAATTCAGTTTTAAGGGTGGATTTACACTTGTAGCTATTTCAAAAAATTTAAAACTATAAGTTAGTCTTAAAGGTGAATTTACACTTTAGCTCTTAAAAAATTTTATGATTCATCACTAACCTTTTAAAGTAATTTTTTAGCTTCGTCCCTGGTAGGAAAGGCGAAGAAGGGAGAATTCATACTAAGTGTACTCGTGTGAGATTGCAATTATCCAAAGGTTAAAATATATTCGGCTTAAATCACTACTGGTCTCGTAGACGTAGATTTAAACCCAATTTACACTTTTTGTGTTAATCTTTTATTCTTTTTGCATTTGTTTATCGATGTATTATTCAGTGTACCCACATAATTTAATATATCTCATTACTAAACTTGTCCATGGGTCGAGCCAGGTTCAAGCTGGGCATTGCCAAAATTTTAGGCTCGGGTTTAGCCTGGCATAAAAATTGGGCCTAAAATTTTGTCCAAATCCAACCAGGATAAAAATACTAAAACTTAGGCCTGGCCTGCCCGAATTAAATTTTTTATATTATTTTTCATATAAAAAAGTTTTAAAATATAATACATAAAAAATACTAAAAACATTAAAATAAATATTTCCCAACAAATTGAAAATAAATTAAAAAATATTTATACTTAAAATAACATTAAGATATGTTTAACTTAACAAGAAAATATCTCTAAATTAATAACAAAATTAATAACAAAATTAATAATAAAACTAAAGTTACATAATATCCAAACAATAACAATAAAATAGTAGTAATATAACAATAAAATGATAGTAAAACAGTGAGAAAACAACAAGAAAATAACAAGAAAACAGAAAAAAATATCAAGTTTCTTTTATCTTTTTGCTAATTCAGACCGGGCCCAGGCCAAAAAAGCGTTACTTAAGGCCTGACCTATTTTTTTACACAGGTATTATTTTTTTTCAAACCCATTTTTCAAGATTATATTTTTATTCAAACTCTCTCGTCATTTTTCGAACCCATAAACAAATCAACTTACTACTAATTTCAAAATTTCAGTTTTTATTCAAATTAATTCAATCAAAACAACTACTAGGGGTCAAAAAGGAGTGAAAACAAATGAAAATGACAAGAAATACCTGTCTGATCAATTTAAGAAGGCTTAAAGTTTTCCCCTGATTGTAGGGTGACCATCGTCCATCGATAAAGCCAGCTTGAGCCTAAAGGGACAAAATTTTGAGATCCACTCAATGAAGCTACATCAAGATTGATGCATGGGCATGATTTCAAGGCTGAGATCTCGAGGAGATGATGACCTATTATGTAAGAACAACCAGTGAAGTGTAAGAAGAGGTGACAGTAGAAGTCACCCATGTGATGATAGTAAATGAAAATGGGGGTTTTAATGCGATCCCTTTTTGAAGGACCACGATTTTGATGACGATGATGATATATAGGGAAGTTGGGTAATGGTCCATTAGGACCATTTTAGGTTGATGTTACATCAAGTACTCACCATGGTTTCACGAATGAGTCACCCTTATTTGGGTGCTGTTTTCAAATTGCCTTTGTAATTGAAGATTTTCTAGGAAAATTCTATGATGTTTGGTCTCGAGGGTTCGGGGTTATTGTTTGTTTCACTTATATTACTAAAATGGGTAACTTTTAAATTCAATTTTGGAAGGTTTTAAAGAATATTTGATTGAGTAGAAATGAAGGATAAACAAAGAAAATAAAATCAGATTTTAATATCACATTTATTATTCTATTTTGGCTTTAAAGTTTAATTTGGTATATAAATTTTTCTTTTATTTAAATTTGATGCTTAAGTTTTGTTTTGATATTCAATTTGGTACTCATACCAAATAATATCATATAGCTCAATGAATATTTGATACGCATATTTTAATAAAAAAATATAGATACTAAATTGAAACAAAAAAAATTCAAGTACCAAATTATATATTAAAAATGAATTTAAATACTTAAGTAGGACAAAAAAACCCTTAAATATCAAATTAAAAAAATTAAAGTATCGAAATAAACATTAAAACAGTTGCATATTATTTAATAATCATGATTTCACTTTTCAAATGAAATGAGAAATTTTAGGTAAAAAATAGGTTGCAGAGTAAGGGTGTATAGCCCAATAGGTTTAAACTTATTGGTTGATGGGCCTTATGATTTGGGGTCCACGAAATATAAAGGGCTCATCTCTTTTTTTCAGGCTGGAGTGGGATTAAGACAACAATCGAATCGACCCAAGTTCAAATAGTGAGAAACTCGAGTTTGATTCAAAATTTGTTATTTAAAATTCGGTTTAAGCTTGACTGAATGCTTCATCTCAAAATAAAATTGGGTAAAATAATAAATTATAAATGTATTTATAAATAAAAGAATTCGATTAAACTGATCAACTATTCAAATTATTTTTCTTTTGTTAGAGTTGTGAGGCCCAAATTCTAAGAGATTGCTTGCAAGTCAAGTTAAACAAAATATATTTTCTTTCTAGAAGATTTAGTATTTATTAGTATAATATATTTAGCATTTATTAGCATAGTTTATTTGACCTACTAATTTAGCCTATAAATAGGTTCTTTTACAATCTTAGAAAATGCACTCATTAGAGACTATAACTCATTACACATTTAGAGAATTTTGTGTTTACGTTTGTATGACCCAAATTTTACCCCAACTAAAACCCAAAATTACAGCCCATTAACTAATCTGTCACAACAGGCCCAAGACCTAATTAACCTAGCCCAAATCACTAGCCCACCTAACAATTAGCCCACAACCAATAATGGAAAACAGAAAACCCCAGGTGCGCCGCACCTAGGTTTACTGCCCACGTCCCCTCGCGCACCGAACGACGCCACCCCGCAACGTGCGCCGCTCCATCACTCTACGTCAGTAGCATGATCCACCACGCACCTGCAAACATACAAAGATCAATTGTAAAAAGGGCTATAAAAGCCAAAATAAGGGAGTGTAAAAGGGGATTTTTTTTTTTTTAGACAATTTACACACATACAAAGGCAATACATTACTTTTTTTTCGAATCTGTTTTCCTGTAACATTTTTGTTTCTATTTTTTTTTTTTACATTATTTTAAACTATACGCATATATATTAAAATATAAAAAAAGAGAACTTACCTTTCTGAGATTCCGGCCACCGTGTACGATGGTCTGGCAATGATAAGCTACGGTGATGGCACCTGACCGAGCCTTGCCGAGGCATCATGAAAATCACACAGGGCGAGAGGGTTTTGGAGAGCCCCCTTCTTTTTTTCTTCCAAAACAGATTAAAATAAATTTTTAAAACTTTTTTTTTTTGCTTTTATACTTATTAAAACGGCGCCGTTTTGGGCAGCCTCCGTAACGCCTAAAACGACGTCGTTTTGGGGGCTGACCCGCGCCTTGACCCAAAAATTCTTCCCCTGTTTCAATTTGGTCCTCACTCGAACGGCACCGTTTCAGAGGGTTGGGTTAATTTCTATCTTGGTCCCTCTGTGTTACGCGCGCATCACAATTTGGTCCTTTTTGCCTCCATTTGTTCTTAGTTTGCCCCAAACTCCTGTTGTAAATTCAATTTAGTCCTTTTTTTACCTATTTTACTTTATTTTCAAATTAATTATTTTTAATATTTATTATTATATTTATTATTAGCATTATATTTATTATTATTAGTACCCCTATTTTATATATTATTATCTATAATTATATTTACTATTATTATTCTTATTAATACTACTATTATTTTATTATTATTAATATACTGTTATTTTTACTACTATTATTTTTTTATTCTTTTAATATTATTACTACTATAGCTTTTTTATTTTTAATTTACTTTGCTATTATTATTATATTCACCAGTATTATTTTTTTAAAATTTTATTATTGCCACTATTTTACATATATTATTATTACAATTGTTTTTCTATTATATTTTTATTATCAATATTATATTTTTTATTTTAAACTTTTTCTCATTATTATTATTACTTATTTATCATTACTGTTATTTATATTTTTTTATTAATACTATTTTTATTTTACTAGTACTATTATTATTATTTTAATTATTAGTATTATTTTTATTTTTAACTTATTATTACTGTATTTATTATTTTATTTTCGATTTTTAAATTTTTTTTCCATTATTATTTTTATTATTGTTAGCATTCTTGTTTATTTTAGATTTTTTTTCTTACTATCTTTATTATTGTTATTCTTTATTATCATCGAGTTCACATTATCATTATTCGCTAAGTATGGCTATCTTTACGTTTAAACAGATTTTGTTTTTTTAAAGGTTACATCGACTTTTCTGTTACCACTTTTTTACCCAAACTCATAAAAAGGTTTTTTTAAACAAGGCAATGTTTCGTGTTTGGAAGTTCGGGGAATCGTGCCCAATCGTGCTGGGCTTTGATTTTCCGTTTGTCCAAACATCCAAATATCCCTTAGAGATTTTGACTGTGTTTTCTCAAATAAGACAATATTTCATGTTTGGAAATGCGAGAAATCGTGCCCAATCGTGCTGGGTTTCGGTTTTAGGTTTGGCCAAATATTAGAATACCCTTTTCAAATTGCAATGCATGAGTTTTGGAAATCAGGAAATGATCTTGGTATCGAGGGTTTGAAAGATTGTGTCCTATCGTGCTGGATGTGGTATTTCATCTTTCCGGAACAAGAGAATTTCGATATCGAATTTGAATTATCCAAACATTTTCTAAAGGATTCATATTTTAAAATCTCTTCCAGTTTTCGATATTAGGACATTAATCAATCAATAAGGTACCAATTTTGGGCATTACGAGGGTGCTAATCCTTCCTCGTGCGTAATCGACTCCCGGACCCGTTTTCTTAAAATTCGTAGACCAAATGTTTTATAAGGTGACCCAATCATACCTCAAAAAAAGATTGGTGGCGACTCCGTTTTTCTTTTTAAAGTTGGCCCGTTTTCCAAACAAAAAAATGGCTTTGACAACGTTGTTAGGGTTCTTTGTTTTCGAGTTTTCATGGTTTAGTTTTTATCTTCATCTTTTGTACTTTTTGTTCTTTTGCCATTATAGTAAAATTATATTTGCCTGTGGTTTTTTTTATTCTCTTTGGAGGGTTTTTCACGTTAAATTTGTGTGTTCAATTTCTCAATTTATTCCGCTATTTATTTTACCTCTTGTTTAATCGAGTCGCTCCTAACATCTTCCATAACTCAAGCTATAAGATCAATTAAAAAATAATTAAGTTAAATTCGATTATTTTTTTCAAATCAAATTAGAATAACTTAAAGAATATAAATGTTTGATTTACACATATGGGACAAATATTATAAAAAAAACTTATAAATGTTAATATAATGCTCAAAATTATCAAAAGGAACGCCACTTTCGAAGTTATAAAGTTAGACACAATAAAATTATATTGTAGTTATCCTTCTATTTATGGGTTGAGGAGGGACAATGTGTAATTCTAAACATTGTCTGAAAAAACACAAATATGATCAGAACTTATAATAAAATTGTTCAAAAAAAATTATTAGCAATTAAGAAATTAAAAATTTTAAATCTTTTCATTGCCGAATACATTTTTTTATACAACAATAATTAGATTGTCATCGACAAAAATGTACTTAAGCACTCCTCCATTTTATTTAATTTAATGGAATATAATGTAGTTTATTATTACCTTTAGGCATACCAATAAAATAAGCCTTGGAAGAATGTGAAAATGTCGTACCAGCCTTTTTTTTTTTTTTTTCAATTCATTTTCTTAAAAAACCGATGATAAGGATCTTGAATCAAAGTGATTTCTTTAGTTAATCGAAATCAAATTTGTCACGACATGTGATTGATGACATGTTAAGATAAATTATGCCTTTTTAATTTTTTAATGTTAATCAATGATGCACTCATTAATTTTATTTATACTTATAAAGGGAGTTTTTTTTATCACAATAAAATATTATTAGCGATTAGTGAATTTTTAAAGGACTCGAAAAATGTAATTGTGATGTGAAAAGATTTTCATATTTATTTAATCGAGGGAATGTAAGTGATGGTAGAACATTAGGTCTCATGAATGACATTCGACAAGATGCACACGACTTTAGTAGAATTAGACCACTCCTGAAGTTATTAATTTTATGATTGATTCCCCAACATATCTCTTGGAAAAGGTATGCTAATACCCCAACTCATTCCGTGCAAACGCTCTAAGTTGAATAGCAATTTTAGGTACATAAGGTGTACTAAATTGTCAGATTTGTCTAAGCTGAGGCAGTTATGTGAGCATTGACTCACATAACTGAGCATTGACTCACAGTGCCAATTACTTTTAGCACTGTGCAAGTCACATAACTTGTCTTATTCCATGATTAATAATTTTTTGAAACAGAATCATTGGGCTGTAATTCTTTTTCATATTTTGAATACATGATAACCCGTTTTTGAAGATCGATCCATTTGAAACAATTTATCTTGATGATTATATCAAACCGGATCAAACAATTGGATCTCGTGAAATAAGGAGATTAGATTGAGACTACTTTGAAGACTTATCTCCAATATTTCCTTAGTATATTGGCTTTATTATTATATTGTATCTACTATTTTAGTTGCTTTTTAGGTAAGGAGATTGATTGTAATTGATCTAGTATGTTAGTTAGTCGAAACTAGTATATATGCTTGAGACTTGTATAGGTTTTATACCGAGAGTTGTAATACTTCTCCGTTTATTAAGAAACTTATAATTGTGAGTGAATTGAGAATGTAAAAAAGTGTTTTACTTGATATACAAGTGGTGAGAGATCTAAATTTTTAGGTATAAAAATGAGGTTTAATGTGTGTATGTTAAGACTTGAATCACTTGTTTTGGTTTACGTCCATGATTTACCATATGTGGACCTACCATATGTGGACCAAAAACTTTGTGGCAAGAAACTGATACTATTAACATTGGCATTCAACGCTTGCATACTCGCAAGGCTCAACTTGCTGATTTGGTTCGAAATTTGAAAACTTCTTCTTGGTGTGTGTGGGGGGAGCATCCTGACAAAAAGGGGGAAAAAGAAGATAGCAAGTGCATGGCTAATCTTCAGGTTTTGGGTTACTGCAATATGTGTTTCTGTTTTGTTGTTCAGCTCCCTTACCAAAAAGGGGGAGCTGCACAGTTATTCGGAGTTTATAAATAGATATGTTCAAAAATCATAAAACATTATTAAAAATTATATTAATTATTTAAAAATTATACAATTAATATTTTGGCATTTTTAAATTTTATGAATTTTAATTAACAATTTTTTAAGAATTTTTATAAAGTTGGATTTCCAATAGGATTTTGAGTATTTGGTTAGAAAACTATGTTTTCCATTAGGAATTTTAATAAATAGTTGATGGATTTGGTAGTTAGAGAATATTGTTATTTGTGAGATATATTGTTATTTAGACGATAATTACTAATACTTTTAGTCTTTGTGTGAACGATTTTTTTACTTACCGTAGCTATAATATTAATTGATAAGTGCATTTGTCTTAGTTAAATTTTTAGTTGACAAATCAGTTAATTTGAATAAATAGTTGATGGATATGGTAGCTAGAGAATATTGTTGTTTGTGAGATATAGAGTTAATTAGAGGATATTTTGTTATGTATCATATAAAGAGATTGTGAATTTATGATGTGTTGGTCAATGTGTCATATCATCGGTTCACGAAACTAACTAAAACTTTGACTAAGACAAATATACCTATCAATTAATAGTATAGTTACTGTAAGCAAAAATATCGTTCCCACGAAGACTAAAAGTACTAGTAATTACTGCCTTTCAATTATTTAACCGAATAAATCAAGTGATTGATTAAAAACTAAAGTTAACTAAATTAATTAACTAATGAAGACAACAAAGAATAAAATACGAAAATAATCGAGTAAAAACCAAGAAGCGAAACAATACCCAGGAAAGAATTCACCTAGATTTCATCTGTTACTATCATCAATCTAAATTACGCAATTTCTTTATTTAGTATCTTAACCCGTAGAAATCTCCAAATTGTGCTAATATCTCTTTCGAGAGTAAGAGCAACTGACTCTATGTTGATTAGTTAGAATTTCTTTCTAATTAGAACTCTATTATCGCATTAACTCGATCTATAGATTCCCCTATTAGATTGACTCTAATCTGGTAGATTTATATCATCCTATTTGTATGATAGCATGCAACTACACTCAATTACGCTAGATCTACTCTTAAACAGGGTTTATTCCTCCTCTGATTTAAGCACATTAAACTTGGATCAATACCCTAGAAATACCAAACCAAGAATTAAACACACATAATTGAGAAATCTAAGTATTTATTGTGTAAAATAAAAATCAAAATACAGAATCATCATAGGGTTCATCTCTCCTAGGTATTTAGAAAATTAGTTTATGCTTGCAAATAAAAACATCCAAGAGATAGTATAACTGAAAAAAATAAAGAAACTCATGACAATCTCTTAAGAAATCAACTGAGAATCTTCAATCTTGACGGAAATCTGCTTTAGAATAAGCTTCAATAGTGTTTTTCAAATTATTTTCTTGAATATTCTATGGCAGCCCACTCCTTTCTTCTTATTTTTATCATATATACGTCTTAGAATGCTCGAAAAATCTAAAAATCGCAATTTCCCGTAGTTTAAGATGTAAATTCACAAAATCGACACGACCTATCACATGACCATGTGGTCGTCCGTGTGGATCACACGGCTGTGTGGTTGCCCCTGTGGACCACACGGCTGTGTGGTCACCAGTGTGGATCACACAGCTGTGTGGAATGGGTCATCCCGTGTGGCTCTTATGGCTTGCTTCGATTTTTCGATTTTTCGGTCCCAAATATTCAATTAAGCATAAAAGCATGAATTTAAAGGATTAGGAGTATAAAACTCACAATTTACATCGAATAATCACCTAAAAACAAATTAAGAACGTGATTAAAATATGTTACTTTTGGCACTTATCAACAAACTTAGAATTTCAATAGGACTTTTGAGTATTTGATTAGAAAATTATATTTTTTCATTAAGAATTTTTCATTAAGAATTTAAGTAAATAATTGATGATTATAATAGTTGTTAGAAGTTTATAAAAATAACCGGTTAAAATTTGTTTTTATCAAAGCTCATAAAATGTTGAAATTAAGAAGCTCACCTAAAAACTTTCAATAACTTTTGCAGTCGAAGTCAAACATATTTCTTTTTGAAGTAAAGGCAAACATGTGAATTCATTTTTTTTAAAAATGATGTCACAATAAAAAGCAATTAAAACATAACACATATAAATTGTTGTATCAAAACCAGATCATCCTAAGTCATAATATAAAGGAAATCTTCAAAACGGATATATAATAATGCAGAAAATACAAAAGAAAAAGAGTGCTAACATGTTTAACTGAATGAAAATTTATAATTTTTTTTCTACAAAGGGTAATTTTTATATGATGTAGAAATTTGGATACAACCAAATTAGGTAGTGAAATTATAAACAAAAGCAGGTAGGCGAGGAGATATATAAACTTCTAATGGAGTTGCTTTAGGACTCGTCAATCCTGGTGCTTCACGCATTTCAACTGCTTCGCCTGATAGGGTTTCAAACTCAAACCAATGCAACACATTAGCCAATGTAAGACTGTAAAACTTGAAGTGCAAATTAAATTCCAGGGCACATTCTTCTATCACTTCTAAATGGAATCAATTCAAAATTTTGTCCTCTCACATCAAAGTCTTTGTGGGTGGTTATAAATCTTTAAACTCAAATGGGTCTGTCCATATGCGGGGATCACGATGAATCTTGTGAAGATTGAAAATAAGCCAAGTGCCAGCTGAAACATCGTATCCATCAACTGTACAATTTTCAATGGCTTCATGGGTCATTGAAACTGGAGCAGGAGGATATAGACGTAGCGTTTCCTTAATGATGGATTGAAGGTACACTAAGTTTTTGGTATCTGATTCTGATATTAACAGTTTATCCTTGCCAACATGGATGTCTAATTCTTGTTGGACCTTGTTCAATGCATCTCGATTATTAAGCAATAAAGCTAAAGCCCATGTCATTGTAATCGATGTGGTGTCTTCTGCAGCTAATACAAGATTCTGTTACATCATGTATCATAAAAATATTAGTATTTACTGGATTTAGAGCCAAAATAATTTTATTAAAAGAAGAAAGAATTATATAATTTTTTATGGTAAATATACATTTTGGTATCTAAATTAAAATTTAATTTTAAATTCCTACTTTGATTTCCGTCACACATTTTGAAAACACGAGAAATTTGTCAGAAAAAGAACACGAGAAATCATGTAACAAGGCAACAATTGTGTCCAATATTTTATAGGAAACAAAACTGGTGATCGGTTCAGAGTAGACAGACAACATTAAAGAGAGCACAAAGTGATGAAAAACTGCTGACGATATAAAGAAACCAAATCAAACAATTAGAAATGAGCACCAAACATTGACAACAAAGAGGGAATCATCAATTATGTGCAGGCAATAGAAAGATTAAATATGAATTATAATTAAAAATTTTGGTTAAGAAATAAACATACGAGACTGGTGGCTTTGTTGATGGTATTGGCATCATGTTAGCATCACTCCCATGAAATCTTCCTCACTATTTGCCTCATTTTCAGCTATCTTTTCCCTGTGTTCTCGTAGCCATCCCTCAACAAGTTGGTCCAATTCTTTGTATAGCTTCTTCATGCGCTTCTCTTCTCCACCAATATCTAACCATCTCAAAAACGGCAATGCATCTGCCACCATGAACTTCCCAGCTAGTTCAAAGAATTCGTGCACCAAATTCTTCCATTCCACGGTTTCAACACCTTCGTATGAATTTGGTATTCGTTTCCCTACAACCATCATTAGTATCACGTTAAGAGTAACATCTCTGAACCATCTCCTCATCTCCACCAATACTTTGTCACCGTTACTACTTTTCTTCTTGTTCCATAGTTGGTATAACTGTTGCAGTGATGTGTTCACCTCGGATTCCCTTCCATGTTTAAGCAAGTTGAGGCGATGATTTGAGAGGAGCTCAATAGTGGCGAATTTACGCATTTGACGCCAATAAGGTCCATAAGGAGCAGTGGCTATCATGGTGTTGTTGTAACCTAAAACTTCCATGACTACTACCTTTGGACGAGTGGCGAATGCTTTATCATGTGTGGTGAGACATTCTTTAGCAATCTCCCAACTGCTCACCACCAAAGCTCTACGCGCACCCAACTTGATAGTGAACAATCTTCCATATTTGTCAGCCATGTTACCCAAGCTTATATGAGGTGGTTGTGGCCCTCCTAAGATGCGGAGATGGCCAATAATAGGCCACGCTCCACCAGCTTCCGGTGCTGTTTTCTTCGAGTTTGTGTTTCTTCTTGATATCCATAAAAAAAAGAAAAGAAATAGTAGTGGAAAAGCAATGATTGCAACAATTGAAGTTGCTGTGACTGAATGGAAATAACCCATTGCTGGATTCCTACTTCAATCTAAGATCTATATGCAGTAGTAAAGATGAGGAAGTTGGATTTATATCCATTAAGCGAGGACAAATCAAATAGCTTTCACAATTGTAAGTACCCAATTGTGCCCGGCCCATAAACCCAGAATAAAAAAAAAACCAAAAAAATAAAATAAAAATCAATGTCCCTTTTACAGTCCAAAACTAAGGCCCAAATTTACAAACCCAATACCCGTAGCCCACCTACAACCTAACCTAACCCAGTTAACCCATGACCCAACAAGACTCTGGTGGCCCAAGACAGAATCGGCCCAGAAGGTCCCAAATGAGTTTCAGCCTAGGGTTTCTGAAACCCTAGGCGCCGCAGGAACTCTCGCTCCGCAGGAGTTATCTCGAACGTCACAGGAGCCCGATCGTCGCGCCTTCAGTCCGCCCCTCGTCAGGCCACGATTCGCGCCGCAGTTAGCGCGCCTTGCCACGGCCAGATTCACCGCCTTCAACCTGCAAGAAAAGGAAAGATACAGCAAACAAAATGGCAAAAATCCCTGTATTTCCTTTTTTTATGTACTTTCGGGTTATAAAAACCCATCCAGAACACTGTAACGGAGGGGGGAGGGGGATTTCAAAAAGAAAAAACACATACAGAGCAATAAAATAGATTACAGAGGCGATTTTTTTTAATGTTATTTTAGTTTTTTTTTACTTTCGTTTTTTATTTCACATAAATACTGTTTAAAAAAAGAAAAAACAAGAAAAAAGGGAGAAAATCTTACCTGAGCGCCGCCACGGATGACGGCGCCTGAGAAAGTGGCGGAGACTCAAAGTTGGAGCCAAGGCGAAGGCCAGAGAGCATTTGAGGGGAAACCCTCTGTTTTTTTTTTAAAACGAATGACAAAATGAAATTTCTTTTTTAAAAAAACTGAGTTATATAACTTTGCGCAAACGACACCGTTTTGGCTTAGAGAAATAAGCGCAAAACGACGCCGTTTAGCAGACCAGATCCGCGCGCAGTTGACCCGACCCGAAGAATCCGCGTGTTTTTGTGTAATATAGGATATTTGACATTTTGATCTTTCCGCAGTTTAATTAATTTTAATTTAGCCCAATTCGCATTTACATGTAGTTTAAAATTAGCCCTAATGTTTTGTTATGGTTCCAATTTAGTCCGTCGGTCTGTTTTAATGGTAAAAATCGGAACGACGCCGTTTCGAGAAAGGCTTAATTTCCATATTAGCCCCTTGGTTTTAACGTGTAGTTTTTATTTAGTCCTATTCATCTGTTTTAATTAGTATTTGACCCCTGATTCTTTTTATTTATTTTATTTTTATCCTTTTATTATATTTTATCATTATATAGTATATTAAATTATTTTATTAAATTATATATTTTATATTATTTTCCTATATTTTATATGTATTATTTTATTATATACTTAATTATTACTATACATATTATTTTACTTGTTTAATAATTTATGTATATTATATTTATTTTTTATATAATATATTATTATGTTACATATATATATTATTTCTAAAACTTTATTTATTTATATTATCTAACCCATTTTATTTATATAGTTTATATTAATGTACTACATATATTCATATATTGTTATTTTTATTTAGCTCAAAATTATTTTCTTTACATTTTATTTTTATATACTATATTATATTTTACATAGTATTATATTATATCGCATATTCTTTTCTAAAATTTTTATTTTTGTATAAAGTTTATTTATATTTTATAACATGTTTTCACATATATTTTATATATTTATTAAATTATATATTTATTATCTAGTATTTTTTTATTGTTTTATATATATTGCTTTATATATTTTATTTATCTATATAATGCCCTTTTATTTATTTATTACTTTATGATTGCTATAGTGTAGTTATTTTAATTGTATTTTATATTGTATGCTATCGTCTTATAATCGTTTTTTAATATTTGTGTATGATAGTTTATAAATGCGATATTATTACATGGATTAGTGCTCAGAACAAAAATACATTTTTACAATTACTATATTTTAAAATAAGGCAATGTTTTGGTATTTAGAAATTCGAAAAATAGTGCCCTAACGTACTGGGTTGCGATTTTCCGTTTGGCTAAATAACTAAGTACCCTTTTAACAAGTTTTGTAAATCATGAGATGACTTTAATTACGAGGGTTTAAAAAATGTCGTGTCCTAACGTACTGGATGTGATGTTTATATTCCTTCGGAATAAAGAAATATCAAGTTTTAAAAATAAAAAAAAAACCTATTCTTGGGAATTCAAAGTGTTTTGCCTTAACTTATTGGGTTCGACGTTTTGAGTCTCGAGGTAGGAATTTCCTCAAAATAAAGACGAGTTTAATTTCAAAGTCATGAGGTGCTATACCTTAACTTATTGGGTAAAGTACTTTATTTCTTTGGGATAGGTAAGTCTTGGTTTTCTTTCTAATAAAAGGATCATATTTCGTAATTTTCTTTATTTTCAACATTTGGACATGATTTTATCGATTTGGTACCAATTTTTGGGCGTTATGAGGGTGCTAACCCTTCCTCATACGTAACCGACTCCCGAACCTGTTTTCTTGTTTTTGTGGACCAAAATTGAATATTTTCAAAATAAAACACTTTACAAGGTGATCCAATCACACCTAAGTAAAAAAGATTGGTGGCGACTCCCGTTTTCGTTTTTCAAAGTCGATCCCCGTTTTTTAAAACTCGATTTTAAAATGGTTTCTATAGCTTGGCGACTCCACTGGGGACTAAGAGAGTCAGGCCGTAAAATTGATAATTTCATGTCCTTTTTTCGAATTTAAAATTCTGATTTTGAAAATATGATCCTTTTATTACATGTGATTTTAAAAAATATCTCTTTACATTGCACTGCATGACCGTTGTGGTCACACCTTTAAATGGGAGGGAGAAGCTACTCCTTCGTGAGGTTTTCACCTCCGTGCAGGATAGTGAATCACTTTCAGGATACATCCGTACCTATGTCTTCGTAAGGTTTTCACCTCCGTGCAGCCATAAGGAAATGTATTCCCCTGAACCGAACTCGGTCCGTATGAGTCTATAACGGGTGAGGATCGAAGAATCTACTGGTTCGGGTACCTCAACTTTAGAGTTAAACCACATGTAGAAAACCTAAGTTCTTATCCTAGGTAGAACCATGCTAAACCTTAGTAGTCACCCAAATAGGTGTTTTACGTTGTTTATTTCTGTTGTACTAACGTGTTTTCTTGTGTTTTGATTGCATTGCGTCCTAGAAAAGAGGTGTTGATTTCAAATTCGATTGCTAAATAGAAAAGTTGGTTATAAGAAAATGGATTTTTTGATAAAGTGAATTATAATACGGTCGTCCGAATATAGTCTAAGTGAATACAACGAGAGAAGATTGATAGTCCATGAAGGAATGCAAGACCCTGTCACTCAAGGATTCAAGTTGACAAAGACTATTCGAGAATTACCACATCTCGGCTTTCTTGAGTAGGCTAACAAGTGAACAGGAGCCGTGATCCAGATCAAGCAAAAAGAGCTAGAGGAAGCATCTATTAGAAGCTTGCAAGACTTGACTTTTGTGAATAAGGGATTCATGTTTTCACTTGGACTATGAGGATAAGGCCGTGTATGCGATTCGTTTTATGTAAAGAATTAATTTTCTAGTAAAGTTTTTCTAATGTAATTGAATTCAGAGTCAACGCTTCTCTTTCTTTGCAATCATGCATTTGCATTACATCACATCACATGCATTTAAGTCCATAGAAAGAGTCTAATTAGTTGAAATTATAACAATGTTGGGGAGAGAGAAATAGAAAGAAAATCTGGAAGCTGAACACCCTTACGGTACACGAGCTAAGTCAAGGAAAATGGACCAGAGAATGGAGCAATTCCAAAGAGATATGCAAGACCAGATGCATGAACAGATGGCAAAGCTTCAACAAGAGATGAGGGACCAAATGTTGGAAGCCCAAAAGAATATGATGGCCCAAATGGCCCAGATGATGAATGGGATAATGGATAAAGCAAAAAGTCTCATAGTCAATGCTGAAGACAATGAGGATTTTCCTAGGGGATTCACTCCACCACACGTGCAAACACAGGCTGAGGAATATCCCCAAAGTCCATCCATCACGATTAGGCCTCAGCAGGGGCAAGCTGATTCTAAACCACCTATGAACTTTCAAGTGGGCTCGGGATCTAACCCAGGAGATAACCCTGCCAACCCCGTTATCCCTGAAAAGAGAGAGGGAATAAGAATTAAATCTTCAAGGAAGTTGGGGGATCGCTGTAGGTGGTTAGAAGAAAAGTTCCAAGCTTTGGAAAATGCTGACCATCATCATGGTATTGACGCTAAGGACTTGAGTCTGGTCCCTGATCTGGTACTTCCTCATAAATTCAAGATGCCAGAATTTGAGAAGTACAATGGAACTACTTGCCCTGAAGCCCACATCACGATGTTCTGTAGACGTATGACGGGCTATGTGAACAATGATCAACTTCTGATTCATTGTTTCCAGGATAGTTTGATGGGTGCAGCTTCTAGGTGGTACAACCAACTCAGTCGTGCTAACATTAGCTCTTGGAGGGATTTAGCTCAAGCCTTCATGAAGCAATACAACCATGTCACGGACATGATGCTTGACAGAATCACTTTGCAAAACATGGAAAAAAAATAAAATTAAAGCTTCAGGCAGTATGCGCAAAGATGGAGAGAGGTCGCCATGCAAGTTCAGCCACCACTTCTAGAAAAGGAGACTACAATACTCTTCATCAATACCTTGAAGGCTCCATTCATCACTCATATGATAGGAAATACCACCAAGAGCTTTGCGGATATAGTGATGGCAGGAGAGATGATAGAAAATGCCATAAGGGGTGGCAAGATTGAAGTAGGAGAAACTACTAGAAGGTCCACTCCTAGGAAAAAAGATGACGAGGTGAATAATGCGAGTACATACAACAAAGGGTACTCAAAGGCAGTCACTGTTAGCCAACCGAAATTGATCACTGCTGGGCAACAAGGGTCAGCGAGACAAGAGTCGAGTACAAGGTAAAACTCTGAAAAGTTTTAATTTACGCCAATCCCAATGACGTATAAGGAGCTATATCAAAATTTGTTTGACGCACACGTGGTGTCCCCATTTCATTCAAAACCGTTGCAACCTCCATTCTCAAAATGATATAACGAGAATGCCCAATGCGAATATCACGCGGGAATAAAGGGTCATTCAATTGAAAATTGCACTACATTTAAAAAGCTGGTTGAAAAGCTCATTAAAATGGGAGTTGTGGAAGTCGACGATTCATCAAAATCTGATCACTTCAATGAGGCAGTAAAGGTGATTACTGAAGGAGGAGACAAGAAAGTGCGACTTCTTGAAGAAATCAAAAGAGGAGAAGGAGCCGAGGAATAATGTTTCCAAACCTTGTGTACTTGGGAGTGTTTTAAATAATGGGACTGGGGAAGAAATTCTTGTATTTTTAGAAGTAGACTTGGAGTAATATTCAAAACATGCTTGTTGCCTTAAGCCTAGAGGCAATAAGAATTCTTTTGTGAAATAGGCTCGTGTCTGAAATTTATATTTCAATGAAATGTATTTTTTTGAAAACATATTCTTTTTTTTACCAATATTCTTTCATTCTTTATTTGTGACCATATTATCCAAATAATAATTCTTAGAATCATTTATTCTTTGGATTTGTTCGCCTTCGTACCTAGGTACCCAGATATCAACGTCATGAACGACATTGTTATTGACTCCCTTTTTGAACAAGATATGGGTCTAGGGGATTTCAGGATTTTGAAGATGACAGAGATTGTGACATATCTTCTGACTTGTTAGGAATGGTTTAACAAGATGAAAAAACGGACCTTACTCAACAAAGGGTCAACAGATATTATAAGCCTAAAAAGGGGTGAAGATTGTAGCCTAGCTCATCACAGAAATAAGGCTAGACATTATTGAATTATTTTCGAGAATTCAAAAATGTTTTCGCACGATCATGTCGAGACATGCCTGGACTAATAAGACGCAGGCTAAACAAGAGGATGGGGCACTGTTGGTCTACCGTGGAAGGAATTGCATCAGTCATACCACAAATACTGAGGTGAAGAAGAAAAGGATTTATGTAACTCTTCTATTTTCTTCACAAACTTTTCTATATATGGGGCATGGATGTGATGGGTCCAACCATGTTGAAAGCTTCAAATTGTCATTAATTTACCGTCATGGTCGTCGTCTACTTCACTAAGAGGGTGGAAGTAGCTTCATATGCCAATACTACAAAGTCGATAGTCATCAAATTAAAAAAAAGAAAAAGAAGAAAAAAAAAAGAGGATCAGATGCCAACATAGAATGCATAACTGTACAAAGCCAAAGTTTACAGTTTGTCCAAAGATCAGGCAGTATATCATAGTGCAACAAAAGTTGCTCAAAAAAAAAAAGAATGAAAGGTGGCTAAGACTTGTAAAGATTGGCATAAGAAGCAACTATATACCCTCTGTCTTATTGAATGTCGGCCAGAACCTTCACTGGGGCAACATTTTACCCATTATGGAATTGAAGCATTTTTCGATTGAACTTAATTGAAGAAAAGATTAAAGTTATCCATCACGATCAGATGATGCAAGCTTGTGACAAAAAGGTTCATCCTGGAGAATTCCACGAGGGAACCTGATGCTGAAAAAAACCTTTCTTCTATAAAATGATTTTAGAAGAAAGAAGATGCCAAAGAAGACTTGTTCTAGAGGAACATTGATATTGACCGAGATGAATGGCGAAGACTTGCCCAATCCGGCGAATTCAAGTTCAGTCAAGAAAGATTTTACTTAAAAAGGGAAGGGTCAAGGTGAAAACCCGCAAAAGGGCGTCTTGAGCTCAAATTCATCCAAAAAAAAAAATAAAAAAGAAAAAAAAAGAAGAAAAAAGGAAGAAAAAAGGAGAGGCCAAGGCGAAAACCCGTAAAGGGCGCTTTGAAACCAAAGGGGATTTGAGTTGAAAACCCGAAAAAGACAGCTTAAATATTGACTAAAAAGCGGGGCATACAGTAGTCTTGCTACATCTGAATTTGTAATGAGGAAGTATGTTACGTCTTGGGGCATCGACAATGTACTCCGGATCCCCTAAACACATATTGAGCTTAAAATGGTCCTCAAGAAGTTGGAACAGAGAAGCTCAGGCTACGATATCTGGGGCACCTAGCTTCTATTTTACACATTTTGAATTTGTTATTCTTTTCAATATACACCCCAATTAATTTTCTTGGTTATCTTTTATAAACTTATTTGTTTCGAGTTATACTCTTGATTAATTTCTTTCTTGTCCATTGATTTTTTTCAAGCATTTTATATTGAAATAATGATTATTGGACTAATACTTTCATAAAAAAGAGTTTCGCATATTACTTTAGAAGCTTCTAAATAATATGAGGAATCTGAAACAAGACTATTGTTTAAAACTCACCAGGCCTAAGGGCTGGAAATATTGAAGGATGATTATCTCTTCAGATTCTTATTGGATAGGACATTTCATCGGTGATACTATTTTCGATGAATGATGAACAATGTCAAGCCAAGTGTAAAAGAGGGATCATTGTCGGGATACCCTGCATCCATTCAGACACATACATCTGGTCATTACACCCAAGGAATGGTGTAATAGATTGAAAGTAGTACAAGTTCTGTACCTCTGAGTGGTAACAGAAATATGAAAGAAACCAAATGTCATTTCCCTGAAGTTGCAGTGATTGCCTTTGGAATTACAATGGGCAAGCTTGGCTTTGAAAGCGGATGATCGCTTTCTTTGGGTTTTTTGTCCAAGATACCAGCTGAATGACAAAGCATGGTAGCGCATCAGTGATAGAATATTGATAAACTATGAACAATAACAACCTATAAGAATCATTCTCTCATTTCCAATTAGGAGCATTTGATTTATGCTGATCATGGGGTCCTAATCGTTTTTCAAAGAAAAAAAGAGGAAATCATTCTCATGACATTCTACATTCATGCAAATGTCATTCTTAAAATCATTTAGTTAGGAGCATTAGATTCATTTTAATTATGCATCCTAATCATCATTCTCATGACATTCTGCATCCATGCAAAAAAGTCATCCATAATACATTCAAATATACAGGGCAGGTCCCTTAGAGGACGATGTAACAAAACCAAAAATTTCAGATTTCGCTCCCTAGAAATGGTAGTGGAGCAAACTGAAGAATGAAGTCTTCCTGAAGATAGTAAGGAAGCAAATTAAAAATTTCAGACCTTGTTAAGGAAGCAAATTGAAAATTTCAGACTTTGTTCCCTAGTGAAGCAAACTGAAGAATTGAAAATTTCAAATTTTGTTCCTCAGTAGAGCAAACTGAAGAATTGAAAATTTCAGATTTTGTTCCCTAATGAAGCAAACTGAAGAATTGAAAATTTCAGATTTTGTTCCCTAGTGGAGCAAACTGAAGAATTAAAAATTTCAGATTTTGTCCCCTAGTGGAGCAAACTGAAGAATTGAAAATTTCAGATTTTGTTCCCCAGTGGAGCAAATTGAAGTATTAAAAATTTCAGATTTTGTTCCCTAGTGGAGCAAACTGAAGAATTGAAAATTTCAGATTTTTTTCCCTAGTGGAGCAAATCAAGATTAAAAATTTCAGATTTTGTTCCCAAAGGAGCAAATCAAGAATTGAAAATTTCATTTTGTTCCATGATGGAGCAAATGAAGAATTAAAAATTTGATTTTGTTCCACAAATGAGCAAATCAAGTATTAAAATTTCAGATTTTGTTCCCCAGTGGAGCAAACTGAAGAATTGAAAATTTCAGATTTTGTTCCCAAGTGGATCAAACTGAATTCAGATTTTGTTCCTTAGCGGAGCAAACTGAAGAATTGAAAATTTCAGATTTTGTTCCCAAGTGGATCAAACTGAAGAATGAAGTCTTCCTGAAGATAGTATGGAAGTAAATTGAAAATTTCAGATTTTGTTCCCAAGTGGGTCAAACTGAAGAATGAAGTCTTCCTGAAGATAGTATGGAAGCAAATTGAAAATTTCAGATTTTGTTCCCAAGTGGGTCAAATTGAAGAATGAAGTCTTCCTGAAAATATGGAGCAGATCAAAAGATAATGGATACTGCTTTCATGAAGTTGAAGCTATTAAACTCATTGAAATCAAGATGAAGTTCCAGTACCCCTGAAGATGCAGTTGGGATTGGAGGTCATTTGAAGAAAGCGAGGATCAAGAAATCGAGGCTCGGCTAAGACTAGGCAAAATTGGTCCTTTTATAGTCTTTGCTCTACTCTCGTTACACGATAATGAGCAAAGAGGGGCAGCTGTAAGTACCCAATTTTGCTCGGCCCATAAACCCAGAATAAAAAAAAACCAAAAAAATAAAATAAAAATCAATGTCCCTTTTACAGTCCAAAACTAAGGCCCAAATTTACAAACCCAATACCCGTAGCCCACCTACAACCTAACCTAACCTAGTTAACCATGACCCAACAAGACTCTGGTGGCCCAAATGAGTTTCAGCCTAGGGTTTCTGAAACCCTAGGCGCCGCAGGAACTCTCGCTCTGCAGGAGTTATCTCGAACGTCACAGGAGCCCGATCGTCGCGCCTTCAGTTCGCCCTTCGTCAGGCCACGATTCGCGCCGCAGTTAGCGCGCCTTGCCACTGCCAAATTCACCGCCTTCAACCTACAAGAAAAGGAAAGATACATCAAACAAAATGACAAAAATCCATGTATTCCCTTTTTTTTATGTACTTTCGGGTTATAAAAACTCATCCAGAACATTGTAACGAGGGGGGAGAGGGATTTCAAAAAGAAAAAACACATACAGAGCAATAAAATAGATTATAGAGGTGATTTTTTTAATGTTATTTTTTTTTACTTTCGTTTTTTATTTTACATAAATACTGTTTAAAAAAAGAAAAACAAGAAAAAAGGGAGAAAATCTTACCTGAGCGCCTCCACGGACGACAGCTTGTGAGCACGTGGAGGAGACTCGAAGTCGGAGCCAAGGCGAAGACCAGAGAGCATTTGAGGGGAAACCCTCTGTTTTTTTTTTTAAACGAATGACAAAATGAAAGTTTTTCTTTAAAAACTGACTTATATAACCTTATGCAAACGACACCGTTTTGGCTTAGACAAATAAGCGCAAAAGCGCCGCTTAGCGACTGCAGATTCATGCAGCTGATTGACCCACCCAAAGAATCCGCGTGTTTTTGGGTAAAATGGGATATTTAACATTTCGATCCTTCCGCAGTTTAATTAATTTTAATTTAGCCCAATTCGCATTTTCATGTATTTTAAAATTAGCCCTAAAGTTTTGTTATGGTTCCAATTTAGTCCCTCGGTCCGTTTTAATGGTAAAAATCGGAACGACGCCGTTTTGTAAAAAGGCTTAATTTCCATATTAGCCCCTGGGATTTAACGTGTATTTTTAATTTAGTCCTATTAATCTGTTTTGATTAGTATTTGACCCCTGATTCTTTTTATTTATTTTATTTTTATCCTTTTATTATATTTTTATCATTATATAGTATATTAAATTATTTTATTAAATTATATATTTTATATTATTTTCCTATATTTTATATGTATTATTTTATTATATATTTAATTATTACTATACATATTATTTTACTTGTTTAATAATTTATGTATATTATATTTATTTTTTATATAATATATTATTATGTTACATATATATATTATTTCTAAAACTTTATTTATTTATATTATCTAACCCATTTTATTTATATAGTTTATATTAATGTACTACATATATTCATATATTATTATTTTTATTTAGCTCAAAATTATTTTCATTACATTTTATTTTTATATACTATATTATATTTTACATAGTATTATATTATATCGCATATTCTTTTCTAAAATTTTTATTTTTGTATAAAGTTTATTTATATTTTATAACATGTTTTCACATATATTTTATATATTTATTAAATTATATATTTATTATCTAGTATTTTTTTATTGTTTTATATATATTGCTTTATATATTTTATTTATCTATATAATGCCCTTTTATTTATTTATTACTTTATGATTGCTATAGTGTAGTTATTTTAATTGTATTTTATATTGTATGCTATCGTCTTATAATCGTTTTTTAATATTTGTGTATGATAGTTTATAAATGCGATATTATTACATGGATTAGTGCTCAGAACAAAAATACATTTTTACAAGCTTACTATATTTTAAAATAAGGCAATGTTTTGGTATTTAGAAATTCGAAAAATAGTGCCCTAACGTACTGGGTTGCGATTTTCCGTTTGGCTAAATAACTAAGTACCCTTTTAACAAGTTTTGTAAATCATGAGATGACTTTAATTACGAGGGTTTAAAAAATGTCGTGTCCTAACGTACTGGATGTGATGTTTATATTCCTTCGGAATAAAGAAATATCAAGTTTTAAAAATAAAAAAAAACCTATTCTTGGGAATTCAAAGTGTTTTGCCTTAACTTATTGGGTTCGACGTTTTGAGTCTCGAGGTAGGAATTTCCTCAAAATAAAGACGAGTTTAATTTCAAAGTCATGAGGTGCTATACCTTAACTTATTGGGTAAAGTACTGTATTTCTTTGGGATAGGTAAGTCTTGGTTTTCTTTCTAATAAAAGGATCATATTTCGTAATTTTCTTTATTTTCAACATTTGGACATGATTTTATCGATTTGGTACCAATTTTTTGGGCGTTATGAGGTGCTAACCCTTCCTCATACGTGTAACCGACTCCCGAACCTGTTTTTTTGTTTTTGTGGACCAAAATTGAATATTTTCAAAATAAAACACTTTACAAGGTGATCCAATCACACCTAAGTAAAAAAGATTGGTGGCGACTCCCATTTTCGTTTTTCAAAGTCGATCCCCGTTTTTTAAAACTCGATTTTAAAATAGTTTCGACAAAAATGATATGTCATTAAATTACATTTGTCATAATAGTAAGCCAAAGGAAAATGTTAAAATGTGGATGCATATTAACTCCCAAACCCCTAATTTATGAGAATGAATGATGTAAGGCTAA
The DNA here is from genome assembly GCA_025503065.1 of Gossypium bickii. NCBI lineage: Eukaryota > Viridiplantae > Streptophyta > Magnoliopsida > Malvales > Malvaceae > Gossypium > Gossypium bickii. The sequence goes on along the minus strand of CP106714.1, from coordinate 130,887,354 downwards.
AATGTTATTTCAATGAAGATAATTGACTGCAAAAAGAATATATAAAAAGAGCTTTTGTAAGTGAAAAGAAATACACGAACAATTCTGTTGTTTTTTTCGTCTGGTATTTACTTATTAATATTATATTTTGTTTGATTATTGTATAATAAGTTTAATTATTTCAAATTAGTGAAGTATGTGTCTATAAATAACCTTTTTCCTTTTTTGTCCACAAAAGAAGTCAGCTGGCCAGAGGCGAAGCCAAAATAATTTTTTAATGGAAACCGGATGAAATTTTAATTTTTTATAGTTTATATCTTTCGCCCCTGCAGTTGGCCTGCATAAACAAACATAAGAAACAAACCGACTGGCTGATAAAAGAGGCACAAAACAAAACAAGACCAAACAACAGGGGTAAGGGACCTCAAGTGGCTCACACTTTGTCCTAATGGAAGTAAATAAATTATTATCAGTTTCTTTGCCCAATACCTTTTCTTCATTTCAGAACAATAATTATACCTTTTCTTCATTTCAGAAGAATAATTTGATTGGCATTGCACGGTCTATTATTATTGTCGAAACTTCTTTTTTTTTTTTTGAAAAAACGGGGTTGATTTTGTGTTGAAAAAATAAAAAAATAGGAGTCGCCACCAATCTTTTTTGATGAGGTGTGATCGGGTCACCTTGAATTCGGTCATTTTAATAAGAGATTTGATTTATTAAAACAACGGTTTTGGTCTACGAAATTCAAAAAAATGGGTTCGGAAGTCTGTTACGCACTAGGAAGGATTAGCACCCTCGTAATGCCCAAAATTGGTACCTAGTTGATTAATTAGTGTCTTAGTGTCGAAAATTAAAAATTTGAAGAGATTTTAAAAATACGATCCTTTATTAAAATATTATTTAATTGAATTTTTTTTTGAGAAAATAGCATATTTCACGTTAATCAAGAAAAAAAATATGTCCCGTAAGTTAGGACACAATGTCTTAAATTCCCGATACGAGAATAAATGCCGAAAAATTTATTTTGAAAGATGTTTGATTATCTCGGTTTTAGAAAGAAATCATATCCCCTAAGTTAGAACACGATCTTTTTGTAATTCCCGAGATTATTTTAAAAATTTTAAAACATTCGTTTGTTCAGATTTATCGAGAAAGTCAAAACCCCGTAAGTTAGGGAACGACCTTTCGAATTTTAAAAACACGGAATATTGCTTATTTTAAAACAAAATTTAATGTATCAGGTAAAATGTAGCACGATTTTGTAGTAAAATATAAAAATAAATTACGGTGCTGACATGCATAATAATATCGAAAATAAAATAAAACAAACAAGCCAAAAATAAAAAGACAAATAATAAGGATAAAGACTGAAATTTGGAACTAAAAAGCTAATATTAAACAAATAATAAATAAATATGGTGTAAAACAACTTAAGAATAATAATATTAATAATAAAGATGATGATGATAATAATAATAATAATAATAATAATAATAATAATAATAATAATAAAGACTAAAGTTTTAAAATTAAAAGGATATAAATAAATAAGTAATAATATGATAAAATAAAATAAATGTATTTAAAAATACTAGGTAAATAAATATTAAAGAAATAATAGTAATAATAATGCAAAGTTAATTAATTTAATAATAATAATAACGTACAAGTAAATACAAAAAATAAAAATATTAAAATAATTAATAAAGTAGCAAAAATAACAAAAAAAAAGGACTAAATTGAATTTTAAAACAAAAATTTGGGGCAAATAAGAAGTAAATAGAAAGGAAAAAGGACCAAGTTGAACGCCCAAATAACAAGGAGGGACCAAAATGGGAAATAATCCCCACCCTCCAAAACGCACAGCTTCAAGGCAGGCCAAATTGAAAGTCGAAATAAATTAAGGGCACAAATTTAAAAAAGAAAAACTTAATTGAGAAATGATAAAAAAGCGGAAGGGCTAAAGGTGGAATTAGCCCTTCCGCTACAAAACACGTGATCCTAGGCCAGGTCGGGTCGGGCCAAGGCAAAACGGCACCGATTTTGACGTCCAGACCCTAGGCATGAAATGGTGTCGTTTTACTTATCTATAAAAGCTTTTTTTTTTTTTTGAAAAATTTCATTTTTTCAACATTCTTCTCAAAAAACAAAAAAGAAACCTTTCAATTCTCTCAGCCTCCCCCTCAGTCTCCAGAATTCGACCACCAGATGGTCACCGGACCGCCGCGCCAGCCACTGACCACCGACGGTGCCACAGCCGTCCGCGGTGGTCGGAAAACACCAAAATCCCCTACTTTACTATTTTAACCCTCCTAAACCTAGATTCGGGCCCTAAAATTCCAAAAAATGCCCTCTAAAGAGCAAAAACATGAAGGAACTCATCGGTTCTCTTCCCCGATCGCAAGAAAGGTAAAAACTTTTTCTATTTTTTGATGTTTATGTATATTATGCATTATTTGAAATGAACATGCAAAAGAAAAAAAAAAGAAATCAAGATACCTACGTGAAGAAGGTGATCTTTTTAACTATTGATTTTGTGTATTTCTTCCTCTATTTTTTGTATTCGAATTTATCTCTTTTGTTTTTGTATTCGAAAATCTATTGTTTTGTATTGATAATCTGTTCGAAGAGAGAAATACATTCGATCTTTTATGGCTTTTATAGCCATTTACAAAGTTTAAATCTATTATTTTGTATGCTGTCACTTCGGCTTTGGTCTTTGCAGGTGAATGGGCGGTGGCGAGGCGGTGCTGCAGGCTTTGGCAGAGGAAGTGGTGCAGACTTAGGGGGTCAGTGGTGGTGCCACTTGGGGCTAAGGTTAGGTTATCTGTCTTTTATTATAATTTAGAGGGTAATGGGCTGCATTTGTTGGGCTTTGGGTTTGGATTAATTTTTTATTGGGTTTGTAATGGGGTTTGGGCTGGTGTTGGTTTGGGTTTTGTATTAGTTTTGGTTTAATTTATTTAGGAGTCTGTTGGGGTTAAATTTGTTTGGGTATGGGTTGTATTGTTTGGGTTTGTTTGGGCCCGGGCCAAAATTGGGTCTTACAATTACAATTCAATTTTATTTTTCAATTATAGGCATAATGACAAAATATGCTTAAGAAAATGCAAAAATATCATACAAGCCTCTCTTTCTTCTTGAGACGGAGAAAACCTTTATAGAGAAGGGGGATGGAGCTTTGATTTGGGTTCCATTGGAATGATTATATATAAGGTCACTGTAGAGGCATGGTGGCTTCATTAGGATAAGATGGAGTGACTTAATGGTAGTGGGTGAGAATGTGTATAACAAAATTAAAATTTAGAGGTTTATTTGAGCTTAAGTTAATATTATTTTTTCCAATTAGTTGTTTGAGTTACAAACAAAAGTAGGTAGGTGAGGAGTTATATGAACTTCCAATGAAATTGCTTTAGGACTCGTCATTTCTGCTACTTCACGCATATCGATTGTTTCATTGAACGGGGTTTCAAACTCGAACCAATACAATACATTAGCTAATGTAATTTGCATAATCTGAAGTGAAAACGAAACTCCAGAGCACATTCTTCTACTACTACTAAATGGAATCAGTTCAAAATTATGTCCCTTCACATCAATGTTTTTATGGGTAGTCATCAATCTGAAATTCAAAAATGTTTTCTTAGACGAGTTGGTCACGATGAATCTTCTAAAGATTGATATTAAATTAAGTGCCAATTGAAATATGACATCCATTAATGGTGTAATTTTTAATAAATTCATGCATCATAGAAAGCGAAGCAGCAGGATATAGGTACAGAGTTTCCTTAATGGCGAATTCTTTCACTAGCAATCTATTGTTGGTCACGATTATTAAGTAACAAAGATAAAACCCATATCATTGTAAACAACATTTTATCTTCCGCCATTAAAACAAAAGCTTGTTAATTTATGTACGACAGATTTTCAATAATTATAAAAAGAATCAATAAATGATTATATAAAATTTTTAACTTAGTGTCAAAATTCAAAACAACCTACTTTATATTATTTTAGAATAGATGGTAAGAAGTAAATAAAAATACTAAATTTGTGTATTAATATGAAATCCTTAATATTATTTAAGTGGAAAAATAAAAAATCTAAAAATAAACGTAAAACAAAGCATTAAAGAGAGCAAAAAGCAGTCATTCAAATCTTAAAATCAATTCTCATTAGATACAATGCAATTATTTCTGGCCAAATAATAATGCATAGTGAGATATTTAAAAAAAAAAAAATTAATAGAGTAATAAAAGTTCAATTAGTTTCTTTAAAAAATTTCAATAATACAATTTAATGAAATTAAGGGTGTTACAACTTTAGCAGCCAAACATTTTAATTCATTTTTTAATTAAAAAGTAATAAGACGATAAAAAACAATTAAAGCATAACACGCATACACATTACTATAATATTGCAAAATTTAAAATTATTTTATAGACCTTTTCTATCACATCATTTATGGTTTTCTCTAATTAAAATAATACATATAATTTTTTTCCACATCATATGTATATTTGGACTAAACTTTCAAATCAAAGATGATAAGTTTTATTTTAATTGGGGGGAAACTACAGATATATGGTGAGAAGATTTCATAAAATGATTTCTCCTACAAAACATACAAAAGAAAATTTTCTAAAATAATTATATTTTATTGTAGAAAGCGTAATTTCTATATGATGTAGAAATTTGCATACAACCGGTATAATTATATTTTATTGTATAAAGAGTAATTTTTATATGATGTAGAAATTTGGATACAACCAAATTAGGTAGTGGAATTATAAACAAAAGCAGGCAGGCGAGGAGATATATAAACTTCTAATGGAGTTGCTTTAGGACTCGTCAATCCTGGTGCTTCACGCATATCGACTGCTTCGCCTGATGGGGTTTCAAACTCAAACCAATGCAACACATTAGCCAATGTAAGCTGTAAAACTTGAAGTGCAAATGAAATTCCAGGGCACATTCTTCTACCACTACCAAATGGAATCAATTCAAAATTTTGTCCTCTCACATCAAAGTCTTTGTGGGTGGTAATAAATCTTTCTGGTCGAAACTCAAATGGGTCTGTCCATATGTGGGGATCACGATGGATCTTGTGAAGATTGAAAATAAGCCAAGTGCCAGCTGAAACATCGCATCTATCAACTGTACAATCTTCAATGGCTTCATGGGTCGCTGAGAGTGGAGCAGGAGGATATAGACGTAGCGTTTCCTTAATGATGGACTCAAGGTACACTAAGTTCTTAGTGTCTGATTCTGTTACTAACAGTTTATCCTTGCCAACATGGGTGTCTAATTCTTGTTGGACCTTGTTCAATGCATCTCGATTATTAAGCAATAAAGCTAAAGCCCATGTCATTGTAATCGATGTGGTATCTTCCGCAGCTAATACAAGAGACTGTTACATCATGTATCATAAAAGGATTAGTATTGAGTGACTTAAAAGCTAAAATAATTTTATTAAAAGAAGAAAGAATTATACACTTTTTTATGGTATATATATTTTGGTATCTAAATTAAGTTTCAATGTTCAAATCAATACTTTGATTTCCGTCGCATGTTTTATCCATTTTTTTAATTCTGTTAAAAGTAAACTATATGAACTAATAGGTTGTTGCACATGGTAAATACATCAGCTAATGATGCAGTATATGTGTCACATCTCTAAATTTGATTAGTCCATATCACCTAATTTTAAAAAAATTAAAAAAAAAAAAAACAAATTAAAATATGTAACAAGGCAACAAGTGTCCAATATTTTATAGGAAACAAAACTGGTGATCGGTTCAGAGTAGACAGACAGCATTAAAGACAGCAGATTGTTAGTGTATAAGGTAAGTTGGGTTGTTAGCAGTCGTTTCTATTTTCCTATACTAACACACACTGATGATATAAAGAAACCAAATTAAACAATACATTGACAACAAAGAGGGAATCATCAATTATGTGCAGGCAATAAAAAGATTAAATATGAATTATAATTGAAAATTTTGGTTGAGAAATGCACATACAAGACTGGTGGCTTTGTTGACGGTATTAGCATCATGTCCCTCAACATCACCACGGAGCTTAGATAGCATCACTCCCATGAAATCTTCCTCACTTTTTGCCTCATTTTCAGCTATCTTTTCCCTGTGTTCTCGTAGCCATCCCTCAACAAGTTGGTCCAATTCTTTGGATACCTTCTTCATGCGCTTCTCTTCTCCACCAATGTCTAACCATCTCAAAAACGGCAATGCATCTGCCACCACGATCTTCCCAGATAGTTCAAAGAATTCGTCCACCGACTTCTTCCATTCCACGGTTTCAACACCTTCGTATGAATTCGGTATTCGTTTCCCTACAACAATCATTAGTATCACGTTAAGAGTAACATCTCTGAACCATCTCTTCATCTCCACCAATACTTTGTCACTGTTACTACTTTTCTTCTTGTTCCATAGTTGATATAACTGTTGCAATGATGTTTTCACCTCGGATTCCCTTACATGTTTAAGCAAGTTGAGGCGATGATTTGAGAGGAGCTCAATAGTGGCAAACTTACGCATTTGACGCCAATAAGGTCCATAAGGAGAAGTGGCGATCATGGCGTGGTTGTAACTTAAGAGTTCCTGGGCTACTGCCTTTGGACGAGTGGCGAATGCTTTATCATGTGTGGTGAGACATTCTTTAGCAATCTCCCAACTGCTCACCACCAAAGCTCTACGCGCACCCAACTTGATAGTGAACATTCTTCCATATTTGTCAGCCATGTTACCCAAGCTTATATGAGGTGGTTGTGGCCCTCCTAAGAGGCGGAGATGGCCAATAATAGGCCATGCTCCACCGGCTTCCGGTGCTGTTTTCTTCGAGTTTGTGTTTCTTCTTGAGATCCATAGGAAAGAGAAAAGAAATAGCAGTGGAAAAGCAATGATTGCAACAATTGAAGCTGCTGTGACTGAATGGAAATAATCCATTGCTGGGTTCCTACTTTAATCTAAGATCTGTATGCAATAGCAGAGATGAGGGAGTAGTATTTATAGGGTTAAGTAATTTCACAGTCGCTTGTATCAACCTATAGCATTTTTTTGTCTTCTAATTTTTAGTTAAAGGATACATAGTGAAAACGTGAGTATATTGACCAGAGAAATTATCTTAATCGAGCAGAACTGCATCACTAAAAAAATAAAATTACAAATATTAAAATATAAAGATTAAATTTATCAATTTTAAAAATTATATAATTTAGTGCGGAGCGTAATGAAGACCCAGGGCTAGAGGTGATCATGGGCTGGGCTACCCAGCCCGGCCCGATGACCCGTCTAAAAAATAGGAGGGTTTGGATAAAAATATAGGCCCGAAATATGGGTTTGGGCAAAAAATGAGGCCCGTTTAGAAAATGGGTCGGGCTCGAGTAAAACTTTTTTGGCCCGAGCCTGGTCCGGCCCGAATTATATATTAAATATATATTTTATTTTTAATCAAATATACTTTTTAAATTTACATATTTTTTATTTGTTTTTTTTAATATTTGTTTTAAAATTTTTTATTTAATGAAAAAAACTAAAAAAAATTAATATGGGTCGGGCTGGGCCGGACTCGAGTTTATCAATTTTCTTTCGGGCCGGGCTTGGACAAATTTTTAGGTCCATATTTTGGGCCTAGCCAGGCTCGAGCCTAGAAAACGGGCTTAAAATTTTGTCTGAGCCCGGCTCGGCCCATGATCACCTCTAGCCCAGGGCCATGGCCTCCTAAATTAATAAAATTTTAATTTAAATTATCAAAAATAATAAAAAATTTAATTTAATTCTTTAAAATTATAAAAATAAAATAATAAAATAATATTTTTATTATCATAAAAAAATATAATTTAATTTCATCCCTCAAAGTAAATTTTCTTATTCCACTACTGATAAAATTCAACTGGTTAGGTAATGTGACCGCAGCCCTTGTTCAAGGGATAGCATCACTTTATTCGTCTTTTAGTATATGGTTTAAAAGTAATTATATATTTTTACTATACTTGGTCACAATATACTTGGTTTTCCTCGGTCAAGAAACGTGGCAAATATGGAATTAACAACTTTAGAACCATAATGCTATCCGTCAAACAAGGGCTGCGGTCACATTACCTATCCAGTTGATTCAAAATTGAATTTTAATCCAACTACAAATTACAAAAATACTTGTCTAAGCCTCAGCCTCAGCCTGGCTTTAATTTCTGTAAGCTCCACATGCAACCCACATTTAGGATGGTAATTGATAAATAATTAATTTTTTTTTTCATTACAATCAAAATTTACATTACAATATAATTATGAGAGAATGTTAATTGTTAGATTTGAAACCTAAATTTTAAGATATGGAGAAAATTATTGCTTGTTTCGTATTTTATTTGAATGAAATTGTTTTTCTATTTAGACCATCGAATTGAATCTTAATAGATTTCGTTTGTGCTAAATTCGATCTATTTGAATGTGATATATTTGATAAAACTAGAAATATGGGTTAATTTAGATATTAAGCCTTTCAATCTACTTCCTTGAGATGATTTGATTAACATTAAAGTTTTATTATATCTTGATGATCAAAAATTATTTTTTAGAGATAAATATCATAATTATTTAAGGGAGATTTTCAAGGATTTATCTATTAATTTAAAGGAGTACCTATCTTGCTGCTGTAAATGCCTACAAATAAGCTTCATTCTCCCTTGGTAAATAACGACAGAGAGACCTGGGAGATTTTCACTTTCTTGAGTTTTTCTCATTACTAGCCTTTGTTTCTTTCTTATGTTGAGAACAGTTTTTTGGGTGTCTTTGTTGTCAGCTTTATATGTTCTTATAGTTATTTTGTGACACTGTTTAAAATATTATTTGGAGAGATTTGTTGATTGTATTGTGAGGTATTTGAATGAGTGATTTGTGACAATTGAAGTCGGTATTGAGGCTGTAATTACTTCTTTGTGTAAGGAGTAGGTTGGTTGTGTCAATTCTTTTCTTCTTTTATTATTTGTACTGCCTATTTTTGTTCTAACTGCAGTTACAATGAAACATTAAGCAAAATTAACTTATCATATTAATTATTTTTTCACATGTCAACATAAATCTTTAATATTTAGATTTTATTTAATTTATAGAACACATGCTTAAAGAAGTAAAATAAAATTGTATAACTGCTAATGAGTTTAAAATAAAACAGATAATATTAATATTTAAATATTAACTGAAAAAATAAGAAATAAATAAAATTTACCTTAATTCTAGTGATAAGTTAGTAAATGTGTTTACCAAGGCATATCAGTTGTAATATTTGAAAGGTTAATATATAAAACTGGAATGTATTGACCCAACAATGTTTGGCGAAAGCTTTGTCTTTCTAAATTTTCTTAATAAAAATTTTTAATGAGACAACTTACAATGAAAGGTTGTATACTCTTTTACGTCTATTAAACTTTTATTTCATAGTTTTTTAAAATAAAAGTTCTAATGAGCCACATTTGTCATTAATAGTAATATAAAGGAGATTATTTCCCAACCCCTAATTTGTGAGACATTTATGAGACTTGTATAGGTTTTATACTATGGGTTATAACACTTATTTATTTATTAAGGAATTTGTAATTGTGAGTGTATTGAGTGTATAATCTAAATTTGTGCAAAAGTGAAGTTAAATAAGTATATGTGTATGCGTGAGAACATAAATAACTTATTTTGGTTTACTCTCATGATTTACGACCAAAAACATGTGGCAAGAAATTGATACTATTAACATTGACATCCAACACTTGCATACTCACAAGGCTCGGCTTGCTGATTTGGTTCGAAATATGGAAACTTCTTGGAAATATAGGGGGAGAAGAGCTAAAATGCTGACAAAAAGGGAGAGAATGAAAATATGCAAGTGCATGGCTAATCTTCAGCTTTTGGGTTGCTGCAATATCTGTTTCCGTCTTTTTGTTTCGCTCCGTTATGCCATCACTCACGTGATAGATGTTTTGCTTATCTGCACAGTTGTTAGGAGTTTATAAATAGATACGTTGAAAATCATAGAAAATTATTAAAAATCATATTAATTATTTAAAACTCATAAAAATTAATTTTTTGGCATTATAAATTTTTAAAAAACAAGTTTTTTTAAATTTTTTTTTTTACAAAGTTAGGTTTTCAATAAAATTTGAATATTTGATTAGAAAATTGTGTTTTTCATTTGAAATTTGAATAAATAGTTGATGGATTCAGTAATTGATAGAGAATATTATTATTTAAAAGATATTTTTTGTATCATATATAGAGATTGTGAATGGATGACATGCTGGTTAACATTTGGGGTCAACGTGTCACAACATTAGTTCACAATCTATTTATTAGCCACCTAACAAAATATTCCTTAACAAAATATTCCTTAAATAACTTTAAGATCTGAAGTCTTTTTAAGTAAAATCATGTGAATTCATTTTTTTAATTAAAAAATAACGTGACAATAAAAAGCAATTAAAACATAACACATAAAATTGCTGTATCAAAACCACATCATCCTAAGTCATAATATAAAGGAAATCTTCAAAACGTATATATAATAATGCAGAAAATACAAAAGAAAAAGAGTGCTAACTGAATGAAAAATTAGATCCAAACTGACCTACATGATAATTATTTTTTTATTGTCCAAAGGGCAATTTTTGTATGATGTTGAAATTTATAAACAACCAAATTAGCTAATGGAATTATAAACAAAATTAGGAAGGCGAGGAGATATATTAACTATTTGCCTCATTTTCAGCTATCTTTTCCTTGTGCTCTCGTAACCATTCCTCCGCAACTTGGTCCAAATCTTTGGCTACCTTCTTCATGAGCTTCACGTCGCCACCAATGTCCAACCATCGCAGATACGGCAGCGCATCTGATATTATGAACTTTCCACTTAGTTCAAATAAGTCGTCCAACGACTTCTTCCATTTCACGGTTTCAACTCCTTCGTATGAATTCGGTATTCGCTTCCCTACAACGATTCTTAGAATGACGTTAAGAGTAACATCTCTGAACCATCTCTTCATCTCCACCAATACTTTGTCACTGTTACTACTTTTCTTCTTGTTCCATAGTTGATATAGCTGTTGCAGTGATGTCTTCACCTCGGACTCCCTTACATGTTTGAGCAAATTGAGGCAATGATTTGAGAGGAGCTCAATTGTGCAAAATCTTGCGCATTTGACGCCAATAAGGTCCATATGGTGCAAAACCAATCATGGCTCTGTTGTAACCCATAAGCTCCGTGCATGAAGGGTTTGGACGAGTTGCAAACACTTTATCCTTTATGGTAAGACATTCTTTCGCTATCTCCCAATTGTTTACCACCAAAGCTCTATGCACACCCAACTTGATACTGAAGATTCTTCCATATTTGTCAGCCATGCTAGCCAGAGCTTATGTGAGGTGGTTGTGGCCCTCCTAGGAGGCGGAGATGGCCAATAATAGGCCATGCTTCACCAGCTTCTGGTGCTGTTTTCTTCGAGTTTGTGTTTCCTCTTGAGATCCATAGGAAGGAGAAAAGAAACAGTAGTGGAAAAGCAATGATTGCAACAGTTGAAGTTGCTGTGACTGAATGGAAATAATCCATTGCTAGATTGCTACTTCAGTAGTTAAATCTATGATCTGCATGCAATAGAAAAGATGTGGGAGTTGGATTTATAGGGGTAGGTACTATAATCATTCACTGTTCATACAGGGAAAGTCTTTTTTTATGGTTATCTTTCCATTATATATGGTTTGTCTATCATGGTTGTCTCTCCATTATATATACAGGAAAGTCTTTCTTTTTATCGTTTAAGTTATGTTTCCACTATCACGGTTGTCTCTCCATTATTTATAAAGTTAGAAACGATGATTATTGATTACTAATATAGTAAAAGTATTTAATTTTTTTATTAAATTTATGATTCTTTCATCATTATATATATAATTAGGTACAGTTATTATTATTTACTCATTCAGTGAAAACATCTTTTATCATTTTTATCGTTTAATCTATGGTTCTCTTTTCGATTATATACATACATATGTATATATATTAATAGAAACAATCATTATTGATTACTCATATAGTGGAAATATTTATATTTTCCATTGAATTTATAGTTCTCTCACCATTATATATATAGTTAAGTATTATCATGGTTCTTTCTCTATTTTATATATATACACGTATGTATATATACATATGATTATCATCATTGTTTACTTATTCAATGAAAGTATCTTTTATCTTTTTTGTCGTTTAATTATGATTCTCTCTATTTTATATATAGTTAGATAGTATGCTCATTCACTATACATTCAAGGAAAGATTCTCTCTCCTTTATATATATAATATATATATAATCTTTTCCGTTATCTTTCATTGCGGAAAACTGAGGAAATTGTTGAGGAAATTAATTTAATCGAGCGGAATGGCATCAACACTTCATATTCACATTACATTTAACATCCTCTTAGTTTTATTAATTTAATTTTACTTTCATCCACTTAATTTTATTTTACATTCTTCTAGCATGTGTACTACATACAAGGAAATGTGTGAGGAAATAAAATATTTGAAAAGATATAGTCTTTATCATTTTGAGATATATGATTTTAAAATTGTTTTAGAGAAACAATCTTGATATATGAAAATAAAAGGTAAATATATTTTTTGGTATCTGAATTTGGGTTCAAGGTTTAAATTAGTAATTAAGGTTTCTTTTTTGGGTACCTAAATTTGACTTCCAGGTTCAGTTTGATTCCTGAACTTTTTTTATCCAATTAGGTACCGTGAACAATTAACTTTTTGTTTCAGATTAGTACATGAACTTTGTTTCATAGTTCAAACTGGTTCAAATAAATTATTTACTGTATGTACCGATTTGGACCATAAAACCAAGTGCAGGTATCAATTTGAATTAAGAAATCAAGTTCAAGAATCTAATTGGACCAAAATAAACTTTAAAGATAAGTTTACATATTTAATTGGATAAAAAACCTTGCATATGATATAATTACATGACAATTATGGTACGAAATTTATTGAATTCTACTCATTTTATAATAAAATTAAAATACCAATTAGTTAGTGGTATCGTAAACAAAAACAGGTGTCGAAACCATTTTTAAGTTTTTATAAAAACGATGGATCGACTTTAAAAACGAAAACGGGAGTCGCCACCAATCCCTTTTTTGCTTTGGTGTGATTGGATCACCTTATAAAATGTTTTATTTCAAAATATTGATTTTGGCCTACGAAATACAAGAAAACGGGTTCGGGAGTCGGTTACGTACGAGGAAGGGTTAGCACTCTCGTAACGCCCAAAATTTGGTACCTAATTGATAATCTCATGTCCTAATGTCGAAAATTCGAAAAGACTTTAAAATACAATTCCTTTTAAAGAATGTTTGTATAACCCGTTTTGGAATATTAAGATTCCTTTGTTCCGTAAGGATAAAATATCACATCCAGTACGTTAGGGTGTGACATTTTAACCCCCGAAACTAAGATCGTCCCTTAATTTCCCAAAACACGAAATTAAAAAGATATTTAGTTATTTGGACCTACGAAAAAACTGAAACCCAGCACGTTAGGGCACAATTTCTCGAACTTCCAAACACGAAACATTGCCTTGTTTTCTGAAATCCTTATCCCGAGATAACAAAACGTCATATCTAATGAGTTAGGACACAACAATTTTGAATTCTCGAGAATAAGCTTTTATTTAACTTTTTTTTAAAAAAAAAGTAATAGGTTCTTTAGACTCGAAGAGAAAAATCGAAACCCAGTAAGTTAGGGTATAATTTCTTTCAAACCTTAGAACGCGGAATGTTTGGTTATTTCAAAACGAAAATTTTAATGCATTGAGTAATATGTGATTTGATTGTAGTAAAATGGAAGATGGAGTGTAGAACAAAAACATAATAGGATAAAAACAAGGGTAATAACGTAAACAACAAAAATAAAAGCAGAAATAATATATAAAATAACATTTAAAATAAACAATCTATACGAAATAATTGGAAAAAGGATAAATAAAAGAAAATAATAGCAAAAATAAAAGTTAATGGTAAATAAATAAATAAATAAATAAATACTATATGCTAATTTAAAAAGTAATAAAATAATAATAATAGTAAAAAAGTAAAATAATAATAATAAAATATATTAATAAATAAATGGTAATAGTAAAAATATAGAAATATAATAGAAAAAATTATGATAATGATGTCGAAAAGAAAATAATTATAATAATAATAGTAATAATAATAAATACAATTATAGGAATAACAATATGTATATAAAATATTAATAATGATAATAATAAAATAATAGTGGTAATAACAACGTAAAAATAATAGTAATACTAAAATAATAATAATAATATAAAAATAATAAAAATAATATATATATAAAATAATAGTGATACTAAATTAATAATAATAATAATAATAATAATAATAATAATAATAATAATAATAAAACCTAAATCTCGATGCGCGAATGATATGGGGGATCGAATGGGTTAATATTCCTGTCCCCCAAAACGCAGCACTTGGCCCAAGACTACAATGACATCAAATAAAAAATTCGGGGCAAAATTAACAAATAAAGGAAACTTAATTAAAAAAATAAAAAATACGGAAGGGCTTGATGCGCAAATAGCCCATTTTTAAACAAAACGCGCGGATCCTTCAGGTCAGGTCAATTGCACGCGGGTCATGGGTGAAACGGCGCTGTTTTGGGCTATTGAGTTCAGCCCTAAACGACGCCGTTTAGAGGCTGTATAAAAGTTGAATTTTTTTCTGAAAAATTTCATTTCCTTACTCCAGTAGAAAAAAAAATTGAAAGCCTTCAAAAATGCTCTCCCTCATGGCGATCTCTCCGATGAAGTCTCACTCAGTAGCTTCATGGTGGCTTTAATTTCAAAAGATGAGTTTTTTTTTACAGTTTATTTTAAATATATATATGTATAGTAAAAAAATAAAAATGAAAACTTTATATATTAGCCGATTCAAAAAAAAGAAAAATAAAAAAAAGATAAACCTTTGTTTGTTTTTTTATTGTGTATATCTGTGAAAAGAAATCTATGTATTCTCTTGTGTATCTTTGCCTCCTTTTTACAGATTGCTATGAGATTATTTATAACCCAAAAAATAAAATAAAAAAATAAATACAAATCACAATATGCTGCTACTGTCCATTTTGTTTCCTTGTTTTGCAGGTGAATGGCATGGATCTCGGCGGTGGAGCGTTGTCCGTGCGCTGATTGCGGCGTGACCGAGGGTCAGCGCTGGGTGCTGCGACGTGAGGCAGGAACCCTAGGGCAGGGTTTCCCGTTTCTGAAATTAGTTTAGGGCCATTGCGCCATTTGGGCCCCGTAGGTTTTGGGTAGCTTATTTAGGCCTGTACATTGGTATAAAGAACTGGACATTTGATCTATTTTTTTTTGAATGATATGGGCCCGGGCACAAATGGGCTACTACAGCTGCCCCTCTTTGCTTATTGTCGTGTAACGAGAATAGAGCAAAGACGATAAAAGGGCCCATTTTGCCCGGTCTTGTCAAATGGCTATATCTTCAGGGAGATAGGCTAGTTTCTTCAATCTGCTTCACTGCAACTTCAGGAAGACGAGATTTGCTCCACTGCAAACTCAGGGATGCCAGTTTGATATCTTTGATTCGTTTCCTACAACTTCAGGAAGATAAGATCTGCTATCTTCAGTCTGCTCCACTGCAACTTCAAGAAGGTCAAACTAGTATCTTCGATCTGCTTCACTGTAATCTCAGGAAAACAAGATCTGCTATCTTTAGTCTGCTATGCTGCAACTTCAAGGATGCCAGACTAGTATCTTCGATCCGCTTCACTGCAATCTTAGGAAAGCAAGATCTGTTGTTTTTTTTAACCTGCTCTATTGCAAACCTAGGGAGTCAAGATCTGATGTCTTCGATCTGCTTCCTGCAACTTCAGGAATGCTAGATCTGCTTTCTTCGATCTGCTCCACTGCAAACTCAAGGAGACAAGATCTGATGTCTTCGATCTGCTTCCTGCAACTTCAAGAATGCCAGATCTGCTATTTTAATCTGCTCCACTGTAAACTCAGGGAGACAAGATCTAACGTCTTCGATCTGCTTCCTGCAACATCAGGAATGCCATATCTGCTTTCTTTGATCTGCTCCACTGCAAACTCAGGGAGACAAGATCTGATGTCTTCGATCTGCTTCCTGCAACTTCAGGAATTGTAACACCCCAAACCCGGCCCAAACACTACAACTGGATCTGGTATGTCACTTGAGTGATTTTACAAAACATGTTGCGTTTTGGAAAACAATTACTAGGTTTAATTGTTAATACCGAAAATTTAATAGTTTATTAAGTTATATAAGATATAAAGTTATAAATTGCCTTGGTGAATTTTAAATAAAAACTGAAATCTTGTACATGTCTTAGTTTAATTTTTAAAACATAATTTAAAATGTCTAATAATAAAACCCAACATAAACCCAAAAACATAAACAATAGTTTAGTGGCCCATGGCCTTATTACAACGAGATTTTAAACCCATTAAATAAAAATATAAAATAATAAACTAAAGTCTTTTTGCTGAATCCAAATGTTCTTTTGTATGGCCACCTTACTCTCCTCTCTAGCCCGGTCCGACACGCTAAATGTCACCTAAAATTGTTAAAATAAAAGGGTGAGTCGCGAGACTCAGTGTGCAACCCTCGTGCACCATTAGATTTTAGGCCTTAGCACCACAGAATATATATAATAAATTCATGTATATAACAAATGATATGCAAAGCCCAACCCATTTCCTAGGTATCCATCCGCTACACGCCACCCGTACCAGCCATACACACCATTAGGGATTTCTACAATCAATCCACACCGCTACACGCCTTGGTGACAGTCATGCTGCTCATCATCAGATCATGGCCATAGCCACTATAACAGATCACGGCAAAAGCCGCTACAACAGATCACGGTAAGAAACCGCTACAACAGATCACGGTAAGGAACCGCTACAACAGATCACGGTAAAAATCGCTACAATGTATAACTTCCTTCTTTCATCAAAACCAACCCATGCAATTATGAAAAATCAGCATACTCATATAATTTAATCAGAACATTCATTTAGAACGATAGGGATCACTAACCTGGTGATTTGCTTTACCCTCTTTGGGTTTCAAATGTTGTGCCGGGATTTCGGCATTTAACAGAACATATAAGACTTATAATCATATATTTAACAAACAGATCTAGATGGTGTAGAGAGTTACACACCTGATATTGCGAAATCCAATATTCTTAGTCGATGTCCTTGCTATCTGGATCTATTATCCTCAATCTATAGCCTTGCTTAAAAGCCGAACAATTGTGAAAATAGGCCTCTCCTATATTCGGCCATGGTTAGTATTCTACCCGATTTTATATACATATAAATAAACAAATCCTCTTACCTTGAAATTCCGAAAGTAACACGATTCTATAACTTAGAGATCTATGCGATTGGCCTCCTTCTTCAAATCCTGGAATGCCGAAAAGAAGAGTGAAATAAGAGATTAGTTTCTAATAGCCATTCAGCTAATGACTTTTGAAAAGCCGAAAGAACATTGAAATCCCGAAATCAATACTTACCTCTTGTTTCCTTCAAGATTCGACACAAGCAAACTCCTTTGAAGAGAATTCGGCAACTTCAGGAAGTGAGATCTAAGAATTTCGGCTTTTAGAAGATGTACGAATTGAAGAGATGGTTAAGAAAGATTCGGCCAATGAATATTAAGGAGAAGAATAGATTAATAGAGATGTAATTTCGGCTTTTAGGGATTAAAAGAAGAATAACAATAGAGGTTAAAAGATTCGGCCAACCAGGAAAATTTTAGAGAGGAAGAAAGGGTGAAGAAGATGGTGGTTTTCGACTTTTGAGAGGAAGAACATGAGAGAAGAAAATAAAAGAGAGGCTTCAAAATTTCGGCACACCCCCTCTTTATATAGAAAACCGATTCCTCCCTTTAGCAGAGATTGATTTTCGGCCAACACTGCCACACATGATAGCTCCTATCCCTTTTCCCTTATCTTAATCTGTTTTCTCCTCAAAAATAGCCTTTATCTACTTATTATCCTTAAAGTCTAAATCCCTAAATAATAGCCTTTATCTTCTTATTATCCACATGAAATAAATATAATAAAATTCCCCCCCAAAAAATAGCCTTGTGCTGTCCCCCTTTACTCAATTAACTGTCGAAATCTAGCCCTATAACTTGGGCTTCAAGCAATCAAAAATTTGGGCCTTCCTCATGCACTAGTGACGCCACTTATAGCTCACCTTACTGTGCCCCTAGTTGCTAGGCCACGAGCTCAATATGTCAATTAAACTACTACAACTTCAATTTAAGCCCTTAGAGTGTCTAAACAAAATATTTAAAACAAGGCCTCAGCCCAATTTGAGCCCCCAATTGTACCTCAAATTCTCAAATTAATATTTTAAGCATTCAGACACATAAAATGCATGACTCCAATTATTCAGATGTTACAGTTCTACCCCCTTAAAGAAATTTCGTCCTCGAAATTTCCAACTAACTAGTAATCGTACTACCCAAGTCTCACCACTATGCTTTCGCTGCGCACTCAAATTTAATAATATATAACCATTGCACGTATATAGGTTCTATACCCAAAAATATAGCATCCACACAAAACATACCCGACTTAATGGTGATTAAACAATCCCGAGCCTTATGCTCCTTAAACCCGCATCTTAAACACGTTCCTGGCTTCCTCCAACATTCACCCGGATGACGCCTTCTGCAATATTCGCAAACCCAGAAGTTTGGACGTACCTTAACATGCTTCACAGAACGAGACTGCAACCCTAGAAAACTACGATCTCTTTTTTTTCTTACAGTCCACGCACTCAACCCGAAGTGTTTCACCGATTTCCTTAACCTCCTTCAGTACCTCCCTAACTAGCCGAGTCAAAGACATCGGTCCCTAACACTTCCACGGCCTCTGGCGCCTCTTCTTCCTTCTTCTTCTAGCGCTCATCGTTGATTCACATATTATCTGAGTTAGAAATTTTATGAATTATTAATTTTCTTCCACTGATTAACCACGAGCAGTCTTATGAACAGTAGTTTTAAGAGTGATTCTTTTGAATTCGAACCTATCTACAGTTTCAGTCTCAAGTTTACCTCCTAATTCCAGGAAACACACATATTCAATCATCAAACATCAGCATACAAGTAACATCCACGAACCTACATTCATCATGTAGGGGTATCTTCATCATTCCACTACCCGGAGGTATTTTCGTAATTTTTCCTACAGAGGTATTTTCGTAATTTTTTAAAATAGGGTTCCTTGGTTATTTTGTGAAATAAGGGTATTTTGGTAATTTTGCAATCCGGGGGTATTTCAGTAATTTTAAAATTCGAGGGTATTTCGGTAATTTTGCAATCAGGGGCAATTTAGTAATTTTACAAATCAGGGGTAATTTGGTAATTGTACAAACCAGGGGTATTTTGGTCATTTGAAAAAACGAGGGTAGGCTGGTAATTTTTTCTAACCAAGGATATTTCGATGTTGTTGTTGTTTTTTTTTCAAACAGGGTACTTTGGGGAAAAATCTAGTTTCATGGTCCGGGTTACTCTTATAAACATGAGATTTTCGGGTAAATTTTCAAAACATAGGTATTTTACAAATTCATGGCTGGTTGGAAGTTTTCACAAATCAAGCATATTTTGAAAATTTTGCAAAACTTGAGAAATTTTCTTTTTTTTTTCAAACTAGGGTAGCTGGTCCCTTTCGGGTTTTAATTATAAGGTTTAGCCCATCAACAAGTCCTCGTAACTAGGGTGAATAGTCACTACGCACCAGGTAGGATTCTAGTGAAGAGGAGGTGAGTAGCTAGGACTGTTTAAGTACCAAGCTCTCCCTGAATCCACTTCTAGACATGCGTATGCCCATTGCCACACCCTAACTCGGCTAAGGTGAACAGTCACTACGCACTGCAGGATTCCAAATGAGAGGAGGTGAGTCACTAGGACTGCTTAAATACCAGGCTCTTCCGGATCCAATTCTAGACATGCGTATGCCTGTTACCACACCCTAGTCTTGCGGCTCGTTCACGGGTTTGTTTAGTGAAGTTAAGTCTTATGAGATTTTAAGAGTTGTTTCAGCTAGGCCTAAAGTCCATCAAGTTCTAATCTAACTAATCTACGTCCCATAAAGCCCATCATGCCCACATATATTATATTACACAATGGTTCAGAATACTTACCTGGCGTACTTGGGCCGGAGACGCAGGTGTCATGCCGAGCTAACAGACCTGTATCATTTATAAATATGCATGTTTCGAAAACCCAACTTTAGAAAACATTTTGAGCCCAAAAACCCTCAGAGCTGAGTTTTGAACCGAGCTCTGATACCAATTTGTAACACCCCAAACCCGGCCCAAACACTACAACTGAATCTGGTATGTCACTTGAGTGATTTTACAAAACATGTCGCGTTTTGGAAAACAGTTACTAGGTTTAATCGTTAATACCGAAAATTTAATAGTTTATTAAGTTATATAAGATATAAAGTTATAAATTGCCTTGGTGAATTTTAAATAAAAACCGAAATATTGTACATGTCTTAGTTTAATTTTTAAAACATAATTTAAAATGTCTAATAATAAAACCTAACATAAACCCAAAAACATAAACAATAGTCTAGTGGCCCATGGCCTTATTACAACGAGATTTTAAACCCATTAAATAAAAATATAAAATAATAAACTAAAGTCTTTTTGGTGAATCCAAATGTTCTTTTGCATGGCCATCTTGCTCTCCTCTCCAGCCCGGTCCGACACGCTAAGTGTCACCTAAAATTGTTAAAATAAAAGGGTGAGTCGCAAGACTCAGTGTGCAACCCTCGTGCACCATTAGATTTTGGGCCTTAGCCCCACAGAATATATATATATATAATAAATGTAACACCCCCTACCCGTATTCGTTACCGGAATAGGGTATGAGGCATTACCTAAGTTTAACGAGTTAATACTATTTTTATTATGAATTCAATATAGCCCTTTTATAAATATCCAATCTTCCCTGAAATTTTCAAACCAAACAATCCTGTCCATTTCAATCCAATTTGATACCAAATCATACTTCTACTATAGTTTTATTATTTAGCATATTTATCACAGTTTACTTTAATACATACTCATTAAACAAGTTTTAGTATTTATATAATCATCAAACATATACATGCCATATAAATCAAAAAGGAAATTTACAAAGCTACCAGAGATAATCTTGATAGTGTGATCCTCAGTG
Source organism: Gossypium bickii (assembly GCA_025503065.1). Classification (NCBI taxonomy): domain Eukaryota; kingdom Viridiplantae; phylum Streptophyta; class Magnoliopsida; order Malvales; family Malvaceae; genus Gossypium; species Gossypium bickii. Next base: position 130,866,031 of record CP106714.1, on the reverse strand, counting down.
TTGATCCGATCCTCCGTATTTTTACCCGTCAATCTACATGAGACATTGAATACACTCAAGTAAGTTTATAGAAACTTAGTAAGTTCATAGGCATAAAATATAAATCTTACCAAACATTCATACACTTATACATTATGTACAATTACTAAGTTCACCTGTCAACCACAATTTGGTGAGTGCTTTAGTATAATCTCACTACCATTTATCCATTTACTTTAACTCTTTTGGGCCCTTTTTGTCACTTACCATACTTAATCAAATTAGGGAACGGTTACGGAAAATTGAGTACTTCACTTCCACTTTTCGCTGATCAGGTAGCCGAAACTACCACTTTTCACTGATCAGGTAGCCGAAGCTACCACTTTTCACTTTCACTTGCCACTGATCAGAAGTACTCAAATCCGATGTTCCGCTCAATTTGATCATTTAATCACTTTTCGCATTGTCATTTTATCCTTAACTCATCAACAAATATATCTCATCATACATGATATAATTCATAAGATTTACATTTAATCATTAAATTTCAGCCATATGAACTTACCTGAGTCGATTTGCGCAATTTGAGAAAATTCAGGGACTATTCAGCTACTTTTTCTTTTCCTCGACTTGCTTCGGGTTCTTGATCTATCATTGTAAAATCATTCACTTATCAGTGTTGATTTCACCTTTACTCCATTTCATATCCTTAAGGATTACAACCCACATATAAGTAACATGGTCTATAATTTAACTATTTACTTGTATAGATATTCAAGCTGTCCATCCGTGTCATAGTCACTAAATTATTTTTATCTTGAGCTATAGAACTCCAAATTAAGATCCGTTAATTTTCCTTGAAACTAGACTCGCATATCTTCTTACCATAAAATTTTTAGAATTTTTGGTTTGGCCAATAAGTACAGTTTATTCTTTAAAGTCACCCCTATTCTGCTGTCTGACAGTTCCGACCCATCTTCACTAAAAATTAATTATCTCCTTTTACAGGATTCGGATGATGTTAACGTTTACTTCTATTGAAAATAGACTCACTCAGGATTTTAATGATATAAATTTAAGACCCAAAATATTTTTATACAATTTTTTATGATTTTTCAAAGTCAGAACAGGGGAACCCAAAATCATTCTGACCTTGTCTCATAAAACCTATTATATCTCATGATTTACAAATCTATTGCTTACACTGTTTCTTCTATAAGAAACTAGACTCAATAAGCTTTAATTTCATAAAACCTATTATATCTCATGATTTTTCAAAGTTAGACTACTGCTGCTGTCCAAAACTGTTTCAGTGCAAAGTGTTGATTTCCATTTTGCCCCAAATTTCAGAGTTCATACAATTCAGTCCTTGACCAATTACCCTTCAATTAAGCTATTTTTTTGTAAATTAATACTTTACCTAATCATTATGAGTTATTTCAAACCTATTAGAATTCAGAATTTCCAAATAAAAACCCTAACTTCAATTTCTTTTAAAATTAGGTCCCAAACATTCACTTTCTATTCAATTCTTTCAATAAAATCAGCATATAAACCATTTAAAGTTATAATTCCATGCTAAATCATCATATACTTCCAGCACATAGTCATAGAATGTAACAACCCAAACCCGGCCCAAACATTATGGCCGAATCTAGTTTGCTACAGAAAAAAAAAATACTTTTTGAAAAACTCTTTTCCAAAAATCAGTTTAAGTTGTCGAAAACCTTTCATTTGTTTGTCTTGCCAAAACAATACTTATGATTTAATTTGGAAATTTATTTAAGTAAAGTTGTTATACAAATTTCAAATGTGCCCGATGGCACAGTAAAACATTTTTCGTTCTAATTTGGAAAACAGATGAATTTAATTTAATATTGATAACATAGTTTAATAATCCATGTATCAAATAAGCCATGCTTCCCAAAAGCATAATAATCTCACATTAACAGAGACTTACCGGGATCCTTGCGTGTACCGTTAAGGTACTAAATCCGTATCTACATCAAGCAGATTTACATACAACATACATTTAGCACAGTTATTAATTGCTTTAAGTGTGTATGTACACACCTGTCACCTCTGAATAGTCTAAATCCCGAAAAGAGAAGTCGGCCACCCTAGATCTACTTGTCCCTATATTCGGCCATATGAGAGTTAGTGATATGGGCCATTCGGCCAAACCAAATAATTTTATAGGGGTATTGCTTGAACCCGAATCCTTACCTTTATCCTTTCGGCTACTAACCACAGCACTCAATTTCCCGAATCTGCTTTGTCAACTATCCTTGATTAGTAAATAAGACTAATAGCCTTCGGCTTAATCGAATGTCCAAAATAAAGAGATTGATCTTACCACCTTACCAAAACCGATTTACAGGGAGTGAGGCTTGGGTCAAATACTTCAAAAATCCCGGGCACCTAAACAGAACTGATTTTAAAACAGATACTTAACACCTTGTAAATAAATGCCGAAATTGGCTCTTAATCCTCGAAAAGTCGACAAAGATAGGGGAAAGGGAATATAGACATTCGGCCAACCATACTTACCTTCCCAAATCAATTAACAGGAGCCCCCTCTCTTGTACAATATTCGGCCTAGGGGTTTAAAGATAGGGAAAGAATTTTGGCACTTCAAATGGGTGTATCGGCTTTTATGAAGGAAAATATTGGAAAGAAAACTAATTAGAGAGGAAGAGGTGATAAGAGTTTCGGCTAGAGGTGTTTGAGAGAATAGAAAGATGAAAGGAAAATTTAAAGGAAAAGGGTTAGAAATTTCACTAAGCAAAAATGAAAAAGAAAATCAAGGTGGTCAATTGGTGTTTTTATAGGCCATTCGACACCCCCCTTTGGAGCTTGCCGTCCACTTCTCCTTTGAAGTGTTTAAATTTCGGCCAATACCTACAATCTCTCTTGGCCACTCATTTGAAGTAATTCAAAATAATTTGAATATTCCAAGGCCTATATTTTCTCTGGCCAACACTTAGAGATTAATCTATTAATTAATCTAAATTAAATCTAATTTAATTCTATCAATATCCTCTTTATTTAAAAGAGTTTAAACCGAGAGAACTCCCCCTTGTGCCGTCCCAAAGAAGTGCAAAAGAAAAACTTTGTGACTCAAACCAAGGCTCTCCCCTTATCCTTGTGGCGTCACATGTAACCCCTAAGTGGCCCTCCTTTTGCCACTTTACCAAGCTGATTTTTATGTCAGAAATCCTTCATTTATTCTTATAACCCCCTCTTGCTAAGGCGCCTTGCCTTTAAAGCTTATAAATAATATTTTCTACTAAACCGAGTCTACTCAAGACCCTTAATTAAGCTTTATTATTCCATAAATAATATCACCACAGTTCAAAAATAGGAAAAATAATTTAATTACAATTAGCCCCATTTTTAGGATGTTACAGTTCTACCCCCCTTAAAATAATTTCGTCCTCGAAATTACCTGATCAGAAGAGGTGAGGGTATTGCTGCCTCATCACATCCTCGGGTTCCCACGTACCTTCCTCTGTACCATGGTTCCGCCATAGCACTTTCACTAAGGGCACTGACTTCCTACGTAGAACCTTGACATCTCGATCTAGGATCTGAACTGGTTCCTCTTCAAAAGATAAATCCGAGTTCACCTCAATCTCTGCCACTGGCACAATGTGCGATGGATCTGACCGATACCGTCTTAACTTCGATACATGAAAGACGTCATGGATCTGATTCAGTTCTGCCGGCAACTCAATCTGATAAGCTACCGGTCCTACTCGCTTTACAACTGTATATGGCCCGATGAACCTTGGGCTCAGCTTCCCTTTCCGTCCAAATCTCATCACCTTTTTCCAAGACGGCACCTTCAAAAAGACTTTATCTCCTACCGCATACTCCATTTCCTTACGCTTAAGATCAGCATAAGACTTCTGCCTATCTGATGCCTCCTTAAGACGAGAACGAATCACCTTGACTTTATCCTCGGTTTACATACCAACTCTGGACCCAAAACTTGTCGCTCCCCAAGCTCCGTCCAACATGTAGGAGTACGGTATTTCCGTCCATATAGGGCCTCATATGGAGCCATCCGAATACTCGCTTGATAACTATTGTTATAAGCGAATTCCGCCAATGGTAAATACTCCTCCCAGCTACCACTGAAATCCAAGACGCATCCTCTTAACATGTCCTCTAAGATCTGTATCACCCTTTCTGATTGTCCGTCGATCGTGGATGGAAAGTCAGATCAAATCCAATCGTGTACCCAAAGCTTGATGCATCACTTTCCAGAACCTTGACGTGAATCTGGGATCCCTATCCGAGATAATCGATATTGGCACACCATGCAACCTCACTATCTCAGCCACATACAACTTTGCTAGCTTCTGGAGTGAGTAATCCATTCTCACCGGTATAAAGTGAGCGGACTTAGTTAGGCGGTCCACAATCACCCAAACAGCGTCCTTTTTACTGGGCGTAAGGGGTAGCCCACTGACAAAATCCATAGTGATCCGCTCCCACTTCCATTGAGGGATCTTTACTAGTTGAAGTAGCCCTGATGGCAACTGGTGTTCAGCCTTAACTTGCTGACACGTCAGACACCTTCCTACAAATTCAGCTACCTCACGCTTCAACCCAGGCCACCAGAACTGTTTCCGTAAATCTCCATACATCTTACTTCCTCCCAGATGCATAGCATATGGGCTGCTATGTGCATCTTGGAGAATTTTCCACCTTAATTCTATATCCTTCGGCATACAAGCTCGCCCTTGAACACATAGTACTCCGTCACTAGACAGACTGTACCCTTCTATACCACCATCCTGAACTTGCACCCTCTTAGCATTCAACCTCTCGTCTACTAACTGCTTTTCCTTAATCTCCTCGATCCAAGTGGGCTTAACCTGAAGCTCTGCCAAAAGACTTCCATCGTCACATAGACTCAAACGAGCAAACATCGCTCTTAAGTGCATCACGACCTTCCGGCTCAACGCGCCTCCGCTACCACGTTAGCCTTACTGGGTGGTACTCGATTGAACGTTCGTAGTCCTTTAATAGTTCAATCACCGAACGTTGTCTCGGGTTTAGATCCTTTTGAGTCGAAGATACCTCAAACTCTTGTGATCCGTGTAGACTATCGACTTCTCCCCATACAGGTAATGCCTCCATATCTTCAGAGCGAAAACAACTGCCGCCAACTCTAAGTCGTGCGTCAGGTAGTTAACCTCATGCGGTCTTAACTGACGGGATGCATAGGCTACTACCTTCCCTTCCTGCATCAACACACATCCCAAACCAAGATGGAATGCATCACAATAAATCGCGTGAATAACTTCCCCGCTCAGTTGTACCAACATCGGAGCTTCTGTCAGAATCTTCCTCAACCTATCAAAACTTTCTTGCTGCCTCTCCGACCATACAAATGGAACACCTTTCCTTAGTAACTTAGTCAATGGCGCTGCTATTAGGGAGAACCCTTCTACAAATCTCCGATAGTACCCCGCTAAACCTAGAAAACTTCGTATTTCAGCCACCGACCTAGGCGGTTTCCAATCCAACACCGCTTCAATCTTGCGAGGGTCTATTCTGATCTCTTCAGCCGACACTACGTGACCTAAGAAAGCCACCTCCCTAAGCCAAAATTCGCACTTACTGAATTTGGCGTACAACTGCTTCTCCCTTAATACTTGTAGGACTATACGCAAGTGCATATCATGCTTCTCCTCCGACTTAGAATAAACCAATATGTCGTCTATGAACACCACGACAAATTGATCCAAGTACTGCTGAAATACCCTATTCATTAAATCCATGAACGCCGCCGGTGCGTTGGTCAATCCAAATGGCATCACCAGAAACTCGTAATGCCCATACCTTGTTCGGAATGCCGTCTTGTGCACATCAACCTCCTTCACCTTAAGTTGATGATAACCCGACCTAAGGTCTATCTTCGAGAATACTGAGGCACCCTTCAGTTGGTCGAACAAGTCATCAATCCGAGGCAACGGATAGTTGTTCTTGATCGTTAACTTGTTTAACTGACGGTAGTCGATGCACATCCACATGGACCCGTCCTTCTTCTTGACAAACAGCACAGGTGCTCCCCACGGAGATATACTGGGTCGAATAAACCCTCTATCCAAAAGTTCCTGAATTTGAGCCTTCAGCTCCACCAATTCCTTTGGTGCCATTTGGTATGGTGCTATCGACACAGGTGCCGTTCCAGGTAGCAAGTCTATACCGAATTCGACTTCCCGATCCGGGGACAGACTCGGAAGTTCCTCTAGGAATACATCAACGAACTCTCCCACAGTTCGAACCTTCCCAACTGCTGACTCCTTAGCCTCCAAGGTACAAATTCGAACCACGTATGCTTCACATCCTTTTCTAACCATCTTTTCAGCCTTCAAGGCCGACACCACATTGGATAGGTAATTTCTTCTATTACCAATCATGGCCACTTCATCCCCCTCTGCCATCTTAAGAACCATGCGCTTAGCAGTGCAATCCAACCTCGCCTGGTACTTAACCAGCCAGTCCATTTCGAGGGTCAAATTGAACTCCCCAAACGGCAGTTGCATCAGATCAGCTACAAATACGACCCCTTGGAGTTCTAGGGGTACATCCCTATAAAGCTTGTTCACAACTACAGAATGTCCTAAAGGGCTAATTACAGTCATCTCCCTAGAAGCAGTCTCAGAGTTCAAGTTCATAGTCTTTACCACACTACTGGCTACGTACGAGTGTGTCGAACCCATATCAATTAAAGCAACATAAGGAAGATCGAAAATTAAAAACGTACCGGTTATGACATCCAGTGCGTCACCCTCCTCGCGACGCCTCGCTGCATAGACTAAGCTAGGCTGCCTAGCCTCTGTGTTGCCTGCACCTCTGCCCTGAGTCCCGCGACCTCTATTAGGGCCATTGCCGCCTCTACCATTACCGTGACCTCTCTGTGGTCCTACATTCCTATTCTGAGTACGGTTCTGTCCCTCTGGCTAATTCTGAGCTCGCTTCCGGGGACAATCCCTCACACGGTGATCTAAAGACCCATATTCAAAGCAACCCCTCTCACCGGTCCAACAACCTCCCCAATGGGATTTTCCACGATGATTACACCGAGCGATCTCTCGATCGGTACCCATGGGCCTCATTGCTGACTCTACCCACTCGCTGCCTTTTTCTCGAACACTACTACTGCACCTGCACGACCCAAAGTTTCTCTTCTGTTTATTCCTATCATAGCTTTACCTCACAGACTCCTTGATCCCCTCGGCTACCTTAGCCTTTTCCACTAGAGATGAAAACTCGCGAACCTGCTGCGGAGCAATTATCAGCCTCAAGTCATCTCTAAGCCCGTCCTCAAAGCGGACGCAACGCTCATGTTCAGTAGCCACGATGCCTCTAGCGTATCTACTTAGCCTTAAGAACCCCGCCTCATATTCTGACACTGACTTAGTTCCTTGCACTAATCCCAGAAAAGCCTTCCTCTGCGCATCAGTGTAGCTGGTACCCACATACTTTTTCTGGAAAGCAGCCTTAAAGTAATCCCATGTAAGATCCTCTGTCGTAGCTCCATCTCGGACCGTGAGCCACCACTGGTACGCTTCATCCTTCAGAAGCGACACGGCTCCTTTCAACTTTTCCTCGTTAGTCAGGTCAAGGTCGTCCATAATCCTTTCCGTAGATTCTAGCCAATACTCCGCTGCACTAGGTGCCACTCCTGACACGCCCCGAAATACCTCAGCTCCATTAGACCGAATTCACTCGGGGACAGATTTCTGAGCTCCTAAATTTCCACCAGCCCCAGCCACCAACTCGAGCACTCGCAACACAGCTTGCGATACTGCTTCTCCTCCCGTCTGATCTTGCTCCTCAGTTCCAAAAGTTAGAGGTGGTGGTGGCGGTGGTACTTCATTTTCAGAACCCTGACCTGACCTGACGGGTTCAGACACCGTCATCCTACCCCTACCGCGTCCACGGCGTCCACGTCCTCTAGAACTCATTCTATCTACTGCGCTTTAATCTGATTAGGAAAATTTTATGAATCAGTACTTGTTCCACTTGATTATTAACGAAGAAGTTTTATGAGAACAGTTTAATCAGGGGTTCTTTCAAGCAAACAAGGTTTCAAGTCTTCTATCCTAGTTTACACAAAGAGTACATACAACCATTCCCTAATACTTTCCATACCTATTCGCTCTTCGGACATTTCTGCCCATTTCTAACCCAGGGGTATTTTCGTCATTTTCCTACAGGGTTATTTTCATAATAAAAGAAATTTGAAAACTTTAATAAAGCAGGTCACTTTGAAATTCCCAAAACTGGAGGGTGTTTTCGAAAATTTGCGAAATTTAAGGATATAGCATCATTTTGGAAACCAGGGGTATTTTAGTAATTTCTTCATTCAGGGGTAACTTTGTAATTTTGTAAATCAGGGATGTTTCAACAATTACAAAACTTGGAGGGTTCCCTTTTTGAAAGTTTTTCCCTTTTAAGAGGTCATGTTCGTAAAGATTCAAAAACCAGGGTCATTTCGGTAATTTTGCAACTTGAGGGCGTTTTCGTAATTTCCCAAAACCAAAGTATTTTATTGGTGATAATCAAAGTAGAGTTGTTGGATTTTGATAGAATAATGAGATTTTTGAGCAAAACCATTGAGTTGATATTTTATGAACCAAGGGTAATTTAGTAATTTTACCCCTAAGGGCATTTTTGTAATTTTTCACAAATCAAATTTTTTTTCGGAGAAAGTTGTAAGGATGATTTTCTCAAGTTGGAAGAGTAGTTTAAAAAGTTTCGAAAACTAAGTTTTTGTTGTTTTTTTTTTGAAAACATGGCTAGTTCCCTTTCGGGTTTTAGTCATTATGTTTAGCCTATGACCGAGCCCTCTTGGTCAGGGTGAACCAAAGCTACGCACTGTGCGCAGATTCGAGTGGAGAGGAGGGTGAGTCACGCGGATTGCTTAAATACCAAGCTCCCACTGAACCTTTCTAGACATGCGCACAGAGGTTGCCACACCACTGAGCCCTCTGAGTTAGGGTGAACCGAAGCTACACACCAGGTAGGATACCTGCGAAGAGGAGGTGAGTCACAAGGACTGGTTAAATACCAGGCTCTTCCGGTTCCACTCCTAGACATGCGTATAGGGGTTACCACACCCTAGCTCAGTGACTAAGTCATAGGTTGGTTTAGTTCCTTAAGTCTTATGTTCTGTGTGTGTTTGAGTAGTCCAATCCTAGGGTTCAATATTCCTATAAGTCTATTCTACGTTCCATGCTCCCTACCCTTCTACAGAAGAAATAATTCACCAAGAGGTTCAGAAGTACTTACCTAGGCGGATCGGTGCCGGAGACTCGGGCCATGCTGTTCAAAAACCAAAAATTATTCCATAAGGCCTAACAAAACATTTTTGGGCCTTGGGCCCCACAATAGAGAGCTTTGAACTGGGCTCGATACAATTTTGTAACAACCCAAACCCGGCCCAAACATTATGGCCGAATCTAGTTTGCTACAGAAAAAAAATACTTTTTGAAAAACTCTTTTCCAAAAATCAGTTTAAGTTGTCGAAAACCTTTCATTTGTTTGTCTTGCCAAAACAATACTTATGATTTAATTTGGAAATTTATTTAAGTAAAGTTGTTATACAAATTTCAAAAGTGCCCAATGGCACAGTAAAACATTTTTCGTTCTAATTTGGAAAACATGTGAATTTAATTTAATATTGATAACATAGTTTAAAACAAGTATCCAACATATGAAAAATAATAAAATAAAGTATCAGAAGGCCTTATTACATCCCAAAATAAAATTTAACCAACAATAAAATAAAATAACGAAGTTTAAAGTTCATTTAGTTCAAATCCACTGTATGGCCACCTCGAGTCCACCCGGCTCCACATCCGCGATCTACGTGTCACCTGAAAAATGTAAAGGAGAAGGTGAGTCACCAGGACTCAGTATGTAACCCTTCCCCCGGTTTAAGCAATTTCATACACGTTTTATAACAATTAATCATGCATAATGTTGTGTACCCGACCTAGCCAACCAAACACCTCTGTCTACCCCGTTGTGGTACCAAACCACTGGTGGTGCCAAACCACTGGTGACATATAGTCACAATGTGTTACCAAAACACTGGTGTCCGTAGACACAAATTAATTGATGGGGCCAACCCATCGTGTGATACCAAATCACTGGCGTCAATCCCATCTTATCATCTGTGGGGCCAACCCACTGTGGTGCTAAGCCACTTGGACGAGACGCTATGAGGTGCCAAACCTCTGGAGGTACCAAACCTCTGGTGACCGTAGTCACAGTGTGTTACCAAAACACTGGTGTCCGTCGACACAATATCACTGCCCCCTCCACTCATTTAACCCACCATAGTTAAACAATTCATAAACAGATTTCATACATTTATCACATGTATCAAATAAGCCATGCTTCCCAAAAGCATAATAATCTCACATTAACAGAGACTTACCGGGATCCTTGCGTGTATCGTTAAGGTACTAAATCTGTATCTACATCAAGCAGATTTACATACAACATACATTTAGCACAGTTATTAATTGCTTTAAGTGTGTATGTACACACCTATCACCTCTGAATAGTCTAAATCCCGAAAAGAGAAGTCGGCCACCCTAGATCTACTTGTCCCTATATTCAGCCATATGAGAGTTAGTGATATGGGCCATTCGGCAAACCAAATAATTTTATAGGGGTATTGCTTGAACCCGAATCCTTACCTTTATCCTTTCGGCTACTAACCACAGCACTCAATTTCCCAAATCTGCTTTGTCAACTATCCTTGATTAGTAAATAAGACTAATAGCCTTCGGCTTAATCGAATGTCCAAAATAAAGAGATTGATCTTACCACCTTACCAAAACCGATTTACAGGGAGTGAGGCTTGGGTCGAATACTTCAAAAATCCCGGGCACCTAAACAGAACTGATTTTAAAACAGATACTTAACACCTTGTAAATAAATGCCGAAATTGGCTCTTAATCCTTGAAAAGTCGACAAAGATAGGGGAAAGGGAATATAGACATTCGGCCAACCATACTTACCTTCCCAAATCAATTAACAGGAGCCCCCTCTCTTGTACAATATTCGGCCTAGGGGTTTAAAGATAGGGAAAGAATTTTGGCACTTCAAATGGGTGTATCGGCTTTTATGAAGGAAAATATTGGAAAGAAAACTAATTAGAGAGGAAGAGGTGATAAGAGTTTCGGCTAGAGGTGTTTGAGAGAATAGAAAGATGAAAGGAAAATTTAAAGGAAAAGGGTTAGAAATTTCGGCTAAGCAAAAATGAAAAAAGAAAATCAAGGTGGTCAATTGGTGTTTTTATAGGCCATTCGACACCCCCCCTTTGGAGCTTGCCGTCCACTTCTCCTTTGAAGTGTTTAAATTTCGGCAAATACCTACAATCTCTCTTGGCCACTCATTTGAAGTAATTCAAAATAATTTGAATATTCCAAGGCCTATATTTTCTCTGGCCAACACTTAGAGATTAATCTATTAATTAATCTAAATTAAATCTAATTTAATTCTATCAATATCCTCTTTATTTAAAAGAGTTTAAACTGAGGAGAACTCCCCCCTTGTGCCGTCCCATTAAAGTGCAAAAAGAGAAAACTTTGTGACTCGAACCAAGGCTCTCCCCTTATCCTTGTGGCGTCACATGTAACCCCTAAGTGGCCCTCCTTTTGCCACTTTACCAAGCTGATTTTTATGTCAGAAATCCTTCATTTATTCTTATAACCCCCTCTTGCTAAGGCTCCTTGCCTTTAAAGCTTATAAATAATATTTTCTACTAAACCGAGTCTACTCAAGACCCTTAATTAAGCTTTATTATTCCATAAATAATATCACCACAGTTCAAACATAGGAAAAATAATTTAATTACAATTAGCCCCATTTTTAGGATGTTACATAGAAACTTTCAACTTCATTCATAAAATCTAAAACTAATGAATTCACCAAGTGGACCTAGTTGTAAAAGTCACAAAAACACAAAAATTTCAAGAAATCATCAAGAATTGAACTTACTTGCAGTAAAAATATGAAAAACTAGCTTAGGAAAACCCTTCTGGTGTGTTTTGCTGATGAGAATGCTGAAAAAATAAAGAGAAATCTAGATAATTCCACTTTAGTCCTAGTTTTATTAAGTAAATTTTGCAATTTTCCAATTTTACCCTTATTTCTCCTTATTTTCTCTGGTTTCATGCCCTTGCCGTCCAGCCCAAATACACCTTGGGTCTATTTGCCTTTTAAGCCCTCTTTCTTTTATCATTTAAGCTATTTAATCATTTCTCATACTTTACATTTATTACAACTTAGTCCTTTTTGTTCAATTAACTATCGGAACTTTAAAATTTCTTGACGAAACTTTAATACTAACTTATTAACACTCCGTAAATATTTATAAAACATTTATGGCTAGATTAAAATCTTCGAGGTCTCGATACCTCGTTTTCGATTCTAATTATTATTATTATTTTTTTTATTAACTTCATATTTAACTTATACTCACTAAATTAATAATATTTTCTACTCACTTGTCGGATTTAGTGACCTCGAATCACTATTCCGACACCACTGAAAATTTAGTCTATTATAATAAATTCATGTATATAACAAATGATATGCAAAGCCCAACCCATTTCCTAGGTATCTATCCGCTACACGCCACCTGTACTAGCCATACACACCATTGGGGATTTCTACAATCAACCCACACCGCTACACGCCTTGATGGCAGTCGTGCTGCTCATCATCAGATCATGGCCGTAGCCACTACAACAGATCACGGCAAAAGCCGCTACAATAGATCACAGTAAGGAATCGCTATAACAGATTACGGTAAAAACTGCTACAACGTATAACTTCCTCCTTTCATCAAACCCGACCTATGCAATTATAGAAAATCGGCATACTTATATCATTTAATCAGAACATTCATTTAAAACGACAGGGATCACTAACCTGGTGATTTGCTTTACCCTCTTTGGGTTTCAAACGTTGTCTTGAGATTTGGCATTTAACGAACATATATAAGACTTATAATCATATATTTAACAAATGATCTAGATGGTGTGGAGAGTTACACACCGATATTGCGAAATCCAATATTCTTAGTCGATGTCCTTGCTATCTGGATCTATTATCCTCAATCTATAGCCTTGCTTAAAAGCTGGAACAATTGCGAAAATAGGCCTCTCCTATATTCGGCCATGGTTATTATTCTACCCGATTTTATATATATAAATAAACAAATCCTCTTACCTTGAAATCCCGAAAGTAACACGATTCTATAACTTAGATATATATGCGATTGGCCTCCTTCTTCAAATCCCGGAATGCCGAAAAGAAGAGTGAAATAAGAGATTAGTTTCTAATAGCCATTCGGCTAAGGACTTTTGAAAAGCCGAAAGAACATTGAAATCCCGAAATCAATACTTACCTATTATTTCCTTCAAGATTCGACACAAGCAAACTCCTTTGAAGAGAATTCGACAACTTCAAGAAGTGAGATCTAAGAATTTCGGCTTTTAGAAGATGTACGAATTGAAGAGATGGCTAAGAGAGACTCGACCAATGAATATTAAAGAGAAGAATAGAATAATAGAGATGTGATTTTGGCTTTTAGGGATTAAAAGAAGATTAACAATAGATGTTAAAAGATTCGGCCAACCAGGAAATTTTTAGAGAGGAAGAAAGGGTGAAGAGGATGGTGGTTTTCGGCTTTTGAGAGGAAGAAGATGAGAAAAGAAAATAAAAGAGAGGCTTCAAAATTTCGGCACACCCCCTCTTTATATAGAAAACCGATTCCTCCCTTTAGCAGAGATTGATTTTCGGCCAACACTGCCACACATGATAGCTCCTATCCCTTTTCCCTTATCTTAATCTGTTTTCTCCTCAAAAATAGCCTTTATCTGCTTATTATCCTTAAAGACTAAATCCCTAAATAGTAGCCTTTATCTGCTTATTATCCACATGAAATAAATATAATAAAATTCCCCCCCCCAAAAATAGCCTTGTGCCGTCCCCCTTACTCAATTAACTGCCGAAATCTAGCCCTATAACTTGGGCTTCAAACAACCAAAAATTTGGGCCTTCCTCATGCACTAGTGACGCCACTTATAGCTCACCTTACTGTGCCCCTAGTTGCTGGGCCCCCAATATGTCAATTAAACTACTACAACTTCAATTTAAGCCCTTAGAGTGTCTAAACAAAATATTTAAAACAAGGCTTCAGCCCAATTTGAGCCCCCAATTGTACCTCAAATTCTCAAATTAATATTTTAAGCATTCAAACACATAAAATGCACAAAGCCAATTATTCAGGATGTTACAGGAATGCCAGATCTGCTATTTTAGTCCGTTCCACTGCAAACTCAGGGAGACAAGATCTGATGTCTTCTATCTGCTTCCTGCAACTTCAGGAATTCGAAATCTGCTTTCTTCGATCTGCTCCACTGCAAACTCAGGGAGACAAGATCTGATGTCTTCGATCTACTTCCTGCAACTTCAGGAATACCAGATCTGCTATTTTAGTCCGCTCCACTGCAAACTCAGGGAGACAAGATCTGATGTCTTCGATCTGCTTCCTGCAATTTCAGGAATGCTGCTTTCTTCTATCTGCTCCACTGCAAACTTAGTGAGACAAGATCTGATGTCTTCGATCTACTTCCTGCAACTTCAGGAACGCCAGATCTGCTTTCTTCGATCTGCTCTACTACAAACTCAGGGAGACAAGATCTGATGTGCCAACTTACCCTACTACATTATCCTATAGAGGACATAACCTGTAGAATGGGTATATGCTTATGCCTAATAATTAGGATGCTTTGATCGAAATGAGTCAAATGCTCCTATTTAGACATGCTATGATATATGAATGCAAAAATGTTACGAGAATGATTCCTATTTCAGGTGTCACCACTCATTTAAGGTTTCATCTTCGTTCCTCACGAAGCATCAATCATATTCTGCTCAAATAATTTGCCCCATGGTAATTCTGAGTCCATTCCAGTTGATCCTTGGGACATAAAATTTGTACCTCCCACTGCAACTTCAGGGGAATAACATTTGGTTTTTTCCATCCAATCTGTTATCACTCAGAGGTATCATCTTCAATCAATTTGATCTGTTACACCATTCCCTGGGTGTAATGACCAGGTGTATGTGCCTGAAATTTGCATGAATGTAGAGTATTATTTTTTCTTTTCCTGAGAATGATCCCCTTTTACACTTAGGTTGACATTGCTTGTCATTTGTCGAGATGGTATCATCGCCAAAATGTCTTATCCAATAAAAATCCGAAGAGATAATCATCTTTCAATGTTTCCAACCCTTAGGCTTGGTGAATTCTAAACAATAGTCCTGTTTCAGATTCTCATATTATTTAGAAGCTTCCAAAGTAATATACGAAACTCCTTTTATGAAAGTATTATTAGTCCATTAATCGTTATCTCAATATAAAATGCTTGAAAAAAGATCACAACAATGGACGTGAAAGGAATTAATCAGGAGCATATCTCGAAACAAATAAGTTAATCAAAGATAACCAAGGCAATAAAAGAAAACTGATTGGGGTGTATCTTGAAAAGAATAACAAATTCAAAATGGGTAAGATAGAAGCTAGGTGCCCTAGATATCGCAGCCTGAGCTTCTATGTACAAACTTCTTGAGGACCATTTTGAGCTCAATACGTGTTTAAAAGATCCAGAGTACTTTGTCAATGCCCCAAGGCGTAGCATACTTCCTCCTTATTAATTCAGGCATAGCAAGACTACCACATGCCCTATCTTTGATCAAAATTTGAGCCGCCCTTTTCGGGTTTTCGGCTCAAAACTCCTCTGGTCTCAAAGCGCCCTTTGCGGGTTTTCGCCTTGGCCTCTCCTCTTTTTTTTTTTTGAATTTGATCTCGAGGCTCCCTTTGCGGGTTTTCACCTTGGCCTTTCCCTTTTCAGGTAAAATACTTCTTGACTGATCCTGAATTGGCCACATTGGGCAAGCCTTCGTCATTCATCTCGGTCAATATCAATGCTCCTCTAGAATAGGCCTTTTTACTATATAAGGTCCTTCCCAGTTTGGCATCCGCTTTCTTTTGTTTAAGAAAGACCTTTTTTAACATCAAATTTCCCTCGTGGAATTCTTTAAGATGAACCTCTTTGTCATAAGCTTGCATCATCTGATCGTGATGAATAACTTTTATCCTTTACTTTGATTATGTTCAATTGACAAAAACGCCTCCATCCCATAAACCAATAGGTAAGATGTTGCCCCAGAAAGGGTCCTGGCCAACGTTCGATAATCATAGAGGATGAATAATAACTTCTTTATGCTAATCTTTAGAGGTCTTGGTCACCCTTCATATTTTTTCTTTTTGTATTTTTCTTTTGGTAGCCTTTGCTGCACTGTGATATACTGCCTAATCTTTGAGCAGGCTGTAATCTTTGACATTGTACAATTAAGCATTATTAAACATGGTTTTTTCTGGCATTCTTTGCCGGCACCTGATCCTTTTTCTTTTTTGAAATTTGATGACTGTCGACTTATAATATTGGCATATGAAGCAACATTCACCCTCTTAGTGATGTAATCAATAAGCACAAGGATAATTCAATGTCAATTAGAAGCTTTTGACAAGATCGGCCCCATAACATCCATGCCCCATATATAGAAAAATCTGTGAAGAAAATGTAAAAGTCACATAAATCTTGTCTTCTTCAATTCAGAATTTGCAGTGTAACTGATGCAATCCCCTTCCATGGTAGACCAACAGTGCCCGATTCTCATGTTTAGCCCACGTCTTAGTAGCCTAGGCATGTCCTGATATGATCGTGTAAAAACATCTTTGAATTCTTGGAAATAACTCAATGATGTCTCGCCTTATTTCTGTGGTGAGCTAGGCTACAATCTTTACCTCTTTTCTAGGCTCATAATATCCACTGACCCTTTGTAGAGTAGGGTCTGTTTTTCATCTTGTTCTACCATTCTTAACAAATTAGAAGATAGGTTACAATCTCTGTCATCTTCAAAACCCTGAGATCCCTCTAAACACATATCTTACTCGAAAGGAAACTCCAAGCCAGTAACAACGTTGCTCACATCATTGATATCTAGAGACCTATTGTAGGTTCAAAGGAAGATTCCAAAGAATAAATGATTCAAAGAATGATTATTTGTATGGTCATGAATGAAGAATGGAAGAATACTTGAAAGAAAGTCCAAAAAAAAAAAAATCTATACATAGAAAGAATATTTGTTCAAAAAGATGCATTTTATTGAAATAAAAAATTTCGGACACGAGCCTATTTCACAAAAGGATTCTTATTGCCTCTAGGCTTAAGGCAATAAGTGTGTTTTGAATATTACTCTAGATTAGCTCTAAAAATATAGGGATCTCTTCCACAGTCCCATTATTCAAAGCACTTCCAAGTACGCAAGGGCTTGGAAACCTCGTACCTTGGTTCCTTCTTCGCTTTTGATTTCTTCAAAGAGTCGCAACTTTCCTGTCTTCTCCTTTAATTATCGCATTTACTGCCTCGTCAAAGTGATCAGGTTTTGATGAATCGTTAAACTTCACAATTCTCATTTTAATGAACCTTTCGACCAACTTTTTAAACGTAGTACAATTTTCAATTGAGTGACCCATTATTCCCGTGTGGTACTCGCATTGGGCATTCTCATTATAGCATTTTGGGAACAAAGGTTGCACGGGTTCCGAGTAGGACGGGGACACCACATGCACATCAAGATTCTGATACAACTTCTTATATGTCATTAGGATGGGTGTGAACTAGAGCTTTTCTGTATTTGGCCTCGAATTGGATTCCTGCCTTGAAGAGCCTTGATAGCTAGTGGTTTCAACCTTCTGTTGGCCTACGGTGATTGATTTGGGATGCATGCTTAGGATACTTACTTCATTTTCCTTGTTTCTCGGAGTTGATCTTTTGGCTCCCACTCCTTACCGCATTTTCAATCATCTCACCAGACATTACTATATCTGAAAAGCTTATGGTGGCGCTTCCCAACATATGATTAATGAATGGGGCTTTTAGAGTATTGATGAAAAGCATTGTAGTTTCTTTTTTTAAGAGTGATGGCTGAACTTGCATGGCAAACTCCCTCCAACTTTGCGTATACTGCCTGAAACTTTCATATGACTTCTTTTCCATATTTTGCAACGTAATTCTGCCAGGCGTCATGTCTTTGACATGGTTGTATTGCTTCATGAAGGCTTGGTCTAGGTCTCTCCAAGTGCTAATCTTAGCACGACTAAGTTGATTGTACCACCTGAACACTGCCCCCACCAAACTATCTTGGAAACAATGAATCAAGAGTCGATCATTGTTAACATAGCCAGTCATCCATTTATAGAACATAATGATATAGGCTTCAGGGCAGCTGGTCCAATTGTACTTCTCAAATTCTGGCATTTTGAACTTATGAGGAAGCACCAAGTTTGGAACCAAGCTCAGGTCTTTAGCATCAATTCCATAATGATTATCGGTATTTTCTAAAGCCTTGAACTTCTCTTCCAACCATCTACAACGATCTTCCAACTACTTTGAAAATTCAATTCTTGTCCCCTCCCTCTCTGCTATATCTAAGTCAGGGATAACAGGATTAGCAGGGTTATCTCCTGGGTTATATCCTGTGCCAACTTGGAAATTCATGGGCACCCCAATATCAGCTTGACCTTGTTGAGGCCTTAATCTAACAGATGGCCTTCGAGGATATGCTTTAGGTTGGGTTTGTGCATGCGGTGGGGTAAAACCCAGAGGATAATCCTCATTATCTTCTCTAGCATTAGTCATGGGGCCTTTTCCCTTGTCTATTGCCCCATTCAGTAGCTGAGTTATTTGAGCCACTATATTCCTTTGAGCTTCCAACATTTGTCTCTCATTTCTTGTTAGAGCTTTGCCAATTGCTCCTGCATCTGGTCTTGCATGTCTCTTTGAAACTGTTCAAGTCTTTGATCTATTTTCTTTATCTTGGCACGTGTACCGTAATGGTGTTCAATTTCCAGATTTTCCTTCTCTCTTTCTCTCTTCTTCTGTGATAATTTCAACTAATTAGGCTCTCTTTATAGACTTAAATGCATATGATGTGATGTAATGCAAATGCATGAATGCAAGGAGGCATCGATTCAGATTCAACTTCATTTTAGAAAACTTTATTATAAAACAAAATCCTTTACATAAAAATGGATTACAAATACACTTTCAACCTAAGGCCCAAAATTTTGATTTTCCCAAACAACAAGGCTAATTCTTGACCACGATCAGATTGTAGCTCTACTTCATGCTCAACGTATCAACCTATACTGCCAAAGTCTGTAGGTGATCAGCTACCTCTCGAATCTAAATTATTGCTTCACGCATGAGATAATCCTGATTTCTAACTTGATCATGAGACTGATAGAGCTCTTCCTTCCAATGCTCTTCTCTTGCTTCAAGAACCTCGATCCGGAGTTCACAATTCTGCAATACCGATTCTAATTTTTCAATTTTGCCTTTCATTTCCTCAATCTTGTTCAGACTTGACTTCAGCTCGTTTGTAGAATTACGGCTTCGATAGTGATAAAGAGACTGCCCCAATTCAGCCACTCTAGCTTTTAATCCACTCTTTTCCCTTTGGCTTTCTGCTAACCTCTTTTTTAAGGCCTCGTTTTGTATCTGTATCTCTAGGAACTTCCTCTCCTAATGGTCAGCTTTGGCTTTTTCCTCTCGAATCTCATGTTGCCACTGTTCTGAAATCTTCCCTAATCCGGTATTTTTCATTGACAGGCGCAACTTCTTATATTCTGTCTTTAGGTTATTTAGATTTTCCTCAACCCTTTTCTTCCCTTTTCTTAATTTTTCGGCCTTTGATTTCTGAACATCCACGTCTAACCTGAGATACATTTTCTCTTCTTCCAACTTTTCTATCCTCTTTCCAAGCTCTGAACTCATCTTTTCGAAAGCTTGTTTCACAATCTCTAACTCTGATGGGACCACTTGCAAGCATTCCTCTCTTGATCTGGTGTTTACTAGATTCAGCTCAGGGATGTTATCATTAATCCTTCTAATCCTCCATCCACTGTATTCTGGGGTCGTCATTGGGCCTGCGAATAATCTCTTCATCCTACGAATCTGATTCCAAGCACCAGAAATCTCCTTAGCCCTCTTCTTATAGTTTTCCCCTCTGTATGAGAATTCATATTAAACCAGCCCATATGTCATTGGTACAAACTGTCTTGATCCATATTGCCTCAGTACGAGCAAAGGGGCATACCCAACAGCTCTCCAAATTCCAAGTAAAGGAACCCAGTCGAAATTTCCACACCGATAAAGAATTTCGTCGAGAATTATCCAAGGAGCCCTCCACTCGACATCCTCCTCTTAAAGGTTTTGAAGGATCACCATCCAATTTTCTTCGGACACGTCTTCTCTCCTTGGTGTAGCCATTATCTCTTTTAACGGAGAGTAATTCTCAAAGAAAACTCGATAAGAAACTTTCTCCACCTTCCATAAATGACTATGGAACCAAGCTAATAACAACTGTACGCATCCAATGAACCTGCCTTCACCTGCTCTCCGACATGCATTTAAAGATCTGAACATCTCAGCTCAGATCGCATGTATAGTCGTGACCCCTTTTTTCAAGTCTATCAAATAAATCAGTAACTACTTCATCTACATGTCTGAGAGCTTTAGGGAAAATTACCAAACCGTAAATGCACAAGGCAAAGACGTCAATCTTCTTCTTTACATCTGGATGTGCTATGATCAGATCCCTCAAACTTACCCAAGGTATGCATTTACCCTCACCTTTCTCTTGAATTCTGGCTGTAACTCACTATTCACTCATCCCTGTGATATTCATTAACTTCTTCACAAAAGTTGGGACGTTAGTAGCCCTAGAATAAGCTTTGTCGACTTGGATCCTCGAACAGTGAAGCAAGGTTGTATATTCCTCCACTGTGGGCACTAATTCTACTTTTCTGAAAGTGAAACAGCTATAAGCGAGTTCCAAAACTGAGTCATAGCCCGGAACAAATACTTACCTACCTTGACATTGAGCAAGTAAGGTAGATCGCCATAACTACGATAGAACAGCTGCTTTGCCTCATCATCCCACTGGGTCCATATTCTTTTCAACTCCTGGAGCTCATTTTGCATGACACTGATACGAGCGAAATCCCGTAGTTCCGACACATACCCTTCAGCTAAGTTATCCCCTTTCTCTAATTGTCTTTGCTCTGACCATATACGGACGACTGCATTGTCTTCCACTTTATCAAGGAATTCGTTCTCCATAACCAGCTTTCTAACTTAGAAACTGACCGTGAATCGATACCTCTTAAAATATGAAATGACATGCACAAAAATAAAACACAACAAATTAGTACCATAGTATAAAATATAAAGCAAGTACAATAAACAAACACCTATCTGGATAACTACTAAGGTTTGACATAGTTCTACTTAGGATGGGTTCTTATGTTTTCTACGTGTGGTTTAGCTCTAAAGTTGAGGTACTCGAACCGGCAGATTCCTCGATCCTCACCCATTATAGGTTCATGCGGACCGAGTTCGGTTCAGGGGAATACATTTCCCTATGGCCATGCGGAAGTGAAAACTTCACGAAGACATAGGTACAGATGTATCCCGGAAGCAATCCACTAGCCCATGCGGAGGTGAAAACCTCAAGAAGGTATAGCTTCTCGCTCCCACTTAAAGGCGCGACCACAACGGTCATGTAATGAAGAGATTAAAAATTAGAACCACATGCAATAAAAGGATCATGATTTTTTAAATCAGAATTTTAAATTTGGACAAAAGGACATGAAATTATCGATTTAAAAAATCAATAAATAAATAAATAAAAATAATAGCAAAAATAAAAGTTAATGGTAAATCAATAAATAAATAAATACTATATGCTAATTTAAAAAATAATAAAATAATAATAATAGTAAAAAAGTAATATAATAATAAAATATATTAATAAATAAATGGTAATAGTAAAAATATAGAAATATAATAGAAAAATTGCTATAATAATGTCCAAAAATAAAATAATTATAATAATAATAGTAATAATAATAAATACAATTATAGGAATAACAATATGTATATAAAATATTAATAATGATAATAATAAAATAATAGTGGTAATAACAACGTAAAAATAATAGTAATACTAAAATAATAATAATATAAAAATAATAAAAATAATATATATAAAATAATAGTGGTACTAAATTAATAAAATCAATAATATTAATAATAATAATAAAACCAAAAATAAAATAAATTAAAGAAATGAATAAGTAAGAAAAATATGTACAATAATGGTAAAAATATATGTGTATGTAAATAATTGAGTAAGTGAAAATAATACATATGAATATTTAAATGAAATGATAATAAATAAATATTGTATTAAAATGAAATTAAAGAAAGATTGGGAATCCCAAAACATAAATAAAAAAAACAGTAAAGGGACTAAATCGAAGCAAAAATAAAACATAGGGACTAAATCTTGATGCGCGAATGATATGGGGGATCGAATGGGTTAATATCCCTGTCCCCCAAAACGCAGCACTCGACCCAGGACTACAATGACATCAAATAAAAAATTCGGGGCAAAATTAACAAATAAAGGAAACTTAATTAAAAAATAAAAATACGGAAGGGCTTGATGCGCAAATAGCCCATTTTTAAACAATGATGAGTTTTTTTTTTTTACCGTTTATTTTAAATATATATGTATAGTAAAAAAAAATAAAAATGAAAACTTTATATGTTAGCCGATTCGAAAAAAAGAAAAAAAAAAGATAAACCTTTGTTTATTTTTTGATTGTGTATATCTGTGAAAAGAAATCTCTGTATTCTCTTGTGTATGTTTGCCTCCTTTTTACAAATTGCTTTGGGGTTTTTTATAACCCAAAAAATAAATACAAATCGCAATCTGCTACTACTGTCCATTTTGTTTCCTTGTTTCGCAGGTGAATGGCGCGGATCTCGCAGAGAAATCTGTCCGTCATGCTGATTGCGGCGTGGCGGCGAGAACCCTAGGGCGGGGTTTCCGTTTACAAATTAGTTTATGGCCATTGGGCCATTTGGGCCCCGTAGGTTTTGGGTCTCTGTTTTGGACCAATTAGGCCTGGGTGTAAATGGGTTTTGGGTAGCTTATTTGGGCCTGTACATTGGACTATAAAGAACTGGACATTTGACCTGTTTTTATTTTATTTTATTTTATTTATTTTTTTGTTTTTGAATGATATGGGCCTGGGCAAAAATGGGCTACTACAATAGGAGGGCGAGGAGTTATATGAATTTCTAATGGAGTTGCTCTAGAATTTGTTATCCCAAGTGCTTCACGCATATCGATAGCTTCGTTTGATGGAGTCTCAAACTCAAACAAATGCAATACATTAGCTAGTGTAAAAAACAAAATTTGAAGTGCAAATGAAACTCCACGGCACATTCTTTTACCATTTCCAAATGGAACCAGTTCAAAATTCTGTCCCCTCGCATCAATGTTTTTGTGAGTAGTCATAAATCTTTCAGGTTGAAATTCAAAAGGGTTTGCCCATATAAGTAGATCATGATGAATCTTAAAAAGATTCATAATAAGCCAGGTGCTAGCTGAAACATGGTATCCATTAACCGTGCAGTCTTCCATGGCTTCATGTATTATGGAGAGTGGAGCAGGAGGGTGTAAGCGTAAGGTTTCTTTAATGATAGATTAAAGGTACACTAAGTTTTTTGTGTCTGATTCAGTCACAAGTAATCTAACCTTACCAACATGAACATTTAGCTCTTGTTGGACTTTACTCAATTTGTCATGATTATTGAGTAGGAAAGATAAGACCCATGTCAATGTGATTGATGTGGTATCCTCCGCGGTTAAAACAAGGCCCTATCAGATCAAATACCATGAAAAGATCAACTATGAAATAATAGCATTTCCAACTTATGTATGTTATTAATAGCAATCTTGACCAAAAAAAAAAAAATTAAATATGTCATTAATAACAATCTATTTGGTTGAGAGATATGCACGTATGAGACAAGTGGCTTTGTTAATTGTATCAGCATGGTGTTCCTCCCCATCACTGAGAATAGACAGTATCACTCCTATGAAATCTTCCTCACCATTTACCTTATTTTCAACTCTCTTCTGCTTGTGCTCTTGTAGCCATCCCTGCACAACTTGGTCTAATTCTTTTACTGTCTTCTTCATGAACTTCATGTCTCCAACTATGTCCAACCAACTCAGAAATGGCAAAGCATCTGATATTAAGAACTTTCCACTTAGTCCAAAGAAGTCATCCATTGGCTTCTTCCATTTCAAGTGTTCACCTCATTCACTGGAATTTAGAATTCGCTTCTCTACAAAAATCCTCATAATCACGTTCAGAGTAACTTCTTTGAACCATCCATTCATCTCCACCAATACATTATTAGAGTTAGCACTTCTCTTCTTGTTCCACAGCTGGTACAACTGTTGTAGAAATGTCTTCACCTCGAATTCCCTTACATGTTTAAGTAATTTGAGTTAGTGATTGCTGAAGAGTTCAATAGTGGCAATCTTGCGTATATGACGCCAATGAGGTCTATACGGTGCAAAGCTGAACATGGCTCTGTTGTAACCCAAAAGTTCTGAGCTTGCAAGTTTTGGACGAGAGGCAAACGCTTTATAATTTGTGGTAAGACATTGTTTAGCAATCTCCCAATTGCTCACCACCAAAGCTCTATGCACACCCAAATTGATAGTGAACATTCTTCCATATTTGTCAGTGTTAGTAGCTCTATAAAATTGAAAGAATAAAAAAGAAATGACTGAAATAGTTTTTTTGTATTGTAAATCTGTTTGTATCAGTACAGAGATGTAGTTTATATACATGAGAAAGGTAGGGTAAATTCTGCTAACAACCTATAAAAAAATACCAGCCTTGAGAACTGACTAATAACTTGCCTAACACATTCACATACTCCAATATTCACCCTGCTTCTCAATAGGTAAGACCTTAAGTAAATTTCGATAACCAGTAAACAATGAGACAGACAATAGTTTTGTAAAAACATCAGCAACTTGGTTACACGCTGGAAACTCACTAACAACAAGTGAACCGCCAGCTACCTTCTTACATACAAAGAATAGGTCCAGTTCAACATGTTTAAACTTGGAGTGTAAAATCGGATTGGCAGCAACTGCTACTGCACTATAATTTTCTTACCAAATAGTAGAAGAGTCAGTAAAGTAAAAGTGTAACTCCATTAGTAGAGAGACTAACAATGTAACATCGTTTGTAGTGACAACAAGACTTTGGTACTTGGCTTTTACTGTTGATCGAGAAACAACCAGTTACTTTTTCAAACACCAAGAAATGAGTGTATTGCCAAAGTACATACAGTATCCCATTGTAGACCAACAATCATCAAAATCCAACCCCTAGTTGGCATCAGCATAACCGATGAGAGATAGTCTGTCGAAAAACTAGACCATGATCAATAGTCCCTCGTAAATATCGTAAAATCCTCTTTAAAGTAACTAAATGAATTGAAGTGGGTGCATGCATAAATTGACAGACACAGTTTACAACATAAGTTATGTCTGGCTGAGTCAACACCATATACTGAAGAGCACCAGCAAGACTACGATACTCCGTAGAATCACTAAGACGTTTGCCCTCATATTTAGACAACGTGGATGAATTGACCATTGGTGTATGAACACTTTTAGCATTGGTTAAGGAACTCCTGTCAAGAAGATATCTGATGTACTTTCCTAGCATAAGTGTAGACTACCATTAGAAGATCGAGTAACTTCAATTCCTAAGAATTAGTGGAGATCCCCCATGTCCTTTAAATAAAAATCTTTATGTAATAACAGAATAAAGCGATTAATATTGTCAGTCCTGCTCCCTGTGACAATAATATCATCTACATAAACAAGAACATAGAGAACAGACTCAACCGTTACTCGAACAAACAGAGACGTGTCAGACTTGGATATACAAATCTAGTAGAAATCAAAAACTATTTCAATTTGTCAAACCAGGCACGTAGTGCTTGTCGCAATCTGTATAATGCCTTTGTCAGTCGACAGACTAACTGCTTGCCATCTAGACCACTCTGAACATAACTAGGAGGTTGCTGCATGAAGATTTCATCGATGAGATCACCATTTAAAAAGGCATTATTGACATCAACTTGACGCAGTTGCCAACTACGAGAAACTGCAACTGCCAATATGGTTTGAATAGTTACAGGTTTAACCACTGGACCAAACGTTTCCGTGAAATCACACCCAGGGACTTGCGAACATCCTTTTGTAACTAGTCGAGCCTTGCATTGAGCAATGGTCCCATCAGAATTCTTCTTTAACTTAAACAACCATTTACAACTTATCACCTTCCGTCCACGGGGTAGAGAGACAAGCTTCCAGGTGTAGTTAGACATCTTGAACTGCTAGTTTCCATTCAGGATCAGCAAGTGCTTCTTCAACTGTACATGGTTCAAAATCAGTGGCTTCAACAGATAGAGCCTTAGGTTTAAAAATCTTGGCCTTAGATTGAGTAATCATAGTATAAGTATTTTCCGGTTGAACAATCAGAGATGCCGAAGAGACTATACCCATTGTATTTTCTTGAACAGATAAACCTCCAGTAGCTGAGAATGAGGGCCTAAAATCCTCATGAGCAGTCCGTAACTCGGTCGAGGGATCAGCGTACGTAGACACAATGAGAGTAAAAGAAGGTGAAATAGCAGTGATTGGAGCAATCGGGACAGTAGAGTGTACAGTAGTAGACTTAACCAGCGGAACATACGTGGAGATAGTCAAACTAGGAGTAACTATAGACATAGTAGGAGAAGAAAACAAGAATCTTCGTTCATCAAAAACAACATGCCAAGAGACAATTATCTTACCATCAAGAGTGAGACAATGATACCCTTTATGTTGAAAGCTGTATCCCAAAAATGTACAAGGCTAAGAGCGAAAATCCAACTTTTGTTGTGTAAACGGACGTAAATAGGGAAAACAAAAGCATTAAAAAAACCGTAAATGATCATATGTAGGTTCATGACCATGCAGAACTTGATATGGGGATTTTCCTTTTAACACTAAAGTAAGTAGATGATTTATGAAATGCACCGCACTACAAAAGGCGTAGCCCCAATACTCCATGGGTAGATTTGCTTGAGCTAAGAGTGTAATACCAGTCTCTACAATATGCCTATGCTTTCGTTCAGCCACTCCATTATGCTCTAATGTGTACAGACATGATACACAATGAATTATCCTAAGATTAGTGAGAGTGTGCGTGAACGAACGCTATTTTCCACCCCAATCACTTTGAAAGAATTTAATGCCTTTCCCAAACTGAGTTTGTATCATCTTCTGAAATTGAAGAAAACACTCCACTTTATGCGGCTTCCCCTTTTGACATGCAGTACAGATATTATCAAGGCACTTTTATTAGAGACAATTTTACATCTATCAAGAACCATTTTAACAATTGAAGCAGACGAATGACCAAGTCTGCGGTGCTAAAAGGTGAACATATCATCACCAGTGTTGGAAGTGGAAAGACTATTGTTAAGGGCAAAAGGATCACTAAATGAAGAACACGAAGTAACCGGCGAGAAGTAATAGAGTCTGTTATGAATGTGGCCCCACAGCAAAATTTCCTGAGTCAAGATGTCATTATTAACACAATAAGATGGATGAAATTAAAAAAAAAACATTATTGTCATTAGCAAATTGAGATACAGATAATAAATTCTTTCTGATACTTGAAACACATATAACATTAGAAAAATGGGGCATCTTACTTGTTGTAGGTAAAGTAGAATTCCCAACACATGATATTTTAGTAGGAGTCACATCACCCATAAGGAGAGGAGATATACCTGAGTATGGTGTGGACTCATGCAAGGCGGTAGCCTCCCGACAGACATGGTGTGTAGCCCCGGAGTCAAGACACCAAGATGTGGTCTCTATAGGCATAGAGATATATGAGTTTTCATTATCAAAATTTGACCCATATTGAGTAGTGTTGCCATGTTAGCCAAGCTTATGTGAGATGGTTGTGGCCCTCCTAAGAGGCGTAGATGACCAATAATAGGCCATGCTCCACCAGCTTCTGGTGTTGTTTTCTTCGAGTTTGTGTTTTTTCTTGACATCCATAGGAAAGAGAAAAGAAACAATAGTGGAAAGGTAAGGATTGCAACAGTTGGAGTTGCTGTGACTGAATGGAAATAATCCATCACCAGATTCCCACTTTAAGAAAAAGATAAGAAATGGAAAGTGAGTAGCAGAGATAAGTATATATATATTCTATCTTTAAATTTCATGTCTCGTAGTGGAAAATAGAGTGTATTGACCGAGAAAATTAATAGAAGAACTATATGAGGGAGTTGGATTTATAGGGTTAAGTAATGTCACAGCACCACCTATCATTATAACCACTTATTCAACCGATAACATCTTTATTTTTTTTATCTTCTAATATATGGTTCAAAAGATATATATTCTATCTTTTTATGTGGTCTCTCATGGTTGAAAACTAAGTATATCGACCAATGAAATTAATTCAATCAAGCGGAATTGCATCATCACTTGATGTGATATTTACCTTATATTTTATAAGTGGAAGTAGCTGAGTTTGATTACTTGTAGCAATAAAGCAATAAAGAAAACTGATGAAGTAACTAAGAAGACAGGTAGGTATAGTTAAGTAAAGGATACTTTTATTTATTTCTTATCTTTATTTGCTTTATTTTAAACACCTTTTTCTATGTTAAATGCTATTGAAAAATGCAGTATTGATGTCTAGCAGTCTGAATGGCTAATTGTGATAAACCACAAGAGTCAAAATAAATCATATAGTACTAGACCTCACAATCGGGCTAAACGTCTTATAATAATTATAGCCTTTCACTTGAGAGTACCCCTTTACCACCAACCTGTTGAAGAAAGAAACGTGAAAGAGACAATTACAATATGCATCGAAGTTGTTCTATTATTGATGAACACTGTATTGATTAAAAACAAAGCATAAATGCCTATATTTATAGGCTTACAAAAAAATTACCTTAACCCAAAAATAGCTAACAACTTAAACTGAAAATAAAATCTGAAAATAAAATCTGAATTAACAAATATTCTACCAACATACTTGGTCAACAACCCGCTACTTTGAATTAATCCTCAACACTCTCCCTTAATTTAAAGTTGCAGACACCAAGTTGACTTCTAAAATAGCTTAGCTTCTCCTTTGATAAAGCCTTTGTTAACACATTTGCTAGCTGCTCTTGGGTGCTACAATACTCCAAAGATATCCCCTCTTTTCCTACCAAATCACAAATGAAATGATAACGAATTTCTATGTGCTTTGTTTTACTATGAAATGTTGGATTCTTTTTCATGGAGATAGTTGACTTGTCGTCAGAAAATTTCTCTATTGCACATTTATGCTATTGTTGAAGATCAGCTAACATTCTCCTTAGCCAAATAGCTTGACAAGTTGCTGCAATTGCTGCTACATACTCAACCACTGAGGTTGACAATGCCATTGTAGCTTGCTTCTTAGAACTCCAAGTGATCACCCCTAAACCTAGAGTGAAAACATTTGCTGATACACTTCTTCTATCTTCTAAAGAACTTGCCTAATCACTGTCTGTGCACCCATACAATCTAAAATTTGAAGTTTTTGAATACCAAATGCCATACTCCAAAGTTCCAGTAATGTACCGCAAGACCCTTTTTGCAGCTCCATAATGAACTTTTGAAGGTTGCTGCATAAACCTAGATATAACACCAATAGGAAATGCAATATCGGGCTTAGTCACTCAAATAAATTAAACCTCCAACCAAGCTTCTGAACCTCTTTGCATCTGTCATTTATTCTCCATCTTCTAGCTACAATTTCTCATTGATATTCATGGGTGTAGCTGCAGGCTTGCAATTAAGCATGCCAAAATTACTAAGAAGATCCTTGGCATATTTTCTTTGTGAGATAAAAATTCCATCTTCAGCTTGATGAATTTCTAGACCAAGGAAATAGTGCAATAAACCCATATTCGACATCTCGAATTCATTCATCATTTGAGACTTAAACTCATCAATAAGATAGAGGAACTAGTATAAATGATATCATCAACGTAAAGACAAATAATAATGAAATCATTTTCACCTTCCTTTTTCACATACAAGGTGGGCTCATTCTCACTTCTCATGTACCTTTTACTTTGAAGATACCCATCGATCTTGCTGTACCATGCTCGAGGGGCTTGTTTCAATCCATATAATGCCTTTTTCAACTTGTACACCTTTGTTTCGTTGCCCTTCTCTATGAAACCTTCTGCTTGTGCTACATAAAACTTCTCTTGTAGATCTCTATTGAGGAATGCTGATTTGACATCAAATTGATAAACGGGCCATTGCAATTGTGTAGCCAATGCTAGAACAAGCCTCATCGTTTCAAACTGAGCTACCGGAGAGAATGTTTCTTCGAAATCAACACCATATTGCTATGCATAACCTTTTGCCACAAGACGAGCTTTATGCTTTTGGATGCTTCCATCTGTACAAAATTTTTTCTTGAACACCCATTTCAAACCAATTGTATTTTTGTCTTTTGGCAAGTCGACCATCTCTTAAGTTCCATTCTTTTCGATGGATTTCATCTCCTCTATCATCGCCTTTTTCCATTCTTCCTTATCAGTAGCTTCTTTATAATACGGAGGATCTGAAACAGCGAAAGTAAATTGACAGAACGCATAAGTGTCATCAGTATATTTCAGATTCGACTTTCTAACCCTTGTTGATCTCCTTAGTGGAATTGGTTCTTTAGAAGACTCTTCAAGTGTTGTAGATGTTACTAGTGCGGATTCTTGTTTTTCATCTAGAGAATCTGCAATGGGAAAAGAAATCTCCTATTGTACCTGTGCTACAGTCATATCCCAGGTTGCATTTTCATCAAACACTGCATCTCTTCTACTTGAAAATTTTCCATTATGAGGGTTATACAATCTATATGCTTTGGATTGAGTATAATAACCAATAAAATACATTTTTCAGATTTTTCATCAAGTTTTTTATGAGCATGAGAGTTTACCAAAGCATAAGCAACACACCCAAAAATTTTTAAATGACTTACATTGGGTTTCCTACCACACCAAGCTTCGTATGGAGTTTCATTCATGACAGCCCTTGTTGGCTAGAGATTTAGTAGATAGAATGATGTTGCCATAGCTTCTACCCAAAACTGATTTGAGAGTCCCCTTTCTTGTAACATGCTTCTCGCCATCTCCACAACAGTTCGGTTCTTCCGCTCAGCTACACCGTTCTGCTCTGGAGTGTAAGGAATTGTTAACTCCCTACGAATGCCATTATCTTTACAAAATAGATTGAACTCTTTGGACACAAACTCTACTCCTCGATCCGTGCAAAAAACTTTGATATGGCAACCGTTTTGGTTCTCTACCATAGCCTTGAATTTCTATAACTTTTCATAAGTTTCTGACTTGTTTTCCAGAAAATACACCCGACTCATGCGACTATAATCATCAGTGAACAACAAGAAGTAACGGCTCCCACCCAAGGACTCGGTTTGTATAGGACCACATAGATCAGCATGAATTGTAACACCTCTAACCCATATTCGTCACCGGATTAGGGTTACGAGGCATTACTGTAACAATTACCAAGTCAATGCATTCCATTCAAACTAACACTTGATAATTTCATATCATTTCATGCTATCACAAATGAATATATATGAATTCTATCAGGTCTTAATAGAACAACTTGCATTATACGAATCACATGGTCATTTAAAGACAATGATTGAATAGGTATATAACATTTAAACATTTATTTCATTTCTATTATCAAACATACATTCAAGCATACACTATTATTAAACATATAATACATTTGTTTCTTTAATAATAGACATGAATGCTCACTGTAGCAATATCACATATGAAAAAAAATACCATTTACTCACTTATAACACAAACACCAAATAAAACCTAATAGTAAACTTACTTATTCAATCAAACAAAATTTCAAAGCATTCCATATATATATATATACTTCAAACGGCTGCACGTATAAACTATGAAACATTATACATAACATGAACATATATTTAAACCGAATATACATTATCAAAACATTATCTTAGCCCAAAATGCCGTAAACCACAAAACCAAACTATACCTATCAAATATATATATTCAATTTCATACATTCAAATTAACTAACTTATTTCATATACAGACGTTTAATATAACTTAATAAGATCATTTCACCTTATACATATTTTATCATTCTACCGAATCACATTATCAAACTATCTAAATACCTATTCGGCTTATACTTATCATCTCAACCCAATTAATCATGTTCATAGTATAAATATTAAATTAAAAATAGTACACAAGCATCATTTATATTTCATCTCATAACCTATTATGAATTCCACAACCATCTATATCAACTCACTTAATATAATAACCTTAAGCCACAAACAACAACTTCATGCCAAAACTCTATTATAAGACAAACATTTCACATTTACCATTCGCATATGTCATTTAACATTTTACCAAAATGAATTTCAATCACCATCAAACATAATTAAGCACAGACCATAACAAAACATAACAAACACATCTCATTTGTATGCCATGACCGATTATACTTAAATTTAAACATCATATTTAGCCATTTTCGCATGGCTATATACATATACAAGGACAACAATTATTAATTCAAAACATAGTCTAGCCTATACATGCCTTTAGTTCCAAAATCCAAACTCAAAAGTACCAAAATAGATTGATAGTGTAGATGACTTCGTTGACGATCCCCTGAGCTTGTAGCTTGATCAAAATCTATAAAACAGAACGATGAACACACAGAGTAAGCTAATTTAGCTTAGTAAGTCTTAAGCAAATATAATATGCCAATTGAACATTCAAGCATTTTAAAACAATCAAATAATGACATTCAATAAAATAGCTTAACTCGAAAGTCCTTCAAAACCGAATACCTTTACCTCACTTAACATAACTTTTATCACTTCCTTACCATTAGCATACAATTTACCAACTCAGCATCAAATTCAAAGTATAAAACATCATCTCTTTATAATCTATTCATAAGACACATACATGTAACTCAATAAGTTCACATAAATATTTTGAACAAGTAAAGGCCATGTACAAACGAATTTCACCTCCATAATTACATAAACATATGTCCATTTATTCTCACATTTTGCATTTACACATACGGCCGAATTTCAAAGACACAACCAAAATCAAATTCCAATATGTTATACTCATCATTTGTAAAGCCGAATGCATACATTAAAATCTTACAAATATACCTCAACTATATCACATATTACTAGCATCGAATAGTAATATATCAACTTACCTTATTCCTTGCAACTATGAGGCTTATATGTACCTGAACATTTAGCTTATTTGCTGTAATTAAATTCCACATTGATAATAATCCATGAACCCTCTTATTTATAAAAATCACCAAAGATTAAGCTCGCTAGGCAACAAGGCTCAAAAACACACCCCAAGACTAAGCTCACGCTAGACCCGAGGTCTGAAATTTAAACCATCTCATACACATTACTTATTACCAATATCACATGTATCACACATAATTCATATCACTGTAACATATCAAACTCAATTAAATATAACTACATTTCATTATTAAATCACTTTCCACATTCGGCCTTGGCCAAATTCACATTTATAAATTTCATAATTCAGCATGTAATCAAGGTTATAACCGATATTAACGGTATTAAATTGCTTAAAGACTTACCTCGACTATCGACGGACGATGAAGACCGGCTATTCTTTAACTTTCGCTTTTCCCCGATCCAAGTCCGTTTTTCTTTGTTCTTGATCTAAACATATTCAATTTAAACTCATTCAAACATATTTCATTTCAATTTAATCCAAAAACACCTAAATGGGCAAATTACTATTTTGCCCCTAACATTTCACACTTTTACAACTTAGTCCTATTTGCACAAAACACAAAATACACACAATTTGAATGAATACCTTAAGGGACGAATATCTATAGGACTCATAAAAGTCCATCCATTTCATTTATTTCACATTTTATCCCCTCTAAAATTTATTTTTGCAATCTAGTCCAAATTACTAAAAATCATCAAAAATCCAAAGACAAAACCTATTAATCTAACACATATATTTCATAATTCATCCTTAATCAACAAAAACAACAAACTACCATCAATGGCTCATCACAAAATATTCATTAAACTCAAAAATTAAAGCATGGGTCTTGTAGATATCTAAGCAACGATATCAAAAATGTAGAAATTATCAAAAACCGAAAACTAACCATACCTTAATCAAGCTTCAAGTTGCCGAAATATTGAAGAAATCCTAAGCTCTTCTCCCTTTAAACATTCGGTCATTAGAAAAAAGATGACAATGGCCTTTTTGTTTTGTTTAATTATTAACTTATATTATGTTATTACTAAATTACAATTTTAACCTTTTCTAATTAATAATATAAAACAAAAACATTGGTTTACTTGTCTTTCTACCATCCACTAACTTTAAAATGGGCTTTTTGCCCCTTAAGGACTTCATATTAAAAAGCCACTATCAATTAACCACTTTTCACTATAGTTTGTAACTTTTACATTTTACGCGATTAAGTCCTTTTGTCTAATTAAGCACACAAACAATCAAATTTTTATACAAAATTTTCACACATGCTAATTCACATATAATTAACACAGAAAATAATATTTAAAAATTTTTTGGACTCGGATTTGTGGTCCTGAAACCACCGTTCCGATTAGGGTCAAATTCGGACTGTTACATGAATTAATTCTAAACATTCAGTAGCTCTCCATGCTTTTCCAACAGGAAATGCCTTCCTAGTTTGCATTCCATAAATGCACCCCTCACATAAATTAAGAGAGCCAATTTTTGGTAGTCCAAGAACTGATAAACCGTAATAGTAACATATTTTAAGCCCACATTTAGCATGCTTTTGGATGATTTAAGCCTTGAATTGTGTAATTTGGTGCTCTTAATCATTTGTTTTCATGTTTTATACTCAGAAAAGCACCAGAGGATGAAAAGAAAAAGAAACGGGCCCAAAATGGAGTAAATGGGCCATATCATGAAATCAACACGGCCTGGGCCCAAGACCACACGGCCGTGCTTCTTTAATAGTCTCGAATACGGCCTAGCCACGATTCACATGGGCATGTGCCATGGGCGTGTCCTTGACGTGAGAAAGAAGAGTTTCAGTCGGATTAGGGTACTTAGAGGCAAAGAAAGCCATTCCAAAAGCCTATATAAACACCCTAGAGGCCAACCTTCAAGGGGTGCCCAGCTAGGCCAAAGAGCCGAGCCAGAGGGGTCAAAATTGTGGAATTTACTCGAAGAAAACCAGTTGATTCATCTCAAGAAGCTGGAGTCATACTCAAGACGGAGGATCTCTCTTCAATTCCTTCAGGGGGTTTTTAGAATTTTTCTTATGTTTTGTTTTATTTTTTCCGTTGAGATGTATTCTTTTACGATTATGAACTAAACCCTCAGATACCTAAGGGGGATGAAACCTAAGATGAATCTTGTTATCGTTTGCTGAACTATATGATAAATACTTGATTTGTTCTTAATTTTGTGTTCTTAATTCTTGTTTTGATATTTTCGGGATATTGATTCAAGTGTGATATGCTTAGGTGGAGGAGCAAAAGTCCCTGCCTAAGAGTAGATCTAGCATAATTAAGCGGAGTTGATCGCAAGCCTAGATATAGGGTGACGAGATTTTGCGGATTAGGGTGAAACCTAATATGGGAGTCCATAGATCGAGTTAATGCAATTCTAGGGGTTTTAATTAGAAAGAGATTTCAATTAATCAACCTAGGGTTAGACGTTACTAGCCTTGACGGAGGTATTAACATAACTTAGGGAATCCTACGGATCAAGTCAAGCGAATAAATCGTCTGGCTCAGAGTTAGATAACAAGTGAAGTCTAGGTGGATTCTTCCTCGGGTATTGTCTAAATCAATTGGTTTTTCCCACAAGTATTTTCCCCAATTTCGTTCTCCTTGTCTTAGCATCTTTAGCTTAGTAGTTAGTTAGTTTTAGATTAAACAACAATTCCCTTAATTCTTAGGCTAAATAATAGAACGAAAGTTAGTATTAGTGCTTCAGGTTCCTTTGGGTTCGACAATCCGGTCTTGCCACTAAGCTATACTACTGTTCGATGGGTACGCTTACCTCAATCGTTGTCGTAGTTAGTTTCTAGGCTTGATCATTCTTTATATAAATTTTTAAGACTCTAACAGCACACATCAAGTTTTTGGTGCTGTTGCTAAGGAACCAGCATATTAAAAAAGCTCAATTTTTATTACTTTAGCCATTTTTTTATTATTTTCTGCAATTTCTTACATTGTTTTTTTTTATTTTTGATGATTTTTGTTCTTTTACTCCTTTCAGGTGCCTCTAGTTTATGACTAGAAAGAACCCAACAGGACCCTTACTTTACGACAGTGATATTGAAGGTACTATTCGCAAAAATCGAAGAGAAATTTGGCGAAGCTTAAATTACATAGAAGAAGAGCAAGAAATCGAAGCTAATACCACCGAAGAGATGGCTGAGAATAATCCGCCACCTCCAGAGATGGCCGAACATCATGCTTCTCGAACTATGTATGATTATGCTAAACCTAATTTAACAGGAACTGAGTCAAGTATTGTTAGACCTACTATTGCTGCAAATAATTTTGAACTGAAACCTAACACTATACAGATGATACAATAGTTTGTTCAGTTTGATGGTTTTCAGGATGATGATCCTAACACACACTTAGCGAATTTTCTAGAATTCTGTGATACCTTCAAAATAAATGGCGTTTCTGATGATGCTATCCGTCTTCGATTATTCCTCTTTTCTTTGAGAAATAAAGCTAAACAGTGGTTACATTCTCTTCCATGAGATCAATCACTACATGGGATCAAATGATAGAAAAATTTCTGCTAAAATATTTTTCGCTGGCCAAAACGACCAAGTTGAGGAATGATATCTCTTCTTTTGTGCAGATGGATTTAGAGACATTTTACGATATATGGGAGAGATACAAAGATTTGTTGAGGAGATGCCCACACCATAGATTACCCTTGTGGCTACAGGTCTAAACTTTCTACAACGGTGTGAACCCCTCAACAAGGCAATTAATCAATTTAGCACCCAGCACTGAATAACAAAACTCTTGAAGTAGCCTACTAGTTTATAGAGAAGATGTCATTGAATAACTATAAGTGGCAAGTTACAAGGACAAGGCTAACAAAATCAGCCGGAGTTTTCAACCTCGACGCAGTAACCATGCTAACAAATCAGGTAGAGATGTTAAATAAAAAGATTAATGGTTTTTGTTCTTCGCAGGTACATCCAGTTATGCGATGCGAAACAAGTAGAGGCGTGGCGAATACTGAGTACCCACCCTTCAGATAGGGCATGGAGAGCGAACAAATGAACTATATGGGTAACAATTTTCGATCTTAAAATAACCCTTATAGTAATACTTATTAGAAACACGTCTCTAGAATATAGAAACAAAACTTGAAAATCAGCAAGCATCAACACAGGAGCTTAAAGATCAAATTAGGCAACTTACTAAGTTAGTTTCTGAAATGCGACCACAAAACTTACCTAGGGAAGAAGAGCAGGTAAAAGCAGTGATGCTAAGAAGCGGAAAAGAGTTAGTCGAAACGAAGAAAAAGATACCACACGAAATCGATAAGGCAAATACAACCCCGATCCGTGAGGAAATTAAACCACCGATCCCATATTCAGCAAAGTTGAAGAAAGATCGCTTAGACGCACAATATGGTAAATTTCTTGAACTTTTCAAACAGTTGCATATTAACTTACCTTTTTTTGAAGCTATTTCGTAGATGCCAACATATGCAAAATTTTTAAAGGAGCTTCTAACAAATAAGAGGAAGTTCAAAGAAGTTTCAACAGTGGAACTTAATGATGAATGTTCAACTATCATCCAAAACAAGATGCCAACCAAATTGAAAGATCCAAGAAGTTTCACTATTCCCTGTTTAATCGGTAGTTTGAACATAGAGAAAGCACTTGCTGATCTAGGTGCCAGTATTAATTTAATCCCTTATAGAATGTTTAAGCAACTTGGTCTCGGGGAACCTAAACCCACTAGGATGAGTATTCAGTTAGCTGACAGATCTATTAAATATTCTAAGGGAATTATCGAAGATATTCTGGTAAAAGTTGATAAATTTATATTTCCTATTGATTTTGTTGTGCTTGACATGAATGAGGATGTAGAGGTACCTTTAATTTTGGGACGACCCTTTTTAGCTACTGCTAGGGCTGTCATTGATGTTAGTGATGGTAAACTTGCGCTAAGGGTAGGCGATGAGGAAATTATTTTTCAGATTTACGATGCTATGCGATATTCTAGAGAACAAGATGATTCTTGTTACTTTGTTGATGCCACTGCTCACATTATTCAAGAGTCTTTGCAGGAAATCATGCACAATGACACGATGGAACTGTGTCTTACACAAGGTGAGGGGATAGATAACGATATCAATGAATTGAATCCTAATACATCCTCCTCTAGACAGACGAAAATAGAGGGTATTGAAATCAATGACAAACTAAAACAAAAATCCTCTATTGATGAGCCACCAAAATTGAAATTAAAATAGTTGCCAAAACACTTAGAATATGCATTCCGCGGGGATAATTCTATGCTAGCAGTAATCATCTCTCCAGAACTAGAACCCAAAGAGAAAGAAGAGTTGCTAAAGGTACTAAGGGAACATAAAAGAGCCATAGCTTGGAAAATGTCTGACATTAAGGGAATAAGCCCATCGTTTTGCACCCACAAAATTTTAATGGAAGATGAATATAAACTGTGTGTGCAACCTCAGAGACGATTGAACCCCAATATGAAAGAAGTTGTCAAAGCTGAGGTAATTAAACTTCTTGATACAGGAATAATTTATCCTATTTCTGACAGTATTTGGGTAAGTCCTGTGCAGGTAGTTCCAAAGAAAGGAAGCATGACTGTTGTAGCCAACGAAAAGAATGAATTGATTCCTACAAGAACAGTCACAGATTGGAGAGTCTGTATTGATTATAGAAAGCTGAACGATGTCACCAGAAAAGATCACTTCCCTTTGCCCTTTATTGATCAGATATTAGAAAGATTATCTGGGCATGTGTACTACTGATTCTTGGACAGGCTCTCCGGTTACTTCCAAATTCCAATAGCCCCTGAAGATCAAGAAAAGACGATATTAACAAGTCCATACGGTATGTTTGCTTATTGTAGAGTGCCTTTTGGATTATGTAATGCTCCTGCTACTTTTCAGCGCTGCATGCTAGCCATCTTTGACGAACTTGTGGAAGACATTATGGAGGTATTCATGGACGACTTTTCAGTATTCGGTAATTCTTTCCATCTTTACCTTAAGAATTTAAAACGAGTTTTAATGAGATGTGAGGAAACAAACCTTGTTTTAAATTAGGAAAAATGTCACTTTATGGTGCGAGAAGGATTGTGTTGGGACATAAAATTTCTAGTAAAGGGATTGAGGTAGATAAAGCAAAGGTTGAAACCATAGAAAAATTACCTCCCCCTAGTTCAGTTAAGGCCATTAGAAGCTTTTTAGAACATGCTGGATTTTATAGAAGATTCATTAAAGATTTCTCTAAAATAGCTAAGCCTTTGACAAAATTACTAGAAAAATATGTACCTTT
Organism: Gossypium bickii; assembly: GCA_025503065.1. Classification (NCBI taxonomy): domain Eukaryota; kingdom Viridiplantae; phylum Streptophyta; class Magnoliopsida; order Malvales; family Malvaceae; genus Gossypium; species Gossypium bickii. The sequence continues at coordinate 130,826,218 of CP106714.1, read as the reverse complement.
CAATTTTGATCAGGAGTGTTTAGATGCATTTAATATCCTCAAAGATAAACTAATAAATGCTCCGATTATAATTGCCCCTGATTGGAATCTACCCTTTGAACTAATGTGTGATGCGAGTGCTTTTGCAGTAGGTGCAGTTTTGGGACAGCGAAGAGACATGATCGCTGAAATCAGAGCTTTAAAATTTATTAAAGAATGATTAAACCTTAAAACTAACTCTGACAATGATTAAAGGTAAGTGTACCTATCGAACAGTAGTATAGCTTAGGCAAGACCGAATATCGAACCCAAAGGAACCAAAAGTATTAATACTAACTTTCTTTTTATTATTTAGCCTTAAAAATAAAGTGAAGTTTGTTTTAATCTAAATTTGACAATGACTAAGCTAAGGACAAAGACAAAAAGAACGAATTGGGGAATAACTTGGAGAAAGACTCAATTGATCACGACGATACCTTCAGGAAGAATCCACCTAGACTTCACTTGTTATCTAACCTTGAATTATATGATTTACTTATTTAGCTTGATCCGTAGGGCTCCCTAACCTATGCTAAACCCTCTCTCGAGGTGAATAATGTCTAACCCTAGGTTAATTAGTGGAACTCTCGTTCTCTTATAATAACCCCCTAGAATAGAAGTAAATCGATATATGGATTCCCATATTAGGTTTCACCCTAATCCGGCAAAATCTCATAACCCTATCTCTAGGCGTTCGATCAACTCCGCTTAATTACGCTAGATCTACTCTTAAGCAGGGTCTATTCTTCCTCCACCTAAGCATATCAAATTTGGATTAAGCATGCATAATTAAGAACAAACTAAGTATTTATCATAAAATTCATAAATCAAATAACAAGATTCATCTAGGTTTCATCCTCTTCAGGTATCTAAGGGGTTTAGTTCATAACTAAGAAAGAAAAACATCTCAAGAGAAAAGATAAAACAAAACATAAGAAATTCCTAAAACTCCCTAAAGGAATTGAAGGAGAATTCCACCGTCTTGAGTATAATTCCAGCTTCTTGGGATGGATCAACTGGCTACCTTCAAGCGATTCCTACAATTTTGACCTTTCCGGCTTGGCTCCTTGGCCTATCTCGCCTCCTCTCAAAGGTGGAACTTAGGGGATATATATAGGCTCTTTGGAATGCGATTCTTTCTCCCTAAGTATCCTTTTTCGACTGAAATTGCTCATTCTGATGACAGAGGCACGGCCATGTAGCACGCCTGTGTGGATCGACTTCAGGTCGTGTTCAGATTCTTTAATGAGGCACGACCGTGTAAATCGGGGGAGAGGCCATGCTCTAGGTGATTGGTGAGACACGGCCGTGTGGACTTTGGGCCAGGCCATGTCGATTTCGCGCTAAGGCCCATTTTACTCTGTTTTGGGCCCGTTTTATGTTTTTTTTCATCTTCAGGTGCTTTCCTGGGTATAAAACATGAAAAGAAAGGATTAAAAGCACCTTTTTTCATAAATCAAGGGATAAATCATCCAAAAATAAGCTAAATACGGGATTAAAATATGTTATAATTATAGTTTATCAAGATAAGCATTTCCAGCCAATTTATTACGCTAGCAGGACATTGACGCCCGCACAAGAAAACTACACCACCACAGAAAAAGAATTGCTAGCTGTAGTTTTTGCATTTGACAAATTTAGACAGTATTTGATATTATCTAAAGTTGTCGTTTACACTGACCATTCAGCTCTTCTTATCTTTTAACTAAATCCGATGCAAAACATCGACTCATACGATGGATCTTACTCTTATAGGAATTTGATTTGGAAATTTGAGATAAGAAGGGAGATAAAAATCTTGCAGCAGATCATCTTTCTAGGCTTGAAAATCCACATATCAAAGAACTAGATGAGAGTGAGATAAATGACTCATTTTCCGAAGAATAACTATTCACTATATCTAACTCCGAGGTACCTTGGTTTGTAGATATTGCGAATTATTTAGCTGCTAACATCCTTCCAAAAAGGTTAACACACCATCAAAAGAAGCGATTCTTTGCTAATGTGAAAAATTATTTTTGGGAGGATCCTTTTCTTTTCCGTGTATGTGCAGATCAGGTAATTCAAAAATGTGTTACACAAGCAGAAGCAAGCAAAATCTTAGAACATTGCCATTTAGGACCATCAGGAGGACATTACAGCGGGGTCAGGACAGCACACAAAACGCTCGAATCAGGTTTTTATTGGCCAACCTTGTTCAAAGATGCTAACAGGTATGTTGCTTCATACGATAAATGTCAGAGAACAGGTAATATTTCTAAACGCGATGAAATGCCTCAAACATACATGCTATCATGTGAAATTTTTTATGTATGGGGTATTGATTTTATGGGGCCATTCCCCAGCTCATTTAGGAATAATTACATCCTAGTAGCAGTGGACTATATGTCAAAATGGGTGGAAACTCAAGCTCTACCCACTAATGATGCCAGAATGGTAGTGAAATTTCTTAAAAAACTTTTTTCTCGATTTGGAACACCTAGAGCAATTATTAGTGATAGGGGTACGCATTTTTTTTAATACTCAATTTGACAAGGTCTTAAAGAAATATGGAGTACACCACAGGACATCTACCCCTTATCACCCTCAAACTAGTGGACAAGTGGAAGTAGCAAATCGAGAACTTAAGCGTATTCTAGAGAAAACAGTTGAATCAAACAGGAAAGATTGGGCGCTAAAAGTAGACGATGCATTATGGGCCTATAGAGCAGCATTTAAATCCCCTTTAGGAACATCCCCGTACAAACTTGTCTATGGAAAAAGTTGTCATCTACCATTTGAGTTAGAGCAAAAAGCTTACTGGGCTATAAAATTCTTGAATTACGATCTTAAAACCGCAGGTGAGAAGAGGATGATGCAGTTGAACGAGCTAGATGAATGGCGAGCTGAGGCCTATGAGAACTCATGATTATATAAGGAGGCGACAAAGCGACGCCATGAAGCTCGTCTGAGGTAATCAAAGCAATTCGAAGTAGGAGACTTAGTTTTGTTATACAATTCAAAGCTCAAATTATTTTCTGGGAAGCTGAAATCAAGATGGTCTGGTCCATTCATAATCAAAACTATCTTTCCCTACGGGACAATCAAGGTAACTCATCCAACTCATGGCACATTCAAGGTAAATGGTTATCGACTGAAACTTTATAATGGTGAAGATTTCAAGGAATTGAGAGAGGAGCTTCAGCTCCTTGAACCTTCATTTAGAAATTAAAATAGGGTAAGTCTATCTTAAGACTTTAAACGAGCGCTTCTCGGGAGGCAACCCGAGCACTAACTTCACTAACATTATATTTTTGATTTTTTAGCATCTAACTCCAAACTAACCAATTCAGTGAAGCGCAGGTGTCCCTACCACACGGCCTTGCACACGGGCGTGCCCGTGGTCGTATGGACGCCATGAGACGAAAAACAGGTGTGCCGGTAGTCATGCGAGATAAAGAAGAAAAACCTTCCCAACATGGGCTATGATAACAGGACCACGGCCGTGCGATGCAGCCGTGGTCTAGCCTGAGGAACCAGCACGGGCATGGGCCACTCCCGTGCCTACCAACCGTGTGAGACATTGACTACATGAACACGGGCGTGCGACATTATGCACAGGCGTGGGAGAAGCGAACACAATAGCACACGCTCAAGGAACACGAGTGTGGACAACATCTCAAACGCGCCCAAATTTAAAAAAAATCAGGAAAAACACGGGTTGAATGAACAAAACACGGGCGTGGTACCTGCCCATGCCCCCTTTCCCTATTTAAAGAACATAGTCCCCGCTTTCCCCAAAATCCTCCCCCAAACTCCCAACCCTAGCCGTTTCCCTCAAAATTCTCTACCCCACACCGGCCACCATCAAAGAAACCCCTACCTTTAACTTCCCCTATCCTTTATCTCCCTCCCTCTTTCATTTACACATCAAAAACCAGTACACACCCGTACCAACAGAGTACACACCCGCCCAAAGGTGTTCTACCACCGTGTTTCCCCAACTATTTGCAGCACACGTCTGTGCCAACAGAGTACACGCCCGTGCTCCGCCCAACCACGCCGCCACTCCCTATAAAACACTACTGGTCACCTCTCATTGTCACATTTACCTCCATTTAACTGTTTTAAAATTAGAATTTTATTTAGTTAAGTTTATTCTTATTATTTATATTAGTTTATTCTTATTATTTTATCACTATTAGATTGATTTAGTCATTTAATCTTTGATAAGATAATAATGATTAGAATTAGATGGAATCATTCGTTGTCAAGTCGTTGCTCATGCTAAATATGATTGAACTATCTTATTATGAGTTTAGTCTTTGTGTATTTTGGATATTGGTCGAAGCCCTTGATATATCTTGGTAGGAAATATTACTTGACTCATCGATTATCTGATATTTTCAGGACCACAATGTCATCGTCCCGAGGCAAGAAAATTGCGGTCCCGAGTTCCAAAAAACGAAAGGGACCCGGTTCATCATCAGCCAGCGCATCCGTCGAAGTGCGCCACTCATTCTTACGATGCACAAGAGGACCTTTATAAGATACTTCGCGCACGACCCCTCGGCACAGGGAGATGTATTGATTGGACCGCTTTAGAACAGGTCCACTTAGTCGACGACGTACGGGCTCTCCTGACTACCGATCCTTGGGACCAATTCTTCAAAATAATCGAGCCCACATATCTAGAGCTCACTTTAGAGCTCTATTCTACGTTCCATCTTCAAACAATAATGACGCGACACGATGACCCCGGCACAATCCAATTCCGTCTCGGAGGTATTATACGAGAATTAAATGTACCACAATTCAAGGCCACATTGGGACTCTATACCGATGAATTCATAGAGGATAATGATCTCTCGAAGTTTCATCGGCATATCCATAACACCTCCATGAGATGTTGGTACAATATAGCCTCTAAGAAAGGTAGTTATGACTCCAGCCGCTCCAAGGCGACGACTCTTGTCCCATCCCTGAGGTACGTATACACTATTTTAGCTCATACACTTACAGGTAGGCGAGAGAGCACCGGCGTCGTTAATACTCACGACGCCTACTTCTTATGGTGCATGGAGAACGGGCACGTTTTCGACCTAGCCTATTTCATAGCTCGCGCCATTAAACCCCAGACAGAGCAACATAGGAGAGGGGTCATATCTATGGGTCGGGGTCATATCTATGGGTCCCTACATCACACATTTGGCTCGACATTTCGGGCTCCTCAACACCGACGCTCAGATCTCCTCACTCACACTTATAGGTCAGATGTCCCCACAGGGCATCCAAACGATGCTACATATGAGGATGATTCAACGTCGACGTGGGACCGATCCTCCCCAATATCAGCTAGTACTTACCACTGACGAGGAGGACCCTGAGGACATTACTGAAGATGTTCCCCCACCACAGGAAGCACCACAACAGAGCCATCGCCCAGTTCATTCGGCTGTTTCACTTTCAGACATTTCTCACGTCTCACTCAGTTCGAGCATTACCGTACGCAGCAATTCAATAACACTGCTCGAAGATTTGACGACATTGAGGTGACTCTTCAGCAGATCTGTCATCACCTTCATATCTCATCGCTACCACCACCTCCCGACCCAGCTAATGCAGAGGACCTCTGAGTCCTTTTCTTTTTCTTTTTATATTTATTTTTTACTTCTATCTTTATTTCTACTTTCATTTTTATTTTTATTTTGCTCCTATTTTGGTTTACTGTCTAAAGACTTGAAAGTTTCATTAGTACTATTGATCTCACTTTACCACTGGCTGTCTAACTCTAAGTTTCCATAACAACATCCATTCCCTAAATTTTAATTGATGACTTCGCAGATTAAATAGATTAAATATACCACTTAAGGAACATCACTTATACCTAGTCATCACATTCGTCATGGAACATCCTCCAAGGATTTTATTCAAAATTCAGGAAGTTTCACTTCTCTCCCTATCTTATGATTTCATTATTAATTTGCTATTATCTATCTTTGTACATTGGGGCAATGTACATCTTAAGTGTGTGGGGGGGTTAACTATAGTATTATTTTAAAATACCTGAAGTATGTCTTGTCTTAAAGTAATTTCCTCATATTATGATTAGAATGAAATTTCCTTTGATTAATGATTTTTATTGATGTGTTTTGGATTAAGTCATAATTAATTGTGCATCGATGATTAAATTTGAAGGATACTAGAGAATCGAGCATGATAAGTCTATTTTTCAGAATTAAAATTTTTGCTAGGTTGTCTACCTAAATTTGAATATTACTTTGAAGTTTGAAATTTGCAAGGTTGACATCAAATACCAATAATTTTTGTGAGATTTTTGAGCCTTGTAGAGCATATATTCTTTTTCTTGCTCACTTTTTGATTATAAGCGTGTCAACATTGATTTGTTATTCTAGAACTTGCATCGATTATACATGTCGAGGCCACACCTTTGATTTGATATACAAAGATGATAAAGGCACCTAGGTTTTAACCCATTTACTCCACTAAAAGCCTACCTTCATAATTAACCCCTAGTGAACCCCTTTTTCCTAACAACCCCTTTTTTTGACTCACCCACTAATATTAACCCAAAACTCATCTTGTATTTGTTATCACCATTCCTTGACTACCTTTTTGTCGAGACTTGATTTTGAACAATTTCCTAACTATGTTCTATATTTTAGTTGTTAAAGTTCTTTCTTATTATTGACTTGATTTGTTCTTAAATATATATATAAATCGAAGTATATTTATTATTAGTTATGTGATTAAATGAGCTTATACGTTTAAATTCCAATTGTTGAAGAAGAAGCTCGTATTAGAGTATTACTATTAGTAGTACAAGTTTTCAAATGATGTAATTATTTATATTCAGTTCGTTGTTTCTGGTTAGGTAATTTGTCAAGTCAATCTTGATTCTAACCCTTTAATTCAGCCTTTATCCACACCTTTAACCCAAGCCTCGTTACAACCCTTTCAAAGACCTTTTGATTTGGGTATTATCTCATATTATAGTGGTGGAGATTTGATTTTCATGCAAGCCTATGGGATTAACTCTTCATGTTTGACTTTTGAGTGCTTAATTCTGAACCTTAAACACTTCGAGTGATTTGAGTGAATCTTTAGTGAGGATGTCAATTCTTATCAGTTTTGAATTAGAGGTAATTATTTAGATAAGGGGAAACACCTATGTTTTGTGCTCCAAATGTATGACTTAGAATTATGATGAAACACTATTGATGAATATTATGAATTGAGGGAAGTTTGTTTTAATTGTAAGTTGAGAATTTTGCTTGAGGACAAGCAAAAGCTTAACTGTGGGGGTATTTAATAAACCGTAATAGTAACATATTTTAAGCCTACATTTAGCATGCTTTTGGATGATTTAAGCCTTGAATTGTGTAATTTGGTGCTCTTAATCCTTTGTTTTCATGTTTTATACTCAAAAAAGCACCGAAGGATGAAAAGAATGAGAAACGGGCACAAAATGGAGTAAATGGGCCATATCACGAAATTAACACGGCCTGGGCCCAAGACCACATGGCCGTGCCTCTTTAATAGTCTCGAACACGGCCTAGCCACGATTCACACGGGCGTGTGCCATGGGCGTGTCCCTGACGTGAGAAAGAAGAGTTTCAGTCGGATTAGGGTACTTAGAGGCAAAGAAAGTCATTCCAAAAGCTTATATAAACACCCTAGAGGCCAACCTTCAGGGGGCGCCCAGCTAGGCCAAAGAGCTGAACCAGAGGGGTTAGAATTGTGGAATTTACTCAAAGAAAGCCAGTTGATTCACCTCAAGAAGCCTAAGTCATACTCAAGACGGAGGATCTCTCTTCAATTCCTTCAGGGGTTTTTAGAGTTTTTCTTATGTTTTGTTTTATCTTTTCTTTTGAGATGTATTCTTTTACGATTATGAACTAAACCCTCAGATACCTGAGGGGGATGAAACCTAAGATGAATCTTGTTATCGTTTGCTGAACTATATGATAAATACTTGATTTGTTCTTCATTATGTGTTCTTAATTCTTGTTTTGATATTTCTGGATATTGATTCAAGTGTGATATGCTTAGGTAGAGGAGCAAAAGTCCCTGCCTAAGAGTAGATCTAGCATAATTAAGCGGAGTTGATCTCATGCCTAGATATAGGGTGATGAGGTTTTGCCGGATTAGGGTGAAACCTAATATGGGAGTCCATAGATCGAGTTAATGCAATTCTAGAGGTTTTAATTAGAAAGAGATTTCAATTAATCAACCTAGGGTTAGACGTTAGTAGCCTCGACGGAGGTATTAACATAACTTAGGGAATCCTACGGATCAAGTCAAGTGAATAAATCGTCTGGTTCAGAGTTAGATAACAAGTGAAGTCTAGGTGGATTCTTCCTCGGGTATTGTCTAAATCAATTGGTTTTTCCCACAAGTATTTTCCCCAATTTCGTTCTCCTTGTCTTAGCATCTTTAGCTTAGTAGTTAGTTAGTTTTAGATTAAACAACAATTCCGTTAATTCTTAGACTAAATAATAGAAAGAAAGTTAGTATTAGTACTTCAGGTTCCTTTGGGTTCGACAATCCAGTCTTGCCACTAAGCTATACTACTGTTCGATAGGTACGCTTACCTTAATCGTTGTCATAGTTAGTTTCTAGGCTTGATCATTCTTTATATAAATTTTTAAGACTCTGACAGCACACATCAAGAACCATACCTTTATCACTTAGCAATTTTAGGCCTTTAATATTAAGATGTCTATACCTCAAATGCCATAGCTTCGAGTCATCATTTGCACTTGCAGCAAGAACAAAGTTCTCTATGTTTGAAACATCCAACGGAAACATCTTGTTTAGAGTCATATGGACATGGACTTGTTTGCCTGACTTTTTGTTTTTGATGATACATACATCATCATCAAATATGATAGAATATCTACTATCCATTAGTTGTCCAACACTCAATAAATTGTATCCTAAATTAGGAACAAATTGAACATTGTCCAAATTTTTTCCTTCTCCATGGCTAGTAAAAAAGTCCACCGTGCCTTTTCCTTCAACTTGCATTTCCCTTTTGTTCCTAAGCTGCATCTTTGTCTTTTGTGACTCATCAAGCACCTTGAACAAGGATTTTGTGCTTGCCATATGATTCGAACAGCCACTATCCACAAACCAGTAAATCACTTGGCTTATGGTTAGCATCAATGTAATAACCCAATTACGACCTGAATCTGAATGGTGGTTTCGGGACCATGAACCCAAATTTGAGAGATGTTTTACTTATTATTTTAATTCTAATGTTGCGTGATTGAGCATACGTTATAACATCGTAGATTAATTCGAATGTTAAATAGATTAATTAAGGTGAAGGATTAAAATGGAATAAGCATGAAAGATAACTATTATAGAATTGGAAGGACATAATTAAATGATTCTCTTGCATGTAGGTACTTGCATGGTAATTTGTCCTAAAATGAAGTGTGTGGACGGCATAATGATGGCTTTATGTTTTTTTTATTTGATGTAGTAAGTGGGGTGATGTCATCATAATTTATATGATTAAAATAAGTAAAACACAAAAAGATGATAGAAAAATTCATCTTTCTTCTTTTATTCTTCATCCTGCCGAATTTCAACAAGGGAAAAATGGGGAAAAATTTGGCTCTTCATTTCGGTCATTGCATGCTTCTTTGAGGTTAGTAATTGAGTTTGATTTCTAGCAATCTATACATTTTTGAGTTAGTTATCCTACATACTATCCAGCCCATGTAAGAATTTTAGTGTATAAAGCATAATAGAGAATCGGCCATGGATGGAAAATCTTGCTTTGTTGAGCTTGATGGTGAAATGGCGTGCATGTGTATGAAGTTATTATGTATTGGATAGAAATTTTGAATGAATAGAGTAAGAGGACTTAAATTGTGAAAACTCAAAAGGGAGGGCGTAGAATGCTAAATAAGAGAATAGTATGGACTTGTAGGAAGCTAAGAGAAATTCGGTTCCTAAGGGTTAAACTCAAATTTTATATGTTTGGTATTTTTAAACAATTAGGTTGATTGAATTTGTATACTATAATATGCCTAAGAAAATTTGGTGGCAAGTGTATTAATTTTCCCCATTGCCGAAGGTAATAATGGAAATTGTATAAGTTGACAGATTATAAGTGGTTTCTTGATGAGTTAAAATTAATTGTATGAAATGTGTATTTTTAAAATAGTGATACTTTTAGATACAAGATGTATTAAATTGAGATATGATATATCCAAAGGAAATTGTTGGTGACTTGATAATGTTTAAGCCGAGTATATATATAGTCATGGGAGATTAAATCATAAAGTATACATGTATGTATGAGTTTATAGGTGAAGTCATGGACATGTTTCGAATGAGTAACAATTCTTGTATTAATGGTTTAAGGTGTGGAATATCAAGGATGAATTGATAATTTGTCTTTTATTTGTTTATGGCTAAATCGAATAGAATTGTATTGAATGAGTTCAAATTATATTTGCTTAGATCAAGTTTCTAAGGAAAAAGGGGTGGATAAAGGAAAAGCTAGATTGAACGAGTGATCGAGAAGTAATATCCATTCCATTCGAGGTAAGATTTATGCAATTTGGGTTAAATTGAATCTATTTTATAGATTAGATCATTATTTATAAGAGAAAGTAGGTATGTCAATTTTTCATTGTGGATTGCTTTGACTTTGTTTGTTCAAATTGATTGAATATGGGGTTGTGTATAATTTGGAGATGATTGCATAAATAGGACACCTTGATATTGATAATGTAATATACGTATGTGAGAGATTAAGTTGGAAAATGATAGATTCTTTTTTATGCATTGGTCGATTTGATACATGCTAAGGGCCTGGCCGAATGGGTGATAATATGAGATAGAAATTATCAATGGTGTATGATGATGTATGTTGTTACATGATATGCGTTAGATTGATTTCCATTTATATATGTATAGGCTTGATCCCTCTTTTTGAGTTAGTTTTGAGTTGATGTATATAAATGCCATGTGAATATGGCTCATAGTTTAATTTTGATTGAACTTGAATCACTTATATGTTAGACAATGCATGTTTTGGTATCTTTAGTCTCTAATAAGGTATGTTGGTATTTATGTTTAAGTGTGATTAATATTTTATAATGATTTGAAGTCTATATTATGAGATGATTCGATCATGCATTTTGTATGTGGTAACTAAATTGTTACATTAATGAGCAAGTAAAAATATAATTGTGGTAATGTGTATGAGATTAAAGCTTTTATCCTCAAGGTCTTGTAATTGAAGCTAGATGGCAAGACTACTACTGTATACCTATTCATCTAGGAGAGGTAAATTTACCAAATGAATAGTGATCGTCCCATTGATTGAATTTGTTTAGTTATGTTTAATGACATTAGTTGATATGAATATATATACTTATTTATACATAGAATAGTAGAGAATGTTTTGGAAATTGTTCATAATAAGAACGTATTACGATTTCTTTTGGTTTTAGGTTCTTGTGGTGTATTGTAATGCCCGTAGACCTAATCCGGGGTCGATTACGAGGTATGGGTGTTACAATCAATACAAGCCATAAAAAGCTTGTTTTCCTCATCATTTTCTGCTGCAAAGTTAATTTTTTGATCATTATACTAGCAATCAGCTTTTATATGCCCATATCTGTTGTAATGATAACATTTTATGCCATATTTTATGTTACATTGCTCATTGTATTGCCTTTGTCCATCATTCTTTCTTCTTCCTCTACCATAACTACGACCATGACCATCACAAAATCCTCCTCTTCCTCGATCATTGTTTGTTGAACGGTCATTATCGTCTTGATTTGTGAATGTCTCCTTCACTTGAAATGCTCGTTCTTTGCTTTTACTGATCAGTTGATTCTTGCCTCATGAGATTGAAGAGACCCCATCAGTTCATCAATGGAGAGAACTGATAGATCTTTGGATTCTTCTATAGCAGCCACAACATGATCAAATTTTGTCGTCAAGCTTCGCAAAACTTTCGCTACAATTATCTCGTTTGAAATTTTTTCGTCGTAAGAGCGCAATTGGCCGACTATTGTCTTATTTGTGACCAAAAATCAGCAATTGATTCACCATTCATCATCATCAAGGTTTCAAAATCACGTCGTAGTGATTGCAATTTCACCACTATAACCTTTGAATCACCTTGATACTCTTTCTACAAAATTGATCATGCTTCATTCGACATAGTTGCTGCAGTAATTCGTGAGAAAATAGAGTCATGAACCGCTTGCTGGATAATGAACAGTGCCTTAGCATCGTTTTTCTTTGTTTCTTTCAATCTCTTTTCTTCTTCTTCATCAAGTTCAAGTATTCAGCTAACCCGTACTTGACCAAGTCCCATAGCTCTGGTGATCTGAGCAATGTCTTCACCTTGATGCTCCACCATTCATACTTCTCACCATTGAAAATGGTATGAGTGGTTGAGAGGAAGAAAAACTAGCTGATGCCATTCTAAGAACACACACTCTCTTCTCTCGTGTTTCCCAAAGACCCCAAAAAGGTGTTTCTCTCAAATACCCAATGGACCCAAACCTAACTTTCACTCAATTGCCTAAAAGATCAAACCTTGCTTCGATGCCAAATTTGTTGAAGAATGAAACGTGAAAGAGACAATTACAATATGCATCAAAGTTGTTCTACTATTGATGAACACTGAATTGATTAAAAACAAAGCATATATGCCCATATTTATAGGCTTATAAAAAAACTACCTTAACACCAAAATACCTATCAACTTAAACTGAAAATAAAATCTGAAAATAAATTCTAAACTGACAAATATTCTACCAAGATACTTGGTCAACAACCCACTACTTTGAATTAATTCTCAACACAATGTAGATTTCTATCAAGCTATTGAACCATTAGGATTCCTTTTGATATTGAACAACCATTCACATCCGATAGGCTTCCTCCTTAGAGGAAGCACTTACAGAGCCCAAGTACTATTCTTGAAAAGGGCATCTAATTCCTCCTCCACAGCTTCCTGCCAAGCTGGATGCTTCATGGCCTCATGCACATTCACATGTTCAACTTCCTCGTGTGTAGCAACAATATAGATCTTGGTCTTAAAAACACCAGTCTTGGCTCTTGTAATCATAAGATGCTGATTGCTATAATTGGATGACCAAAGATTACAAGATTTTAAAATAGTAAGATAACTCTTTAATATTTAAGATCAATTCTCAATTAAATTTTGGTGAAGAAAGGATAGTTGATAATGACCTAGAGATCATGCATCTAATATGTTTCAGCAGTAATAATACCATAAAAAGTTTTAAAAAAAAATTGATTAAATCTAAGTGATTGTGCAAAATAACGAATGGTTAATGAAAAATTATGAAAGTTGTCCCACTTGTTCTACTCCATTCCAAAAGTGAATGGAGTAGTACATGGTAATTTTACAAATAGAAGTGTAGTCATGGTTATGGTCCTAACCATAGATTTGATCATGGACGTCATAGTTGCTATTATTATGGAGTTAACAATTATTTCAATCAACAAAAGAATAAGAATAGTGAAAAGAAAGAGAAAAGTAGTCTAACAAATCTTTCAACAATCGCTAAAATTTTTACTATTAATATAATATGAATATGCATCGGTCACATATCTATCATATACCATAGTATTTTGTAAATTTTTATCAAACCTTCGTTAAAAAAAATGTTGAAACCAATTTCACAATCATAATGATAATGTAGAGGTCAATTTATATCATCACAAAACAAAAATTAATTATCATCTCTTGAATGTCTTTAATTAAGACTAATTACGCTCCTAACAGTCAGATATTTAAAATAATCAAATAATAAAAGAAAATATATTTAAATAATAATTTTTAACGCATTATTTTCAAGAAACTATTACAAATATCATCTCAAGTAAATTTTTTTCCTGGATCCGCAGATTTTCTTTCAACACAATCATCCTTCGTCATATAAACAAATTAACTTTTTTTCACTTTCCATTTGTCTAATACCCTTTTTATAGAACAATAATTAGATTGAAATTTCGAGATGACAGGGTTAAACAGGTATCTATTATTTTATTGATTCCATTCATTTTCCACTAAAACTTATCATATGGTCCAATTAAAAACAGGCCAACCACGTGGATCTCGTCAGCAATTGATTTCATTCATTTAATAAAACCACAATGCGTATATTCTCGATGGCAGATGAAAACGGTAGTGAGATTTTCAATTTTGGCGGTACTGGGTATAGCCGTGACTCGTGAGTATTAAAAAAAAAAAAAAAATCAAAACTGTGATGAGGAGTGTTTGATAATATTGCAAGATAAATTTGTCATTTAGGAAGTATTCAAATTGATTTTTGATTTGGTGTGTAAATCAATTTTAGTTAAACATTTCTTTGAATTATATTATAGTTTATTTCACATCAATAGCTAACGATGATATTTTAGAACATGGGGTTTCGATTTTTCAACATCTTTTATATAATTATTTATTAATCGTTGGATTCATCAACAAAAGTAAGAAGACTTTTAATGGAGATTGTAATCAGCTAATTTTGTCTCCCCCACAAAACAAATATAAAAAAATCCAAAAAAAGTCCAAAATAAAATTAACAGTCCAATTATAAGCCCAATAAAAAAGTCCAACGTTAGCGACCAACGGCCGCCACGGTGGTCTGGCGCCGGAACCCTAGGCCGGATCTCGGAGGGTGAGAGGGAGTTGAGAGCATTTTGCTTTGTTTTTTTTTTTTTTTTTAGAATGGGAAAGAATGAAAAGTTTTAAAAAATTTTGACTTAAATAAGCCGACTAAATGGCGTCGTTTAGGGCTGGTCACCATAGTCTTAAAACAACGTTGTTTTGTCTTAGGATCAGCGCATTGACCTCGCTCAAAGGATCCGCACTTTTTGGACGAATGGGTTATATAACTTTTTAGTCCTTCCGCTTTTTCAGCCTGCTTCAATTTAATACCTTTATGTTTTTTTTTTTAATTTTATCACTAAATTTTACTTTGTTTTTATTTTGGTCCTCCGACCCTTTGACCCCTTGAAACGGTGCTTTTAAAAAGGGGGCTGGGAATTCCCAGTTGGTCCCCGCCCTTTTACATGTGTTATATTTTGGTCCCTCATTTAGGGATAATTCCCTATTCGACCCATATTCTTTCTCGCATGTTACATTTTAGTTTTTATTAACCTATTTATGTGTTCCATTGCGATTTATACCCTCAATTTTGTTTAAATTTTGATTTAGTCCCCCATTTTAAACCACTTATATTGATTTATTTATTATTTCTTTACTCTTTCTTATATTAAAAAATTATTGTTTGCATTTCGTCTTTTTTGTACATGTTTGCCTATTTACCATTATTGTCATTATTATTAGTTCTTATTTTTGTTGTTTTACCACCTTTTTTTTTGTTGCTTTTGACACTTTCACATTATTTAATTTAGCATCTTCACTTTATTTTTATTTTGAATTATGTTATTCATTTCCATTATCTAATTTGGTATTACTACTATATTCCTATTATTATCATTATAGTCATATTATTCATTGCATATTATTAATATCATTACTACCATGTCTTTTATAATATTATTTGGACTTCTATAGCAACTTCATTTTTAATCAACATTCCATTATACTTCCATGCTGTTTTATTTTTGTTATAACTATGCCATGAATCATGTTTAAATTTGTTCATTTTTTACAATATATCCAAATAAATTAATATATATACCGTTTTGAGTGTTACATTAATTTTTAATCGATGCATAAAAAAAGAAATTTTTAAAATCAAGGCAAATGTATCGTATTTGGGGATTCGAGAAGTCGTGCCTTAACTTACGAGGTCTGACCTTCTCTTTGAACCTAAATAGTCGAACATCCATTTCAAAATTAAATCACGTGAGATTTAAATAATAATTAAATAAAAAGCAAACTTATTTTTGAGAATTCGAGATGTCATGTCTTAACTTGTGGGATATGAACTTTTTGTTACCTCGAGATAAGAAAGCCTTTTCATACATTTTGACCTATTTAAGGGACTTTACTGAAATATATACATTAATACGAAGAGGGATCGAGTTTTTTAACTCTTTTCAAATTTCTAATTTTTGACACTAAAGACATCAAGTAATCAATTAGGTACCAATTTTGGGCATAGCGAGGCCTTCCTCGTACGTAACCGACTCCCGAACTCGTTTCTAAACTTTGTAGAGCAAAAATCGTCGTTTTAAATCAAACATTTTATTAAAACGATCAAATTACGAGGTGCTCCAATCACACCACATAAAAATGATTGATGGCGACTCCCATTTTTCATTTTTTAAAATAAAAGTTGATTTCAAAAAAAATAGTTCCAACGTATATATTTTAAGTTTCGTGTACAAAAATGTCATACAAGCCTTTATTTTATTTTATTGATTCCATCATTTTCCGCTAAAGCCGATCATATGTTCCAATTAAAAAAAGACCCACCACATGGATCTCGAGAGTAATAGATTTCATTAATTTAATCAAAACCAAATCTGTGATGACAGGTGAATGATAACATTGCAAGATAAATTTGTCATTTTGGAAGTACTCAAATTGATTTTTGATTTCGTGTGTAAATCAAATTTGATAAACTTTTGTTTGAATTATATTATAGTTTATTAGTTGATTCCATAGATATTGATGATATTTTATAATATTACATATGTCTAAAATCCAACAAACAATAGTAATTAATTGCTGGATTGGTAAATAAAAGTAGGAAGACGAGGAGATTATTTATTGTCTAAAATCAAATAAACAATAGTAATTAATTGCTGGATTGGTAAACAAAAGTAGGAAGACGAGGAGATATTTGAACTTCTAATGGAGTTAGTTTAGGACTCGTTAATCCTGGACCTTCACGCATATCAACTACTTCGTTTACTAGGGTTTCAATCTCGAACCAATGCAACACATTAGCTAATGTAAGTTCCAAAATCTTGAGCGCAAACAAAACCCCAGGGCACATTCTTCTACCACTGCTAAATGGAATAAGTTCAAAATCATGTCCCTTTACATCAATGTCTTTATGGATAGTCATAAATCTTTCTGGTCGAAATTTTAAAGGATCTTCCCATATTTGTGAATCACGTTGTATCTTTTGAAGATTGAGAATAAGCCAAGTGCCAGCTGAAACATCGTATCCATGAACTGAGCAATTTTCCATGGCTTCATGGATTACACCGAGTGGAGCAGCAGGATAGAGTCGTAGTGTTTCTTTAATGACAGATTGAAGGTACACTAAGTTTTTAGTATCTGATTCTGTAACAAAAAGTCTATCTTTACCAACATGGATGTCTAGTTCTTGCTTGACCTTGTTCAATGCATCGCGATTATTGAGTAATAAAGACAAAGTCCATGTCATTGTAATTGATGTGGTATCTTCCGCAGCTAAGATAAGTGCCTATTAAATCATTTACCGTAAAACTATTAATATCACATTGAAATTGTAAAACTATTAATATCACATTGAAATTGGTGTTCAGGTTTAAATCATTTACAGTAAAACTATTAATATCATATTGAAATTGGTATTCAGGTGAATCACGAAAATAAATATCAAACAAATAAAGGATCTGATTAAGAAATGTACGTACGAGACTGACGGCTTTGTTGATGGTATCGGCATCGTGCTCCTCAGCATCACGAAGAATAGATAGCATCACTCCCATGAAATCTTCCTCACTGTTTGCCTCATTTTCAGCTCTCTTTTCTTTGTGCTCTCTTAGCCATTCCTCCACAACTTGGTCCAATTCTTTAGCTACCTTCTTCATAAGCTTTTTGTCGCCACCAACGTCCAACCATCTCAGGTACGGTAAGGCATCCGATACCACGAACTTTCCAGTTAGTTCAAACAAGTCGTCCAACGACTTCTTCCATTTCACGGTTTCATCTCCTTCGTATGAATTCGGTATTCGCTTCCCTACAACAATCCTTAGTATTACGTTAAGAGTAACATCTCTGAACCATCTCTTCATCTCCACCATTACTTTGCCACAGTTACTACTTTTCTTCTTGTTCCACAGCTGGTATAATTGTTGCAGTGATGTCTTCACCTCGGATTCCCGCACAGGTTTAAGCAATTCGAGTCGGTGATTTGAGAGGAGCTCAATAGTGGCAAATTTGCGCACTTGACGCCAATAAGGTCCATACGGTGCAAAGGCTATCATGGCACAGTTGTAACCCAAAATTTCCGAGCTTGCAAGTTTTGGACGAGTGGCAAACGCTTTATCGTTTATGGTGAGACATTCTTTAGCTATCTCCCAATTGCTCACCACCAAAGCTCTATTTACACCCAACCTGATGCTGAAGATTCCTCCATATTTGTCTGCCAAGTTACCCAAGCTTATATGAGGTGGTTGTGGCCCTCCTAAGAGGCGGAGATGGCCAATAATAGGCCATGCTCCACCAGCTTCTGGTGCTGTTTTCTTCGAATATGTGTTTCTTCTTGAGATCCATAGAAAAGAGAAAAGAAATAGTAGCGGAAAACCAATTATTGCCGCAGTTGAAGTTAGTGTGACTGAATCGAAAAAATCCATTGCCAATTCCCACTTTAATCTCAAGCAATGAGTAGCAGAGATGAGGGGGTTGGGATTTATAGGGTTAAGGATGGGACCACAGCACGTACCATTTATTTGGTGTAATTATTTTAAATAAATATTTATTATTGCTAAGTAAAAAAAAAATTATTAGGTGTTTTTGATACAAATTATAAATGTCCGTAAAAGGCAAAAGCAAAATAATCTTAGTTACCATGCATGCATGTATGATATGTATATTGTCGAAACTATTTTTTTCAAAAAATGGGGTCAATTTTAAAAACGAAAATGGAGTCGCCATTGATCTTTTTTTGAAGTGTGATCGGGTCATCTTGAGATTGATCGTTAAAACATTTTAATTTATTAAAATGATGACTTTGGACTATGAAATTCGAGAAAACGGGTTCGGGAGTCGGTTACGTACGAGGAAGGATTAGCACCCTCGTAATACCCAAAATTGGTACCGAATTGATTTATTAACGTCTTAATATCGAAAAAAATTGAAAAGATTTTAAAATACGATCCTCTTTGTTTAAAGAAAAACTTGGATGAATTAAATTGAATGCGAAGACCCGCTTATTTCGAAGAAGTAAAATGTCATGCCCAGTGAGTTAGGATACGGCATTTTAAATCCTCGAAACTAAGCTTGTCTTTTGACTTTTAAAACTTATACATTTAAATTTGAGAAGGATATTCGGTTGTTTGGGTCAAATGAAAGATTGGAACCCAGTAAGTTATGGCACAATTTCTCAAAATTCCAAATACAGAATATTGCCTTTATTTTTAGAAATCCTTACCTCAAGATAACAAAATGTCACATCCAGTGATTTAGGACACAACAATTTTGAATTCTCGAGAATAAGTTTTTATTTAACTTTTATGCTTTGATTTTAAAAAGAAAATAATAGGTTCTTTAGACTCGATGAGAAAAATCGAAACTCAGTGAGTTAGGGTACAATTTCTTTCGAACCTTAGAATGCGGAGTATGTTCTTATTTCAAAACAAAAATCTCATACTCGAGTATAACTAAACATGAAAATCTCATATTTAAAGAACAATTATGCGACATAAATTTAATAAATTAATAAAGCATAAGGATCATGATAATAAAAAGTAACAAACATGCATGCCATAACAACATTACTAAAAAATATTAGTGATGATAACAATTTTAACAACCAAACAAATAATAATGATAATAAAAAAACACAATAAGCCAAAAACATAAACCTATTTTGTAATGACCCGAATTTTACGGTTATAGAAAAGTGTATTTTCGGGTCTATGTTGCTAAAAAATGGATATGTAAATATTTATTAAAAATATTTACGAAGTTAAGTGAATGGTCAATTAAAGTTTAATGAAGTGAATTAGCTTAAATTAAGGATAATTAGAAAAAAAGGATTAAATTGAATGAAGTGTAAAAGTTTAGTTGTAAATTAAAAGAAAATAAAAAGGACCAAAATGACAATTAAGCCAATTTCTATAGATGTGGCGGCAAACTTAGATAAAATCTAAGATTTTTATTGGATTTTTTTTATGTTTAAGGTTTTAAATTAATTATATTAATTATTATTAAACAAATAAAAGAAAGACAAGTGTATGGTAAAAATAAAATACATGTGTAATAAATATTGTACATACATTTGTAATACATGTATGCATTTACTAATTATTTAAGTAAATATTAATGTATTTATTATTATTAAATTGATATTATGTGATGAATAAATTAAATTAAGACAAATGTATGGTGCATATGGTAAAATGTGTGATACTAATATACATACATTTGTAAAATACATGTATAATTACTTATTATATAAGTATATTATTAAATTATATATTATTATTAAGTAAAAGATATTTATATA
Organism: Gossypium bickii; assembly: GCA_025503065.1. Lineage (NCBI taxonomy): Eukaryota > Viridiplantae > Streptophyta > Magnoliopsida > Malvales > Malvaceae > Gossypium > Gossypium bickii. Next base: position 130,805,765 of record CP106714.1, on the reverse strand, counting down.
ATAAATAGATTAGAGAAAAACAAGTGTGATAGTATAAATGGATACAAATGTTAAAAGAATATTTGTTATTAAATAGATTTTTATAATAGATATTTATTAAGTTATTATATTATATATATATCTATTGGTCTAATGAAATAAAGAAAGAAAAGAATAGAAATAGAAACAGAAAGCCAAACCAAATAGAGAGCAGGGGAAGGAAAGAAAGAAAAAGAGAAAAGAAAGAAGAAAAGGGAAAATTGAAAGTTTGAAGCTTGGAAGTTTAATAAGTAAGTCAATTTAGTCATTTTTACTTAATTTTGATGTTTTAGAAGCTTTGGAACAAGGTTTGGTTTTGATGAAGTTAAGTTGATATTTTGAAAGATAGTTAATTATTAGACATTGTTCATGTTGAATAAAATGATGGATTAAGGGTTAAATTGATAGAAATTCAAATTAAGAATGAAATAAGGATTGAATTGTAAAGTAATTCATAAGTTTTGAATAGTAGGGACTAAATTGAAATAATTTCAAAATTATGGTTTAATGCTGAAATTAGAAAGTTGAATTGAGTTTAAAGTGGAAATTGGATAGAAATATTAAGTTAAATGTGAAGAATAAAAGTTAGTCTCGATTTAGGGACTAAGTTGGAATTAAGGCAAAAGTTGGATAGAAATTGAAATATTCAATATGAAAATTGAAAGGTAGTGTATTGATAATATTTAATTAATTTTCGTAGCTAGCGTTATGCCGGAAAATCTCGGCTAAGCGAGGAAAAGACAAAGTCGACGAAGGATAGCTCGAAAGTTACGGTTTGTATTTCTATAATCCGAACCTAGTTATTAATTATTATATTTTATTTCAATGCCTTTAGTGAATGTTGAAGTGAGAATTATTGTGTTTGATAATGGAAGAGGGTTGATTTGGTATGTTATGAATTTATTGAATAAATATTGAATTGAATTATATATATATTATAAATATATACATATGTGTGTGAATGTGATATTGTGCAATTATGATAATTGAATTTTGGGTAAATGTTATGACAAATAATTAAGATGTGAATTATTTGTATTACTATAACTCAATCTATTTATTAAATGTTATATTGAATTTGTAATCATGGGACATTTAAGGTAAGGTAAGTAATAATATTTGAAATTAAGTAAGAATATGTGTGAATATTGAATTATATGTGAATTGATATAATAGATGTTTTGAATTGATCAAGTATTTGAAATTGTTGGGGAAATGAATTCGAAATTGAAAAAGTAAAATAATACCCTATTAACTTGTCGGACTAGATTGGATACAAATGGCATGCCATTGGATTTGTGATGTGATGAGGAGATTTGTAGCTCGGCCGAGAAGATGATTCTGTTATATATGCTTTGGTTTATCCGAAGAGACATTTAATGCCTTACTGGTGTGTTTGGGAGCTTATATAATACTGGTGTGTTTGGGAGGTTATATTATACTGGTGTGTTTGGGAGGATTTCATTATTCTGGTGTGTTGAGGTTGGATATTCTGGTGTGTTTAGGTTGAATATTCTGGTGTGTTTGGGTGGAATCCGTGTATCCGTCTGAGTCCGAGTCATCTGGATTGATACTGAATGAAGAATTGAAATGTGGACTGAAACACATGAATCGTATTATACAGTGAAAGCTATCTGGGATAGCAAGTTGATTTGATATGAATGGTAATGACTGTTATTGAAATGGATATGTACAGAACACTGATTGAAAAGTGAATAGTTGAATATAGTTTATTGATATTAAACAGTGAATTAAAGTATGATTGAGACAAATGAATTATGTAGCTCTGGATTGGATAAAAGTGAATATTATAATTGTTAATGACTTGTAAATCGTGGAAAACTATGTAGGTTAGTAAGTGAAAAGAATGAAATAAATTACAATAAATTTATCTATGAATTAAATAATTGAATAGTTATGATTGTTATATGATTTTAAGTGTTTGTTATATTTTTATTTTATTAAGTGTTTGGATTATAGAAATACCACTGAGTATACCCATACTCAGCGTATGGATTATTTTCGTGCGCAGGTTAAGTTAAAGTGAGAATGTCGAATCAGCATCCCAGGCCGATCCCGAATTCAACGAGGTAAAGCGTGTTAATTGTTGATAATGGCATGTACCTAGGGTGTCTTATGTGTGTCATTTTGAATGGTGAATGTAAAAATGAAATAAGTAGATTCAGATTTTGGTAATGGTATATAATAGGACTTGACTAATTTAGTATGAATTTGATTTATTTGATAATATTTGATAAGTAATTAGAATTGAGTATTGGATAATATCTAAAATGTGTAAATTTAGCAAGTTTTGAGCATATTTAAATGTTTAGATTGGTTGAACATAGATATTTTATGTACATTGTCCGATAGGTTCAGTAATGCTCCGTAACCCTGTTCCAGTTAGGGTTTGGGGTTAGGGGGTGTTACATATTTAAAAGTTCAAGAAGAAAAATAAAAATATAAAAAAATATAAAAAATAAAAAATATATATACATATATATATAAATAAGATAACAAACAAATAATGAGATAAATAAATAAATAAGTGAGTAAATGAAACAAATATATGATATTAGATTAAGTATTTTTATAAGTAAAATAATAAAAATAAATTAATTAATAAAACTAATATAGAATTTAGGTAAAATAATGAAAATATCAATAATAATATGTTAATAATAATAACAAAAATAAATATTCCATATTAAAAATATTAATTTAATATAATAATAATAGTAAGAATAATAGTATTAATATTTAAAATTAATGGCAATAGTAATAATAATAATAATATTAATATTAATAATGATATTAAAATTAATAATAATAACAATATAATTGCAAAAATAAACAAAGAAGGGCTAAATTGGAATCAGAATAAAATTAGGGGGTTAAAATCGCAATAAAATGAAAGATAAAATCGAAAGAGGACTAAAAATTAGAGCGCTTAAAGAAAGAGGGGTCATCGGGGAATTTATTCCCTTTCCCAAAACGGCGCCGTTTGTTGCGAGATTAAAGTGGAACAAAAATGAAATTGTAGGGGCAAATTTGAAAAATAAAAAGAAACTGAATTAAAACAAATGAAAATGCGGAAGGTCCTGACGCGCAAATAGACTATAAGGTCTAAAACACGTGGACCCTAGCCAGTGCGGGCCGGGTCAGCCCGCTTCACCCTAAACGACGTCGTTTTGTGTACGAATACTCAAAGCCAAAACGGCACCGTTTTGGTACCGTTATTTAAATTAAAAAAAATCAGCTTTTTCCATTTTAAACTCCTTAAAAAAAATAGAAGAGAATCTCTCTCCCTCCCCCTTTCATCAACCAAGGGTTTCCTCACCCTTCCGCCACCCCGCCACCGCGGTCAGTGGCCGGCATCGTGCTAGCCGCGGTTTTTTAGCCCCTGTTTTAGGGAAAATGTGAAGGCCAAGCCTTCCCCACAAAAATAAAAAAAACGAAAGAAAAGGGCTCTTGACCCCTTTCGGATGCGATTTTGACGACGGGGTAGGGCCCTCCGACGGCGCAACTGGGGGGCGATTTTGGTAAGCCTCTCTTCCTTTCTTTTTTTGTATTTATTTTTTAAGAGCAAGAAAGAAAGAAAAAAATAATAATAAGGCACGAAAGATCGACGCACACCTTCTGTTTCAAACGTTCTCTGTTTCGTATTTTTTTCGTTGATTTCGGGTTAAAAAAAAAAGGGAGAACTACAATCATTTTTTGTTTGACTTTATAGCCGAAAAATGTAGAAAATAAAAAAATATACAATATTTTCTTTTTCTTTGCTGCTGTTCGTTTATTTGCTGTTGCTGTTTGTCTTTTTTCGTAGGTACGACCACCATACGGAGGAGGACGTGGCGGTACGGAGCTGTTGCGGGGCTGGAGGCATGGGTGTGGGGCTGTGGCGCAAGGCTATTTAGGGTTAGGGTTTTTTCCTATTTTCGATTTAGATAATGGGCTAGGTGTTTAGTATTTGGGCCGAAATTTTGGGCCTTAGGTTTAGTATTGGTTTGGGTTATCCAATTATAAATGAACTGTTAAAAATGGACTTTTATTTTATTTTATTATTTAGTTTTTAATCTGGTTAATTGCTTATGGGCCCGGGTGAAATAGGCATATTACATATATGTTTCCAAAATTTGCAATAGGCTAAGAATTAATGTGTTGTTGTTGGTATAATCATAATGATTACTCAAGCATTTACGGCAATATTCATATTTGAAATTAGAAGCCACAAAGTGATGTCTTATATTTTGATTTTTCCTCTTAACACAAAAATGCATTACAATGTGAAGAAAAAAAAGAAAGAGAGACATGTTGAATTAGGTTAATTATGTTGGGATTTGTGGGACCATAATAATTGATTATTTAAATAAATTCACCTAGGGCGTATTCACATGTTGGTAGGACCTCAACCTCTTAAAATAGAATATTTTTTATTTAATTTTTTTAAAATTTTTGGATTAATAAAAATAAAATGTTAAGATTTTGCGTAGGAAATCTGTTCCTTTGGTAAAGGTGCTATGGCGGAACCATGGATCGGAGGAAGCGACATGGGAGCCGGAGGATATTATGCGACAGCAATACCCTCAACTCTTCTGACGAGGTAAATTTCGAGATCGAAATTTATTTTAAAGGGGGTAGAACCGTAATATCCTGATTCTGTGGGTCTCTGCGTTTGGTATGTTGTATGGCTAAGTTAGTAGGTAAAGGCTTGAGGTGTGTATTGGGCTCGGGTTGGGCTTAAAACCTGGGTTAAACTGCTTATAAATAGTGTTAGTTTATAATTTAAGTAGGTACCTGTGTTTAGTAGCAAGCTGGGCTTATGGCCCAAAAATTTGAGGTGCTTTAGGTGAGCATTAAAGTGGCGTCACAAGGGGGGAGAATTGGGCCTAGTATGGCCGCTTGGAGCCCAAGGTTGTTGGGTCAAAATTTCGACACTGAGAAGGGGAGGGGTGGACGGCACATGAGCTACATTTTAGGAGCTTTATTTCTTTTTAATTTAGTAATTAAAAGTTGATAATTAAGAGGGAAGAGTTGGTTCAAAGTTGGCCTCTTCTAAAGATGAGATAGAGATTGGGTTATCAGGCAAGATAAGAGCTATCAGGAGGGAGAGAGTTGGCCGAAATTCCAACTCTGAGGTGTGTGCATGAGTTTTGTAGGCCAAGTATCCATATTTCTTTTCATGTTTTCTTCTTTTCCTCTTTCTTCCTCATCTTTTCTCCCTGGCCGAAATTCCTCTCTGTTCTCTTCTCATATTTTTCTCTCTTCTAGCCGAAATTCCCTAGCCTTCTTCTCTTCTCCAACATCCTTTTGAAAGCCGAAATCTTCTTGCTCATATTCTTTAGACGATCCACTACCATCTCTGGCTAACTAAATATCTAAAATAACATAAATAATAAATTTGTGGATTCATATTATAAAATTATTTTATTTAGTCCATTTACTTTTATTTTTAAAAATTTAGTCTTACTTTTTAGATATCAAATTTAGGCTAAACATTTACTATTACTAAAAATATTTTATTAAATTCAAGTTAATTATAACCTCTTTTTCTAGTTAAATGACTACCAAGTGAATATTTTTTGTTTAAAAATTTGAAATCGACAAAATTAACCAAAAAAAAAGTTTAAACAATATTAACAATTGGACTTGATTTTCAGATTTGAAGAGTAGAGGGACTAAATATTTAAACTTTATAATTTCGAATTTGTGAAGAGTACATAAACTTATAACATATTTTAAACTTTATACTACAAAACATTTATTATTAATATATTTATAATTGTAATAAATATTTATTATCAAGATATTAATATTGAATTTTTTCAATAATATATGAAATTATTTAAAATTATTATTTTCAAAATTTATTATTAAAATAAAATTAAAATATTAAATTATATTAATAATTTATTATATGATTAGATATAGATAATTAAATATGTATGTTTAATAATATTAAAAATTATAATATTTTATATTAATATTTTATTTATTTTAAATATATTTGAAAATAAAAATTTATTATTAATATAATAATATTAAGCTTGACTTAAAATTAATTTTTATATAAAAAAATTTATAATATTTTTGTCTGAAATTTTTGCCATAAGAGTGCAATTGGGACTATTGTCCTTGTTTGTGACAAAAAAATCAACAATTGATTCACCATTCTTCATCATCAAGGTTTCAAAATCACTGTCATAGTGATTGGAATTTCACCACTATAACCTTTGAATCACCTTGATACTCTTTTTGCAAAATTGACCATGCTTCATTTGAGAAAATAGAGTCATGAACCGTTTGTTAGATAATGAACAATGTCTTAGCATCGTTTTAATTGGTTTCTTTCAATCTCTTTTCTTCTTCTTCATCAAGTTCAAGTATGTCAGCGAACCGTACTCGACCAAGTCCCATAGCTCTTGTGATCTGAGCAATGTCTTCACCTTGGTGCTCCACCACTCATATTTCTCACCATTGAAAATGGGTATGAGTGGTTGAGAGGAAGAAAAACCAGCTGATGCCATTCTAGGAACACACACACTCTCTTCTCTCGTGTTTCCCAAATACCCAAAAAAGGTGTTTCTCTCAAATACCCAATGGACCCAAACCTAACTTTCACACAATTGCCTAAAAGATCGAACCTTGCTCCGATGCCAAATTTGTTGAAGAAGGAAACGTGAAAGAGACAATTACAATATGCATCAAAGTTGCTCTATTATTGATGAACACTAAATTGATTAAAAACAAAGCATAAATGCCTATATTTATAGGCTTACAAAAAAACTACCTTAACCCAAAAATAACTAGCAACTTAAACTGAAAATAAAATCTAATCCAACAAATATTCTACCAAGATACTAGGTCAACAACCCACTACTTTGAATTAATTCTCAACACAACCTAGATTTCTATCAAGCTATTGAACCATTGGGATTCCTTTTGATATTGAACAACCATTTACATCCGATAGACTTCCTCCTTAGAGGAAGCACTTACAGAGCCCAAGTACTATTCTTGAGAAGGGCATCTAATTCCTCCTTCACAGCTTCCTGCCAAGCTGGATGCTTCATCCCCTCATGTACATTCACATGTTCAACTTCCTCGTGTGAAGCAACAATATAGACCTTGGTCTTAAAAACATTAGTCTTGGCTCTTGTAATCATAAGGTGCCGATTGCTATAATTGGATGACCAAAGATTACAAGATTTTAAAATAGTGAGTGAATATAACTCTTTAATATTTAAGATCAATTCTCAATTAAATTTTGGTGAAGAAAGGATAGTTGATAATGACCTAGAGATCATGCATCTAATATGTTTCAGCAGTAATAATACCATAAAAAGTTATAAAAAAAAAAATCTGATTAAATCTAAATGATTGTGTAAAATAACGAATGGTTAATGAAAAATTATGAAAGTTGTCCCACTTGTTCTACTCCATTCCAAAAGTGAATGGAGTAATACATGGTAATTTTACAAATAGAAGTGTAGTCATGGTCATGGTCCTAACCATAGATTTGATCATGGACGTAATAGTTACTATTATTATGGAGTTAACAATTATTTCGATAAGCAAAAGAATAAGAATTGTGAAAAGAAAGAGAAAAATAGTCTAACTAATCTTTCAACAATCGCTAAAATTTTCACTATTAATAAAATATGAATATGCATCGGTCACATATCTATCATATACCATAGCATTTTGTAAAATTTTATCAAACTTTCGTTAAAAAAATAAAATGTTGAAACCAATTTCACAATCATAATGATAATTATGATATTTTATAATATTACATATGCCTAAAATCCAACAAACAATAGTAATTAATTGCTGGATTGGTAAATAAAAGTAGGAAGACAAGGAGATTATTTATTAAATATAGATCTAAATTCAAACAAACAATAGTAATTAATTGCTGGATTGGTAAACATAAGTAGGAAGACGAGGAGATATTTGAACTTCTAAGGGAGTTAGTTTAGGACTCGTTATTCCTGGACCTTCACGCATATCAACTACTTCGTTTACTAGAGTTTCAATCTCGAACCAATGCAACACATTAGCTAATGTAAGTTCCAGAACCTTGAGCGCAAACAAAACTCCAGGGCACATTCTTCTACCACTGCCAAATGGAATAAGTTCAAAATCATGTCCCTTTACATCAATATCTTTATGGGTAGTCATAAATCTTTCTGGTCGAAATTTTGAAGGATCTTCCCATATTTGTGAATCACGTTGTATCTTTTGAAGATTGAAAATAAGCCAAGTGCCAGCTGAAACATCGTATCCATGAACTGAGCAATTTTCCATGGCTTCATCGATTACACCGAGTGGAGCAGCAGGATAGAGTCGTAGTGTTTCTTTAATGACAGATTGAAGGTACACTAAGTTTTTAGTATCTGATTCTGTAACAAAAAGTCTATCTTTACCAACATGGATGTCTAGTTCTTGTTTGACCTTGTTCAATGCATCACGATTATTGAGTAATAAAGATAAAGTCCATGTCATTGTAATTGATGTGGTATCTTCCGCACCTAAGATAAGTACCTATTAAACCATTTACCATAAAACTATAAATATCAGATTGAAACCGGTGTTCAGGTTTAAATCATTTACCGTAAAACTATTAATATCATATTGAAATTGGTATTCAGGTGAAAGGCGAATATAAATATCAAACAAATATAGGATTTGATTAAGAAATGTACGTACGAGACTGACGGCTTTGTTGATGGTATCGGCATCGTGCTCCTCAGCATCACGAAGAATAGATAGCATCACTCCCATGAAATCTTCCTCACAGTTTGCCTCATTTTCAGCTCTCTTTTCTTTGTGCTCTCGTAGCCATTCCTCCACAACTTGGTCCAATTCTTTGGCTACCTTCTTCATAAGCTTTTTCCCGCCACCAACGTCCAACCATCTCAGATACGGTAAGGCATCCGATACCACGAACTTTCCAGTTAGTTCAAACAAGTCGTCCAACGACTTCTTCCATTTCACGGTTTCATCTCCGTCGTATGAATTCGGTATTCGCTTCCCTACAACAATCCTTAGTATCACGTTAAGAGTAACATCTCTGAACCATCTCTTCATCTCCACCATTACTTTGCCACAGTTACTACTTTTCTTCTTGTTCCACAGCTGGTATAATTGTTGCAGTGATGCCTTCACCTCGGATTCCCGCACAGGTTTAAGCAATTCGAGTCGGTGATTTGAGAGGAGCTCAATAGTGGCGAATTTGCGCACTTGACGCCAATAAGGTCCATACGGTGCAAAGACTATCATGGCACAGTTGTAACCCAAAATTTCCCAGCTTGCAAGCTTTGGACGAGTGGCAAACGCTTTATCGTTTATGGTGAGACATTCTTTAGCTATCTCCCAATTGCTCACCACCAAAGCTCTATTTACACCCAACCTGATGCTGAAGATTCCTCCATATTTGTCTGCCAAGTTACCCAAGCTTATATGAGGTGGTTGTGGCCCTCCTAAGAGGCGGAGATGGCCAATAATAGGCCATGCTCCACCAGCTTCTGGTGCTGTTTTCTTCGAATATGTGTTTCTTCTTGAGATCCACAGAAAAGAGAAAAGAAATAGTAGCGGAAAACCAATTATTGCCACAGTTGAAGTTAGTGTGACTGAATGGAAAAAATCCATTGCCGGATTCCCACTTTAATCTGAAGCAATGAGTAGCAGAGATGAGAGGGTTGGGATTTATAGGGTTAAGGATGTGATCACAGCACGTACCATTTATTTGGTGTAATTATTTTAAATAAATATTTATTATTGCTAAGTAAAAAAAATTTATTAGGTGTTTTTGATACAAATTTATTAGGTGTTTTTGAAACACGAGAATTTTTGCAAACATGAAAATTTTTAAAACATGAAAATTTTTTAAAACACGAAAATTTTTAAAATACGAAATTTTTGATAAATTACATATTATCGTATTATATAGATTTTAAAAATGAAATCTTGATAATTTTTTCTTCTACAAAGATTTTTTATTTTTTTGAAATTTCTAATTTTAATATTTATAAATGTATTCTCGTTTAACATAAAATCAAAGAAGTTCACCCAACATAGCAGTGAAAACGATGATTTAATGCTAAACCAATTTGTTGTTTTTTTTTACAAAAATTGAATTTATTAAAAAATTAAATTTTGTAAATAAATTCACATAATAATATTTAAAAAAAACATAAAAATGTTAATATAATTGAAATAAGACACATTAACAATAAGTAAATAAAATAAAGGGTCAAGAATATACCAAAACCCAAAATTATGGGCTGCTGAAATCAACTCATTTCCCCCATTTGGGCTGTTGAAATAGGTTTAATATGGAATGGGCCTGCGCTGCTATTAGGCTGCTACTGGTAGCATGAATTGGGCTACCCTTTTTTTTTTCTTTTTCCTTCTATTTACGTGGTCTCCTTCTTCTTCTTTCTCAACTTTTTTTTTCTTTTTACACCAGCCTCCGTCAATATGCACCACCACATTTGGAGCTCCGATCAAGCGCCGTCTAACACCAAAACGAGGCACTCCTTCTCCTAGAACCAGGTAACCCGAAAATGGAGTTGTGTGAGTTTATTTTGATTTTTTTTTTTATTTGGGCATGTTGATGACAATGAAGTTGGGAGCAATTGGTTGAGCGGTTGAATGGTAAGGCTTAGGGCCGTCTTTGGGTTTGGAAATGAGAGATTTTTTTGCTTCCTTTGATTGTTTGAGGGGTCCTTTTTTTGATAGCCGAATCTCTTGGGGGGGTTTTCTTTTGCCGAATTGTTGGAGAGCTTCCCTTGGTTGATTTCCCTCTTTTTATGCTTTAATCTTCACCTTCTCTTTGCATTTTTCAGGTAGTGGTTGAAGGAAGAGTAGCCATCCATGCTGGTGGTCGAAAATTCGGGGAGTGGGTGCCCCAAGTCGCGTAATCTCTCAGATTATGAGTTTATCTTTTGAAAAAAAAAACAGAATTTGAAAATACCTCGGCATGTGACCCGAGACTCAACTCACCTCTCGCATTATGAGTTAATTTTTGAAAAAGAAATTGAAAAATAGAATTTGAAAATACCTCGGCATGTGAACCGAGACTCAACTCACCTCTCGCAATATGAGTTGATTTTTTTTGAAAAATAGAAATTGAAAAATACCTCAGCGTGTGACCCAAGGCTCAACCCACCTCTCGCAATATGAGTTGATATTTTGGAAAAACAGAAATTAAAAAATACCTCAGCGTGTGACCTGAGGCTTAACTCACCTCTCGCAATATGAGTTGATTTTTTTGAAAAACAGAAATTGAAAAATACCTCAGCCTGTAACCCGAGGCTCAATTCACCTCTCGCAATATGAGTTGATTTTTTTGAAAAACAGAAATTGAAAAATACCTCAGCGTACGACCCGAGGCTCAACTCACCTCTCGCAATATGAGTTGATTTTTTTGAAAAACAAAAATTGAAAAATACCTCAGCGTGTGACCCGAGGCTCAACTCACCTCTCGCAATATGAGTTGATTTTTTTGAAAAACAAAAATTGAAAATACCTCAGCACGTGACCCGAGGCTCAACTCACCTCTCGCAATATGAGTTGATTTTTTTGAAAAACAGAAATTGAAAATACCTCAGCGTGTGACCCGAGGATCAACTCACCTCTCGCAATATGAGTTGATTTTTTTGAAAAACAGAAATGAAATAATTTTAAAATATCAGAATTTCAAAACATATTATCTGGTGGAACTCGGATGTCTTCTTTTTCCTTGATTCAGTACAGCTATCATCAAAACCCCTTGCTCTACTAGAGTACCTGTATATGTCATGCATGATGTTATCATGATATGCACGTGTTTGTCTTAAATGCTTTCATGCCTACATGATTATGCCATGCGCATTGGGCTTGTTTGTCATATATCCTTTTTTGTTACGATTTTTGTGATGACCTACATTCATTGCTTCGAATCTTGACTTTCCTTTCAGGTTTTGTACCCATCCTCAAGCTTTACGAGTAATCTGCGTTTCTTGTATATCACCCTTTTGCCCCCTGATGAACTTTGTCCTTGCTTTGAGTCTCTTGTACTTACCAAATTCTCATCCGGGTAATGCTCAAAATTCCTTTTGTTTAGAGTATGTCATTTCACTATTTATTATTTAAATGAACCAAACATGATATGCTTGACAATGGCACAATAGGTACGAAAGAAATACCTCACATTCATATTTATTTCAAAAGCAACAAGCAAAGAAATTGACAAGGAATAGTTTAATAAAGAAAACATTATAAAGAAAGGAAAACAGATTCAATTGTCACAAATGCTCTAGATATCCAACGCATGAACTTCTCCACTTTTCTTCATCCTGGATCTTTTCGAGCAAAACTTCTTGTATAGAAGATTTCGAGCTTCTGATAATGCTTCAAATATCGTGATCTCGCCATTTGACTCTCTGTTCAAATTGCCTTACTCCTTAAGCCCAAATCTGCTTCATTAGGATGCCCATTCGGGTTTTCATCCTAATCCTTTTTGTTTATCAAGACGCCCTTTTCGGGTTTTCATCTTGATCTCATTTTTTTATCAAGATGCTCTTTTTGGGTTTTAATCTTGATCTCTTTTTTTTAGGCATAATACTTTTTCACGGCATCTATAACACCCCTCACCCGTATCCAACACCAGAATAGGGTTTGAGGCATTATCAGACTTAAAATTCACAATCATACAAAACCGGGTTACCAAATTTCGCCCAAAATTTAAAACTTTTCAAACACATGCATTTGACATTGTCATCTATTTAATCACTTATATCACATAGCAAGACATTAACACATACTATGGACAAATAGACTTACAAGCCAAAATCATTATAAGCCACATCTCATGGCTATAATCAACAAATCAATATAAGCCAATACATTTGGCTAATCACAACAACATCCATCATAGAAAAACTAAGTCCCTATACATGCCACTCACTTGAAAACATTTAACATACACATGCCAATACTCCTAGGATAATGGCTCGATAGTGTGATGCTGCCTCCGACGATCTCCAACCCTGAGCTGACGAACAAAACTAAAAGAAATGGAAAGGAGGGAGTAAGCTTTATGCTTAGTAAGCTCGCATGAAAATAATAAGCAATACGATAACATGCTATTTTCATATTCTTTCTATTATTTCAAATTCTAGTTAAGCTATTTTCTTGAGTCATAGTCATTAAATAATTTATATCTGGAGCTACAGAACTCCAAATTAAGATCCGTTAATTTTCCCTGAAACTAGACTCATTTATCTTCTTACCATAAAATTTTCAGAATTTTTGGTTTAGTCAATTAGTACAGTTTATTCATTAAAGTTTCCCCTGTTTCACTGTTCAACTATTTTGACCTCTCTTCACTATAAATCAATTTTCTCTTTGTACAGAATTTATATGGCCTCCTTGTTTAGTTTATTTGAAACTAGACTCATTCAGGATTTCAAGAATATAATTTATATTTCATAATTATATTTGTACAAATTTTAATGATTTTTCAAATGTAGAACAGGGGACCACGTAATCATTCTAAACCAGTCTCATAGAAATTCAAATATCTCAAAATATACGAATCATTTGTTTGCTATATTTCTTTTAGATGAAAATAGACTCAATAAGATTTAAATCAATATCTCATCCAACTTATAATTCAATTTCTACTATTTTTGGTGATTTACGTCACTGTTACTGTCCAAAGTAGTTCTATTGTAAATTTTTGCTCTCTTTCACTTTAGTTGTGTTCATCACTTGCTTATACCAATCTTTCCAATTTCCGATTACATAATGAACATATTGTTCATACGTACATTTGCCACATTTCTCAATTGGTCACATTCATACTTGCATTTATTCATAACATGATCGTATTCAATTACACTTAGTCATCACACAATCACATGTATTTTCTCTTAGTCAATTTCCCGTTGAACTCATCGTAATGATAACAGATACACGATGACCTACACATGGTACCACCCTTGTAGCCGAAGCTATCTGGTACACATAGTAGCCTGCACCTAGTACTATACATGTGACCAAAACCATTTCGTAACTCTCTTGTACACATAGTTGAGCTCAACATTAACAATCATTCAATCTCTTTCATTTGATTCACTCCTTTTGTATTACTTATTATCAAATTAGGAAACGTCTTATGAATTTGAGTACGTCGTTGCTCAGTGCCACGTTTCACAACTCAGTATAGTTTTCCTCATTGAAATACCATACCTACATTTCACAATGCGGTATAGAAATACCATACCTACATTTCTTAACTCAGTATGGTTAATACCATACCTACATTTCACAACTCAGTATGGATGATACCATACCTACATTTCACAACTCAGTATGGATGATACCATACCTACATTTCATATCTCAGTATGGATGATACCATACCTACATTTCATAACTCAGTATGGATGATACCATACCTACATTTCACACTTTGCCATGGATTAACCATGGTCTTATTCCGTCAATTCATCACATGTCACGATACGAACGTACTCAATTCTACGTTTTTCCTAATTTGAATTACCACATTTATTCTTCCATTTTATCATAATTTTCACAATCCCACAGCAAATTCATATTTAACAACGCATTATATCATTCAATCATTCACCAATAAACATGTAAACTCAACCGTATGAACTTACTTGCCGAAATGTCGTCAGGTACAGCTGTGTAGTAACTCATACAACCCATGTAATATTAATTTAACATTCAATTCATGTAACATTAATTTTGCCATTCAATTTCACATAACACAACAAACATCACATTTTCCATATCATACATCCACTTCTCCTAAACATATTAAATCATACAATTTATGCCATATCAATATAAAATTACAATCCAAGCACGATGTTGCATTATCATTAACACACGAACTTACCTCAAATGCCAAAACGACCATTTTACCAACTTTCTCGATTTTTGATTTTCCTCCAGTTATAGGTCCAAATCTCGTTTTTTTCGGGATCTAAAACATCACATTTCACTTAATTAATTAATATACTACTCAAAACAGTCCCTAACTCAAACTTTGGCAAAATTACAATTTTGCCCCTAAACTTTGCATAATTACGATTTTGCTCCTAGGCTCAAAAATTAAACTTTATTCCTTTTTCTTATGTTTTATGACATGCTGAACATTTTTCCCTTCTATAGCAACTTCAAATTCTTACTATAACATATAATTTGAACAATAACAATTTTTACCAATTAGCTCATTTTACTCGTTTTCACCGAAAATCACTTAATAAAAATCGTTTCTCTACTCATTAACATGCGTAATCTACCATCAAACATCAAAATACACAAGCTTTCAACAATGGCATAATTCAAAATCATCATCAAAATCAAAAATTAGAGCATGGGTCTTGTAGTATTCGAAGCAACGATCTCAAAAATGTAAAAATTATTAAATACCAATCAAAAACCACTCACCAATTTGTCTTCAAAGTTTGGCCGAATGCTTCAAAACTCTTGAACTTTTTCTTCTCCTTAGTTTCGGTCATAAATAAAAGATGAACATGGCTTATGTTTGTCTTTTTATTATAATAGCTTTATAATAATATATATTATATATTATAACCTTTATGAATAATATATAAAAAAAACTATACAATATACACATAATGTCGTCCACTATCTTTATTAATGGTCTAATTTTCTATTAAGGACTTCACATTATAAAGACATTAGCCAGTTAGCACTTTACACATTAATTAGCCAATTTTATATTTTACGCGATTAAGTCCTTTTATTTAATCGGACACGCAAACAACGAAATTAAAATACGAAAATTTCACAAAAGTAAATTCACACATAATAAATACTGAAAATAATTTTAAAATATTTTTCAAACTCGGATTTGTGGTCATGAAACCATCGTTCCGACTAGGGTCTAATTCTGGCTGTTACAGCATCTGAGCTAACTGGATTAGGTAACTCCTTCCCATCCATCTCAGTGAGAATCAAAACTCCACCCGAGAAAGCCTTCTTTACGACATATGGCCCTTCCCAATTCAGTGCCCATTTTCCTTGAAAGTCTTTTTGTACTGAGAGAACCTTTCTCAATACGAGTTCTCCTTCGTAGAATTCTCTTGGCCGCACCTTCTTGTCGTGGGCCATGATCATTCTCTTCTGGTACATCTATCCATGACAGATTTCCTTCAAATGTTTTTCTTCGATAAGATTTAGCCGGTTATATTGTAACACCCCAAACCCGGCCTAAACGCTACGACCTAATCTGGCATGTTACGGAGTGAAAACATCTTAAAATCATAAGTTTGTCGAAAATGTTTAAAGAAGGCTCTGTTTTGTTTTAGGGTTTAGAAAACTTAGTAATAATTGATGCTGAGTTTGTTTTAGGAGTTGTCGTAATACTTGAAAAACTCGTGAGTAAAAACCCATTTGTGATTGCCGATTTTAGAAAACATTGGACACTTGTTAAAACGAAACGCGATAAGAAAAATCAAGTTTAGAACCATTTGTCTTTAAAGTGATTTGAAAATGAGAGTTTATAAAAACATCCAAGTTACCTTTATTATCTTGTAACGTTTGGAAAACCAGAAGAGGTATAGTTTTGAAAACGCTGTATTTAACGGTTAATTAAGCAAACAAGTTCTAATCACATGAATAACAACATCAGAAGTAAATCAAATAACCAAAACCCAAAATAACAACCAGCGGCCTTATTACAAAAATCATACCAAATTTAAAGAAAATAAATAAGATTGAGAAGGTATTTTATAGTCAAAACCCGAAACCAACATGCATGGCCACCTCGACTCCTCCCTGGCTCCATATCCGCGATCTATGCCTCATCTGCAAAATATAAGGGAAGGGGTGAGTCACCAAGACTCAGTGTATAAATCCCCAACCCGATAATTCAAGCACTTACACAGATCATTGATAAAACATGCAAATCATGCAAACCCCATAACCTAACCATCCGAAACTCCTTTTTCTACCCCGGTGGTACCAAACCACTGGTGGTGCCAAACCACTGGTGACCCAAAGTCACAAATAATCCATCTGTGGGGCCAACCCACGTGTGATACCAAATCACTGGTGACAATCCCGTAATATCAACTGTGGGGCCAACCCACTATGGTGCTAAGCCTCTGGGACAAGTCGCTATGAGGTGCCAAACCTCTGGTGACCCAAAGTCACAAAATATCAATATCCAAGTGTGGGGCCAACCCACGTGTGATACCAAATCACTGGCGGCGATCCCGATATGTCAATCAGTGGGGGCCAACCCACTGTGGTACTAAGCCACTGGGACAAGTCGCTATGAGGTGCCAAACCTTTAGTGACCCAAAGTCACTAAATCAATCAATGGTACCAAACCACCAAGGTGCCAAACCTCCGGTGTCCCAAAGACACGGATATCAACTTCCCCTCCTCTCATATCACCCATTGTCATGCCATACTCATGTAAATCATGCAAATCATGTCATCATGCTTTATTACGAATCATAATACATATATGTCATAAATCACAATATCATACATATCGAATAGCGAAACTCATATCGAAACGGACTTACCCGAATCCTCGCTCATACCCATAGGGTATCATATCAACATCCACACTTTTGCTTTTGACTTTATCATATTCAGTTATTAAAACATATTACTAAGTAATAGAGTGTGTAAGTTTACACACCAGTTACTAACGCGACTATCAAATCCCGTAGATCAAGATCTAACGCACTAGATCCCCCTTCCTTAACGCTTTTCGAGCACTAGTCGCAACCCGAGGTATGCGAGATCAAGCCTTCCCCTACAACCGGCCAAAACTAAATAACATAATCATGCTAATCAACCTCTAAGGGTATAACCGTAATTTTACCTACCAAGGGCATTTTCGTAATTTACCCACCAAGGGTATTTTCGTAAATTCACACCTGCAATGGCCTTGCCGAAGGTCTAATGTCACCACTAGCGACTGAGCTACCATTTCCGGTCGTACCGGACGATTGGGCCTAAAATCCAATTCTGGCCCATTCGGGCCCACACACTCGTGTAGCCCACCTAACACAAATCTAGCCACGTATATAAGTTCCACCTAGTCTAGTTCACTATATACTATATCATCATACATTTTACACAATTGGGCCCACGGGCCCATTGGGCCCATCGCGCCCAAATTTTCAACCCACAAGAATACTACTGATGGCCTCAACTATCGCGTCCAAGCCCCACACGTGCACTCGCACGCTCGTGTGGCTACTATTGCCATGATCGGCACTTCGGTATTTGCCGCTCTACAACTAGAGTAGAGAGAGTTACACACCGATAAGACTGGGGGCTAATCCGCGCCCGACCACTCTTGTGCCCAAACGCCTCCAAGATGTGTTTACTCTCCTCCTAGGATGCTCCTTATATAGCTAGCTCTTCACCTTCATTCTTTGTGTCTTTCGATGTGGGATCCCTTCACAAGAGAGTTTAAATTCAATCAAACTCTTACCGTCTGCATCATAAAATAAATACTCCTTTACTTCTCATGAGATTCGAACCCAGGCTCCCTTGCAACATAATCCACGCCCCTAACCACTTGGCCACAAGCTCTTCTTGTGTCTTAAACCATGCGCAACTAAATATAAACTATGGCCCAAATTCTAAGATCCAAGTAAAAAGAAACCAAAATGCAAAAGCCAAGACTTGAACCTTGGACCTCTTTCCTTCCTTGTGGCGTCACTTTGCCACTACACCACACACTCCACTTGTGTCATTTTCCTTCATATTTTATTCTTAAGGCCTATCTGCCAACTTCCAGGGTTTTGTTCACCTAAAACCAAAATTTCCCCAAAGCCAATATTTGATCCCGGGACCTCATAGAACCCCTCTAACCTTCTAAAATCACTTATCCAATAGGTCTAATTAGCATTTAAGCCAATCTCTTATTCTCCAAAAATTTAAACGCTACTACGCCTAAGGCCTATTGGGCTCAATTCTCCTAGGCCCAATTTCAGGATGTTACACATATCGAGCTCAAACCCATTCTGATTCCTCTAGTTTCGGCTCCATTAAGACTCATAGAGAGGGGATCTTAACTTCGATGGGCAACACAGCTTCTATTCCATAGACCATAAAGAAAGAAGTTGCTCCAGTAGATGTCCGCATAGAAGTGCGATATGCATACAAAGCGAATGGTAGCTTCTCGTGCCAGTCTTTATATGTCTCGGTCATTTTCCCAATAATACTCTTAATATTCTTGTTAGCCGTTTCTACTGCTCCATTCATTTTTGGGCGATAGGATGAGGAATTATGATGCTTTATTTGAAATTGCTCCCACACTTCTTTCATCATATTGTTGTTCAGATTTAAAGCGTTGTCTGAAATAATTCTTTCAGACAAACTGTATCGACATATGAGTTCCTTTTTTGAGAACCTGCAAACTGCAGTCTTCGTTACATTAGCAAACGAAGCGGCTTCTACCCATTTTATGAAGTAATCTATAACCACAAAAATGAATCGGTGTCCATTAGAAGCTTTTGGGGAAATTGGCCCAATAACATCCATGCCTCACATAGAAAAAGACTACGTAGAAGTCACGACATGAAGGGGCGAAGGGGCTGCAGGAGTTTTATCGCCATAAATTTGACATTTGTGGCACTTTCATGCGTAACTAATGCAGTAGTTTTTTAATCGTCAGCCAGTAATAACCTAGTCTCATAATTTGCCTAGCCATAGTGAAACCATTGGCATGCGTCCCACAAATTCCTTCATGGACATCTTCAAGTATTTTTCTAGCTTCAACAGCATCTACGTCTCAGAAGCACTTGATGTTTTCCTCTTTTGTACAGGATATCCCCATCAAGAACAAATCCCACTGCCATTTTTCTGATTGTTCTTTTGTCGTTATCACTTGCTTGCTCGGGATACCTTTGATTCTTGACATATTCTAAGATATCATGGAACCGTGACCGTCTATCTGTCTCTTTTTTCAATGCTAAAACAATGTGCAGCGACCTCATATATGCTCATTTGGAGAGGCATTATTTTCGTTTCTCTGTTTGCTTTGAACATTGAAGCCAAAGTGGCCAGGGCATCAGCCAATTAGTTTTCTTCTCGTGGAAGTAATTAAAAGTCACTTTTTTGAATTCTTTAATCAGTTCCGCAACTAGATCGCGATATTTAACTAATTTCGGATCTCCCACTTCCCAATCTCCACGGATTTAGTAAATCACCAACGCTGAGTCCCCGTACACTTTTAAGATTTCGATATTCCATTCAATAGCTACACGAAGTCCCATGATGCAAGCCTCATATTCCACTAATGTTATTGGTACAGAAGAAATTTAATCTGGCTGTGATCAAATAATGGTTCCCTTCTAGTGATCCCCAATACAGTCGATGCACCATCAAAGCTCATCTTTCATGTGTAATATCCTGATTCTGTGGGTCTGTGCGTTTGGTATGTTGTATGGCTAAGTTAGTAGGTAAAGGCTTGAGGTGTGTATTGGGTTCGGGTTAATTTAGTAATTAAAAGCTGATAATTAATAGGGAAGAGTTGGTTCAAAGTTGGCCTCTTCTAAAGATGAGATAGAGATTGGGTTATCAGGCAAGATAAGAGCTATCAGGAGGGAGAGAGTTGGCCGAAATTCCAACTCTGAGGTGTGTGCATGAGTTTTGTAGGCCAAGTATCCATCTTTCTTTTCATTTTTTCTTCTTTTCCTCTTTTCTTCCTCATCTTTTCTCCCTGGCCGAAATTCCTCTCTGTTCTCTTCTCATATTTTTCTCTCTTCTAGCTGAAATTCCCTAGCCTTCTTCTCTTCTCCAACATCTTTCTGAAAGCCGAAATCTTCTTGCTTATATTCCTCTTCCATAGCCGAATCTACAAGGGAGGTTTCTATTTCCTGAAGGTGCACCATAAGCCGCATACACCTTAGTAATCTGGTGAGTTTCGGGATTTTGTTCTATGCGGTTTCACTCTTTCTTTTCATTAAGATCTAACTCGAAACACCTGTTCTAAGGCCTGTCGATTTTCCTCTCTGCTTCTAGTAGCTGAATCTGTCTCATTAAAGGTCTCCTGTGCTGATTTGGTGGAAGAGCCGAGGGTAGGTAGTGGTAGGTTCGGTCGAATGGTCTTTCTTGATTTCTTTTATTTGGCCGAATGCTATATGGGCTAGATTAGTGGTGATTATCGGTTTAATATTTTTGGTAATGGCTGAATGTAGGTGGGAAGGCGACGGTTTCTTAAGGACTTTCGGGATTCAACAAATTAGGTAAGAGATCTATTAGTTTTAATGTGAAGGTTGAGATTTATTAACTTTGGCCGAATATTGAAGGGCTAAATCTTCGTGTGATTTTTTGACTTTTTAAGCAAGGCTTCACACTGAGGGTAGTAGATTTGGATATCAACTAAGGATAGGAGATTTCGCGATATCAGGTGTGTAATACTTCCCCATCATCTAGATCCGATTATAAATGCATGATTATAAGTTTATATGTTGAGATAAATGCCAAAATCTCGGCTTAATGTTGGAAACCCGAAGAGGGTGAAGCAAATCACCAGGTCAGTGAATGTTTTGACTTTATATGATAAAAGTATACTGATATTTATGACTGCATGGGTTGGGTTTGTTAAAGGAGGAAGTTATATGTTGTAGCGGTTTTACCATGATCTATTATACGTGGTAGCGGCCTTTGCCGTGATCTGTTGTAGTGGCTTCGGCCATGATCTGATGATGAGCAGCAAGACTGTCATCAAGGCGTGTAGCGGTGTGGGTCGATTATAGAAATCCCCAACGGCGTCCTTGGCCGGTACGGGGGAGTGTAGCGGATGGACACTTAGGTTTTGGGATTGGGCTTGCATATTAGTTCCTTTGTTATTTTGTATATGTTAAACTATTTAATCTGTTTTGTGGGCTTAAAGCCCAAATCTAGTGGTGCATGAAGGTTGCACACTGAGTCTCGCGACTCACCCTATTAATTAACATTTCAGGTGATACCTAGTGTTTCGGACCGGGCTGGAGAGGAGCGCAAGGTGGCCATGCAGGAGAATATGTGGGCTTGGCAAAGAGACTCAAATTAGTTATTTCATATTGTATTTTAATTAATGGATTTTAAACTTTGATGTAATAAGGCCATAGGCCACTAGTTTTATTTCCTATTATTATGTGTTTAACTTATTTTTGTTTTTAGTTATTGAAATCATTTATTTTAATTAAACAACGCATATTTTATACAAGAATATATTTGGGCTTTTCTGAAAATACGACGTGTTTTACAGAATTTTTCTTAGTGACATACCAGATCCGGTTGTAGCAATTGGGCCGGGTTTGGGGGTTGTTACAAATTGGTATCAAAGCCCGGTTTAAAACTCAACTCTGGGGGTTTTTAGGCTCAAAACGTTTTCTAAAATGGCCTTTTGAAATATGGATGTCTTTAAGTAATACAGATCTGTTAGCTCGGCATGGCACCTGTGTCTCTGGCCCAGTCCGCCAGGTAAGTACTCTGAACTATTGTATGATCTTTATATATGTGGGCTTAATGGGCCTAGTGGGACGTAGATTAGATAGAATTAGAACTTGATGGACTCTAGGCTTAGTTCAAACCACTTCTTAAAATTTAATAAAACTTAATTGCACTAAACAAACCCATTAACGAGCCGCAAGACTAGGGTGTGGTAACCGTCATACGCATGCCTAGGAAGGATCCGGAAGAGCTTGGTATTTAAGCAGTTCTAGTGACTCACCTCCTATTCGCTGGAATCCTACCTAGTACGTAGTGACTGTTCACCTTAGCCGAGTTAAGGTGTGGCAATCGGCATACGCATGTCTAGGAGTGGATTCAGGGAGAGCTTGGTACTTAAGCAGTCCTAGCGACTCACCTCCTCTTCATTAGAATCCTACCTGGTGCGTAGTGACTATTCACCCTAGTTACGAGGACTTGTTGATGGGCTAAACCTTATAATTAAAACCCGAAAGGGACCAGCCACCCTAGTTAGAAAAAAAAATTTCTCAAGTTTTGCAAAATTTTCAAAATACGTTTGATTTGTGAAAACTTCCAACCAGCCGTGAACTTATAAAATACCTGTGTTTCGAAAATTTACCCGAAAATCTCACATTTACAAGAATAATCCGGACCATGAAACTAGATTTTACTAAAAGTACCCCCGTTTTTAAAAAAAAATAAAAACAATCAAAGTTTGAAAGAAAATTACCAAATTACCCTTGATTTTCAAAATTACCAAAATACCCCCAGATTTCTAAATTACTAAAATACCTTCAGATTTTGAAATTACCGAAATACCCACGAGATTGTAAATTACCAAAAAACCCTTACTTCACAAAATCATCAAGGATTTTATTTTGAAAAATTACAAAAATACCCCTGTAGGATAAAATTACGAGAATACCCCCTGGGTAGTGGAAAACAACAACAACAACAATAACAACAACGCTTTTCTGTAATGAACGTGAGTTCATGAAATGTTGATGATTGAATGTATGAACTTGAGATTGTACTGTGGGTATGAATTTGAAAGAACTACTCTTTAAAACTATTATTCATAAGACTGTTCGCGATTAATCAGTGGAAAGAATTAATAATCCATAAAATTATTAATCAGATAAACGCCAATCGGAGGAATGAGTTCAAGGGGTCGAGGACGTCTGCCGCGTGGACGCGGTAGGGGTAGAATGACCGTGTCAGAGCCAATAAGGTCTGGCCACGGGTCAGGAAATGAGATGCCGGAACTGCCAGCTGTAGAAGGAGAATTTCGAGATGAGGCGCCCGGAGATGATGCTGTGTCTCAGGCGATGTTGCGAGTTCTTGAGAGAGTTACCGGAGTACAGCCAGTGGGCCGAGGTTCTGATCAGGTTAGGAGAGGTGATCACCCTGGACCAATGGGTCGTGGTGCAGGTAGATGAGGAAATGGGGCTGGGCGAGACCGAGGGGCACCTGGCTGAGGTGCTAGAGGCACTGATGCTAAACAGCCTGGTTTGGTCTATGTAGCCAAGCGTCGAAAGGAGAGCGACGCACCGGACGTTATAATCGGTACGTTTATAATTTCTGGGTTACCTTATAATGCTTTGATTGATGTTGGTTCGACACACTCATATGTTACTAGTAGGATAGTGGAAACTTTGCACTTAGTTAGTGAGACTGCTGCTAGGAAAATGACGGTAGTTAGCCCTCTAGGACACTCTGTGGTAGTAGACAAACTGTATAAGGATGTACCCCTAGAACTTCAAGGGGTCTTGTTTCAAGCGGATTTGATGGAACTACCCTTCGGAGAGTTCGATTTAATCTTAGGAATGGATTGGTTGGTAAAGTACCAGGCAGAGCTGGACTGTGCAGCTAAGCGTATGGTGCTGAAGTCGGTTGAGGGTGAAGAGGTGGCGATATAGGAGAGAGAAGGAATTACTTATCTAATGTGGTGTCCGCGCTAAAGGCGGAGAAGATGGTAAGGAAAGGATGTGAGGCGGTTACGGTCTACGTATGTGCCTTGGAAGTTAAGGAATCAGGAATGGAGAATGTTCGAACGGTAAAGGACTTTGTCAATGTCTTTTCGGAAGAGCTTCCGGGTTTGCCTCCAGATCGTGAAGTGGAGTTCGGTATAAAACTTCTACCGGGAACAGCGCCAGTGTCTATTGCTCCGTATAGGATGGCGCCAAAGGAATTGGTGGAGTTGAAAGCGCAGATTCAGGAGTTGCTGAATCGGGGTTTTATTCGGCCAAGTGTTTCACCGTGGGAGCGCCTGTACTCTTTGTTAAGAAGAAGGACGGGTCAATACGAATGTGTATAGACTATCGTCAGTTGAATAAATTGACGATTAAGATCAAATATCCTTTGCCCAGGATAGATGACTTGTTCGACCAGCTCAAGGGAGCATCGGTCTTCTCCAAGATAGATTTAAGGACGGGGTATCACCAACTTAAGGTGAAGGAGGTAGATATCCATAAAATGGAATTTCGTACTCGATACGGGCACTATGAATTTTTAGTAATGTCGTTCGGGTTGACGAACGCACCAGCAGTGTTTATAGACACGATGAACCGGGTGTTTCAGCCATTTTTGGATCGGTTCGTCGTAGTATTTACTGACGATATTCTAGTGTACTCACAATCGGAGGAGGAGCATGATGAGCATTTGCGAGTGGTGTTGCAGATTCTTAGGGAACAGCGTTTATACGCAAAGTATAGTAAGTGCGAGTTTTAGTTGAAGGAAGTTACCCTTTTGGGTCATGTGGTGTCAGTCGAGGGGATTAGGGTAGACCCTCGGAAAATTGAGGCTGTTTTGGATTGGAAGCCACCGAAGTCTGTGGCGGAGATTCAAAGTTTTCTGGGATTAGCAGGGTATTATCGGATGTTTGTGGAAGGATTTTCTCTGATTGCAGCACCGTTAACCAAGTTGTTAGGAACAGGGGTTCCGTTTGTGTGGTCAGACAAGCAGCAGGAAAGTTTTGAGAAGTTAAAAAGGATTTTGACAGAGGCCCCGATGCTGATTCAACCGGAAGCCGAAAAGGAATGTACGGTTTATTGTGATACATCCCACACAGGATTGGGTTGTGTGCTGATGCAAGAAGGGAAAGTAGTTGCGTACGCTTCTCGACAGTTAAGACATTACGAAGTGAACTACCCGACACATGATCTAGAGTTGGCTGCAGTAGTTTTTGCGCTAAAAATTTAGAGACATTATTTGTTTGGCTAGAAGTCGGTAGTGTATACAGATTACAAGAGCTTGAAGTACCTTCTCACGCAGAAGGAGTTGAATTTAAGGCAAAGAAGGTGGATTGAGCTGTTAAAGGACTATAACTGCTCGATTGAATACCACCCGGGAAAGGCTAATGTGGTAGCGGATGCCTTGAGCCGAAAGGTGGTGGCAGATTTAAGAGCCATATTTGCCTACCTTAGTCTGTATGATGACGAAAGTCTGTTAGCAGAATTGCAAGTGAGGCCAACATGGATTGATGAGGTTAAGGAAAAACAGCAGGAAGATGAAGTTTTAAGCGTGCGATGTTTGCAAGTACAGAACGGTGGACTGGAAGGGTATAGTCTGAGCAGCGAGGGAGTGTTAGGTTTCCAGGGGAAAATTTGTATGCCTAAGGATGTGGAGTTAAGGCAGAAGATCTTGCAGGAGGCACAGAGTAGTCCCTATGCTATGCACCCGGGAGGTAGTAAGTTGTACCGGGATTTGCGGGAGCAGTTTTAGCGGCCGGGCCTTAAGCGTGAGGTAACGAAGTTTGTGGGTAAGTGTCTGACGTGTCAGCAAGTTAAGGCTGAACAACAGTTACCCTCGGTATTGTTGCAATCGATCAAGATTCCATAATGGAAGTGGGAAAGGATCACAATGGACTTTGTGAGTGGGCTACCTCCTACGCCGACCAAGAAAGATTTAGTTTGGGTAATTGTAGACCGCTTGACAACGTCGGCTCATTTCATACCTGTACGTATGGACTATTCTCTTCAGAGGTTAGCAAGACTATATGTAGCGGAGATTGTGAGGTTACATGGGGTGCCAGTGTCGATTATCTCGGACAGAGACCGTAGATTTACGTCAAGGTTCTGGAAGGTTTTGCACCAGGCATTGGGCACAAGATTGGATTTCAGTACAGCATTGCATCCCCAGTCAGATGGACAATCGGGGAGGGTGATTCAAGTTTTGGAGGACATGCTAAGGGGATGTGTCTTGGATTTCAAGGGTAGTCGAGAAGAATTCTTACCGTTGGCAGAATTCGCGTATAACAATAATTATCAGGCGAGTATTAAGATGGCTCAATACGAAGATTTATATGGTCGGAAGTGTCGTACCCCTACGTGTTGGACGGAGTTGGGGGAACGGCAGTTGTTGGGTCCGGAGCTGGTTACAGAGACAGAAGATAAGGTGAAGGTGATTAGAGCCTGTTTGAAGGAAACCTCAGACAGGTAGAAGTCTTATGCCGATCTTAGACGGAAGGATAGAGAGTTTGCTGAAGGTGACAAGCTTTTCTTGAAGGTGTCACCGTGGAAAAAGGTTCTGAGGTTTGGTAGGAAGGGCAAGTTAAGCCCTAGATTTATTAGGCTCTATCAGGTGTTGAAGCGAGTAGGACCAGTGGCGTACCAGCTTGAGTTGCCACCGAGTTAAGTCGAATCCATGATGTGTTTCACGTTTCCATGCTTAGACGCTATCGCTTCGGATCCATCACACATTGTGCCTGGGAGGAGAGATGAGGTGAATCCGACTTATCTTTTGGGGATGAACCGGTCACGCATCCTAGATCGGGATGTTAAGGTTTTGCGTAGGAAATCTGTTCCTTTGGTAAAGGTGCTATGGCGGAACCATGGATCGTAGGAAGCGACATGGGAGCCGGGAGGATATTATGCGGCGACAATACCTCAACTCTTCGGCGAGAGGTAAATTTCGAGGTCGAAATTTATTTTAAAGAGGTAGAAGAACGTAATATCCTCGATTACGTGGGTCTATGCGTTTGGTATGTTGTATGGCTAAGTTAGTAGGTAAAGGCTTGAAGTGTGTATTGGGCTCGGGTTGGGCTTAAAACCTGGGTTAAACTGCTTATAAATAGTGTTAGTTTATAATTTAAGTAGGTACCTGTGTTTAGTAGCAAGCTGGGCTTATGGCCCAAAAATTGAAAATAAAATTTTATTATTAATATAATAATATTAAGCTTGACTTAAAATTAATTTTTATATAAAAAAATTTATAATATTTTTGTCTGAAATTTGTTCGCCGTAAGAGTGCAATTGGGACTATTGTCCTTGTTTGTGACAAAAAAATCAACAATTGATTCACCATTCTTCATCATCAAGGTTTCAAAATCACTGTCATAGTGATTGAAATTTCACCACTATAACCTTTGAATCACCTTGATACTCTTTTTGCAAAATTGACCATGCTTCATTTGACGTGGTTGCTGCAGCAATTCGTGAGAAAATAGAGTCATGAACCGCTTGTTAGATAATGAACAATGCCTTAGCATCGTTTTAATTGGTTTCTTTCAATCTCTTTTCTTCTTCTTCATCAAGTTCAAGTATGTCAGTGAAGCGTACTCGACCAAGTCCCATAGCTCTTGTGATCTGAGCAATGTCTTCACCTTGGTGCTCCACCACTCATATTTCTCACCATTGAAAATGGGTATGAGTGGTTGAGAGGAAAAAAAAACCAGCTGATGCCATTCTAAGAACACACACTCTCTTCTCTCGTGTTTCCCAAATACCCAAAAAAGGTGTTTCTTTCAAATACCCAATGGACCCAAACCTAACTTTCACACAATTGCCTAAAAGATCGAACCTTGCTCCGATGCCAAATTTGTTGAAGAAGGAAACGTGAAAGAGACAATTACAATATGCATTAAAGTTGTTCTATTATTGATGAACACTAAATTGATTAAAAACAAAGCATAAATGCCTATATTTATAGGCTTACAAAAAAACTACCTTAACCCAAAAATAGCTAGCAACTTAAACTGAAAATAAAATCTAATCCAACAAATATTCTACCAAGATACTAGATCAACAACCCACTACTTTGAATTAATTCTCAACACAACCTAGATTTCTATCAAGCTATTGAATCATTGGGATTCCTTTTGATATTGAACAACCATTTACATCCGATAGACTTCCTCCTTAGAGGAAGCACTTACAGAGCCCAAGTACTATTCTTGAGAAGGGCATCTAATTCCTCCTTCACAGCTTCCTGCCAAGCTGGATGCTTCATCCCCTCATGTACATTCACATGTTCAACTTCCTCGTGTGCAGCAACAATATATACCTTGGTCTTAAAAACACTAGTCTTGGCTCTTGTAATCATAAGATGCCGATTGCTATAATTGGATGACCAAAGATTACAAGATTTTAAAATAGTGAGTGAATATAACTCTTTAATATTTAAGATCAATTCTCAATTAAATTTTGGTGAAGAAAGGATAGTTGATAATGACCTAGAGATCATGCATCTAATATGTTTCAGCAGTAATAATACCATAAAAAGTTATAAAAAAAAATCTGATTAAATCTAAATGATTGTGTAAAATAACGAATGGTTAATGAAAAATTATGAAAGTTGTCCCACTTGTTCTACTCCATTCCAAAAGTGAATGGAGTAATACATGGTAATTTTACAAATAGAAGTGTAGTCATGGTCATGGTCCTAATGCAACACATTAGCTAATGTAAGTTCCAGAACCTTGAGCGCAAACAAAACTCCAGGGCACATTCTTCTACCACTGCCAAATGGAATAAGTTCAAAATCATGTCCCTTTACATCAATATCTTTATGGGTAGTCATAAATCTTTCTGGTCGAAATTTTGAAGGATCTTCCCATATTTGTGAATCACGTTGTATCTTTTGAAGATTGAAAATAAGCCAAGTGCCAGCTGAAACATCATATCCATGAACTGAGCAATCTTCAATGGCTTCATGGATTGCAGCGAGTGGAGCAGCAGGATAGAGGCGTAGTGTTTCTTTAATGACAGATTGAAGGTACACTAAGTTTTTAGTATCTGATTCTGTAACAAAAAGTCTATCTTTACCAACATGGATGTCTACCTAGTTCTTGTTTGACCTTGTTCAATGCATCACGATTATTGAGTAATAAAGATAAAGTCCATGTCATTGTAATTGATGTGGTATCTTCCGCACCTAAGATAAGTACCTATTAAACCATTTACCGTAAAACTATAAATATCAGATTGAAACTGGTGTTCAGGTTCAAATCATTTACCGTAAAACTATTAATATCATATTGAAATTGGTATTCAGGTGAAAGGCGAATATAAATATCAAACAAATATAGGATTTGATTAAGAAATGTACGTACGAGACTGACGGCTTTGTTGATGGTATCGGCATAGTGCTCCTCAGAATCACGAAGAATAGATAGCATCACTCCCATGAAATCTTCCTCACAGTTTGCCTCATTTTCAGCTCTCTTTTCTTTGTGCTCTCGTAGCCATTCCTCCACAACTTTGTCCAATTCTTAGGCTACCTTCTTCATAAGCTTTTTCCCGCCACCAACGTCCAACCATCTCAGATACGGTAAGGCATCCGATACCACGAACTTTCCAGTTAGTTCAAACAAGTCGTCCAACGACTTCTTCCATTTCACGGTTTCATCTCCGTCGTATGAATTCGGTGTTCGCTTCCCTACAACAATCCTTAGTATCACGTTAAGAGTAACATCTCTGAACCATCTCTTCATCTCCACCATTACTTTGCCACAGTTACTACTTTTCTTCTTGTTCCACAGCTGGTATAATTGTTGCAGTGATGCCTTCACCTCGGATTCCCGCACAGGTTTAAGCAATTCGAGTCGGTGATTTGAGAGGAGCTCAATAGTGGCGAATTTGCGCACTTGACGCCAATAAGGTCCATACGGTGCAAAGACTATCATGGCACAGTTGTAACCCAAAATTTCCCAGCTTGCAAGCTTTGGACGAGTGGCAAACGCTTTATCGTTTATGGTGAGACATTCTTTAGCTATCTCCCAATTGCTCACCACCAAAGCTCTATTTACACCCAACCTGATGCTGAAGATTCCTCCATATTTGTCTGCCAAGTTACCCAAGCTTATATGAGGTGGTTGTGGCCCTCCTAAGAGGCGGAGATGGCCAATAATAGGCCATGCTCCACCAGCTTCTGGTGCTGTTTTCTTCGAATATGTGTTTCTTCTTGAGATCCATAGAAAAGAGAAAAGAAATAGTAGCGGAAAACCAATTATTGCCACAGTTGAAGTTAGTGTGACTGAATGGAAAAAATCCATTGCCGGATTCCCACTTTAATCTGAAGCAATGAGTAGCAGAGATGAGAGGGTTGGGATTTATAGGGTTAAGGATGTGATCACAGCACGTACCATTTATTTGGTGTAATTATTTTAAATAAATATTTATTATTGCTAAGTAAAAAAAAATTATTAGGTGTTTTTGATACAAATTATAAATGTCCGTAAAAGGCAAAGGCAAAATAATCTAGTTATACCATGCATGCATGCATGTATGATATGTATATGTTTTCAGAATTTGCAATAGGCTAAGAATTAATGTGTTGTTGTTGGTATAATCATAACGATTACTCAAGCACTTACGGAAATATTCATATTTGAAGTTAGAAGCCATAAAGTGATGTCTTAAATTTTGATTTTAACACAAAAATGTATTACAATGTGAAGAAGAAAAAAAAAGAAAGAGAGATATGTTGAATTAGGTTAAAATATTAATAATTGATTATTTAAATAAATTCACCTAGGACGTAACTACATGTTGGTAGGGGTCTTACCCCTTAAAATAGAAATTTTTTATTTAAAATTTAAAATTAATAAAGATAAAATTCTACTTTAATCTCCTTAAAAATGATAAAATTTTAATTTAATCTTTTAAAATTTATAAAAATATAAACTATTTAAATAATGATAAAAATTACAATTTAATTTTCAAAATGCCAACCTATTGCCCAACTTTATCAACAGGTTGAATTGACACCTTAAAGCTTTTATTAAGAAGCAACGTAAAATTTAGTACGGGCGCTAATTGAGAAAATTATTGAAAATTTGAAAACAAAGTTTCAATTTTATTTAAAAAAGGGAGTCGTCACTAATTCTTTTTCCTAGGTGTGATCGGACACCTAATAAATCCTTTTTTTAAAAGAAATTTTTTTCTTAAAAAAGGCCGAGTTTAGGTCTACGTCAAAATTCCAGAGAAAAATAAGGTTCTTGAGTCGGTTACGTGTGAAGAAGGTATTAGCACCCTCGCAACACACGAAATTGGTATCTCATTAAGCGCGCGTTGCCTTGATTTTTAAAAAATACGAGTTCAATTTAATATTTAATCGTGATCCAATTGAAACTCGAGAATTTTTTAAAACACGAAAATATTTAAAAACACGAAATTTTTGAAACACGAGAATTTTTGAACACACGAGAATTTTTAAAAACACGAAAATTTTGAAACTCTAGAAATTTTTTAAAACCCGAGAATTTTTGAAAATACGAAAATTTTTGAAAACTAGAATTTTTTGAAATCCTATAATTTTTGAAAACACGAAAATTTTTGAAACACTAGAATTTTGAAAACACGAAAATTTTGAAACACGAGAATTTTTGAAAATGAGAAAATTTTTGAAACACGAGAATTTTTGCAAACATGAAAATTTTTAAAACATGAAAATTTTTTAAAACACGAAAATTTTGATAAATTACATATTATCGTATTATATAGATTTTAAAAATGAAATCTTGATAATTTTTTCTTCTACAGATTTTATATTTTTTTGAAATTTCTAATTTTAATTTTTATAAATGTATTCCACATTTAACATAAAATTAAAGAAGTTCACCCAATATAGCAGTGAAAACGATGATTGAATGCTAAACCAATTTGTTGTTTTTTTTTAAAAAAATTGAATTTATTAAAAAATTAAATTTTGTAAATAAATTCACATAATAATATTTTAAAAAAAAACATAAAAATGTTAATATAATTGAAATAAGACACATTAACAATATGGGCTAAATAAGTAAATAAAATAATGGGTCAAGAATATACCAAAACCCAAAATTATGGGCTGCTGAAATAGGTTTAATATGGAATGGGCCTGCGCTGCTATTGGGCTGCTGCTGGTAGCATGAATTGGGCTACCCCTTTTTTTTCTTTTTCCTTCTATTTACGTGGTTTCCTTATTCTTCTTTCTCAACTTTTTTTTTTCTTCTTTTTACGCCAGCCTCCGTCAATATGCACCACCACATTTGGAGCTCCGATCAAGCGCCGTCTAACACCAAAACGAGGCACTCCTTCTCCTAGAACCAGGTAACCCGAAAATGGAGTTGTGTGAGTTTATTTTGATTTTTTTTTATTTGGGCATGTTGATGACAATGAAGTTGGGAGCAATTGGTTGAGCGGTTGAATGGTAAGGCTTAGGGCCGTCTTTGGGTTTGGAAATTAGAGATTTTTTTGCTTCCTTCGATTGTTTGAGAGGTCCTTTTTTTGATAGCCGAATCTCTTGGGGGGTTTTCTTTTGCCGAATTGTTGGAGAGCTTCCCTTGGTTGATTTCCCTCTTTTTATGCTTTAATCTTCACCTTCTCTTTGCATTTTTCAGGTAGTGGTTGAAGGAAGAGTAGCATCCATGCTGGTGGTCGAAAATTCGGGGAGTGGGTGCTCCAAGTCGCGTAATCTCTCAGATTATGAGTTGATCTTTTGAAAAAAAAAATAGAATTTGAAAATACCTCGGCATGTGACCCGAGACTCAACTCACCTCTCGCATTATGAGTTAATTTTTGAAAAAGAAATTGAAAAACGGAATTTGAAAATACCTCGGCATGTGAACCGAGACTCAACTCACCTCTCGCAATATGAGTTGATTTTTTTTTTGAAAAATAGAAATTGAAAAATACCTCAGCGTGTGACCCGAGGCTCAACCCACCTCTCGTAATATGAGTTGATTTTTTGGAAAAACAGAAATTGAAAAATACCTCAGCATGTGACCTGAGGCTCAACTCACCTCTCGCAATATGAGTTGATTTTTTTGAAAAACAGAAATTGAAAAATACCTCAGCTTGTAACCCGAGGCTCAACTCACCTCTCGCAATATGAGTTGATTTTTTTGAAAAACAAAAATTGAAAAATACCTTAGCGTGTGAAAAACAAAAATTGAAAATACCTCAACAGTGTTTTTCCGAGAGCTCAACTCACCTCTCGCACGCAATATGAGTTGATTTTTTGAAAAAGAAATGAAAATACCTCGGTGTGACCAGAGGCTCAACTCACCTCTCGCAATATGAGTTGATTTTTTTGAAAAACAGAAATTGAAAATACCTCAACGTGTGACCCGAGGATCAACTCACCTCTCCCAATATGAGTTGATTTTTTTTGAAAAACAGAAATGAAATAATTTTAAAATATCAGAATTTCAAAACATATCATCTGGTGGAACTCGGATGTCTTCTTTTTTTCCTTGATTGATGCATTTATCATCAAAACCTCTTGCTCTCTTTGGAGTACTGTATATGTCATGCATGATGTTATCATGATATGCACGTGTTTGTCTTAAATGCTTTTATGCCTACATGATTATGCCATATGCATTGGGCTTGTTTGTCATATATCTTTTTTTGTTACGATTTTCGTGATGACCTACATTCATTGCTTCGAATCTTGACTTTCCTTTCAGGTTTTGTACCCATCCTCAAGCTTTACGAGTAATCTGCATTTCTTGTATATCACCCTTTTGCCCCCCGTTGAACTTTGTCCTTGCTTTGAGTCTCTTGTACTTACCAAATTCTCATCCGGGTAATGCTCAAAATTCCTTTTGTTTAGAGTATGTCATTTCACTATTTATTATTTAAATGAACCAAACATGATATGCTTGACAATGGCACAATAGGTACGAAAGAAATACCTCACATTCATATTTATTTCAAAAGCAACAAGCAAAGAAATTGACAAGGAATAGTTCAATAAAGAAAACATTATAAAGAAAGGAAAGCAGATTCAATTGTCACAAATGCTCTAGATATCCAACGCATGAACTTCTCCACTTTTCTTCATCCTGGATCTTTTCGAGCAAAGCTTCTTGTGTAGAAGATTTCGAGCTTCCGAGAATGCTTCAAATGATCTCACCATTTGACTCTCTGTTCAAATCGCGTTGCTCCTTAAGCCCAAATCTTCTTCATTAGGATGCCCATTTGGGTTTTCATCTTAATCCTTTTTGTTTATCAAGACGCCCTTTTCGGGTTTTCATCTTGATCTCTTTTTTTTATCAAACGCACTTTTCGGGTTTTAATCTTGATCTCTTTTTTTTAGGCATAATACTTTTTCACGGCATCTAAGTTGACTGGATTAGGTAACTTCTTCTCATCCATCTCAGTGAGAATCAAAGCTCCACCCGAGAAAGCCTTCTTTACAACATATGGCCCTTCCCAATTCAGTGCCCATTTTCCTTGAAAGTCTTTTTGTACTGGGAGAACCTTTCTCAGTACGGGTTCTCCCTCGTAGAATTCTCTTGGCCACACCTTCTTGTCGTGGGCCATGATCATTCTCTTCTGGTACATCTGTCCATGACAGATTTCCTTCAAATGTTTTTCTTCGATAAGATTTAGCTGGTCATATCGAGCTCAAACCCATTCTGATTCCTCTAGTTTCGACTCTATTAAGACTCGTAGAGAAGGGATCTTAACTTCGATGGGCAACACAGCTTCTATTCCATAGACCATAAAGAAAGGAGTTGCTCCAGTAGATGTCCGCACAGAAGTGCGATATGCATACAAAGCGAATGGTAGCTTCTCGTGCCAGTCTTTATATGTCTCGGCCATAATAATCCTCTTAATATTTTTGTTAGCCGTTTCTACTGCTCCATTCATTTTTGGGCGATAGGATGAGGAATTATGATGCTTTATTTGAAATTGCTCGCACACTTCTTTCATTATATTGTTGTTCAGATTTATAGCGTTGTCTGAAATAATTCTTTCAGGCAAACCGTATCGACATATGAGTTCTTTTTTTAAGAACCTGCAAACTGCAGTCTTCGTTACATTAACAAACGAAGTAGCTTCTACCCATTTTGTGAAGTAATCTATAACCACAAAAATGAATCGGTGTCCATTAGAAGCTTTTGGGGAAATTGGCCCAATAACATCCATGCCTCACATAGAAAAAGACTACGTAGAAGTCACGACATGAAGGGGCGAAGGGGCTGCATGAGTTTTATCGCCATAAATTTGACATTTGTGGCACTTTCATGCGTAACTAATGCATTAGTTTTTCATCGTCAGCCAGTAATAACCTAGTCCCATAATTTGCCTAACCATAGTGAAACCATTGGCATGCGTCCCACAAATTCCTTCATAGACATCTTCAAGTATTTTTTTGGCTTCAACAGCATCTACGTACCTCAGAAGCACTTGATGTTTTCCTCTTTTGTACAGGATATCCCCATCAAGAACAAATCCCACTGCCATTTTTTTGATTGTTCTTTTGTCGTTATCACTTGCTTGCTCGGGATACCTTTGATTTTTGACATATTCTAAGATATCATGGAACCGTAGCTGTCTATCTGTCTCTTTTTTCAATGCTAAAACAATGTGCAGCAACCTCATATATGCTCATTTGGAGAGGCATTATTTTCGTTTCTCTGTTTGCTTTGAACAATGAAACCAAAGTGGCCAGGGCATCAGCCAATTGGTTTTCTTCTCGTGGAAGTAATTAAAAGTCACTTTTTTGAATTCTTTAATCAGTTCCGCAACTAGATCGCGATATTTAACTAATTTCGGATCTCCCACTTCCCAAATTCCACGGATTTAGTAAATCACCAACGTTAAGTCCCCGTACACTTCTAAGATTTCGATGTTTCATTCAATAGCTACACGAAGTCCTATGATGCAAGCCTCATATTCCACTATGTTATTGGTACAGAATAAATTTAATCTGGCTGTAAGCGGATAATGATTCCCTTCTGGTAATCCCCAATACAGTCGATGCACCATCAAAGCTCATCTTCCATGTGTAATATCCTGATTCTGTGGGTCTGTGCGTTTGGTATGTTGTATGGCTAAGTTAGCAGGTAAAGGCTTGAGGTGTGTATTGGGCTCGGGTTGGGCTTAAAACCTGGGTTAAACTGCTTATAAATAGTGTTAGTTTATAATTTAAGTAGGTACTTGTGTCTAGTAGCAAGCTGGGCTTATGGCCCAAAAATTTAAGGTGCTTTAGGGGAACATTAAAGTGGTGTCACAAGGGGGGAGAATTGGGCCTAGTATGGCCGCTTGGAGCCCAAGGTTGTTGGGTCAAAATTTCGGCGTTGAGAACGGGAGGGGTGGACGGCACATGAGCTACATTTTAGGAGTTTTATTTCTTTTTAATTTAGTAATTAAAAGTTGATAATTAAGAGGGAAGAGTTGGTTCAAAGTTGGCCTCTTCTAAAGATGAGATAGAGATTGGGTTGTCAGGCAAGATAAGAGCTATTAAGAGGGAGAGAGCTGGCCGAAATTCCAACTCTGAGGTGTGTGCATGAGTTTTGTAGGCCAAGTATCCATCTTTCTTTTCATTTTTTCTTCTTTTCCTCTTTTCTTCCTCATCTTTTCTCCCTGGCCGAAATTCCTCTCTGTTCTCTTCTCATATTTTTCTCTCTTCTAGTCGAAATTCCCTATCCTTCTTCTCTTCTCCAACATCTTTCTGAAAGCTAAAATCTTCTTGCTCATATTCCTCTTCCATAGCCGAATCTACAAGGGAGGTTTCTGTTTCTCGAAGGTGCACCATAAGCTGCATATACCTTAGTAATCTGGTGAGTTTCGGGATTTTGTTCTATGCGATTTCACTCTTTCTTTTCATTAAGATCTAACCCGAAACACCTGTTCTAAGGCCTGTCGATTTTCCTCTCTGCTTCTACTAGCCGAATCTATCTCATTAAAAGTCTCCTATGCCGATTTGGTGGAAAAGCCGAGGGTAGGTAGTGGTAGGTTCAGCCGAATGGTCTTTCTTGATTTCTTTTATTTGGCCGAATGCTATATGGGCTAGATTAGTGGTGATTATCGGTTTAATATTTTTGGTAATGGCCGAATGTAGGTGGGAAGGCGACGGTTTCTTAAGGACTTTCGGGATTCAACAAATTAGGTAAGAGATCTATTAGTTTTAATGTGAAGGTTGAGATTTATTAACTTTGGCCGAATATTGAAGGGCTAAATCTTCGTGTGATTTTTCGGCTTTTTAAGCAAGGCTTCACACTGAGGGTAGTAGATTTGGATATCAACTAAGGATAGGAGATTTTGCGATATCAGGTGTGTAATACTTCCCCATCATCTAGATCCGACTATAATATGCATGATTATAAGTTTATATGTTGAGATAAATGCCAAAATCTCAGCTTAATGTTGGAAACCCGAAGAGGGTGAAGCAAATCACCAGGTCAGTGAATGTTTTGACTTTATATGATAAAAGTATACTGATATTTATGACTGCATGGGTTGGGTTTGTTAAAGGAGGAAGTTATACGTTGTAGCGGTTTTACCATGATCTATTTTATGTGGTAGCGGCCTTTGCCGTGATCTATTGTAGTGGCTTTGGCCATGATCTGATGATGAGTAGCAAGACTGTCATCAAGGCGTGTAGCGGTGTGGGTCGATTGTAGAAATCCCCAATGGTGTGCTTGGCCGGTACGGGGGCGTGTAGCGGATGGACACTTAGGTTTTGGGATTGGGCTTGCATATTAGTTTCTTTGTTATTTTGTATATGTTAAACTATTTAATCTGTTCTATGGGCCTAAAGCCCAATTCTAGTAGTGCATGAAGGTTGCACACTGAGTGTCGCGACTCATCCTATTAATTAACATTTCAGGTGATACCTAGTGTTTCGGACCGGGCTGGAGAGGAGCGCAAGGTGGCCATGCAGGAGAATATATGGGCTTGGCAAAGAGACTCAAATTAGTTATTTCATATTGTATTTTAATTAATGGATTTTAAACTTCGATGTAATAAGGCTATAGGCCACTAGTTTTATTTCCTTTTATTATGGGTTTAACTTATTTTTGTTTTTAGTTATTGAAATCATTTATTTTAATTAAACAAGGCATATTTTATACAAAAATATATTTGGGCTTTTCTGAAAATACGACATGTTTTACAGAATTTTTCTTAGTGACATACCAAATCCGGTTGTAGCAATTGGGCCGGGTTTGGGGGTTGTTACAAATTGGTATCAAAGCCCAGTTCAAAACTCGACTCTGGGGGTTTTTGGGCTCAAAACGTTTTCTAAAATGGCCTTTTGAAATATGGATGTCTTAAGTAATAACAGATCTGTTAGCTCGGCATGGCACCTGTGTCTCCGGCCCAAGTCCGCCAGGTAAGTATTCTGAACTATTGTATGATCTTTATATATGTGGGCTTAATGGGCCTAGTGGGACGTAGATTAGTTAGAATTAGAACTTGATGGACTCTAGGCTTAGTTCAAACCACTTCTTAAAATTTCATAAAACTTAATTGCACTAAACAAACCCATTAACGAGCCGCAAGACTAGGGTGTGGTAACCGTCATACGCATGTCTAGGAAGGATCCCAAGAGCACAGTATTTAGCGATCCCTAGTGACTCACCTCCTCTTCACTGGAATCTTACCTGGTGCGTAGTGACTGTTCACCTTAGCCGAGTTAGGGTGTGGCAATCGGCATACGCATGTCTAGGAGTGGACTCAGGGAGAGCTTGGTACTTAAGCAGTCCTAGCGACTCACCTCTTCTTCACTAGAATCCTACCTGGTGCGTAGTAACTATTCACCCTAGTTACGAGGACTTGTTGATGGGCTAAACCTTATAATTAAAACCCGAAAGGGACCAGCCACCCTAGTTAGAAAAAAAAATTTCTCAAGTTTTGCAAAATTTTCAAAATACGTTTGATTTGTGAAAACTTCCAACCAGCCATGAACTTATAAAATACCTGTGTTTCGAAAATTTACCCGAAAATCTCACATTTACAAGAATAATCCGGACCATGAAACTAGATTTTACTAAAAGTACCCCCGTTTTTAAAAAAATAAAAACCATCAAAGTTTAAAAAAATTACCAAATTACCCTTGATTTGTAAAATTACCAAAATACCCCTAGATTTCCAAATTACTAAAATACCCCCAGATTTTGAAATTACCGAAATACCCTCGGGATTGCAAATTAACAAAAAACCCTTACTTCACAAAATCATCAAGGATTTTATTTTGAAAAATTACGAAAATACCCCTGTAGGATAATATTACGAGAATTCGCCCTGGGTAGTGGAAAACAACAACAACAACAATAACAACAACGCTTTTCTGTAATGAACTTGAGTTCATGAAATGTTAATGATTGAATGTATGAACTTGAGATTGTACTGTGGGTATGAATTCGAAAGAACTACTCTTTAAAACTATTATTCATAAGACTGTTCGCGATTAATCAGTGGAAAGAATTAATAATCCATAAAATTATTAATCAGATAAACGCCAATCGGAGGAATGAGTTCAAGGGGTCGAGGACATCCGCCGCGTGGATGCAGTAGGGGTAGAATGACCGCGTCAGAGCCAATAGGGTCTGGCCACGGGTTAGGAAATGAGATGCCGGAACTGCCAGCTATAGAAGGAGAATTTCGGGATGAGGCGCCCGGAGATGATGCTGTGTCTCAGGCGATGTTGCAAGTTCTTGAGAGAGTTGCCGGAGTAGGCATGGGCATAGGAGCCCGGAAATCTGTGCCAGAGCGGCTCAAGGCCAATGGGGCAGAAGTGTTTAGGGGAGTTTCTGGTGTAGTCCCTAACACCGCTGAGTATTGGATGGAAGCGACTGAGCACATAATGGATGACTTGGACTTCACGGTAGAGGAAAAGTTGAAAGGGGTCGTGTCTCTTCTTCGAGACGAGGCCTACCAGTGGTGGCTCACGGTGAAAGAAAGTACTACTGCGAACCTGATTGACTGGGATTACTTTAAGGAGACATTCTAGGGAAAGTATGTCGGGGCCAGCTATATTGATGCACAAAGGAATGCATTCCTAAACTTGGTGCAGGGAAGTAAGACTGTGGCTGAGTATGAGGCAGAGTTTCTACGTTTGAGTCGCTACGCTTGGGGAATTGTAGCAATAGAGTATAAACGTTGTGCTCGGTTCGAGGATGGGCTGCGAAATAAGTTAAGGGTTCTGATAGCATCGCAACGAGAGAGAGTTTTTACTGTTTTGGTAGATAAGGTTAAGATAGCTGAGGAAGTGAAACGGGTTGAGAGACAAGAAAGGGATAAGGATCGGGGTAAAAGTAAGAGGACTTTTGGGCCATCAAGAGCATCTGGGAATTTTCAGAAGAGGCCTAGGACGGATGGGCCAGCTCATGCTCCGACGAGTCAGAATTAGGCATGTTCTACATGTGAGAAGACGCATTATGGGGAGTGCAGAATGAAAACAGGTGGATGCTTTAGGTGTGGATCCACAGAACATCTGATTAAGGACTTTCTCCATATGGATCGGGTACAGCCAGCGGGCCGAGGTTCTGAGCAGGTTAGGAGAGGTGATCACCCTGGACCAAGGGGTCGTAGTGCAGGTAGATGAGGAAATGGGGCTGGGCGAGGCCGAGGGGCACCTGGCCGAGGTGCTAGAGGCACTGATGCTAGACAGCCTGGTTTGGTCTATGCAGCCAAGCGTCGAGAGGAGAGCGACGCACCGAGCGTTATAATCAGTACGTTTATAATTTCTGGGTTACCTTATAATACTTTGATTGATGTTGGTTCTACACACTCATATGTTGCTAGTAGGATAGTGGAAACTTTAAACTTAGTTAGTGAGACTGTTGCTAGGAAAATAATAGTAGTTAGCCCTCTAGGACACTCTGTGGTAGTAGACAAACTGTATAAGGATGTACCCCTAGAACTTCAAGGGGTCTTATTTCAAGCGGATTTGATGGAACTACCCTTCGGAGAGTTCGATTTAATCTTAGGAATGGATTGGTTGGTAAAGTATCAGGCAGAGCTGGGCTGTGCAGCTAAGCGTATGGTGCTAAAGTCGGTTGAGGGTGAAGAGGTGGCGATGATAGGAGAAGGAATTACTTATCTAATGTGGTGTCCGTGCTAAAGGAGGAGAAGATGGTAAGGAAAGGATGTGAGGCGGTTATGGTCTACGTATGTGCCTTGGAAGTTAAGGAATCAGAAATGGAGAATGTTTGAATGGTGAAGGACTTTGTCGATGTTTTTTCGGAAGAGCTTCCGGGTTTGCCCCCAGATCGTGAAGTGGAGTTCGGTATAGAACTTCTACCGGGAACAGCGCCAGTGTCTATTGCTCCGTATAGGATGGCGCCAAAGGAATTGGTGGAGGAGAAAGCGCAGATTCAGGAGTTGCTGGATCGGGGTTTTATCTGGCCAAGTGTTTCGCCGTGGGGAGCGCCTGTACTCTTTGTTAAGAAGAAGGACGGGTCAATACGAATGTGCATAGACTATCGTCAGTTGAATAAATTGACGATTAAGAACAAGTATCCTTTGCCCAGGATATATGACTTGTTCGACCAGCTCAAGGGAGCATCGGTCTTCTCCAAGATAGATTTAAGGTCGGGGTATCACCAACTTAAGGTGAAGGAGGCGGATATCCATAAAACGGCATTTCGTACTCGATACGGGCACTATGAATTCTTGGTAATGCCGTTCGAGTTGACGAACACACCAACAGCGTTTATGGACATGATGAACCGGGTGTTTCAGCTGTTTTTAGATTGGTTCGTCGTGGTATTTATTGACGATATTCTGGTGTAGTTACAGTCAGAGGAGGAGCATGATGAGCATTTGCGAGTGGTGTTGCAGATTCTTAGGGAACAGCGTTTATATGCAAAGTGTAGTAAGTACGAGTTTTGGTTGAAGGAAGTTACCTTTTTGGGTCATATGGTGTCAGTCGAGGGGATTAGGGTGGACCCTCGGAAGATTGAGGCTGTTTTGGATTGGAAGCCACCGAAGTCTGTGGCGAAGATTCAAAGTTTTCTGGGATTAGCATGGTATTATCAGAGGTTTGTGGAAGCATTTTCTCTGATTGCAGCACTGTTAACCAAGTTGCTAAGAAAAGGGGTTCCGTTTGTGTGGTCAGACAAGTAACAGAAAAGTTTTGAGAAGTTAAAAAGAATTTTGACAGAGGCCCCGATGTTGATTCAACCGTAAGCCGAAAAGGAATGTACGGTTTATTGTGATGCATCCCACACAGGATTGGGTTGTGTGCTGATGCAAGAAGGGAAAGTAGTTGCGTACGCTTCCCGACAGTTAAGACATCACAAAGTGAACTACCCGACACATGATCTAGAGTTGGCTGCAGTAGTTTTTGCGCTAAAAATTTGGAGACATTATTTGTTTGGCTAGAAGTCGGTAGTGTATACAGATCACAAGAGCTTGAAGTACCTTCTCACGCAGAAGGAGTTGAATTTAAGGCAAAGAAGGTGGATTGAGCTGTTAAAGGACTATAACTGCTCGATTGAATACCACCCGGGAAAGGCTAATGTGGTAGCGGATGCCTTGAGCCGAAAGGTGGTGGCAGATTGAAGAGCCATATTTGTCCACCTTAGTGCAGTATGATGACGAAAGTCATTAGCGAGTGCAAGTGAGGCCAACATGGATTGATGAGGTTAAGGAAAAACAGCAGGGAAGATGAAGTTTTAAGCGTCGCGATGTTTGCAAATCTGAGCGGTGGACCGAAGGGGTATAGTCCGAGCAATGAGGAGTGTTAGGTTTCCAGGGGAAAATTTGTATGCCTAAGGATGTGGAGTTAAGGCAGAAGATCTTGCAGGAGGCACAGAGTAGTCCCTATGCTATGCACCCGGGAGGTAGTAAGTTGTATCGGGATTTGCGGGAGCAGTTTTGGTGGCCAGGCCTTAAGCGTGAGGTAACGGAGTTTGTGGGTAAGTGTCTGACGCGTCAACAAGTCAAGGCTGAACATCAGTTACCCTCGGGATTTTTGCAATCGATCAAGATTCCATAATAGAAGTGGAAAAAGATCACAATGGACTTTGTGAGTGGGCTACCTCCTACGCCGACCAAGAAGGATTCAGTTTGGGTAATTGTAGACCGCTTGACAAAGTCGGCTCATTTCATACCTGTACGTATGGACTATTCTCTTCAGAGGTTAGCAAGACTATATGTAGCGGAGATTGTGAGGTTACATGGGGTGCCAGTGTCGATTATCTTGGACAAAGACCCTAGATTTACGTCAAGGTTCTGGAAGGTTTTGCACCAGGCATTGGGCACAAGATTGGATTTCAGTACAGCATTCCATCCCCAGTCAGGTGGAAAATCGGAGAGGGTGATTCAAGTTTTAGAAGACATGCTAAGGGGATGTGTCTTGGATTTCAAGGGTAGTTGGGAAGAATTCTTACCGTTGGCAGAATTCGCGTATAACAATAGTTATCAGGCGAGTATTAAGATGGCTCCATACGAAGCGTTATATGGTCGGAAGTGTCGTACCCCTATGTGTTGGACGGAGTTGGGGGAGCGACGGTTGTTGGGTCTGGAACTGGTTACAGAGACAGAAGATAAGGTGAAGGTGATTAGAGCCCGTTTGAAAGAAGCCTCAGACAGGCAGAAGTCTTATGCCGATCTTAGACGGAAGGATATAGAGTTTGCTAAAGGTGACAAGGTTTTCTTGAAGGTGTCGTTGTGGAAAAAGGTTCTGAGGTTTGGTAGGAAAGGCAAGTTAAGCCCTAGATTTATTGGGCTCTATCAGGTGTTGAAGCGAGTAGGACCAGTAGCGTACCAGCTTGAGTTGCCACCAGAGTTAAGTCGAATCCATGATGTGTTTCACGTTTCCATGCTTAGACGCTATCACTCGGATCCATCACACATTGTGCCGGTGGAGGAGATAGAGGTGAATCCAGACTTATCTTTTGAGGATGAACCAGTGCAGATCCTAGATCGGGATGTTAAGGTTTTGCGTAGGAAATTTGTTCCTTTGGTAAAGGTGCTATGGCGGAACCATGGATCGGAGGAAGCGACATGGGAGCCGGAGGATATTATGCGGCAGCAATACTCTCAACTCTTCTGAGAGGTAAATTTCGAGGTCAAAATTTATTTTAAGGGGGGTAGAACTGTAATATC
Organism: Gossypium bickii; assembly: GCA_025503065.1. Taxonomy (NCBI): domain Eukaryota; kingdom Viridiplantae; phylum Streptophyta; class Magnoliopsida; order Malvales; family Malvaceae; genus Gossypium; species Gossypium bickii. The sequence goes on along the minus strand of CP106714.1, from coordinate 130,761,216 downwards.
CTGATTCTATGGGTCTGTGCGTTTGGTATGTTGTATGGCTAAGTTAGTAGGTAAAGGCTTGAGGTGTGTATTGGGCTCGGGTTGGGCTTAAAACCTGGGTTAAACTGCTTATAAATAGTGTTAGTTTATAATTTAAGTAGGTACCTGTGTTTAGTAGCAAGCTGGGCTTATGGCCCAAAAATTTGAGGTGCTTTAGGTGAGCATTAAAGTGGCGTCACAAGGGAAGAGAATTGGGCCTAGTATGGCCGCTTGGAGCCCAAGGTTGTTGGGTCAAAATTTCGGCACTGAGAAGGGGAGGGGTGGACGGCACATGAGCTACATTTTAGGAGCTTTATTTCTTTTTACTTTAGTAATTAAAAGTTGATAATTAAGAGGGAAGAGTTGGTTCAAAGTTGGCCTCTTCTAAAGATGAGATAGAGACTGGGTTATCAGGCAAGATAAGAGCTATCAGGAGGGAGAGAGTTGGCCGAAATTCCAACTCTGAGGTGTGTGCATGAGTTTTGTAGGCCAAGTATCCATCTTTCTGTTCATTTTTTCTTCTTTTCCTCTTTTCTTCCTCATCTTTTCTCCCTGGCCGAAATTCCTCTCTGTTCTCTTCTCATATTTTTCTCTCTTCTAGCCGAAATTCCCTAGCCTTCTTCTCTTCTCCAACATCTTTATGAAAGCCGAAATCTTCTTGCTCATATTCCTTAGACGATCCACTACCATCTCTGGCTAACTAAATATCTAAAATAACATAAATAATAAATTTGTGGATTCATATTATAAAATTATTTTATTTAGTCCATTTACTTTTATTTTTAAAAATTTAGTCTTACTTTTTAGATATCAAATTTAGGCTCAACATTTACTATTACTAAAAATATTTTATTAAATTCAAGTTAATTATAACCTCTTTTTTTAGTTAAATGACTACCAAGTGAATATTTTTTGTTTAAAAATTTGAAATCGACAAAATTAGCAAAAAAAAAATTTAAACAATATTAACAATTGGACTTGATTTTCAAGTTTGAAGAGTAGAGGGACTAAATATTTAAACTTTATAATTTCGAATTTGTGAAGAGTACATAAACTTATAACATATTTTAAACTTTATACTACAAAACATTTATTATTAATATATTTATAATTGTAATAAATATTTATTATCAAAATATTAATATTGAATTTTTTTCAATAATATATGAAATTATTTAAATTTATTATTTTCAAAATTTATTATTAAAATAAAATTAAAATATTAAATTATATTAATAATTTATTATATGATTAGATATAGATAATTAAAATGTATGTTTAATAATATTAAAAATTATAATATTTTATATTAATATTTTATTTATTTTAAATATATTTGAAAATAAAAATTTATTATTAATATAATAATATTAAGTTTGACTTAAAATTAATTTTTATATAAAAAATTTATAATATTTTTGTCTGAAATTTGTTGCCGTAAGAGTGCAATTGGGACTATTGTCCTTGTTTGTGACAAAAAAATCAACAATTGATTCACCATTCTTCATCATCAAGGTTTCAAAATCACTATCATAGTGATTGAAATTTCACCACTATAACCTTTGAATCACCTTGATACTCTTTTTGCAAAATTGACCATGCTTCATTTGACGTGGTTGCTGCAGCAATTCGTGAGAAAATAGAGTCATGAACTGCTTGTTAGATAATGAACAATGCCTTAGCATTGTTTTAATTGGTTTCTTTCAATCTCTTTTCTTCTTCTTCATCAAGTTCAAGTATGTCAGCGAACCGTACTCGACCAAGTCCCATAGCTCTTGTGATCTGAGCAATGTCTTCACCTTGGTGCTCCACCATTCATATTTCTCACCATTGAAAATGGGTATGAGTGATTGAGAGGAAGAAAAACCAGCTGATGCCATTCTAAGAACACACACTCTTTTCTCTCGTGTTTCCCAAATACCCAAAAAAGGTGTTTCTCTCAAATACCCAATGGACCTAAACCTAACTTTCACACAATTGCCTAAAAGATCGAACCTTGCTCCGATGCCAAATTTGTTGAAGAAGGAAACGTGAAAGAGACAACTACAATATGCATCAAAGTTGTTCTATTATTGATGAACACTAAATTGATTAAAAACAAAGCATAAATGCCTATTTTATAGGCTTACAAAAAAACTACCTTAACCCAAAAATAACTAGCAACTTAAACTGAAAATAAAATCTAATCCAACAAATATTCTACCAAGATACTAGGTCAACAGCCCACTACTTTGAATTAATTCTCAACACAACCTAGATTTCTATCAAGCTATTGAACCATTGGGATTCCTTTTGATATTGAACAACCATTTACATCCGATAGGCATCCTCCTTAGAGGAAGCACTTACAGAGCCCAAGTACTATTCTTGAGAAGGGCATCTAATTCCTCCTTCACAGCTTCCTGCCAAGCTGGATGCTTCATCCCCTCATGTACATTCACATGTTCAACTTCCTCGTGTGCAGCAACAATATAGACCTTGGTCTTAAAAACACTAGTCTTGGCTCTTGTAATCATAAGATGCCGATTGCTATAATTGGATGACCAAAGATTACAAGATTTTAAAATAGTGAGTGAATATAACTCTTTAATATTTAAGATCAATTCTCAATTAAATTTTGGTGAAGAAAGGATAGTTGATAATGACCTAGAAATCATGCATCTAATATGTTTCAGCAGTAATAATACCATAAAAAGTTATAAAAAAAATCTGATTAAATCTAAATGATTGTGTAAAATAACGAATGGTTAATGAAAAATTATGAAAGTTGTCCCACTTGTTCTACTCCATTCCAAAAGTGAATGGAATAATACATGGTAATTTTACAAATAGAAGTGTAGTCATGGTCATGGTCCTAACCATAGATTTGATCATGGACGTAATAGTTACTATTATTATGGAGTTAACAATTAGTTCGATAAGCAAAAGAATAAGAATTGTGAAAAGAAAGAGAAAAATAGTCTAACTAATCTTTCAACAATCGCTAAAATTTTCACTATTAATAAAATATGAATATGCATCGGTCACATATCTATCATATACCATAGCATTTTGTAAAATTTTATCAAACTTTCGTTAAAAAAATAAAATGTTGAAACCAATTTCACAATCATAATGATAATTATGATATTTTATAATATTACATATGCCTAAAATCCAACAAACAATAGTAATTAATTGCTGGATTGGTAAATAAAAGTAGGAAGACGAGGAGATTATTTATTAAATATAGATCTAAATTCAAACAAACAATAGTAATTAATTGCTGGATTGGTAAACATAAGTAGGAAGACGAGGAGATATTTGAACTTCTAAGGGAGTTAGTTTAGGACTCGTTATTCCTGGACCTTCACGCATATCAACTACTTCGTTTACTAGAGTTTCAATCTCGAACCAATGCAACACATTAGCTAATGTAAGTTCCAGAACCTTGAGCGCAAACAAAACTCCAGGGCACATTCTTCTACCACTGCTAGATGGAATAAGTTCAAAATCATGTCCCTTTACATCAATATCTTTATTGATAGTCATAAATCTTTCTGGTCGAAATTTTGAAGGATCTTTCCATATTTGTGAATCACGTTGTATCTTTTGAAGATTGAAAATAAGCCAAGTGCCAGCTGAAACATCATATCCATGAACTGAGCAATCTTCAATGGCTTCATGGATTACAGCGAGTGGAGCAGCAGGATAGAGGCGTAGTGTTTCTTTAATGACAGATTGAAGGTACACTAAGTTTTTAGTATCTGATTCTGTAACAAAAAGTCTATCTTTACCAACATGGATGTCTAGTTCTTGTTTGACCTTGTTCAATGCATCACGATTATTGAGTAATAAAGATAAAGTCCATGTCATTGTAATTGATGTGGTATCTTCCGCACCTAAGATAAGTACCTATTAAACCATTTACCGTAAAACTATAACTATCAGATTGAAACTGGTGTTCAGGTTTAAATCATTTACCGTAAAACTATTAATATCAGATTGAAATTGGTATTCAGGTGAAAGGCGAATATAAATATCAAACAAATATAGGATTTGATTAAGAAATGTACGTACGAGACTGACGGCTTTGTTGATGGTATCGGCATCGTGCTCCTCAGAATCATGAAGAATAGATAGCATCACTCCCATGAAATCTTCCTCACAGTTTGCCTCATTTTCAGCTCTCTTTTCTTTGTGCTCTCGTAGCCATTCCTCCACAACTTGGTCCAATTCTTTGGCTACCTTCTTCATAAGCTTTTTCCCGCCACCAACGTCCAACCATCTCAGATACGGTAAGGCATCCGATACCACGAACTTTCCAGTTAGTTCAAACAAGTCGTCCAACGACTTCTTCCATTTCACGGTTTCATCTCCTTCGTATGAATTCGGTATTCGCTTCCCTACAACAATCCTTAGTATCACGTTAAGAGTAACACATCTGAACCATCTCTTCATCTCCACCATTACTTTGCCACAGTTACTACTTTTCTTCTTGTTCCACAGCTGGTATAATTGTTGCAGTGATGCCTTCACCTCGGATTCCCGCACAGGTTTAAGCAATTCGAGTCGGTGATTTGAGAGGAGCTCAATAGTGGCGAATTTGCGCACTTGACGCCAATAAGGTCCATATGGTGCAAAGACTATCATGGCACAGTTGTAACCCAAAATTTCCCAGCTTGCAAGCTTTGGACGAGTGGCAAACGCTTTATCGTTTATGGTGAGACATTCTTTAGCCATCTCCCAATTGCTCACCACCAAAGCTCTATTTACACCCAACCTGATGCTGAAGATTCCTCCATATTTGTCTGCCAAGTTACCCAAGCTTATATGAGGTGGTTGTGGCCCTCCTAAGAGGCGGAGATGGCCAATAATAGGCCATGCTCCACCAGCTTCTGGTGCTGTTTTCTTCGAATATGTGTTTCTTCTTGAGATCCATAGAAAAGAGAAAAGAAATAGTAGCGGAAAACCAATTATTGCCACAGTTGAAGTTAGTGTGACTGAATGGAAAAAATCCATTGCCGGATTCCCACTTTAATCTCAAGCAATGAGTAGCAGAGATGAGAGGGTTGGGATTTATAGGGTTAAGAATGTGATCACAGCACGTACCATTTATTTGGTGTAATTATTTTAATAAATATTTATTATTGCTAAGTAAAAAAAATTTATTAGGTGTTTTTGATACAAATTATAAATGTCCGTAAAAGGCAAAAGCAAAATAATCTAGTTATACCATGCATGCATGCATGTATGATATGTATATGTTTTCAGAATTTGCAATAGGCTAAGAATTAATGTGTTGTTGTTGGTATAATCATAACAATTACTCAAGCACTTACGGAAATATTCATATTTGAAATTAGAAGCCATCCAGTGATGTCTTAAATTTTGATTTTAACACAAAAATGTATTACAATGTGAAGAAGAAAAAAAAAGAAAGAGAGATATGTTGAATTAGGTTAAAATATTAATAATTGATTATTTAAATAAATTCACCTAGGACGTAATTACATGTTGGTAGGGGTCTTACCCCTTAAAATAAAAATTTTTTATTTAAATTTTTAAATTAATAAAGATAAAATTCTACTTTAATCTCCTTAAAAATGATAAAATTTTAATTTAATCTTTTAAAATTTATAAAAATATAAACTATTTAAATAATGATAAAAATTACAATTTAATTTTCACAATGCCAACCTATTGCCCAACTTTATCAACAGGTTGAATTGACACCTTAAAGCTTTTATTGAGAAGCCGGGCCACAGTGTGGGTGCCAATGAACCTAACACCACCAGTAAGAGGAATGGTTTTCTGAGGCATTCATTTGGAAACGAATAAAATTATAATTTTTTTTTAAAAAATGGTTACGTCATATTTTTATTATTTGGAATTGGATACAGAGTGAAACCCAATTAGTTTAATAATTATTTATATTTTTTTATAGATTAAAAGAAACTTAAATATAGTTTTCATGATTAAGTGATTTGTTGTGTAATTTATTTTTCATTATACAAAATTTGATTATTTGAAGAAAAAAGTTTCCTAAAAATGTCACTTTTTATTTTCATACTATATTTTATTATGAAAAGTGAATCGAATCAACCTGATTTATGTTATATGATAATTAAATTTGATAATTTTAAATATCACATAAAATTACATGCAAATAATTTTTTCATAATTAAAACTAATTTAAAAATGGGAATAACTTACATTAGAATGATCCTAAAAACTAAAGTTAGTATGCGCCAATAAGATTATACCAGATCATCAAATTTTAAAGACATGAAATTATTATTATACACTCATCAATAGAGAAATTATTTTATAAACTCTTTGTAGCGACGTAAAATTTAGTACGGGCGCTAATTGAGAAAATTATTGAAAATTTGAAAACAAAGTTTCAATTTTATTTAAAAAAAAAAAGAGTCGCCACCGATCCTTTTTCCTAGGTGTGATCGGACACCTAATAAATCCTCTTTTTAAAAGAATTTTTTTTTAAAAAGGCCGAGTTTAGGTCTACGTCAAAATTCTAGAGAAAAATAAGGTTCTTGAGTCGGTTACGTGTGAGGAAGGTATTAGCACCCTCGCAACGCCCAAAATTGGTATCTCATTAAGCGTGCGTTGCCTTAAATTTCAAAAAATACGAGTTCAATTTAATATTTAATCGTGATCCAATTGAAACTCGAGAATTTTTTAAAACACAAAAATTTTTGAAAACACGAAATTTTTGAAACACGAGAATTTTTTAAAACACGAGAATTTTTAAAACACGAAAATCTTGAAACTCGAGAAATTTTTAAAACCCGAGGATTTTTGAAAATACAAAAATTTTTGAAATTGAGAAAATTTTGAAACTCGAGAAATTTTTTAAAACATGAGAATTTTTGAAAATACGAAAATTTTTGAAACACTAGAATTTTGAAAACAGGAAAATTTTGAAACACGAGAATTTTTGAAAATGCGAAAATTTTTGAAACATGAAAATTTTTGAAAGCACGAAAATTTTTGAAACTCGAGAATTTTTTGAAACCCAAGATTTTTTTTGAAAGCACGAAATTTTTGAAACACGAGAATTTTTGCAAACATGAAAATTTTTAAAACATGAAAATTTTTTAAAACACGAAAATTTTTAAAACACGAAATTTTTTGAAAACATAAAAATTTTGAAACACGAAAAGTTTTAAAACACGAAAATTTTGATAAATTACATATTTTCGTATTATATACATTTTAAAAATGAAATCTTGATAATTTTTTCTTCTACAAAGATTTTATATTTTTTTTGAAATTTCTAATTTTAATTTTTATAAATGTATTCCACGTTTAACATAAAATCAAAGAAGTTCACCTAACATTGCAGTGAAAACGATGATTTAATGCTAAACCAATTTGTTGTTTTTTAAAAAAAAATGAATTTATTAAAAAAATTAAATTTTGTAAATAAATTCACATAATAATATTTTTTTTGATTTGGAAATGAGAGATTTTTTTGCTTCCTTCGATTGTTTGAGGGGTCCTTTTTTTGATAGCCGAATCTCTTGGGGGGGTTTTCTTTTGCCGAATTGTTGGAGAGCTTCCCTTGGTTGATTTCCCTCTTTTTATGCTTTAATCTCACTTTCTCTTTGCATTTTTCAGGTAGTGGTTGAAGGAAGAGTAGCCATCCATGCTGGTGGCTGAAAATCCAGGGAGTGGGTGCCCCAAGTCGCGTAATCTCTCGGATTATGAGTTGATCTTTTGAAAAAAAAAACAGAATTTGAAAATACCTCGGCATGTGACCCGAGACTCAACTCACCTCTCGCATTATGAGTTGATTTTTGAAAAATAAATTGAAAAACAGAATTTGAAAATACCTCGGCATGTGAACCAAGACTCAACTCACCTCTCGCAATATGAGTTGATTTTTTTGAAAAATAGAAATTGAAAAATACCTCAGAGTGTGACCCGAGGCTCAACCCACCTCTCGCAATATGAGTTGATTTTTTGGAAAAACAGAAATTGAAAAATACCTCAGCGTGTGACCTGAGGCTCAACTCACCTCTCGCAATATGAGTTGATTTTTTTGAAAAACAGAATTTGAAAAATACCTCAGCTTGTAACCTGTGGCTCAACTCATCTCTCGCAATATGAGTTGATTTTTTTGAAAAACAAAAATTAAAAAATACCTCAGCGTGTGACCCGAGGCTCAACTCACCTTCGCAATATGAGTTGATTTTTTTGAAAATCATAAATTGAAAATACCTTAGCGTGTGACCCGAGGCTCAACTCACCTCTCGCAATATGAGTTGATTTTTTTTGAAAAACAGAAATTGGAAATACCTCAGCGTGTGACCCGAGAATCAACTCACCTCTCGCAATATGAGTTGATTTTTTTGAAAAACAGAAATGAAATAATTTTAAAATATCAGAATTTTAAAACATATCATCTGGTGGAACTCGGATGTCTTCTTTTTCCTTGATTCAGTACAGCTATTGTAACATCCCGAAATAGGGCCTAAACGGAATAGTGGTTACGAAACCACAAATCCGAGTCAGTAAAATATTTTAATATTATTTTTAATGCTTATAATATGTGAATTTACGTGTGTGAAAGTTTCATGAATTAATTTTATTGTTAGTGTGCTTAATTTAAAGAAAAGGACTAAATCGCGTAAAATGTGAAAGTTACAAATTAAAGTGTAAAGTGCTTATTTGATAGTGGATTTTTAATATGAGGTCCTTAAAGGGAAATTGGCCTATTTAAGGAGATAGTGTATGGCACTAAGCTTATATTATATGGTTTTCATATTAATGATAAAGGTTATAATAATAAATAAAATATTATAATATTGTTATAATAAAGTAATTGATAAAAGATGAAAGTGTTCATCTTTTCCCATTTGTTCTTGGCCGAATGTGAGAAAGAAAAACACCATTGTTGAAGCTTTAAGTTTCAGCATCTAGGTGGCTTAATTCGGGTATGTCTTTTGTTCGATTTTTGATAATTTTTACGTTTTTGAGATCGTTGCTATGAGATCTACAAAACCCATGCTTGAATTTTTTATTTTGGTGAATATTTTGAATTATGCCATTGTTGAGAACTTATGATTTTTGATGATTGATGGTAGATTATGCATGTTTATGAGTAGAGGAATGATTTTTATTAAGTGATTTTCGGTAAAAACGAGCTAATTAGTAAAAGTTGTTATTGTTCATAAGTATGTGTTATAGTAAGAATTTGAAGTTGCTATAGAAGGGAAAAATGTTCAGCATGTTATAAAACATAAGAATAAGGGCTGAAGTTTAATTTTCGAGCCTAGGGGCAAAATCATAAATATGTAAAAGTTTAGGGGCAAAATTGTAATTTTGCCAAAGTTAGAGTTAAGGATTGTTTTGATAAATGTGAGTATTAAATAAGCTAAATTTGCTATTATAGATCAAGAAGAACGAAATCCAGAGTTAGATCGGGGAAAGAAAAAGATAGTGGACTAAATCGATATAGTTTATCGATTTTGTTTCGAGGTAAGTTTGCAGTAAATAAATGCAATATTCTATTATTTTACAATTAATATTATTAAATTCCAACATTTACATATTTATTCTGTAAATTTATTATTTAAAGACTCAAGCATGAATTGAGGAGAAACAATTTTAGAAAGTTCCGGTTGAACCTTAGGAATGTGTAGGATACAAATGTCATGACATTAGGGTTTAGGGAAATCATGTAAGACCATGTCAAGACATGGCATTGATAAGTTTCTATAAGGCAAAGGTCCCATGTAAGACCATGCCAAGGCATGGCATTGGTGAGTTCATAAGGCAAGGATACCACATAAGACCATGTCAAGACATGGCAATGGTTAAGTTTCATAAGGAAAGGTACCCGCGTATCCTTAGTATTCCAAGTGGTTCAACGGGAAAATTCAAAGAGTATACCAAAGTAAAGGTAAGACAAGTTCAAGCTAAAAAGTAAAGGTAAGACAAGTTCAAGCTAAAAAGGTAAGGTAAGATAAATTCATGTTAAAAGGTAAGGTAAGATAAATTCATGTTAAAAGGCAAGGTAAGAATACAAGTTTGAGTATATTGAGTTAAAAGCTTAAGTGATCTTGATAAGAAAAGAATAAGATAATTCATTAAGAATGTTGTTATCTATTTACATGTAAACTTACTAAGCTTTATGCTTACTCCCATTCTTTATTTTTTTTAGTATTACAAGCCAACTCGAGGATCGAAAGGACGTCGGAGATCGTTACACACTATCAAAGGATTATATTGGTATTTTGTGACTCGAACGTTTTAAGTTATGGCATGTATAGGGACTTAGCCATTTTATGTGTGTGACCTTATGATATGGCTTATTATGGACTTGTAAATGCTTGGTAATGATTAGCCATTAAAATGGTTAATTAAGAACATGTTTTGGATGTTATGAAATGCCTAGTTGATAGTTATTTTAAAGAAATTATGTAATTATATGCAGGGGAATAGTTGGACAGCAACAGTGATGTGATTTTGAAAAATCACCAAAAATAGTAGAAATTGAATTAGGTCGTACATGAGATATATAATTAAATCTTATTGAGTCTATTTTCATATAAAGAAAACGTTGTAGGAAAAAGAGTTGTATATTATGAGATAATTGATTTTTAGTGAAGAGAGGTCAGAACTGTCAAACTGTGTAATAGGGGAGACTTTAACTAATAAACTGTACTAATTGGCCACACCAAAAATTCTGAAAAAAATTACAGTAAGAAGATATATGAGTCTAGTTTCAAGGAAAATTTACGGATCTAAAATTCTATTTTCTTAACTCAAGTTATAATTAATTTAGTGAACATGACGCAGACGGACAGTTTCAATTTTTATGCCCAGAACTAGTAAGTTAATTCTAGCAATGCCTCGTGCTCGACTCCGGCAACGGTCTCGGGTAAGGGGTGTTACATTTATTGGTATCAGAGCAAGCGTTTAGTCGGTTCTTGGAATATTCATTATGAGTAAGAGTCTAACTATACATGCCATACTTATATTTTGATAGTGTGACGACTCCTGACAATTTTAAAAATGTTTTTCTTTTATAGTTATGGATCCCAAACGAGATGGTGCAGATGATGTAGAGAGTAATGTGCCCGCTCCCACTGAAGGGACGGTGCCACTAGATAGTCGTGAAAGGCCCGTTACAGATTAGTCGTGAGGAGGAGGCTCGAGAAGCCTTCTTCCAAGCTATGAATGAATGGTTTGTTGAGTTCGTTAAATGCACGAACCCCGTGAGTTAGACCTCCACCCCCTCATGATCCACAGACTACCCATGTATCTTCCCCAGTTATAAATATTGTTAGAAGAGAGAAACCACCCGTTGACAAGATCAGAAAACAAGGGGCTGAAGAGTTTCGGGCTACCAAAGATGATGATGCAGAGAAAGCTAAATTTTGGCTCGAGAACACTATCAGAGTCTTTGATAAGTTATCCTGCACACCAGAAGAATGTATTAAATGTGTGATGTCACTTCTTAGAGATTCCGCTTACCAGTGGTAGAAGACACTTGTGTCAGTAGTACCGAAGGAAAGAGTTACTTGGGATTTCTTTCAGAAGGAGTTCCGTAAGAAGTACATTAGTCAGAGGTTTATTGACCAGAAAAGAAAAGAGTTCCTTGAGTTAAAACAGGGTAAGATGACTGTGATCGACTATGAACGTGAATTTATCCGACTCAGCAATTATGCTCGAGAGTGTGTGTCTACAGAGGCTATCATGTGCAAAAGATTTGAGGATGGGCCTAATGATGATATCCGATTGTCAGTTGGTGTTTTAGAGATAAAAGAGTTTGTTGTTTTAGTTGAATGAGCTTGTAAGGCAGAATAGTTATTAAAAAGAAAGGGTAAAGCTGAAATTGATATGCAAAACACGAAGAAAAGACAGATAAGCAAGTCATTTCAGTCTACATCCAAGAGGCCTAGAGAGTTTTCTACGAGATATAATTTTTCAACCGGGTATTCTAGCCAAAACAGAGGTGGAAGATTTATAGATTCAAAAGCTCAAACCACTTCGATTGCGAGTGTTGGCAGTATTCAGCCTGATAGGCCCGAGTGTCCTCAATGTGGTCGACGTCATCCAGGTCAATGTCGAGCAACTAAGGCCGGTTGTTTCCGATGTGGTGCACCGGATCATTTCATTTGGGAGTGTCCCGAGATGGTTAAAAAAGAAGTAATACCGAGTGCAAGATCAGGTAATGCCCCCGTTAGAGGCGGATCTCGTAGAAATTCGGAGTAGGGGCGGTAGAGGTACATTTAGAGATACAAAGAACAAGATCGGATGTTAGAGCACCCACAAGGACTTATGCTACCCGTGCTCGTGAAGAGGCATCTTCCCCCGACGTAATTACGGGTACATTTTCTCTTCATGATTTAATGTTATTGCTTTGATTGATCCGGGGTCAACCCATTCCTATGTTTGCATGAAATTAATACCTAGTATGAACATGCCCATAGAGTTTACAGAATTTGTGATTAAAGTATCGAACCCATTAGGTCACATGTGTTAGTAAACAAAGTATGTAAAAATGCCCTTTGATGATTAGATGTTATCGTTTTTCGGTGATCTCATGCTATTGCCATTTGATGAGTTTGATGTGATTCTTGGTATGGATTGGTTAATCGCATATGATGTGATAGTGAATTGTGGAAAAGATTCATTGAGTTGAAATGTGAAAATGGTGAGTTCCTTCGGGTTAATTCGTATGAGTCGATAGTTCAATTTCCATGATTTCATTACGTGCGCTCGAAATGTTTAAGGAAAGGATGTGAAGCTTATCTTGCTTTTGTGTTGAATACTAAAGATCCGAGTTGAAAATTGAATCGATGCACGTGGTAAATGAGTTCCCGATGTGTTTCCGGAAGAACTACTGTGTTTGCCTCCTATCGAGAAGTTGAGTTTGGTATTGAATTGATTCCGTGTAACACACCTATTTCTATTGCTCATTATAGAATGGCTTCAATAGAATTGAAAGAACTGAAAGCTCGATTCTGAGAAATTAACCGATAAAGGCTTTGTAAGACCTAGTTATTCACCATGGGCGCGCCGATGTTATTTGTGAAAAAGAAGGACGATTCCATGAGATTGTGCATAGACTATCGATACGACTTAACAGGGTAACCATCAAGAACAAATATCCATTACCTAGAATAGATGATTTGTTTGATCAATTGAAGGGAGCCACTGCATTCTCTAAGATAGATTTGAGATCCTGATACTATCGATTCGCGAGTTAAAAAGTCGATGTTCCAAAGACTGCTTTTCGAACTAGGTATGGTCACTATGAGTTTCTTGTGATGCCATTTGGCTTAACTAATGCTCATACTATTTTCATGGATTTAATGAACCGAAATTTTAGACCTTATTTGGACAAGTTTGTAGTCGTGTTCATTGATGACATTTTGATTTATTCTCATGATGAAACTGAGCATGCAGAGCATTTGAGAACAGTTTTACAAATTTTGAGAGATAATCAGCTTTATGCCAAGTTTAGCAAAAGTGAGTTCTGGTTACAGGAAGTTTGTTTTCTTGGACATATTGTCTCAGGTGAAGGTATTAGAGTTGATCCGAGTAAGATTTCAGCAATTGTTGATTGGAAGCCTCCTAGAAATGTATCAGAGGTCAGAAGTTTTCTTGGTCTTGCCGGTTATTATAGAAGATTTGTAGAGGGATTTTCCAAGATAGCTACTCCATTGACAAGATTGTTACAGAAAGCTGTCAAGTTTGAATGGACTGAGAAGTGTCAACAGAGTTTCGACGAGTTAAAAGTATTGTTGACTAAAGCTCCTGTTTTAGTACAACCAGAACCGGGTAAAGAGTTTGTGATTTACAGTGATGCATCCTTGAATGGACTAGGCTGTGTACTTATGCAGGAAGGAAGGGTAATTGCTTATGCCTCTAGACAGTTAAAGCTACATGAGAAAAACTATCCGACATATGATTTAGAGCTAGCTGCTATTGTATTTGCTTTGAAAATCTAGAGACATCACTTATATGGTAAGAAATGCTGAATATTCACTGATCACAAAAGTTTGAAGTACTTGATGACTCAGAAAGATCTGAACTTGAGGCAAAGAAGATGGCTAGAGTTGATTAAAGATTATGAGCTACTGATCGATTATCACCTGGGTAAGGCAAATGTTGTTGCTGATGCTTTGAGTAGAAAATCGTTATTTGCATTGAGAGCTTTACACACTAGTTTGGCATTATCAGATGATGGTTCTATCTTAGCTGAGTTGAGAGTTAAATCGACGTTTCTTGAAGAAATTTGTGAAGCTCAGAAGGATGACAGTGAGTTGCAAGCCAAAAGAGTTCGGTCTTGAGTCGTGTAGAGTCTGATTTTCAGATCGGTTCTGACGGTTGTTTGTTGTTCAGAGACAGATTATGTGTACCAAAGAATGATGAGCTTATTAGGAAAATCTTACAGGAAGCACATAGCTGTTCCTTGTCTATTCACCCAGGTAGTACAAAGATGTATAATGATTTGAAGAAAATGTATTGGTGGACAGGAATGAAAAGAGATATATCAGAGTTTGTTTCTAGATGCTTGATCTGTCAGTAGGTAAAGGTTGAACATCAGGTACCTTCAGGTTTATTGCAGCCTGTATTAGTTCCCGAGTGGAAATGGAATCGAGTTACTATGGATTTTGTGACAGGATTGCCTTCGACACCGAGAAAGAAAGATGCAGTATGGGTTGTGATTGATAAGTTAACAAAGTCGGCTCATTTTATCCCAGTTCGTATGGATTATTCACTTGACAAGTTGGCCGAGTTAGATATTACAGAGATTGTGAGACTACATGGAGTACCGTTATTGATTATCTCAGATAGGGATTCGAGATTTACCTCACGGTTTTGGAAGAAAGTGCAGGAAGCTTTAGGTACAAAGTTGAGTTTTAGTACAGCTTTCCATCCTCAGACTGATGGTCAATCAGAGAGAGTTATTCAGGTACTTGAAGATATGCTTAGATGTTGTGTATTAGAATTTCAAGGTAGTTGGGAGAAATATTTACCATTAATAGAGTTTGCTTATAATAATAGTTATCAATCGAGTTTGAAGATGGCACCTTATGAAGCTTTGTATGGACGTAAATGTCGCACATCTTTGTATTGGACAGAGCTTAAGGAAAATCAGATTTACGGGGTTGATCAAGTCAAAGAAACAGAAGAAAAAGTAAAAGTCATCAGAGATTGCTTGAAAGCAGCTTCAGATAGACAGAAATCCTATGCAGATTTGAAAAGAAAAGACATTGAATTTCAAGTTGGTGATAGGGTATTCTTGAAAGTATCCCCGTGGAAGAAAGTTCTTAGATTTGGCAAGAAAGGCAAATTAAGTCCCCATTTTATTGGACCGTTTGAGGTGATCGAGAGAGTTGGGCCATTGGCATATCGATTGGCTTTGCCAACTGAGTTAGAGAAGATTCATAATGTGTTTCATGTGTCTATGCTACATTATTATTGTTCAGATCCATCGCATGTGATTTCGCAAACAGAGGTTGAGATTCAGCCAGATATGACTTACGGGGAGGAACCAATAAAAATTCTAGCTCGAGAGGTTAAGCAATTAAGGAATAAAAGTATTGCACTTGTGAAAGTATTATGGAATAGGCATGGAATAGAAGAGGCTACATGGGAGCCCAAAGAGACTATGCGAAAACAGTACCCAAATCTCTTTACAGGTAAGATTTTCGGGGACAAAAATCCCTAAAGGGGGGAGAAATGTAACATCCCGAAATAGGGCCTAAACGGAATAGTGGTTGTGAAACCACAAATCTGAGTCAGTAAAATATTTTAATATTATTTTCAGTGCTTATAATATATGAATTTACATGTGTGAAAGTTTCGTGAATTAATTTTATTGTTAGTGTGCTTAATTTAAAGAAAAGGACTAAATCGCGTAAAATGTAAAAGTTACAAATTAAAGTGTAAAGTGCTTATTTGATAGTGGATTTTTAATATGAGGTCCTTAAAGGGAAATTGGCCTATTTAAGGAGATAGTGGACGACACTAAGCTTATATTATATGGTTTTCATATTAATGATAAAGGTTATAATAATAAATAAAATATTATAATATTGTTATAATAAAGTAATTGATAAAAGATGAAAGTGTTCATCTTTTCCCATTTGTTCTTGGCCGAATGTGAGAAAGAAAAACACCATTTTTAAAGCTTTAAGTTTCAGCATCTAGGAGGCTTAATTCGGGTATGTCTTTTGTTCGGTTTTTGATAATTTTTACGTTTTTGAGATCGTTGCTATGAGATCTACAAAACCCATGCTTGAATTTTTGATTTTGGTGAATATTTTGAATTATGCCATTGTTGAGAACTTGTGATTTTTGATGATTGATGGTAGATTATGCATGTTTATGAGTAGAGGAATGATTTTTATTAAGTGATTTTTGTTAAAAACGAGCTAATTAGTAAAAGTTGTTATTGTTCATAAGTATGTGTTATAGTAAGAATTTGAAGTTGCTATAGAAGGGAAAAATGTTCAGCATGTTATAAAACATAACAATAAGGGCTGAAGTTTAATTTTCGAGCCTAAGGGCAAAATCATAAATATGTAAAAGTTTAGGGGCAAAATTGTAATTTTTCCAAAGTTAGAGTTAAGGACTGTTTTGATAAATGTGAGTATTAAATAAGCTAAATTTGCTATTATAGATCAAGAAGAACGAAATCCAGAGTTAGATCAGGGAAAGAAAAAGATAGTGGACTAAATCGATATAGTTTATCGATTTTGTTTCGAGGTAAGTTTGCAGTAAATAAATGCAATATTCTATTATTTTACAGTTAATATTATTAAATTCCAGCATTTACATATTTATTCTGTAAATTTATTATTTAAAGACTCAAGCATGAATTGACGGAGAAACAATTTCACAAAGTTCCGGTTGAACCTTAGGAATGTGTAGGATACAAATGTCATGACATTAGGGTTTAAGGAAATCATGTAAGACCATGTCAAGACATGGCATTGATAAGTTTCTATAAGGCAAAGGTCCCATGTAAGACCATGCCAAGGCATGGCATTGGTGAGTTCATAAGGCAAGGATACCACGTAAGACCATGTCAAGACATGGCAATGGTTAAGTTTCATAAGGAAAGGTACCCGCGTATCCTTAGTATTCCAAGTGGTTCAACGGGAAAATTCAAAGAGTATACCAAAGTAAAGGTAAGACAAGTTCAAGCTAAAAAGTAAAGGTAAGACAAGTTCAAGCTAAAAAGGTAAGGTAAGATAAATTCATATTAAAAAGGTAAGGTAAGATAAATTCATGTTAAAAGGCAAGGTAGGAATACAAGTTTGAGTATATTGAGTTAAAAGCTTAAGTGATCTTGATAAGAAAAGAATAAGATAATTCATTAAGAATGTTGTTATCTATTTACATGTAAACTTACTAAGCTTTATGCTTACTCCCATTCTTTATTTTTTTTAGTATTACAAGCCAACTCGAGGATCGAAAGGACGTCGGAGTTCGTTACATACTATCAAAGGATTATATTGGTATTTTGTGACTCGAACGTTTTAAGTTATGGCATGTATAGGGACTTAGCCATTTTATGTGTGTGACCTTATGATATGGCTTATTATGGACTTGTAAATGCTTGGTAATGATTAGCCATTAAAATGGTTAATTAAGAACTTGTTTTGGATGTTATGAAATGCCTAGTTGATAGTTATTTTAAAGAAATTATGTAATTATATGCAGGGAATAGTTGGACAAACATGTAGATGATGTGATTTTGAAAAATCACCAAAAATAGTAGAAATTTAATTAGGTTGTGCATAAGATATAGAATTAAAGATTATTGAGTCTATTTTCATATAAAGAAAACGGTGGAAAAAGAGTTGTATATTATGAGATAATTGATTTTTAGTGAAGAGAGGTCGAATCACAAACCGTGTAATAGGGAGACTTTAACTAATAAACGTACTAATTGGCCACACCAAAAATTCTGAAAAAAATTACAGTAAGAAGATATATGAGTCTAGTTTCAACGAAAATTTACGGATCTAGATTTCTAGTTTCGTAACTCAAGTTATAATTAATTTAGTGAACATGACGTAGACGGACAGTTTCAAATTTTATGCCCAGAACTAGTAAGTGAAGTCTAGTAATGCCTCGTGCTCGACTCCGGCAACAGTCTCGGGTAAGGGGTGTTACAGCTATCATCAAAACCTCTTGCTCTACTGGAGTACCTATATATGTCATGCATGATGATATCATGATATGCACGTGTTTGTCTTAAATGCTTTCATGCCTACATGATTATGCTACGTGCATTGGGCTTGTTTGTCATATATCCTTTTTCGTTACGATTTTCGTGATGACCTGCATTCATTGCTTCGAATCTTGACTTTCCTTTCAGGTTTTGTACCAATCCTCAAGCTTTACGAGTAATCCGCGTTTCTTGTATATCACCCTTTTGCCCCCTGTTAAATTTTGTCCTTGCTTTGAGTCTCTTGTACTTACCAAATTCTCATCCGGGTAATACTCAAAATTCCTTTTGTTTAGAGTATGTCATTTTACTATTTAATATTTAAATGAACCAAACATGATATGTTTAACAATGGCACAATAGGTACGAAAGAAATAACTCACATTCATATTATTTCAAAAGCAACAAGCAAAGAAAATTGACAAGGAATAGTTCAATAAAGAAAACATTATAAAGAAAGGAAAGCAGATTTAATTGTCACAAATGCTCTAGATATCCAACGCATGAACTTCTCCACTTTTCTTCATCCTGGATCTTTTCGAGCAAAGCTTCTTGTGTAGAAGATTTTGAGCTTCCGAGAATGCTTCAAATATCGTGATCTCGCCATTTGACTCTCTGTTCAAATCGCCTTGCTCCTTAAGCCCAAATCTGCTTCATTAGGACGCCCATTCGAGTTTTTATCTTAATCTTTTTTGTTTATCAAGATGCCCTTTTCGGGTTTTCATCTTGATCTCTTTTTTTAGACATGATACTTTTTCACGGCATCTGAGTTCACTGGATTAGGTAACTCCTTCCCATCCATCTCAGTGAGAATCAAAGCTCCACCCGAGAAAGCCTTCTTTACGACATATGGCCCTTCCCAATTCAGTGCCCATTTTCTTGAAAGTCTTTTTGTATTGGGAGAACCTTTCTCAGTACGAGTTCTCTCTCGCAGAATTCTCTTGGCCGCACATTCTTGTCGTGGGCCATGATCATTCTCTTCTGGTACATCTGTCTATCACAGATTGCCTTCAAATGTTTTTCTTTGATAAGATTTAGCTGGTCATATCAAGCTCGAACCCATTCTGATTCCTCTAGTTTCGACTCCATTAAGACTCGTAGAGAGGGGATCTTAACTTCGATGGGCAACACAGCTTCTATTCCATAGACCATAAAGAAAAGAGTTGCTCCAGTAGATGTCCGCACAGATGTGCGATATGCATACAAAGTGAATGGTAGCTTCTCGTGCCAGTCTTTATATGTCTCAGTCATTTTCCCAATAATCCTCTTAATATTTTTGTTAGCCGTTTCTACTACTCCATTCATCTTTGGGTGATAGGATGAAAAATTATGATGCTTTATTTGAAATTGCTCGCACACTTCTTTCATCATATTGTTGTTTAGATTTAAAGCGTTGTCTGAAATAATTCTTTCAGGCAAACCGTATCGACATATGAGTTCCTTTTTTAAGAACCTACAAACTGCAGTCTTCGCCACATTAGCAAACGAAGCGGCTTCTACCCATTTTGTGAAGTAACCTATAACCACAAAAATGAATCAGTGTCCATTAGAAGCTTTTGAGGAAATTGGCCCCATAACATCCATGCTTCAAATAGAAAAAGACTACAGAGAAGTCATGACATGAAGGGGCGAAGGGGCTGCATGAATTTTATCGCCATAAATTTGACATTTATGGTACTTTCGTGCGTAACTAATGTAGTAGTTTTCCATCATCAGCCAGTAATAATCGAGTCTCATAATTTGCCTAGCCATAGTAAAACCATTGGCATGCGTCCTACAAATTCCTTCATGGACATCTTCAAGTATTTTTCTGGCTTCAACAGCATCCACGTACCTCAGAAGCACTTGATCTTTTCCTCTTTTGTACAGGATATCCCCATCAAGAACAAATCCTACTGCATTTTTCTGATTGTTCTTTTGTCGTTATCACTTGCTTGCTCGGGATACCTTTGATTCTTGACATATTCTAAGATATCATGGAACCGTGGCGTCCCATCCGCCTCTCTCTTTTTTTCAATGCTAAAACAATGTGCAGTGACCTCATATATGCTCATTTGGAGAGGCATTATTTTCGTTTCTCTGTTTGCTTTGAACATTGAAGCCAAAGTGGCCAGGGCATCAGCCAATTGGTTTTCTTCTTGTGGGAAGTAATTAAAAGTCACTTTTTTGAATTCTTTAATCAGTTCCGCAACTAGATCACGATATTTAACTAATTTCCGATCTCCCACTTCCCAATCTCCACGGATTTAGTAAATCACCAACGCTGAGTCCCCGTACACTTCTAAGATTTTGATGTTTCATTCAATAGCTACACGAAGTCCCATGATGCAAGCCTCATATTCCACTATGTTATTGGTACAGAAGAAATTTAATCTGGCTGTGAGCGGATAATGGTTCCCTTCTGGTGATACTAAGACTGCTCCAATCCCATGCCCCAATACATTCGATGCACCATCAAAGCTCATCTTCCATGATTTCTCTTTTGACTACTCATATTTTTTTCTGTAATGCACATCAAGTCTTCATCTAGGAAGTCAAATCTCAATGGCTCGTATTCTTCTGTTGTTCAAGTTGCTAAGAAGTCAGCTATTGCACTCCCATTTATCGACTTTTGACTCACATAGTCAATGTCATACTCCGATAGTAGGATATGCCATCGTGCCATTCTTCTTGAGGGTGCAGGTGATTCCATCATGTACTTTATTGGGCCTAGCTTTGAAATTAACCATGTCATATGATACAACATATATTGTCTGAGCCTTCGAACTACCCAGACCAAAGCACAACAGAATTACCCAGACCAAAACATGTGTTTTGATGCAAGAAGGCAAAGTAGTAGCTTATGCCTCGAGACAGTTGAAGCCTCATGAAAAGAATTATCCAACTCACGATCTTGAATTAGCTGCAATTGTGTTTGCAATCAAGATTTGGCGCCATTATCTATACGGTGAGAAATATCATGTATTTTCAGATCATAAAAGTCTGAAATATTTAATGACCCAGAAAGATTTAAACCTGCGTCAGTGAAGATGGCTTGAGCTGTTGAAAGATTACGAGCTAGTGATAGATTATCATCCTAAAGCAAACGTTGTTGCAGATGCTCTGAGTAGAAAATCATTATATGCACTACACGCTTTGAATGCTCAGTTAGACTTGTCTGATGATAGTTCTGTGATAGCGGAATTAAAAGCCAAACCGTTGTTTGTACAACAAATATGTGATGCTCAGAAGGTTGATAATGAATTATTATTGAAACGAGCTCAATGTGAATCGAATTCTGAATCTGAATTTCAAATCGTGGATGGTTGTTTGAGATATCGAGATCGCATCTGTGTTCTAAGAAACCCAGAGTTGATTCAGTTGATTTTGAATGAAGCCCATAATAGTCGTTTATCTGTTCATCCAGGGAGTACTAAAATGTACCATAATTTGAAGCAACATTATTGGTGGTCTGGTATGAAATGAGACATTTCTGACTTTGTTTCGAAATGTTTAGTCTGCCAACAAGTGAAAGCTGAACATCAAGTTCCGTCTAGTTTACTACAACCGATTTTAATTCCCGAGTGGAAATGGGATAGAGTGACGATAGATTTTGTTTCTGGATTGCCTCTAACTCCGAAAAAGAAAGATATGATTTGGGTCGTAATTGATCGATTGACGAAATCTGCCCATTTTATTCCGGTAAGATCTGATTACTCACTTGAGAGATTAGCCGAGCTTTATATTGCTGAGATTGTAAGATTGCACGGGGTGCCACTATCTATTGTATCAGATAGAGATCCAAGATTCACATCGCGGTTTTGGAAGAAATTGTAAGAAGCGTTGGGCACGAAACTCCATTTCAGTACAGCATTTCATCCGTAAACTGATGACCAATCTGAATGGATTATTAGATTTTAGAGGATACTTGAGTTTAATGGTTCGTGGGAACAGTATCTGCCGTTGATTGAATTTGCCTATAATAACAATTTTCAGTCAAGTATCAAAATGGCACCATTTGAAGATTTGTACGGACGTAAATGTCATACACCTCTATATTGGACTGAACTCAGTGAGAATAAGTTACATGGGGTTGATTTGATAAAGGATACAGAACAAAAAGTGAAACTGATCCGAGATTGTTTGAAAGAAGCATCTGACCGTCAGAAGTCTTATGCAGACTTGAAACGAAAAGATATAGAATTTGAGATCGGCGACAAAGTATTTCTGAAAGTGTCTCCGTGGAAGAAAGTGCTTCGATTCAGACGAAAAGGCAAGTTAAGTCCAAGATTCGTCGGACCGTATGAGATCATTGAACGTGTCGGACCGGTTGCCTATAGATTAAGGTTGCCTTCTGAACTAGAAAGGATCCATAATGTATTTTATGTCTCAATGCTCCGTAGATATCAATCTGATTCGTCACATGTGATTACTCCGTCTGAAATTGAAATCCGATCTGATATGACATATAAAGAGGAACCAATCCGTATCTTAGCTCGTGAAGTGAAAGAGTTAAGGAACAAGAAAATTCCATTAGTGAAAGTATTGTGGAATCGACATGGAATTGAAGAGGCAACGTGGGAACCTGAAGATTCAATGAAATAGCAATATCCGACTCTATTTAATGGTAAGATTTTCGGGGATAAAAATCCCTAAGGGGGAGAATTGTAACAGTCTAGTTTATACCCTAGTCAGAACAGTGATTTCGGGACCACAAATCCGAGTTCGTATAATATTTTAATATTATATTCTGTACTGTTGATGTGTGGTTTAGCATGTGTTAAATTTTCGTATGTTAATTTGATTGTCTGTGTGATTAATTCGACCAAAAGGATTAAATTGCATGAAATGTGAAAGTTGCTTACTAATCGCTAAAGCACCTATGTGTTGTGGTTTTATAAATGTGAGAACTTATATGGCAAATAAGCCAATTCCATGATAGTGGATGGTAATAAATGTGGTACATGTATTTTTTTTATATATGATTATTAATTTATATTATATGTTATAAATATCTTATTCCTTATTCATTAAGTTATAATTATTTTATAATAAAAGAAAGTTAGTGGATGATGGAATGACATAATAACCATAGTATGAGTTTGTCCTATATGTTTAATGGAGGGGCATTTTAGTAAGATGAATAAATGATATTAGATAAAAGAAACAAAAGATGAGTGTTCATCTTTTATTTTCTCTTCTTTGAACGAAAATTAGAAGAAAGAAGAAGAAGAAACTTTGAGCTAGGTTTCGGCATTCATTAAGCATAATTAAGGTATGTTTTGGTTTTGAATTTTGATAATTTTTATATTTTTGAGATTGTTATTAAGCATACTATCAAGCCCATGTCTCAATTTGATGAATTGATGTAGTTCATGAAATGTGCCATTGATGATATGTTGAGTTTTATGGTGATTTATGGTGTTAAATGAAAGATTTGATCTTTATGAACATGTTTTGTTCTTGAGGTTATGATGAATTTAGCTAAATAGGGCTAAATTGTGAAATAGCAAATTGAAGGACTAAATTGATGATTTGATGGAAAATATGGGCTTGTATGATATATATGTATATTTGGTTAAGTATGTGATTGTAATGATTTTGTGAATTTGATGTTTTGAGAAAAATGGACTATATTGATAAAATGTGCAAATATGAGGGTTAATTTGCAAATAGCCCTAAATGTGTATCCATGGATTGAATTGAATGAATTAGTGAATAAAAGGGTTAATTCTGAATATGTTTAGATCAAGAACCGAAGAAAACAGACTTAGATCGTGGGAAGGCGAAAGTAAACAAGTAGCCGTTTTCATTTCGAGAAACCGAATCCGAGGTAAGTCACTATGCAAATAAATGTATATGTATGCAATTATAATTGTTCTTATGATTGATGTTGATCATGAATACTATTGAGAAGCTATGTTTATGAGTTCCGATAAAAAAAATCCGATATTGATACGAGCACGCCCAGAGCAACTCAATATTCAAACTTCAATCCTCTTGGTGTGGCGTTCATCAACCTATTTTCATCTTTCCACCTTAAACATTATAGAATCTGGGGTGACACTCTTTAGTGTTGAATCGCTTCTTGTTTAAGTTCGTTTATCCACCCCCATCAAAATTATCCTTTATCTATTTTTTTATTCTATTTATCCATTTTTCATTTCTTTTCACCAAACCGAACCATTTCTTATTTTTATTCACTTAAAACTTCCGCAAATGCATCCATATTTTCCAATTGTTTTCCAAAGGCTTGATTCCTCCTCATAGACGATTGGGCAACCCGCATATGTTTCGACTCATCCCGAGTCGGCCCGTATATCGAACACAAGAATCTTTTTGTCAATCATTAAAGCAGATAGACCATTAATTGGCAGAACAGAACATTTGAACATATCAAGATCTAAATGCTTTACAAAAACGAATTCAGCACCATGTGTTCTATCAATATCCACAACAGGTAGATCATAAAAAAGCAAATTGGAAGGGCTAAGTATATTATGATCTAATTATTTTGCAAAAGGCAGTTCATCAACATAATGCATATCATCATCCGAAGAGAACAAAAATATATCAACTATTTCAAAAGACTTACCTTTAGGCGCAAAAAGACAGAGACCGTTCTTACCTTGCTTATCTTCGCAAGTTGAAACTCGAAGATCGAATTTACCTTGCTCGATCAAGACGAACCTTCTCTCCTCGGGCATGTAATGTAGTCTATGCTTTATTCCCGAATTAACATTTTTCAAACAAAATGAGGACTCCATGTACACGAATTGCATGTACAAACACAAAATTTGCTTAAGGAACGAATAAAATTTGAAAACAAGGTTGACAAAATTCGTTACCTTATTCAGAAACCAATTTCCAAAATGATTGAAATTTTTCAAGCACAATTGGGATTGATTGATTTTCCAATAAAATATACTAGATGATACAGAACATATTCCCGGTTTAAAAACATGATTTTGATTATTAAATTCAATATGTGACAACGGTTTAGAAAAATCAAACATGTTAAACCAATAGGAATTGTGCAAACTCAAAATTGAACGATTGAAATTCTTGACAAGTTTCAAAACTGATCTACAAAAACTCATAGATTTTGTATTAGACAATGAACAAATCTTGTAATAATCACAATCAAACAACTTGGGATTAAAAGAAAATTCATCGCCATACTTACTCGAGTCTTGCACTTGTCGAATAGACGTTACTCCACCTTCACACTTTGTTTCACAATGGTTATTATGGGGTAAACCCACCTTACCATCTTTTAAGTCATCATAACGAATCAAAGGATGGCAAATGACAAAATTATCCACATAATCACAAATAGTAGAAAGATTCGGTGAAGATTGAATCTCATCAAAGCACTTACCTTCCTTACCTTCGTACTCATGTGGTTCGACTACATTTTCAACTTTACTCTTTTCGATCAAATAGAAATGTCGTTCATCGGGAAGGTATTGTAGTTGGTATTCGTCACTCAATTTCTCAGAAACCTGAAAAGAAGAAGTAGAACAAAAAGAAACTTCAAGTGGATTAGTTAAATCAACACTCATCTTTTCTCTCTCTTCTTGTTCTTTTGTTTCTTTTTCTCTCACAATCTCTTTTCTTTTCCTTTCAATTTTCTCTTCCTTTTCTCTCTCGTTTTCTATTTTGACTTCTTTCTCTTTTTCAATTTTGTTACAACTCGTAGATGTTTCAAAAGAATCGAAAAGAGAAGGATTTGATTCAAAGGAGGAAGTCATTTTCTCATAGAAGTCTCGTTCGATCTTTCGTGTAAAATTCCTCGTGCGTGACTTCGTTGAGGCATACGAGGAATAACTCGTGCTTTCTCGTTCGTCGCTTTGAAAGGGATCTAGCTCGTAACTTTCTTCTCTCCGTCTCGAAGGCCTCGTTGAGTAGGAGTCCCAGTAATAATCTTTTCTAGAATACTTGGTCGGGTATTGTCGTGTTGATCTTAACTCCGTCCTTTGTGTTGAAGAAGTTCGCCCTCAATGATAGGAAGATGGGAGGAACCGCTTGCGCATCACATCTTTCATTTCAGACCATGTTAATATTGGGTACTCTCCATTTTGTTTTTGACTCGTGTTGAATTGATCCCACCAAGTCATGGCATAATTGGTGAAACTATTTTCCGGTAGCCTTACTTTCTTGCTTTCCGAGTAGTAGTGATACTCGAAATCCAAATCTACATTCTTTTCCCATTCAATGTATACCTCCGGATCGGCTCTACCTTGAAACAGTGGAATGTTTGACTTGTTACTTCTCTTGATGCCATTAAAGCATCCTTAATCTCTAAGGCTTTGGTTTCTTTGTTCGTGTCACCTTTCACTTGGGTTGCATGATGGATCGTACCAACCACTATCTACAGCACTTCTTCTTTCGAAATTTAGAGGCATGCTATCATTGCTGAAAGAAATATGTTATAATAATAATAATAAATAAATAGAAAAATTTAAAATACCTTACCACAAAACTAACAAGTCACTCACAAAGAAAAATCACTCACACTCGTGTTTCACTCGTATTAAGGCTTTTCTTTGATGAATACACTCGTGCCTTTTTACCGCTCAATTTCTTCTCACAAATTTGTATTTCGTTTCAAAACGACTTATTGCGGCTTGAGGGTCAGCTTCAAGTTGGTTACAAGGGTTAAATGATTTACAGATATAGGGGATGCTGGAAAAAAATAAAAAAAAAATGCTATGTGTGGCGTTGGGGTGAAATGATGAGAACTTAAATGATGGTAAATGTTTTTTTCACTCAATTTTTTTTAACTCGATTTTTTTACCTTTTTTTTAACTCTCTTTTTTTTTGAACTTCAAATATACTATAATTAAATACAAGAAACAAAAATCACACCTTAAATTTTTTTTTGATTTTTTTAAATTTTTTTTAAACTTACGAACCTAATTTCGGCTTCACATATGGTCGTCGGTAGTCCTCGTTTTGTAGCTCTGATAGCAGATGATACGATCTGGTATCAATTGATATGTCCAGTCTTTGAAAGGACTTCAGGTTAGTCGTCGGAGCTTCGTAATTCTCGGTTTAACCAGCTCTGATACCAGATGATACGGGCCGGCTCGGGATGAGTCGAAATGTATGCGGGTTGCCCAATCGTCTACGAGGAGGAATCAAGCCTTTGGAAAATAATTGGAAAATATGGATGCGTTTGCGGAAGTTTTAAGTGAAAGACGAGCCCTTGTCTGTATAATTAGTTAGCTCTATAAGATGTTGGAAAATCAAATATAGTTGGCTCCCCCACAATTGTTACCTCCTCCAACATATCTTGGTCATCTCTTGGCTTTTCTACATTAAACTGCTTCCCAGCTTCATGCTCAATTAGCTTGATTCACACCTTTCTTCAAGCTGATTTAGTCGTGTTAGCTTAGTTCAGCTTCATTCGGCATTCAACTAGCCCAATGCTTTTTGTTGAACATGAAGAGACAAAGTTGCCAAGTGCCTTTTGGTGAACATGAAGGGACAAGGTTGTTGGTGCCCTTTCGAAAACCTAAGGGTTAAGGGACAAGGTTACTAGTGTCTTTTCAAAAACTTAAGGGTTAAAAGGCTGTTAGGTGCCTCTTCAAAAACTCAAGGGTTAAGGGTTAAAGGTTGATGGTGCCCTTTAAAAAACTTAAGGGTTAAGAGGCAAGATTAGAAGACTATTTGGCTAGCCTTTGTTCAACCTATAAAAAGGCTATGTAATTCTTATTTAACACAATTCAGACTTTAAGAAAATTTTATGAAATTTTGTTCATTTGAGTGAGTTCATCTCCTCTTCATTTTCGTACAAGTTTCGTTAGACTTGTCAAGCCTGCTTGTGGCGTCTTCAACTTGTTTGAACTTATCACCAAATTCCCTTTGGTGTGGCGTTCATCAACCTATCTTCATCTTTCCACCTTAAACATTATAGAATCCGGGGTGACAATCTTTAGTGTTGAATCGATTCTTGTTTTATGATTTATCTGTTGTAGATATTGATAGAACACATGGTGCTGAATTCGTTTTTGTAAAGCATTTAGATCTTGATATGTTCAAATGTTCTGTTCTGCCTATTAATGGTCTATCTGCTTACAATTCTTGTGTGAGTGGTTCCTTATTTCGAACAAAGAAAGGTTTGGATGTTCAACTTCGAGTGCCATACGCACTTTCTCCACTCCTTGTTTGTGATGAATATATCTACCTTTTGGTGTGCTACTCACATGATCATCTTGTCTTGTGGAATCCAATTAGATTGTATGCATGC
Organism: Gossypium bickii; assembly: GCA_025503065.1. Lineage (NCBI taxonomy): Eukaryota > Viridiplantae > Streptophyta > Magnoliopsida > Malvales > Malvaceae > Gossypium > Gossypium bickii. The sequence continues at coordinate 130,732,759 of CP106714.1, read as the reverse complement.
TTTGAAGCTTATCCGCTTTCTCTTCATGTTCACCAAAAGGCATTGGGCTAGTTGAATGCCGAATGAAGCTGACACATGAAGAGACAAAGTTGCCAAGTGCCTTTTGGTGAACATGAAGGGACAAGGTTATTGGTGCCCTTTCGAAAACCTAAGGGTTAAGGGACAAGGTTACTAGTGTCTTTTCAAAAACTTAAGGGTTTTGGCATTCATTAAGCATAATTAAGGTATGTTTTGGTTTTAAATTTTGATAATTTTTATATTTTTGAGATTGTTATTAAGTATACTATCAAGCCCATGTCTCAATTTGATGAATTGATGTTGTTCATGAAATGTGCCATTGATGATATGTTGAGTTTTATGGTGATTTATGGTGTTAAATGAAAGATTTGATCTTTATGAACATGTTTTGTTCTTGAGGTTATGATGAATTTAGCTAAATAGGGCTAAATTGTGAAATAGCAAATTGAAGGACTAAATTGATGATTTGATGGAAAATATGGGCTTGTATGATATATATGTATATTTGGTTAAGTATGTGTTTGTAATGATTTTGTGAAGTTGATGTTTTGAGAAAAATGGACTATATTGATAAAATATGCAAATATGAGGGTTAATTTGCAAATAGCCCTAAATGTGTATCCATGGATTGAATTGAATGAATTAGTGAATAAAAGGGTTAATTCTGAATATTTTTAGATCAAGAACCGAAGAAAACAGACTTAGATCGTGGGAAGGCGAAAGTAAACGTCATTTCGAGAAACCGAATCCGAGGTAAGTCGCTATGCAAATAAATGTATATGTATGCAATTATAATTGTTCTTATGATTGATGTTGATCATGAATACTATTGAGAAGCTATGCTTATGAGTTCCGATAAAAAAATCCGATATAGTGACTAAGTCCGAGAAGTTCCGTGTGAACCTAGGAGTAGATAGGATTAGCTATGTCATGACATAGGTATCTGTTCTGTTTTATCATGTAAGACCACGTCTGGGACGTTGGCGTTGATTTGAGACTCGTGTAAGACCACATCTGGGATGTTGGCATCAATATAAGTTTTACGAGTAAGACCGCGTCTGGGACGTTGGCATCGATATAAACTTTATGAATAAGACCACGTCTGGGACGTTGGCATCAATATGACTTTTACGTGTAAGACCCTGTCTGGGACAGTGGCACTAATATCTGAGTACATGTAAGACCTCGTTTGGGACGTTGGCATTGTACAACTATTTCGAGCTTTCTGAATATCCTACTAGTTTCCTATTGGTTCAACGGGCAAATTTGTGATACGTATTGCAAATCTGAGCTATGAACAAATATGTGATTGTAAAACCATTTCAGGTATGTTGATTATAGACTAATTGTGTATACAGGGTAAGCATCTATGTGATCTTATTATGGTGCTATGAATATGGAATTGATAATATGATATGTAAAGTTTTAGTTAAATGAGTTATACGTTTATGTGATTCTTGGAATTGTGAATATGGCAAATGTGATCAAAGGTATATGAATCAAAGCATATATGTGATAAATTGCTAAACGATTGATATGTGTTAATGTATTTATTTGCATATATGTCTCCTGCTAAGTTTGTTTGTATAATGACTTACTAAGCTTTTGGAAAGCTTACTCTATGTGTGTATTTTCTCTGTTTTATAAGTCGTTAAAGCTACTGTAGGCTCGGGACCGTCGAGGATCATCATCACACTTCTAAACTCTTTTGGTACTCTGTTTGAAAATGTATTTAGCTAAATATGGCATGTATAGGCTAGATATGTGTATATGATTTTGTAGTAAACCTAGTCATGTGTTTGACAAGTATTGAGTTGATAAATGCTTGAATGAATGAGCTTTATGATACAAATTTTGATATGAGTTGGTGCATATGAAATGGTTAAGTTTTGTTTAAACAATGGATGATTTTAATTGTGTATGAATTAGGTGTTTTTGGTGTGTTTTAATAGCCTAAAAATGATGAAAATAGCAGTTTTCACACGGCCTAGACACATGGGCGTGTGCCCAGGCCGTGTGGCAAAGTCAGTAGCTAAGAAGATTACCCACGGGCTAGTCCTACAGCCGTGTGTAACAAGTCAGAATCTGCCCACGACCATGTGAATTTCCCTACGGGCAGGCCACACGGGTATGCCCCAAACCACACGGCCATGTGCCCCTGTTTTCAAGAAAAAGTTTTTAAAGTTTCTATTTTAGTCCCAAATCATTTCCTAATCATATTTTGGGTCTTGTAGGGCCATATTAGGATTGTAAAGATGAAATTTGAAAAATTTTAAATTGTGCCTAGGGATTATGTCCCAATTTACTCGTTTATTTATGTTTAACTCCGGTAATACCTCGTAACCCTGTTCCGGTGACAGTTTAGGGTTAAGGGGTGTTACAAGTAATAATACCATAAAAAGTTAAAAAAAAATCTGATTAAATCTAAGTGATTGTGCAAAATAAGGAATGGTTAATGAATAATTATGAAAAATTATAAATAAATACATCAAATTAAATTATATAATATTATTCAATTATTAAGCTAGAATACAAACAATATATAACAAATTAAAAAAAATTACCCTTCTAAATTCTTTTATACCATTTATTTTTCATATCCAACATGTTTATGTGATAAAGCTTACAAGTGTTTATAATTTGTTGCACATAATTTGCATATGCTCTATGTCAAATTCAAACTATTATTCAACAATTAAATTAGCGGTTAAGTTGAGGTAATGATATGATTTGTTCGATACCAATATTTTAAGAATTCAATTAAAATATTTTAAAATTTAGGGCCAATTTGAAATCTAATTAATACTCTAAGGACAATTAATTAAATTAACCCAAAGACAAATATTGCAAACCACTTTCCCTTAGACGATCCACTACCATCTCTGGCTAACTAAATATCTAAAATAACATAAATAATAAATTTGTGGATTCATATTATAAAATTATATTATTTAGTCCATTTACTTTTATTTTTAAAAATTTAGTTTTACTTTTTAGATATCAAATTTAGGCTCAACATTTACTATTACTAAAAATATTTTATTAAATTCAAGTTAATTATAACCTCTTTTTTAGTTAAATGACTACCAAGTGAATTTTTTTGTTTAAAAATTTGAAATCGACAAAATTAACAAAAAAAAATTTAAACCATATTAACAATTGGACTTGATTTTCAAATCTGAAGAGTAGAGGGACTAAATATTTAAACTTTATAATTCCGAATTTGTGAAGAGTACATAGACTTATAACATATTTTAAACTTTATACTACAAAACATTTATTATTAATATATTTATAATTGTAATAAATATTTATTATCAAAATATTAATATTGATTTTTTTTCAATAATATATGAAATTATTTAAAATTATTATTTTCAAAATTTATTATTAAAATAAAATTAAAATATTAAATTATATTAATAATTTATTATATGATTAGATATAGATAATTAAATATGTATGTTTAATAATATTAAAAATATAATATTTTATATTAATATTTTATTTATTTTAAATATATTCGAAAATAAAAAATTATTATTAATATAATAATATTAAGCTTGACTTAAAATTAATTTTTATATAAAAAAATTTATAATATTTTTGTCTGAAATTTGTTCGCCGTAAGAGTGCAATTGGTCGACTATTGTCCTTGTTTGTGACAAAAAAATCAGCAATTGATTCACCATTCTTCATCATCAAGGTTTCAAAATCACTGTCATAGTGATTGCAATTTCCCCACTATAACCTTTGAATCACCTTGATACTTTTTCTGCAAAATTGACCATGCTTCATTTGACATAGTTGCTGCAGCAATTCGTGAGAAAATAGAGTCATGAACCGCTTGTTAGATAATGAATAATGCCTTAGCATCGTTTTAATTGGTTTCTTTCAATCTCTTTTCTTCTTCTTCATCAAGTTCAAGTATGTCAGCGAACCGTACTCGACCAAGTCCCATAGCTCTTGTGATATGAGCAATGTCTTCACCTTGGTGCTCCACCACTCATATTTCTCACCATTGAAAATGGGTATGAGTGGTTGAGAGGAAGAAAAACCAGCTGATGCCATTCTAAGAACACACACTCTCTTCTCTCGTGTTTCCCAAATACCCAAAAAAGGTTTTCTCTCAAATACTCAATGGACCCAAAACCTAACTTTCACTCAATTGCCTAAAAGATCGAACCTTGCTCCAATGCCAAATTTGTTGAAGAAGGAAACATGAAAGAGACAATTACAATATGCATCAAAGTTGTTCTATTATTGATGAACACTAAATTGATTAAAAACAAAGCATAAATGCCTATATTTATAGGCTTACAAAAAAACTACCTTAACCCAAAAATAGCTAGCAACTTAAACTGAAAATAAAATCTAATCCAACAAATATTCTACCAAGATACTAGGTCAACAACCCACTACTTTGAATTAATTCTCAACACAACCTAGATTTCTATTAAGCTATTGAACCATTGGGATTCCTTTTGATATTGAACAACCCATTTACATCCGATAGACTTCCTCCTTAGAGGAAGCACTTACAGAGCCCAAGTACTATTCTTGAGAAGGGCATCTAATTCCTCCTTCACAGCTTCCTGCCAAGCTGGATGCTTCATCCCCTCATGTACATTCACATGTTCAACTTCCTCGTGTGCAGCAACAATATAGACCTTGGTCTTAAAAACACTAGTCTTGGCTCTTGTAACCATAAGATGCCGATTGCTATAATTGGATGACCAAAGATTACAAGATTTTAAAATAGTGAGTGAATATAGCTCTGTAATATTTAAGATCAATTCTCAATTAAATTTTGGTGAAGAAAGGATAGTTGATAATGACCTAGAGATCATGCATCTAATATGTTTCAGCAGTAATAATACCATAAAAAGTTATAAAAAAATCTGATAAAATCTAAATGATTGTGCAAAATAACGAATGGTTAATGAAAAATTATGAAAGTTGTCCCACTTCTTCTCCTCCATTCCAAAAGTGAATGGAGTAATACATGGTAATTTTACAAATAGAAGTGTAGTCATGGTAATGGTCCTAACCATAGATTTGATCATGGTCGTCATAGTTACTATTATTATGGAGTTAACAATTATTTCGATAAGCAAAAGAATAAAAATTGTGAAAAGAAAGAGAAAAGTAGTCTAACTAATCTTTCAACAATCGCTAAAATTTTCACTATTAATAAAATATGAATATGCATCGGTCACATATCTATCATATACCATAGCATTTTGTAAAATTTTATCAAACTTTCGTTAAAAAAATAAAATGTTGAAACCAATTTCACAATCATAATGATAATTATGATATTTTATAATATTACATATGTCTAAAATCCAACAAACAATAGTAATTAATTGCTGGATTGGTAAATAAAAGTAGGAAGACGAGGAGATTATTTATTAAATATAGGTCTAAATTCAAACAAACAATAGTAATTAATTGCTGGATTGGTAAACATAAGTAGGAAGACGAGGAGATATTTGAACTTCTAAGGGAGTTAGTTTAGGACTCGTTATTCCTGGACCTTCACGCATATCAACTGCTTCGTTTACTAGAGTTTCAATCTCGAACCAATGCAACACATTAGCTAATGTAAGTTCCAGAACCTTGAGCGCAAACAAAACTCCAGGGCACATTCTTCTACCACTGCCAAATGGAATAAGTTCAAAATCATGTCCCTTTACATCAATATCTTTATGGATAGTCATAAATCTTTCTGGTCGAAATTTTGAAGGATCTTCACATATTTGTGAATCACGTTGTATCTTTCGAAGATTGAGAATAAGCCAAGTGCCAGCTGAAACATCATATCCATGAACTGAGCAATCTTCAATGGCTTCATGGATTGCAGCGAGTGGAGCAGCAGGATAGAGGCGTAGTGTTTCTTTAATGACAGATTGAAGGTACACTAAGTTTTTAGTATCTGATTCTGTAACAAAAAGTCTATCTTTACCAACATGGACGTCTAGTTCTTGTTTGACCTTGTTCAATGCATCACGGTTATTGAGTAATAAAGATAAAGTCCATGTCATCGTAATTGATGTGGTATCTTCCGCAGCTAAGATAAGTACCTATTAAACCATTTACCGTAAAACTATAAATATCAGATTGAAACTGGTGTTCAGGTTTAAATCATTTACCGTAAAACTATTAATATCAGATTGAAATTGGTATTCAGGTGAAAGGCGAATATAAATATCAAACAAATATAGGATTTGATTAAGAAATGTACGTACGAGACTGATGGCTTTGTTGATGGTATCGGCATTGTGCTCCTCAGAATCACGAAGAATAGATAGCATCACTCCCATGAAATCTTCCTCACAGTTTGCCTCATTTTCAGCTCTCTTTTCTTTGTGCTCTCGTAGCCATTCCTCCACAACTTGGTCCAATTCTTTGGCTACCTTCTTCATAAGCTTTTTCCCGCCACCAACGTCCAACCATCTCAGATACGGTAAGGCATCCGATACCACGAACTTTCCAGTTAGTTCAAACAAGTCGTCCAACGACTTCTTCCATTTCACGGTTTCATCTTCTTCGTATGAATTCGGTATTCGCTTCCCTACAACAATCCTTAGTATCACGTTAAGAGTGACATCTCTGAACCATCTCTTCATCTCCACCATTACTTTGCCACAGTTACTACTTTTCTTCTTGTTCCACAGCTGGTATAATTGTTGCAGTGATGCCTTCACCTCGGATTCCCGCACAGGTTTAAGCAATTCGAGTCGGTGATTTGAGAGGAGCTCCATAGTGGCGAATTTGCGCACTTGACGCCAATAAGGTCCATACGGTGCAAATACTATCATGGCACAGTTGTAACCCAAAATTTCCCAGCTTGCAAGCTTTGGACGAGTGGCAAATGCTTTATCGTTTATGGTGAGACATTCTTTAGCTATCTCCCAATTGCTCACCACCAAAGCTCTATTTACACCCAACCTGATGGTGAAGATTCCTCCATATTTGTCTGCCAAGTTACCCAAGCTTATATGAGGTGGTTGTGGCCCTCTTAAGAGGCGGAGATGGCCAATAATAGGCCATGCTCCACCAGCTTCTGGTGCTGTTTTCTTCGAATATGTGTTTCTTCTTGAGATCCATAGAAAAGAGAAAAGAAATAGTAGCGGAAAACCAATTATTGCCACAGTATGGAAAAAATCCATTGCCGGATTCCCACTTTAATCTCAAGCAATGAGTAGCAGAGATGAGAGGGTTGGGCTTTATAGGGTTAAGGATGTGATCACAGCACGTACCATTTATTTGGTATAATTATTTTAAATGAATATTTATTATTGCTAAGTAAAAAAATTTTATTAAGTGTTTTTGATACAAATTATAAATGTCCGTGAAAGGCAAAAGCAAAATAATCTAGTTATACCATGCATGCATGCATGTATGATATGTATATGTTTTCAGAATTTGCAATAGGCTAAGAATTAATGTGTTGTTGTTGGTATAATCATAACGATTACTCAAGCACTTACGGAAATATTCATATTTGAAATTAGAAGTCATAAAGTGATGTCTTAAATTTTGATTTTAACACAAAAATATATTACAATGTGAAGAAGAAAAAAAAAAGAAAGAGAGATATGTTGAATTAGGTTAATTATGTTATATTAATAATTGATTATTTAAATAAATTCACCTAGGACGTAACTACATGTTGGTAGGGGTCTAACCCCTTAAAATAGAAATTTTTTATTTAAATTTTTAAATAAATAAAAATAAAATTTTACTTTAATCTCCTTAAAAATGATAAAATTTTAATTTAATTTTTTAAAATTTATAAAAATATAAACTATTTAAATAATGATAAAAATTACAATTTAATTTTCACAAACCTTATCAACAGGTTGAATTGACACTTTAAAGCTTTTATTGAGAAGCCGGGCCACAGTGTAGGTGCCAACGAACCTAACACCACCAGTAAGAGGAATGGTTTTCTGAGGCATTCATTTGGAAACGAATAAAATTATAATTTTTTTTAAATGGTTATGTCATATTTTTATTATTTGGAATTGGATAAAGAATGAAACCCAATTAGTTTAATAATTATTTATATTTTTTTATAGATTAAAAGAAACTTAAATATAGTTTTCATGATTAAGTGATTTGTTGTGTAATTTATTTTTCATTATACAAAATTTGATTATTTGAAGAAAAAAGTTTCCTAAAAATGTCACTTTTTATTTTCATACTATATTTTATTATGAAAAGTGAATCGAATCAACCTGATTTATGTTATATGATAATTAAATTTGATAATTTTAAATATCACATAAAATTACATGCAAATAATTTTTTCATAATTAAAACTAATTTAAAAATGGGAATAACTTACATTAGAATGATCCTAAAAACTAAAGTTAGTATGTGTCAATAAGATTATACCAGATCATCAAATTTTAAAGACATGAAATTATTATTATACACTCATCAATAGAGAAATTATTTTATAAACTCTTTGTAGCGACGTAAAATTTAGTACGGACGCTAATTGAGAAAATTATTGAAAATTTGAAAATAAAGTTTCAATTTTATTTAAAAAAAGAGTCGCCACCGATCCTTTTTCCTAGGTGTGATTGGACACCTAATAAATCCTCTTTTTAAAAGAATTTTTTTTAAAAAGGCAGAGTTTAGGTCTATGTCAAAATTCTAGAGAAAAATAAGATTCTTGAGTCGGTTACGTGTGAGGAAGGTATTAGCACCCTGGCAACGCCCAAAATTGGTATCTCGTTAAGCGTGCGTTGCCTTAATTTTCAAAAAATACGAGTTCAATTTAATATTTAATCGTGATCCAATTGAAACTCGAGAATTTTTTAAAACACAAAAATTTTTGAAAACACGAAATTTTTGAAACACGTGAATTTTTTAAAACGCGAGAATTTTTAAAAACACGAAAATTTTGAAACTCGAGAAATTTTTAAAACCCGAGGATTTTTGAAAATACAAAAATTTTTGAAAATGAGAAAATTTTGAAACTCGAGAAATTTTTTAAAACCTGAGAATTTTTGAAAATACGAAAATTTTTTAAAACGAGAATTTTTTGAAATTCTAGAATTTTTGAAAACACGAAAATTTTTGAAAGCACGAAAATTTTTGAAACTCGAGAATTTTTTGAAATCCAAGATTTTTTTTGAAAACACGAAATTTTTGAAACACGAGAATTTTTGCAAACATGAAAATTTTTAAAACATGAAAATTTTTTAAAACACGAAAATTTTTAAAACACGAAATTTTTTGAAAACATAAAAATTTTGAAACACGAAAATTTTGATAAATTACATATTATCGTATTATATACATTTTAAAAATGAAATCTTGATAATTTTTTCTTCTACAAAGATTTTATATTTTTTTGAAATTTCTAATTTTAATTTTTATAAATGTATTCCACGTTTAACATAAAATCAAAGAAGTTCACCTAACATTGCAGTGAAAACGATGATTTAATGCTAAACCAATTTGTTGTTTTTAAAAAAAAAATTGAATTTATTAAAAAAATTAAATTTTGTAAATAAATTCACATAATAATATTTTTTAAAAAAACATAAAAATGTTAATATAATTGAAATAAGACACATTAACAATATGGGCTAAATGAGTAAATAAAATAAAGGGTCAAGAATATACCAAAACCCAAAATTATGGGCCGCTGAAATCAACTCATGTCCCCCATTTGGGCTGCTGAAATAGGTTTAATATGGAATGGGTCTGCGCTGCTATTGGGCTGCTGCTGGTAGCATGAATTGGGCTACCCTTTTTTTTCTTTTTCCTTCTATTTACGTGGTCTCCTTCTTCTTCTTTCTCAACTTTTTTTTCTTCTTTTTACACCAGCCACCGTCAATATGCACCACCACATTTGGAGCTCCGATCAAGCGCCATCTAACACCAAAACGAGGCACTCCTTCTCCTAGAACCAGGTAACCCGAAAATGGAGTTGTGTGAGTTTATTTTGATTTTTTTTTTTTTTTTTTTGATTTGGGCATGTTGATGACAATGAAGTTGGGAGCAATTGGTTGAGCGGTTGAATGGTAAGGCTTAGGGCCGTCTTTGGGTTTGGAAATGAGAGATTTTTTTGCTTCCTTCGATTGTTTGAGGGGTCCTTTTTTTGATAGCCGAATCTCTTGGGGGGGTTTTCTTTTGCCGAATTGTTGGAGAGCTTCCCTTGGTTGATTTCCTCTTTTTGCTCTAATCTCACTTTCCCTTTGCATTTTTCAGTAGTGGTTGAAGGAAGAGTAGCCATCCATGCTTTGGTGGTGAAAAATCCGGGAGTGGGTGCCCCAAGTCGCAGAATCTCTCGGATTATGAGTTGATCTTTTGAAAAAAAAAACAGAATTTGAAAATACCTCGGCATGTGACCCGAGACTCAACTCACCTCTCGCATTATGAGTTGATTTTTGAAAAATAAATTGAAAAACAGAATTTGAAAATACTTCTCGCATGTGAACCAAGACTCAACTCACCTCTCGCAATATGAGTTGATTTTTTTTGAAAAATAGAAATTGAAAAATACCTCAGAGTGTGACCCGAGGCTCAACCCACCTCTTGCAATATGAGTTGATTTTTTGGAAAAAACAGAAATTGAAAAATACCTCAGCGTGTGACCTGAGGCTCAACTCACCTCTCGCAATATGAGTTGATTTTTTTGAAAAATAGAAATTGAAAAATACCTCAGCTTGTAACCCGTGGCTCAACTCACCTCTCGCAATATGAGTTGATTTTTTTGAAAAACAAAAATTGAAAAATACCTCAGCGCGTGACCCGAGGCTCAACTCACCTTCGCAATATGAGTTGATTTTTTTGAAAATCATAAATTGAAAATACCTCAGCGTGTGACCCGAGGCTCAACTCACCTCTCATAATATGAGTTGATTTTTTGAAAAAGCAGAAATTGAAAATACCTCAAATATGTGACCCGAGGCTCAACTCACCTCTCATAATATTAGTTGATTTTTTTGAAAAAGCAGAATTGAAAATACCTCACCTCGTGTGACTCTTAGGATCAACTCACCTCTCGCAATATGAGTTGATTTTTTGAAAAAATAGAAATGAAATAATTTTAAAATATCAGAATTTTAAAACATATCATCTGGTGGAACTCGGATGTCTTCTTTTTCCTTGATTCAGTACAGCTATTGTAACATCCCGAAATAGGGCCTAAACGGAATAGTGGTTGCGAAACCACAAATCCGAGTCAGTAAATTATTTTAATATTATTTTTAGTACTTATAATATGTGAATTTACATGTGTGAAAGTTACATGAATTAATTTTATTGTTAGTGTGCTTAATTTAAAGAAAAAGACTAAATCGCATAAAATGTAAAAGTTACAAATTAAAGTGTAAAGTGCTTATTTGATAGTGGATTTTTAATATGAGGTCCTTAAAGGGAAATTGGCCTATTTAAGGAGATAGTGGACGGCACTAAGCTTATATTATATGGTTTTCATATTAATGATAAAGGTTATAATAATAAATAAAATATTATAATATTGTTATAATAAAGTAATTGATAAAAGATGAAAGTGTTCATCTTTTCCCATTTGTTCTTGGCCGAATGTGAGAAAGAAAAACACCATTTTTGAAGCTTTAAGTTTTAGCATCTAGGCGGCTTAATTCGGGTATGTCTTTTGTTCGATTTTTGATAATTTTTACGTTTTTGAGATCGTTGCTATGAGATCTACAAAACCCATGCTTGAATTTTTTATTTTGGTGAATATTTTGAATTATACCATTGTTGAGAACTTATGATTTTTGATGATTGATGGTAGATTATGCATGTTTATGAGTAGAGGAATGATTTTTATTAAGTGATTTTCGGTAAAAACGAGCTAATTAGTAAAAGTTGTTATTGTTCATAAGTATGTGTTATAGTAAGAATTTGAAGTTGCTATAAGGGAAAAATGTTCAGCATGTTATAGAACATAAGAATAAGGGCTGAAGTTTAATTTTCGAGCCTAGGGGCAAAATCATAAATATGTAAAAGTTTAGGGGCAAAATTGTAATTTTGCCAAAGTTAGAGTTAAGGACTGTTTTGATAAATGTGCATATTAAATAAGCTAAATTTGCTATTATAGATCAAGAAGAACGAAATCCAGAGTTAGATCGGGGAAAGAAAAAGATAGTGGACTAAATCGATATAGTTTATCGATTTTGTTTCAAGGTAAGTTTGCAGTAAATAAATGCAATATTCTATTATTTTACAATTAATATTATTAAATTCCAACATTTATGTAACACCCTGAAAATTCGAGAATTTTCTTTCATTGTGTGCTTTGAGTAATTATTCTAGAAAGTGAAATTTTATTATTTATTTTCGTGGTTAATATAGTCCTGAAGAAGAATTAAATTTTATTGGGATGGAATAATATTAATTTTGAGAATTTATGGAAATGGACTAAGTGGCATTGACACATAAATTAATTAAAGTGTCAATGTGTAGCATAAGATGGGTTAATGGTAAAGTGGTGTTGGCGCATGTGTTAGTGCATGAGGGTGAAGGTTCGAATCCCTTAAATAGCAATTAGGTGGCTTTTATTTTTGGTTTTCCTAGCATGTGTCGGCCAAGCTCATTTATGGAAAGAGTTGACCATGTTATTTTTGGTTAGTATATCAAGGGAATAAGGAAATTGTTAACTTAAGGAAGGGAATCAAGAAATTAAGGAAAGATGTGAAGATATGGGGCAAGTATCAAGGGAATTTTTATGGAAACAATATCATGGCCAATTCACCATGCATTTGGACTGCAACTTGGACTATAGGGAGCCGAATTTTTGGTGATAGTTTGGCTAGGAATTTTAGTCTTTTGTTTTGGTCATTTTTTTTTTTTTTAGTTTTTGTGCATAGTTTTGCAAATTCTCTCAACCCCTCTCTCCTTGGCCGAATTGTGCATTGGTAAGCCTTGATTATTTTGACCATTTGGTCATTTTTGTTTATTGCTTTAGTATTTGTTTGTGTCTTTCCTTTGAGTGCCGAAAATCATCTACACCAAAAGCCATTCTTTCTCTTTTCTTTCTACCATTGCCGAATATACACCTCTCTTAAAGCTCATCTTTTCTTTTCCTTTCTTCTCCATTCTCTTTGAAATCAAAGCAACATCATCACCATCTTTCTCCTATTTTAATTCTTTTCAATCAAATTCTCTCCATCTACCCTCTCATGGCGAATGCTAATGTGCCTATAAGCCAAATTTATTTTCTCTTTTTCCTTGATCATTCATAGCCGAATCTTTCATCAATCAAACACCATTCTCAATCCTTTCTTTTCGACGTGGAAAATAGGTAATAGATTCTTTTCGTTTCGATTAGTTAATAGTGATATGACCGAATTTTGATGGTGTCATGAAGGATCATTTGGACCGAAATAATCGTTCGTTCTAGTAACGTCTTCTTTGTTACTCTTTAGTGCAATAACGGAAGTTTGGAAATCAAGAAGTCGTGGGTGACACAATCATTGGAATCAATTTTGTGGTAAGGAAATCACATCTTTAAAACCTTAGTATTATTTCGAAATTATTTTAGATTGGATTAACTATCTTTGTCCTTGAAGACATTCAAAATAGGGAAGAAAAGGGCGGTGTTTAGTCTTCGAAAGAGGGGAGGTTCCGTTATTCCCCCTAAGTATAAGCAAAGGACTATTTCTGGAATCCGAGATTTTCTACCGGGTTGCGGACGCTCAACCGAGGAAAATTAACTATTCGAAGTTGTTCGTACGCTCGAACCATTATTCGTTCGTGGGTTCGATTCGGTTAGCGATCCATCAATCGGGGAGAAACTGCGAGTAGAAGTGGTTCAAAAATCCGAGGGTAAAATTCTAGATCGTTATGCTTAGATCGGTTTATTTATTAGATTATAGTGTTCTAACTATCGCGATACGTTTAGGTGTTGAAGAACGGGAAAGTGTAGTTCTCTCAATAACCAGGTGTGTAATTTCACACTCATTTTCGGGTTAGATTTCAAATCATAAGTACTGTGATAAAATCATGAAAATGGTAAATTCGGAAATTTTGTAGTAATTGATACTTTTGTGAAAATACATGAAAACGGTTAAAACCGAGAAAAAATACGAAAAACTGCTAGATTGACATAATGGGATAAAAATACTCTAGTTCGATAAACTAGGCCAAAATACTCTAGTTCGATAAATTGGGCCAAAATACTCTAGTTCGATAAATTGGGCCAACATACTCTAGTTCGATAAATTGGGCCAAAATACTCTAGTTCGATATAAGGGCCAAAGTTTACTAAATTATTAAATGGGCAATTTGCTAAATTATTTTTTTATGGGCCAAATGAAATGTTTATTGATAAACCCACCGATGTTATGGAATAATTGAAAATTTGTTATATGACTATATTTTGTTATACACGCATGATTGCATGGGGTGGGATATATGAAGAGAAGAATGGTCAGTTGCCACAAATTTGGCTCAATGCCTCTAGTTCGGTGGCCCTGCCACAAATTTGGCTCAATGCCTCTAGTTCGGTGGATCTACCACAAATTCGGCTAAATGCCTCTAGTTCGGTGACAATGTCACAATCTAGTTCGGTAGTGCACTACAAATTTATTAAAAAGGCTTAATGCCTACGATTGGTGTGTTTGGCGGGGTGGGTTGACTTGATCCCCACAGGTGTGTTGGTTGGTACGGGGGTGTTAGCGGATGGATACTAGGCTTGGGATGGGAAATTCATCTACATGCATTATATATTTATTTTATTTTAATTTATGCTATATTGTCAAAATCTGCAATTGGGCTCAAGCCCAAGTTAATGCCTTGACTGGTCCGGCCCAATAATGATGGTAAGTGAGTTGCACACTGAGTTCCTTGTAACTCACCCAATTTTATTAACCTTTTCAGGTAATGGAAATTGATGTGGACTTGGGCCGGAGATGACTTGGTGGAGGCCATACTACGAACTTGGGTTTTATAAACTATGACTTTATTTTAATTACTATTTTGGGTTTGATGTAATAAGGCCTCTAATTATGTTTTTATGGATTTTATTGTGTGGATGGTTTTAAATTTTTTTAGGACTATTATTATGGGCTTATGTTAAATTATATGGTTTTCTCAAAAAAATTACTTTTATAACATTTTGAACAACTAAATTATTTCTTTAAAATTTCTTCCAAATTCCTTTACAACGACTTTAAGGTTTTGATAAATATTTTTTCTAAATGATAAGTTTTAAACAAGTATTTTCTTGAAACATCAATTTCAAAACTTCGTACTTAATTTTTATTAAACTCTATCTACAAAAAGTTTGTAGCAAATTTTACTTTAATCACTCGAGAATAAATGAATGTTTGATTGGTGTGACAAACCAAATCTCGCCTAAACGCATAGACCGGGTTTGGGGTGTTACATTTAATGGTATCGAGCTTGGTTCAAAAACTCGGCTGTGGTTTGGGTTCAACAATGGAATCTGTTTGAAAACAATTTAAATTTCTAGACTTTTTTGATTTAAATGTAGTATGGCACCATGAGCATCCCGCGCCAAGTCAAGTAAGTATCTGAATACTGATTGTCTGTTATGATTATGATATGATTATAAGAAACACTCTAGAACTTCTAGTTTTAGGTGTTAAAACCGTAGAGATTGAGACAATAGGATATTGTTGCGAAAACAACTCTATCTCTTTCATATCATAAAACATCGTTAATAAACAATCAAAATATTATTCGATTCATAAAACTCTTAATCAGATTAACTCGAATTAGTCGCTATGAGCACAAGAGGACGTGGTCGTGGACGCGGTAGACGTGGCTGTGGTAGAGGACGAGGTGCTAGGGGCGCAACTGAAGTGCCGGGTCATATACCGAAAATGGATGCACCTGCGTCACTCGAGAGTGAGACGGGATCGCACGATCATATGGAAGAAGATAATGCTGTGACACGAGCAATGCTGCGAGTACTTGAAAGGTCGTTTGGATCGATCCGTAATCGCCAACTCGTGGGTCAATATCGAGCGATTGAAATCCAAAGTGGGCCGAGGTTTTCAGAGGTGTCTCTGATGTAGCTCCCAATGTCGCTGAATATTGGCTCGAGGCAGTGGAGCGAATTATGGACGATCTTGAGTGCACGGTGGAGCAAAAACTAAGAGGAGCTGTGTCTTTGTTAAGGGACGAAGCATACCAATGGTGGCTTACTGTCCGAGAAGGCACTGATGCTGCATTAGTTAATTGGGAATTCTTCAAGGTTTCCTTTCAAGGGAAATATGTGGGAACAAGCTATGTGGATGCCCGGAGGAAGGAATTCTTGAACCTGGTGCAAGGAAGTAAGACGGTGGCAGCATATGAGGCTGAGTTCTTACGTTTGAGTCGCTATGCTCGAACGATAGTGGCAACGGATCATGAGCGTTGTGTACGCTTTGAGGATGGCTTGAAAGATGAGTTGCGGGTTCTGATAGCCCCACAAAGAAGTTAGAACTTTTGCCACGCTTCGTGGAGAAGGCCAAGATAGCCGAAGAGGTTAAGAATTCGGAACGTCAGAATCAGGAGCAAGTTCGAAGCAAGAGAGATATGAAATATTCGGGTTCTTCAAAAAGGTTTTCGAAGAGGTCTCGGAATGAGGAACCAGCTCAAGGAAGAACTTCCTGGTGTACCTCCAGATCGGGAAGTGGAATTTGGTATTGAGCTTTTGCCCGGAACTGCTCCAGTGTCCATTGCTCCTTATAGAATGGCACCGAAGGAGTTTTCGAAGCTTAAAGCCCAAATTCAAGAACTGCTAGATCGGGGTTTTATTCGACCGAGTGTGTCTTCGTAGGGAGCACCGGTTTTGTTTGTTAAGAAGAAGGATGGGTCGATGCGTATGTGTATTGACTACAGGCAGTTGAATAAGCTGACGATCAAGAATCGGTACCCTCTGCCGAGAATGGATGACCTATTTGATCAATTGAAGGGAGCTTCAGTTTTCTCCAAAATTGATTTAAGGTCGGGTTATCACCAGCTTAAGGTGAAAGAAACGGATATTCACAAAACGGCGTTCCGAACCCGTTACGGACACTATGAGTTTTTGGTGATGTCGTTTGGGTTGACCAATGCACCAGCTGCATTTATGGATATGATGAACCGGGTCTTTCAACCATTTTTAGATCGGTTTGTGGTGGTATTCATAGATGACATTCTGGTTTATTCAAGGAATGAAGAAGAGCATGACTCGCATTTGCGAATTGTATTGCAATTGCTTCGAGATAATCAATTGTATGCCAAATTCAGTAAATGTGAATTTTGGTTAAGAGAAGTGACTTTCTTGGGTCATGTGGTATCACCAAGAAGGAATAAGGGTGGATCCTCGGAAGATTGAAGTCAGTATTGGATTGGAAACCACCAAAGTCGGTAAATGAGATTCGAGTTTCTTGGGTTTGGTCGGTTACTTATAGACGCTTTGTTGAGGGGTGGGTTTTCGTTGATTGTGCACCCCAACTAAGCTTTTGCGAAAGGGAGTACCGTTTATATGGGCTGATAAGCAGCAAGAAAGTTTCGAGAAATTGAAGAAGATTTTGACTGGGCGCCAGCCTGATTCAACTTTGAGGTTTGGAAAGGAGTTTACAGTTTTCTGTGATGCGTCATATACGGGATTAGGTTGCGTATTGATGCAAAGTGGGAAAGTGGTAGCTTATGCTTCTCGTCAGTTGAGACCGCACGAAGTAAACTACCCTACTCATGATTTGGAGTTAGCGGCGAAGTGGTGTTTGCCTTAAAGATTTGGAGGCATTACCTCTATGGTGAAAAGTCTATCATCTATACGGATCACAAGAGTCTTAAGTATCTTCTTACTCGAAAAGAATTAAACTTGAGACAACGAAGATGGGTGGAGCTGTTAAAGGACTATGATTTCTCAATCGAGTATCATCCTAGAAAGGCTAATGTGGTAGCGGACGCATTAAGTCGTAAGGTGGTATCGAATTTGAGAGCAATGTTTGCCCATTTGAGTTTGTATGAGGATGGTAGTCTGATAGCGGAATTTCAGGTGAAGCCTCTGTGGTTGGATCAAATTAAGGAAAAGCAAATAGTAGATGAGAAGTTGGGACCTTTACTTCAGCAAGTTGAAAATGGTGGAATAGAGGATTTTGGTATTAACTCGGAAGGTGTGTTGTGTTTTCGAGGAAGGGTCTGTATGCCTAAGGACTCAAAACTGAGGCAAATGATTTTGAGGGAGGCGCATAGTAGCCCTTATGCTATGCACCCTGGAGGAAATAAGATGTATCGGGATCTTCGTGAACAGTATTGGTGGCCTGGGTTGAAGCGTGAGATTTCTGAATTTGTGGGAAAATGTTTAACTTGTCAGCAAGTGAAGGCGGAGCATCAATTGCTATCAGGTCTTTTGCAACCAGTTAAGATTCCTCTTTGGAAATGGGAGCGAATAACAATGGATTTTGTTAGTGGGTTACCTTTAACACCTACTAAGAAAAACTCTGTTTGGGTAATTGTTGATCGTTTGACGAAGACTGCTCATTTCCTACCAGTGCGTACGGATTACTCGTTGCAGAAGTTGGCGAAGCTGTATGTATCTGAAATCGTGAGGTTACATGGGGTACCCGTGTCTATTATATCGGATCGGGATCCTAGGTTTACATCCCGATTTTGGAAAGCTTTGCATGAAGCTCTGGGAACGAAGCTAAACTTCAGTACGGCTTTTCATCCTCAGTCAGATGGTCAGTCGGAGAGAGTGATTCAAATTCTGGAAGACATGTTAAGAGGATGTGTAATCGACTTCAAAGGTAGTTGGGAGGATTTTCTACCGTTGGCAGAATTTGCGTATAACAACAGCTACCAGTCTAGCATTCAGATGGCACCCTATGAGGCATTATATGGTCGTAGGTGTCGTTCTCCTATCTGTTGGACTGAGTTGGGCGATCGGCAGATGTTAGGTCCTGAGATGATTTCTGAAACGGAAGAAAAAGTGAAAGCTATTCGAGCACGGTTAAAGGAAGCTTCAGATAGACAGAAGTCGTATGCAGATCTGAAACGTAAGGATATCAAGTACGCCGTAGGAGATCAAGTTTTCTTGAAGGTCTCACCTTGGAAGAAGATTTTCAGGTTTGGGAAGAAGGGCAAATTGAGTCCTAGATACATTGGACCATATCGTGTAGTGAAGCCAGTTGGTCCAGTGGCCTATCAGATCGAATTACCTCCGGAATTGGGCCAAATTCATAATGTTTTCCATGTGTCCATGTTGAGGCGCTATAGATCGGATCCTTCGCACATAGTACCAGTAGAAGAAGTGGAGTTGAAGTCAGACTTGTCTTTTGAGGAGGAACCAGTGGAAATCTTAGACCGAGATGTTAAGGTACTAAGAAAGAAGACTGTGCCGTTGGTCAAAGTGTTATGGCGTAACCACGGAGTGGAGGAAGCTACGTGGGAGCCTGAGGATGCAATTCGACAACAATACCCTCACCTTTTTCAACCAGGTAAATTTCGAGGACGAAATTTTCTTTAAGGAGGGTAGAGTTGTAACACCCTGAAAATTCGAGAATTTTCTTTCATTGTGTGCTTTGAGTAATTATTCTAGAAAGTGAAATTTTATTATTTATTTTCGTGGTTAATATAGTCCTGAAGAAGAATTAAATTTTATTGGGATGGAATAATATTAATTTTGAGAATTTATGGAAATGGACTAAGTGGCATTGACACATAAATTAATTAAAGTGTCAATGTGTAGCATAAGATGGGTTAATGGCAAAGTGGTGTTGGCGCATGTGTTAGTGCATGAGGGTGAAGGTTCGAATCCCTTAAATAGCAATTAGGTGGCTTTTATTTTTGGTTTTCCTAGCATGTGTCGGCCAAGCTCATTTATGGAAAGAGTTGACCATGTTATTTTTGGTTAGTATATCAAGGGAATAAGGAAATTGTTAACTTAAGGAAGGAATCAAGAAATTAAGGAAAGATGTGAAGATATGGGGCAAGTATCAAGGGAATTTTTATGGAAACAATATCATGGCCAATTCACCATGCATTTGGACTAACAACTTGGACTATAGGGGAGCCGAATTTTTGGTGATAGTTTGGCTAGGAATTTTAGTCTTTTGTTTTGGTCATTTTTTTAGTTAGTTTTGTGCATAGTTTTGCAAATTCTCTCAACCCCTCTCTCCCTTGGCCGAATTGTGCATTGGTAAGCCTTGATTATTTTGACCATTTGGTCATTTTTGTTTATTGCTTTAGTATTTGTTTGTGTCTTTCCTTTGAGTGCCAAAAATCATCTACACCAAAAGCCATTCTTTCTCTTTTCTTTCTACCATTGCCGAATATACACCTCTCTTAAAGCTCATCTTT
Source organism: Gossypium bickii (assembly GCA_025503065.1). NCBI lineage: Eukaryota > Viridiplantae > Streptophyta > Magnoliopsida > Malvales > Malvaceae > Gossypium > Gossypium bickii. The sequence goes on along the minus strand of CP106714.1, from coordinate 130,712,449 downwards.
TCTTTTCCTTTCTTCTCCATTCTCTTTGAAATCAAAGCAACATCATCACCATCTTTCTCCTATTTTAATTCTTTTCAATCGAAATTCTCTCTATCTACACTCTCATGGCGAATGCTAATGTGCCTATAAGCCAAATTTATTTTCTCTTTTCCTTGATCATTCATAGCCGAATCTTTCATCAATCAAACACCATTCTCAATCCTTTCTTTTCGACGTGGAAAATAGGTAATAGATTCTTTTCATTTCGATTAGTTAATAGTGATATGACCGAATTTTGATGGTGTCATGAAGGATCATTTGGACCGAAATAATCGTTCGTTCTAGTAACGTCTTCTTTGTTACTCTTTAGTGCAATAACGGAAGTTTGGAAATCAAGAAGTCGTGGGTGACACAATCATTGGAATCAATTTTGTGGTAAGGAAATCACATCTTTAAAACCTTAGTATTATTTCGAAATTATTTTAGATTGGATTAACTATCTTTGTCCTTGAAGACATTCAAAATAGGGAAGAAAAGGGCGGTGTTTAGTCTTCGAAAGAGGGGAGGTTCCGTTATTCCCCCTAAGTATAAGCAAAGGACTATTTCTGGAATCCGAGATTTTCCACCGGGTTGCGGACGCTCAACCGAGGAAAATCAACTATTCGAAGTTGTTCGTACGCCCGAACCATTATTCGTTCGTGGGTTCGATTCGGTTAGCGATCCATCAATCGGGGAGAAACCGCGAGTAGAAGTGGTTCAAAAATCCGAGGGTAAAATTCTAGATCGTTATGCTTAGATCGGTTTATTTATTAGATTATAGTGTTCTAACTATCGCGATACGTTTAGGTGTTGAAGAACGGGAAAGTGTAGTTCTCTCAATAACCAGGTGTGTAATTTCACACTCATTTTCGGGTTAGATTTCAAATCATAAGTACTGTGATAAAATCATGAAAACGGTAAATTCGGAAATTTTGTAGTAATTGATACTTTTGTGAAAATACATGAAAACGGTTAAAACCGAAAAAAAATACGAAAAACTGCTAGATTGACATAATGGGCTAAAAATACTCTAGTTCGATAAATTGGGCCAAAATACTCTAGTTCGATATAAGGGCCAAAGTTTACTAAATTATTAAATGGGCAATTTGCTAAATTATTTTTTTATGGGCCAAATGAAATGTTTATTGATAAACCCACCGATGTTATGGAATAATTGAAAATTTGTTATATGACTATATTTTGTTATACACGCATGATTGCATGGGGTGGGATATGTGAAGAGAAGAATGGCCAGTTGCCACAAATTTGGCTCAATGCCTCTAGTTCGGTGGCCCTGCTACAAATTTGGCTCAATGCCTCTAGTTCGGTGGCTCTGCCACAAATTTGGCTAAATGCCTCTAGTTCGGTGACAATGTCACAATCTAGTTCGGTAGTGCACTACAAATTTATTAAAAAGGCTTAATGCCTACGATTGGTGTGTTTGGCGGGGTGGGTTGACTTGATCCCCACAGGTGTGTTGGTTGGTACGGGGGTGTTAGCGGATGGATACTAGGCTTGGGATGGGAAATTCATCTACATGCATTATATATTTATTTTATTTTAATTTATGCTATATTGTCAAAATCTGCAATTGGGCTTAAGCCCAAGTTAATGCCTTGATGGTCTGGCCCAATAATGATGGTAAGTGAGTTGCACACTGAGTTCCTTGTAACTCACCCAATTTTATTAACCTTTTCAGGTAATGGAAATTGATGTGGACTTGGGCCGGAGATGACTTGGTGGAGGCCATACTACGAACTTGGGTTTTATAAACTATGACTTTATTTTAATTACTATTTTGGGTTTGATGTAATAAGGCCTCTAATTATGTTTTTATGGATTTTATTGTGTGGATGGTTTTAAATTTTGTTTTAGGACTATTATTATGGGCTTTTGTTAAATTATATGGTTTTCTCAAAAAAATTCTGTTTTATAACATTTTGAACAACTAAATTATTTCTTTAAAATTTCTTCCAAATTCCTTTACAACGACTTTAAGGTTTTGATAAATATTTTTTTTCTAAATGATAAGTTTTAAACAAGTATTTTCTTGAAACATCAATTTCAAAACTTTGTACTTAATTTTTATTAAACTCTATCTACAAAAAGTTTGTAGCAAATTTTACTTCAATCACTCGAGAATAAATGAATGTTTGATTGGTGTGACAAACCAAATCTCGTCTAAACACATAGACCGGGTTTGGGGTGTTACAATTTACATATTTATTCTGTAAATTTATTATTTAAAGACTCAAGCATGGATTGACGGAGAAACAATTTTAGAAAGTTCCGGTTGAACCTTAGGAATGTGTAGGATACAAATATCATGACATTAGGGTTTAAGGAAATCATGTAAGACCATGTCAAGACATGGCATTGATAAGTTTCTATAAGGCAAAGGTCCCATGTAAGACCATGCCAAGGCATGGCATTGGTGAGTTCATAAGGCAAGGATACCACGTAAGACCATGTCAAGACATGGCAATGGTTAAGTTTCATAAGGAAAGGTACCCGCGTATCCTTAGTATTCCAAGTGGTTCAACGGGAAAATTCAAAGAGTATACCAAAGTAAAGGTAAGACAAGTTCAAGCTAAAAAGTAAAGGTAAGACAAGTTCAAGCTAAAAAGGTAAGGTAAGATAAATTCATGTTAAAAAGGTAAGGTAAGATAAATTCATGTTAAAAGGCAAGGTAAGAATACAAGTTTGAGTATATTGAGTTAAAAGCTTAAGTGATCTTGATAAGAAAAGAATAAGATAATTCATTAAGAATGTTGTTATCTATTTACATGTAAACTTACTAAGCTTTATGCTTACTCCCATTCTTTATTTTTTTTAGTATTACAAGCCAACTCGAGGATCGAAAGGACGTCGGAGATCGTTACACACTATCAAAGGATTATATTGGTATTTTGTGACTCGAACGTTTTAAGTTATGGCATGTATAGGGACTTAGCCATTTTATGTGTGTGACCTTATGATATGGCTTATTATGGACTTGTAAATGCTTGGTAATGATTAGCCATTAAAATGGTTAATTAAGAACATGTTTTGGATGTTATGAAATGCCTAGTTGATAGTTATTTTAAAGAAATTATGTAATTATATGCAGGGGAATAGTTGGACAGCAGCAGTGATGTGATTTTGAAAAATCACCAAAAATATTAAAAATTGAATTAGGTTGTGCATGAGATATAAAATTAAATCTTATTGAGTCTATTTTCATATAAAGAAAACGTTGTAGGAAAAAGAGTTGTATATTATGAGATAATTGATTTTTAGTGAAGAGAGGTTAGAACTGTCAAACTGTGTAATAGGGGAGACTTTAACTAATAAACTGTACTAATTGGCCACACCAAAAATTCTGAAAAAAATTACAGTAAGAAGATATATGATTCTAGTTTCAAGGAAAATTTACGGATCTAGAATTCTATTTTCGTAACCCAAGTTATAATTAATTTAGTGAACATGACGCAGACGGACAGTTTTAATTTTTATGCCCAGAACTAGTAAGTTAAGTCTAGTAATGCCTCGTGCTCGGCTCCGGCAACGGTCTCGGGTAAGGGGTGTTACATTTATTGGTATCAGAGCAAGCATTTTGTCGGTTCTCGAAATATTTAGTATGAGTAAGAGTCTAACTATACATGCCATACTTATATTTTGATAATGTGACGACTCCTGACAATTTTAAAAATGTTTTTCTTTTATAGTTATGGATCCCAAACGAGATGGTGCAGATGATGTAGAGAGTAATGCGCCCGCTCCCACTGAAGGGACAGTGCCACTAGATAGTCGTGAAAGGCCCGTTACAGTTAGTCAGGGAGGAGGGGCTCGAGAAGCCTTCTTCCAAGCTATGAATGAATGGTTTGCTGAGTTCGTTAAATGCGAACCCGTACTGTTAGACCTCCACCCCCTCATGATCCACAGACTACCCATGTAGCTTCCCCAGTTATAAATATCGTTAGAAGAGAGAAACCACCCATTGACAAGATCAGAAACAAGGGGCTGAAGAGTTTCGGGCTACCAAAGATGATGATGCAGAGAAAGCTGAATTTTGGCTCGAGAACACTATCAGAGTCTTTGATGAGTTATCCTACACACCAGAAGAATGTATTAAATGTGTGGTGTCACTTCTTAGAGATTCTACTTACCAGTGGTGGAAGACACTTGTGTCAGTAGTACCGAAGGAAAGAGTTGCTTGGGATTTCTTTCAGGAGGAGTTCCGTAAGAAGTACATTAGTCAGAGGTTTATTGACCAGAAAAGAAAAGAGTTCCTTGAGTTAAAACAGGGTAAGATGACTGTGATCGACTATGAACATGAATTTATCTGACTTAGCAATTATGCTCAAGAGTGTGTGTCTACAGAGGCTATCATGTGCAAAAGATTTGAGGATGGGCTCAATGATGATATCCGATTGTTAGTTGGTGTTTTAGAGATAAAAGAGTTTGTTGTTTTAGTTGAACGAGCCTGTAAGGCAGAAGAGTTATTAAAAAGAAAGGGTAAAGCTGAAATTGATATGCAAGACACGAAGAAAAGACAGATGAGCAAGTCATTTCAGTCTACATCCAAGAGGCCTAGAGAGTTTTCTACGAGATCTAATTTTTCAACCGGGTATTCTAGCCAAAACAGAGGTGGAAGATTTATAGATTCAAAAGCTCAAACCACTTCGATTGCGAGTGTTGGCAGTATTCTGCCTGATAGGCCCGAGTGTCCTCAATGTGGTCGACGTCATCCAGGTCAATGTCGAGCAACTAAGACCGGTTGTTTTCGATGTGGTGTACCGGATCATTTCATTCGGGAGTGTCCCGAGATGGTTAAAAAAGAAGTAATACCGAGTGCAAGATCAGGTAATGCCCCCGTTAGAGGCAGATCTCAGAGAAATTCAGGAGTAGGGGCGGTGTAGAGGTACATTTAGAGATACAAACAACAAGATCAGATGTTAGAGCACCCACAAGGACTTATGCTACCAGTGCTCGTGAAGAGGCATCTTCCCCCGACGTAATTACGGGTACATTTTCTCTTCATGATGTTAATGTTATTGCTTTGATTGATCCGGGGTCAACCCATTCCTATGTTTGCATGAAATTAATGCCTAGTATGAACATGCCCATAGAGTTTACAGAATTTGTGATTAAAGTATCGAACCCATTAGGTCAGCATGTGTTAGTAAACAAAGTATGTAAAAATGCCCTTTGATGATTAGAGGTTACTGTTTTCCGGCTTGATCTCATGCTATTGCCATTTGATGAGTTTGATGTGATTCTTGGTATGGATTGGTTAACTGCACATGATGTGATAGTGAATTGTGGAAAAAGATTCATTGAGTTGAAATGTGAAAATGGTGAGTTCCTTCTGTTAATTCGGATGAGTCGAGATAGTTCAATTTCCATGATTTCTGTTATGTCTGCTCAGAAATGTTTAAGGAAATGATGTGAAGCTTATCTTGCTTTTGTGTTGAATACTAAAGATCCAGAGTTGAAAATTGAATCAGTGCCTGTGGTAAATGAGTTCCCTGATATGTTTCCAGAAGAACTACCAGGTTTGCCTCCTATCAGAGAAGTTGAGTTTGGTATTGAATTGATTCCAGGTACCACACCTATTTCTATTGCTCCTTATAGAATGGCTTCAATAGAATTGAAAAAACTAAAAGCTCAGTTATAGGAATTAACTGATAAAGGCTTTGTAAGACCTAGTTATTCACCATAGGGTGCGCCAGTGTTATTTGTGAAAAAGAAGGACGGTTCCATGAGATTGTGCATAGACTATCGACAGCTTAACAAGGTAACCATCAAGAACAAATATCCATTACCTAGAATAGATGATTTGTTTGATCAATTGAAAGGAGCCACTCTGTTCTCTAAGATAGATTTGAGATCCGGATACTATCAGTTACGAGTTAAAGAGTCAGATGTTCCAAAGACTGCTTTTCGAACTAGGTATGGTCACTATGAGTTCCTTGTGATGCCATTTGGCTTAACTAATGCTCCTACTATTTTCATGGATTTAACGAACCAAATTTTTAGACCTTATTTGGACAAGTTTGTAGTCGTGTTCATTGATGACATTTTGATTTATTCTCATGATGAGACTGAGCATGCAGAGCATTTGAGAACAGTTTTACAGATTTTGAGAGATAATCAGCTTTATGCCAAGTTTAGCAAAAGTGAGTTGTTGAGAGTTAAATCGACGTTTCTTGAAGAAATTTGTGAAGCTCAGATGGATGACAGTGAGTTGCAAGCAAAAGAGTTCAGTGCGAGTCAGGTGTAGAGTCTGATTTTCAGATCGGTTCTGACGGTTGTTTGTTGTTCAGAGACAGAGTATGTGTACCAAAGAATGATGAGCTTATTAGGAAAATCTTACAAGAAGCACATAGCAGTTCCTTGTCTATTCACCCAGGTAGTACAAAGATGTATAATGATTTGAAGAAAATGTATTGGTGGACAGGAATGAAAAGAGATATATCAGAGTTTGTTTCTAGATGCTTGATCCATCGATGTAAGTAAAGGCTAGAACATCGTACTTTCGTGTTTATTGCGACTGTATTAGTTCCCGAGTGGAAATGGGATCGAGTTACTATGGATTTTGTGACAGGATTGCCTTTAACACCGAGAAAGAAAAATGCAGTATGGGTTGTAATTGATAAGTTAACAAAGTCGGCTCATTTTATCCCAGTTCGTATGGATTATTCACTTGACAAGTTGGCCGAGTTATATATTACAGAGATTGTGAGACTACATGGAGTACCGTTATCGATTATCTCAGATAGGGATCCGAGATTTACCTCACGGTTTTGGAAGAAAGTGCAGGAAGCTTTAGGTACAAAGTTGAGTTTTAGTACAGCTTTCCATCCTCAGACTGATGGTCAATCAGAGAGAGTTATTCAAGTACTTGAAGATATGCTTAGATGTTGTGTATTAGAATTTCAAGGTAGTTGGGAGAAATATTTACCATTAATATAGTTTGCTTATAATAATAGTTATCAATCGAATTTGAAGATGGCACCTTATGAAGCTTTGTATAGACGTAAATGTCGCACACCTTTGTATTGGACAGAGCTTAAGGAAAATCAGATTTACAAGGTTGATCTAGTCAAAGAAACAGAAGAAAAAGTAAAAGTCATCAGAGATTGCTTGCAAGCAGCTTCAGATAGACAGAAATCCTATGCAGATTTGAAAAGAAAAGACATTGAATTTCAAGTTGGTGATAGGGTATTCTTGAAAGTATCCACGTGGAAGAAAGTTCTCAGATTTGTCAAGAAAGGCAAATTAAGTCCCCATTTTATTGGACCGTTTGAGGTGATTGAGAGAGTTGGGCCATTGGCATATCGATTGGCTTTGCCAACTGAGTTAGAGAAGATTCACAATGTGTTTCATGTGTCTATGCTACGTCGTTATCATTCAGATCCATTGCATGTGATTTCGCAAACAGAGGTTGAGATTCAACCAGATATGACTTACGGGGAGGAACCAATAAAAATTCTAGCTCGAGAGGTTAAGCAATTAATGAATAAAAGTATTGCACTTGTGAAAGTATTATGGAATAGGCATGGAATAGAAGAGGCTACATGGGAGCCCGAAGAGACTATGCGAAAACAGTACCCAAATCTCTTTACAGGTAAGATTTTCGGGGACGAAAATGTAACACCCCTAACCCGTCTCTATCGCCGGATTGAGGTTGAGAGGCATTACTACATTAGACTCAATTGCGAAATAAACCTCAATTGGCTTCATGCACAAACAATGCGATTATTACCACAATATAAAAAAATAATTAACAAATTGTATAACAAGTTTTATTACCCATAATTAATACACACTATTTCCTGAATCACATAACTTAAACATTCGTGACATACATATATTTTTATATATGTATATCTATATTTAAAAATCATACATCAACTTGTGGCAACTTATAGCATATATTGAGTATCGACCAAAATTCATATAATATAAGCTAAGTTTCATTTATAATATTCTAATACATATGCATATTAAAATCAATCAAACCAATTTACCAATCACAAATTAAATACTGAACAACATATATTATTTTACACCTTGGCCGAATATACTACTGCACCATTCATTTGGATTTGTAACTAAACAACCAAGAAACATATTCATTTCTTATCACTAATAATGAAGTTCGAATATCTATTAACTATAAATCACTTATTTCCTACATAAATATATATATACTTATTTACTAAACCCGACATAACATTTCAATAAAATTTTATACTCAATATCATATATGGTATTAAAATGGTTATTATAAACAAATGACTTCTTATAAATAATAAGAGATAAACATGCCTCTTGACCATTTACAAGTCCATGCACATGTGACCATATTACTAAAACCCATTTAAACAAAATGTGTACTTATTTTATTTCAAAAAGACATATTAGAACTAAGCATGTAATATTTATTTGTCAGTACAATTGAAATTTCAAACCTAAACATAGCATCCAATTTCATTTACTACTTACTACATGTATTGCCGAATACATACTATTGAGATTTATCCCTTAATTATTATTATTATAATTTCTATATTACACATTCAAGCAAAACATGCATACACTACAACAATCAAATTTAACTATATCTATAATATACATCTATACTATGGCCATATATATATGTCATCTAATTAATATTCATTCATGCACATCATTTAACTATTCAAAATAAGCCGAACATTTCTACTTCAACTAACATCAAATATAAGCCACATTCGCATGGCTAATATATACATAGACAAAAGTTATCTTCTTAACAAAACCACAGTCCTTTCTATACATGCCTTTAACCAAAAACCCCAAAATAAAGAGTACCCAAAAGTAGATTGATAGTGTGGGCGACTTTCTTGTCGATCCTTCTCGAGCTCGTAGTGTAATCAAAATCTATAAAACAGAGGAGAACATTTTACACGAATAAGCTTACCAGCTTAGTAAGTCCTAAGCTCATGATAATATAGCATTTAAATATTTAAGAAATTAAACATTCAACTTATAACATTTCACATAAACATTTAGGTATATTTATTTATACAAGGCCGAATACTATTAGTTCATTAAAACTCGAATTCAATCATATACTACTCATACACATCAATATTAGCCTCAAACATATATAACATAATTCTCATAGTATTAACTTGACTCAAGTAATATTAGACATAACATACCTTACATGCTTACCTGAGCCGTTAGCTAGATACATTAACTATAGTTTGCCTTGAATAATATTTGGTTTCTTCTTTATAATACGCATCACCGGCATCAAGCCTGCTAGGCGATAAAGCCCGATAAGTAACACCGGCACGAGGCCTGCTAGGCTCAGAGCCCGAAAATAGTCACTGGCACTAGGCCTGCTAGGCTTAAAGCCTGAATTAAATCACCGGCACTAGGCCTGCTAGGCTTAAAGCCTGAAACACATCAATGTGATAAATCATTTCACACACCTTTGAATAACTATATTACATGTCCAATTAAACTAAACTTATTCACATTAAACAGCAAAAATCATTACGTCATCGTACCATCCCACAATTTGCATCGAGATATTTATTCGTATTACGTTATCAAAGTATATAATTCATTCAATACACTTACATACATTCGGCTATGACAAAATTTTATACTAAAATATATCAAACATTATCATGTAATATGTTCATAAATAATTATTTAATATAATTCAACTTAAGGACTTACCTCGATTGTCGATAGATTCGAAATTTCTGGCTATTCGTTTAGTTTAGCTTTTCCTCGCTCCAAATTCTTTTCCTTTCGTTCTTGATCTAATTCGGTTCAAATTAAACCAATTCAACCACATTTTCATTCAATTAAAAGCAAAATCGTGTAATATACAATTTGCCGATTAACCCCCCCAACGTTTATAATATTTATAAAATAATCCTTAAAATTCAAAACACGAAATATCAAGAATTTAACACACTTAAGTTCATGGAGGCCGAATATACAAGCTTAATTTCTTCTTCCCTTGTGACCGAATTTGCTAACTCAATGTACACATGTCTATTCTTCAATACTCAACCAAACAACAAGCTAAATAACCTCCATTTATTTTCATCCCATTCTAGTCGAATAATAAGAGTATCCCTCTACTCAAATCCAAAATAATTTCTATAACTCTCATACAATTTAAGCCACAAGTCTTCAATTCATCTAAATCTCTTAAACCATTCATGTTGTTTTTGAATCAATACTAAACATTTTTCAAATCAAATACAACTCAAGAGTGTTCATCCTAGGCCGAATATTAACATACTTAATCCCAAAATTTTAACATGGTTTTATCAGCATTCAAAGCAACCAAATCCAATATATAAAGATTTACTAAAACCAAGCTAAAGTACCTACCTTGCTGCTACATGCAAGGCCGAAAATGGAGGTTTCAAATTTCTTCTTTTTTTTTTGAAATAGAATCAGTGAAGAAGATGGGGGAAAAGGAGAGAGAATAGAATTAAAGATATTTCTTTTTGGTTTAAACAATTAACACATATTATAGCATGCTTAATATAATAATACTTTAGTTATAATATACTAAGAAAATATGATATTCCTAGCATGCTTATCAGTCCAAGATATTAAGAATGTGGGAATTTGACATGCAAGTCCTCACATGCAAGGAAAACAATTCAATTAACCCCTCTAACTTAATAAAGGCCACTTTTACTACTTTAGCATGCAACTTTTACACTTTTCTCAATTAAATCCTTTTTATCAAATTAAGCAATTAAACTATAAAATTTTTCTAAGATATTATCACACACATTAATTCACATATAATAAACATAGAATATAATACCAAAATATTTCTCGGGCTCGGATTCGTGGTCCCGAAACCACCGTTCCGATTAGGGTCAAAATTGGTCTGTTACAACTCCCCCCTTAAGAATTTTCGTCCTCGAAAATTTTACCGTTAAACAATTTCGGGTATTGCTGCCTCATTGAATCTTCAGGCTCCCATGTAGCCTCTTCAGCTCCGTGTCTATTCCATAATATTTTTACTAGTGGAATCTTCTTATTTCTCAACTCTTTCATTTCCCGAGCTAAGATACGGATCGGTTCTTCTTCATATGTTAAATCGGATCGGATTTCAATCTCTGACGGTGTGATCACATGAGATGGATCTGATCTGTACTTGCGAAGCATCGAAACGTGAAATACATTATGTATCTTTTCCAACTCAGAGGGCAATTTCAATCTATAAGCCACAGGCCCAATACGTTCGATGATTTCATACGGTCCGATAAATCTCGGATTCAACTTGCCTTTCCGACCAAATCGGAGTACTTTCTTCCACGGAGAAACTTTTAAGAATACACGATCTCCAACCTGAAATTCAATGTTCTTACGTTTCAAATCGGCATAGGACTTTTGACGATCTGAAGCAGCTTTCAAATTACTTCTAATAATAGCTACCTTCTGTTCTGTTTCTTTAATCAGATCAACCCCGTGTATCTTATTTTCACTGAGCTCAGTCCAATATAACGGTGTACGACATTTTCGCCCGTATAAGGCTTCGTAAGGCGCCATTTTTATACTAGATTGAAAGCTATTATTGTAAGCAAATTTAACCAAAGGTAGGTATCGTTCCCACGTACCTTCAAACTCGAGAACGCAACATCTCAACATGTCTTCAAGTATCAAAATAGTTCGCTCAGACTGACCGTCTGTTTGTGGATGAAAAGTTGTACTAAAATGAAGTTTAGTACCTAAGGCATCTTGCAATTTCTTCCAAAATCGCGATGTGAATCTCGGGTCTCTATCTGAAACAATGGAACTCGGTACACCATGTAACCTTACAATCTGCGACATATACAATTCAGCCAGTTTATCAAGTGAATAGTCGGTACGTACCGGTACAAAATAAGTTGATTTAGTCAGTCTATCAACGATAACCCATACGGCATCTTTCTTACTCGGTGTCATAGGAAGACCGGATACAAAATCCATTGTAATTCTATCCCATTTCCATTCAGGTATCATGATTGGTTGAAGTAGTCCGGATGGTACCGATGCTCGCTTTTCACTTGGCGGCAGATTAAGCACTTGGAAACAAATTCAGATATATCCCGTTTCATGCCAGGCCACCAATAGAACTGTTTCAAATCGTTATACATTTTCGTGCTACCCGGGTGTATCAACAGTCGACCACTATGGACCTCACTCAGAATCATCTGTATCAAATCTGAGTTCTTCGGAACACACATTCGGCTTTTAAAATTCAAACAATCATTAGCATCGATCTGATAATCTGATTCTGCACCTTTTTCACACTGAATTCGACTAGCAATCAAATCTTTATCAATTTTCTGTGCATCACAAATTTGTTGAGTAAACATTGGTCTTGCTTGTAACTCGGCTATGATCGAACCATCACCAGACATAGTTATCTGTGCGTTCAGTGCACGAAGAGCAAACAATGATTTTCGACTTAACGCATCTGCAACAACGTTAGTTTTTCCCGGATGGTAGTCAATCACCAATTCATAGTCTTTCAGCAATTCTAACCATCTGCGTTGTCTCAAATTTAGATCTTTCTGAGTCATCAAATACTTTAGACTTTTATGATCCGAATAAACATGACATTTCTCGTCGAATAAGTAGTGACGCCAAATTTTCAATGCAAAAACAATGGCTGCTAATTCCAGATCGTGAGTCAGATAATTTCTCTCATGCGGCTTCAATTGTCTCGAAGCATAGGCTATAACCTTGCCTTCCTGCATTAAAACGCAACCCAAACCATTCAAGGAAGCATCACTAAAAACAACAAATTCCTTAGCTGATTCAGGCTGAGCTAACACTGGAGCTTCGGTCAGAAGGGCTTTCAACTGCTCAAAACTTTTCTGACACCTTTCCGACCACTCAAACTTGACATCTTTCTGGAGTAGTTTCGTCAAGGGTGTAGCTATTACAGAAAAACCCTTTACAAATCGTCTGTAATATCCCGCAAGGCCTAAGAAACTTCGGACCTCAGAAATATTCTTTGGTGGTTTCCAATCGAGTATAGCTGCTATTTTGTTTGGATCCACCCGAATACCTGATGCTGAAACAACATGACCCAAGAAGCTGACTTCATTCATCCAGAACTCACACTTACTAAACTTTGCATACAGTTGTTGATCTCTCAAAGTTTGTAGCATTAATCTCAAATGCTCAGCATGTTCAGTTTCATTTTTGGAGTAGATCAGTATATCGTCAATAAACACTACTACAAACCGATCCAAAAACTGTCGGAAGACTCGATTCATTAGATCCATAAAAATAGCAGGTGCATTAGTGAGTCCAAAAGGCATAACCAAAAACTCAAAATGTCCGTACCTTGTTCGGAACGCAGTCTTTGGCACATCTGTATCTCTGACTCGCAACTGATAATAGCCCGATCTCAAATCTATCTTTGAAAATACTAAAGCCCCCTTCAACTGATCAAACAAATCATAAATCCGAGGTAACGGGTACTTATTCTTTATAGTTACCTTATTTAGTTGCCGATAGTCGATACACATTCGCATAGTCCCATCTTTCTTTTTCACAAATAAAACCGGTGCACCCCAAGGAGAGAAGCTCGGTCGTGCAAAGCCCCTATCTGTCAACTCTTGCAACTGCGCTTTCAATTCTTTTAATTCAGTAGGTGCCATTCGATACGGAGCTATCGAAATCGGAGTCATCCCCGGTACTAATTCAATGCCGAACTCAATCCCTCATCGGTGGTAAACCCTTGTAGTTCTTCAGAAACACATCCGGGTATTCACATACAACCGATCTGATTCGATTTGTTCCTCGGACAATTTATTATCCAGTACATAAGCCAAATAAGCTTCGCACCCTTTTCTTACATACTTTCAGGCTAACATCGAGGATATTACTGTAGGAAACCCATTTACATTACATGATTTAATTCTGATGGTCTCACCGTTTTGGCATCTCAAATCAATAAGCTTTCTTTTACAATCCACTACTGCCTCATGTGAAGTTAACCAGTCCATACCCCAAATTATATCAAATTCATCAAAGGGCAACAACATTAAATCAACTGGAAAGCAATGATCCTGAATCATCAACGGGCAACTCCTACACACTTTATTAACAAGCACACATCTACCCAAAGGGTTGGACACACGAATTACAAATTCGGTAGACTCAACTAGCAGAGTCTTTCCGAATTCTAAAGTTTCACACACATATGAATGAGTTGAACCAGGATCAATTAGTGCAATCACAGTGGTATCATAAAGGGTGAAAGTACCAGTAATGACATCGGGGGAGGAAGCATCCTCTCTGGCTCGTGCAGCATAAGCTCTAGCTGGAGCTCTAGCCTCAGATTGAACTGTAGTGTTCTTCGTTCCTTTCTGACTACCACCTACATTGCCTGAATGTCTGGGTGGTCTGCCTCGCACTGACATGTTGCTCGACTTAATGTTCTCGAATCAGAATCGCTTTCACCAACATCGGACATTCTCTAATAAAGTGGTCCGACGATCCACATTTAAAGCAAGACCGATCATGAAATCTACAACTCCCAGAATGCCATTTCCCACAGTGCTTGCATTCAACTCGATTCTGTGGAACGTTACCAACACTGGCCACCGAAGTAGCTCGGGAGCCCACAGGAGGTCGATCCCGTCTAGGTAGATCTGTAGTAGCTTTATGTCGGTTGTAGTCATCTCTGAACCTCTTAGATGTGGGATGAAAGACCTTACCCGAAGATCTTTTACGAATGTCTATAGCTTCTGTCTCAGCCTTTCTTTTCTCTTTCCCGAGCTCTTCAGCTTTGCAAGCCCGCTCAACTAGTGTCACAAACTCTTGAATTTCAAGAATGCCAACAAACATCTTTATATCTTCATTCAGGTCGTCTTCAAATCTTTTACACATAATAGCTTCAGTAGAGACACACTCTCTAGCATATCTACTGAGCTTGACAAATTTTCGTTCGTATTCCGTCACGGTCATTCGCCCCTGTTTCAGCTCAAGGAACTCCTTTCGTTTTTGATCAACAAATCTTTGACTGATGTATTTCCTGCGGAATTCATTCTGAAAGAAATCCCATGTCACTTTTTCTTTCTGAACTACTGATACTAGTGTATTCCACCAGTGATATGCAGTGTCCCGCAGTAAAGATATAGCACACTTCAGGCATTCATCTAGAGTACAAGATAGCTCATCAAGTACCCGAATAGTATTATCAAGCCACATTTCGGCTCGCTCTGCGTCATCATCATCATTGGCTTTAAATTCTTTGGCCCCAAATTTCCGGATTTTATCAACTGAGGGCCTACTAGATCTCATCGGATCTATCATCGGGGGTGCTGAAGGAATCGGAGTTGGATTGTTCGGGGGTGGGGGTTGGTATACAGCCTGATTAGTCTGGATAAACTGGGTAAACCACTCGTTCATCATCTGATAGAAGGCTTGTTTAGTCTCCCCCTCGTGGCTACCCGAAACGGGTCTAGAGTCTCACCGCAAGACAGATCGATCCGTGTGCGGCGGTCGCGCTACACTTCTCTACATCATCCGCTACGGCTCTTTCGGGATCGGTGTCCATTTACTATAAAAACAAAGTTCAGACTGTCAGAAGTCACCACACTATCAATATATGATAAAGGCATGTATAGCTAGACTCACACGCTCTACGGTTGTCCTAGAATCAACTAAACTGTAAGCTCTGATACCAACTAAATGTAACATCCCTAACCCGTCTCCGTCACCGGATTGAGGTTGAGAGGCATTACTACATTAGACTCAATTACGAAATAAACCTCAATTGGATTCATGCACAAACAATGCGATTATTACCATAATATAAAAAAATAATTAACAAATTGTATAACAAGTTTTATTACCCATAATTAATACACACTATTTCCTGAATCACATAACTTAAACATTCGTGACATACATATATTTTTATATATGTATATCTATATTTAAAAATCATACATCAACTTGTGGCAACTTATAGCATATATTGAGTATCGACCAAAATTCATATAATATAAGCTAAGTTTCATTTATAATATTCTAATACATATGCATATTAAAATCAATCAAACCAATTTACCAATCACAAATTAAATACTGAACAACATATATTATTTTACACCTTGGCCGAATATACTACTGCACCATTCATTTGGATTTGTAACTAAACAACCAAGAAACATATTCATTTCTTATCACTAATAATGAAGTTCGAATATCTATTAACTATAAATCACTTATTTCCTACATAAATATATATATACTTATTTACTAAACCCGACATAACATTTCAATAAAATTTTATACTCAATATCATATATGGTATTAAAATGGTTATTATAAACAAATGACTTCTTATAAATAATAAGAGATAAACATGCCTCTTGACCATTTACAAGTCCATGCACATGTGACCATATTACTAAAACCCATTTAAACAAAATGTGTACTTATTTTATTTCAAAAAGACATATTAGAACTAAGCATGTAATATTTATTTGTCAGTACAATTGAAATTTCAAACCTAAACATAACATCCAATTTCATTTACTACTTACTACATGTATTGTCGAATACATACTATTGAGATTTATCCCTTAATTATTATTATTATTATAATTTCTATATTACACATTCAAGCAAAACATGCATACACTACAACAATCAAATTTAACTATATCTATAATATACATCTATACTATGGCCATATATATATGTCATCTAATTAATATTCATTCATGCACATCATTTAACTATTCAAAATAAGCCGAATATTTCTACTTCAACTAACATCAAATATAAGCCACATTCGCATGGCTAATATATACATAGACAAAAGTTATCATCTTAACAAAACCACAGTCCTTTCTATACATGCCTTTAACCAAAAACCCCAAAATAAAGAGTACCCAAAAGTAGATTGATAGTGTGGGTGACTTTCTTGTCGATCCTTCTCGAGCTCGTAGTGTAATCAAAATCTATAAAACAGAGGAGAACATTTTACACGAATAAGCTTACTAGCTTAGTAAGTCCTAAGCTCATGATAATATAGCATTTAAATATTTAAGAAATTAAACATTCAACTTATAACATTTCACATAAACATTTAGGTATATTTATTTATACAAGGCCGAATACTATTAGTTCATTAAAACTCGAATTCAATCATATAATACTCATACACATCAATATTAGCCTCAAACATATATAACACAATTCTCATAGTATTAACTCGACTCAAGTAATATTAGACATAACATACCTTACATGCTTACCTGAGCCGTTAGCTAGATACATTAACTATAGTTTGCCTTGAATAATATTTGGTTTCTTCTTTATAATACGCATCACCGGCATCAAGCCTGCTAGGCGATAAAGCCCGATAAGTAACACCTGCAAGACGAGGCACGCTAGGCTCGAGAGCGAAAATAGTCAGCGGCACTAGGCTCCTGCTGGGCTTAAAGCTCCGAATTAAATCACCGGCACTAGGCTGCTAGGGCTTAAAGCCCAAAACACATCAATGTGATAAATCATTTCACACACCTTTGAATAACTATATTACATGTCCAATTAAACTCAACTTATTCACATTAAACAGCAAAAATCATTACGTCATCGTACCATCCCACAATTTGCATCGAGATATTTATTCGTATTACGTTATCAAAGTATATAATTCATTCAATACACTTACATACATTCGGCTATGACAAAATTTTATACTAAAATATATCAAACATTATCATGTAATATGTTCATAAATAATTATTTAATATAATTCAACTTAAGGACTTACCTTGGTTGTCGATAGATTCGAAATTTCCGGCTATTCGTTTAGTTTAGCTTTTCCTCGCTCCAAATTCTTTTCCTTTCGTTCTTGATCTAATTCGGTTCAAATTAAACCAATTCAACCACATTTTCATTCAATTAAAAGCAAAATCGTGTAATATACAATTTGCCGATTAACCCCCCCAACTTTATAATATTTATAAAATAATCCTTAAAATTCAAAACACGAAATATCAAGAATTTAACACACTTAAGTTCATGGAGGCCGAATATACAAGCTTAATTTCTTCTTCCCTTATGACCGAATTTGTTAACTCAATGTACACATGTCTATTCTTCAATACTCAACCAAACAACAAGCTAAATAACCACCATTTATTTTCATCCCATTCTAGCCGAATAATAAGAGTATCCCTCTACTCAAATCCAAAATAATTTCTATAACTGTCATACAATTTAAGCCACAAGTCTTCAATTTATCTAAATCTCTTAAACCATTCATGTTGTTTTTGAATCAATACTAAACATTTTTCAAATCAAATACAACTCAAGAGTGTTCATCCTAGGCCGAATATTAACATACTTAATCCCAAAATTTTAACATGGTTTTATTAGCATTCAAAGCAACCAAATCCAATATATAAAGATTTACTAAAACCAAGCTAAAGTACCTACCTTGCTGCTACATGCAAGGCCGAAAATGGAGGTTTCAAATTTCTTCTTTTTTTTGAAATAGAATCGGTGAAGAAGATGGGGGAAAAGGAGAGAGAATAGAATTAAAGATATTTCTTTTTGGTTTAAACAATTAACACATATTATAGCATGCTTAATATAATAATACTTTAGTTATAATATACTAAGAAAATATGATATTCCTAGCATGCTTACCCTCCACTATATTAAGAATGTGGGGAATTTGACATGCAAGTCCTCACATGCAAGGAAAACAATTCAATTAACCCCTCTAACTTAATAAAGGCCACTTTTACTACTTTAGCATGCAACTTTTACACTTTTCTCAATTAAATCCTTTTTATCAAATTAAGCAATTAAACTATAAAATTTTTTCTAAGATATTATCACACACATTATTTCACATATAATAAACATAGAATATAATACCAAAATATTTCTCGGGCTCGAATTCGTGGTCCCAAAACCACCATTCCGATTAGGGTCAAAATTGGTCTGTTACAGAAAATCCCTAAAGGGGGGAGAAATGTAACATCCCGAAATAGGGCCTAAACGGAATAGTGGTTGCGAAACCACAAATCCGAGTCAGTAAAATATTTTAATTTTATTTTCAGTGCTTATAATATGTGAATTTACATGTGTGAAAGTTTCGTGAATTAATTTTATTGTTAGTGTGCTTAATTTAAAGAAAAGGACTAAATCGCGTAAAATGTAAAAGTTACAAATTAAAGTGTAAGGTGCTTATTTGATAGTGGATTTTTAATATGAGGTCCTTAAAGGGAAATTGGCCTATTTAAGGAGATAGTGGAAGGCACTAAGCTTATATTATATGGTTTTCATATTAATGATAAAGGTTATAATAATAAATAAAATATTATAATATTGTTATAATAAAGTAATTGATAAAAGATGAAAGTGTTCATCTTTTCCCATTTGCCCTTGGTCGAATGTGAGAAAGAAAAACACCATTTTTGAAGCTTTAAGTTTCAGCATCTAGAAGGCTTAATTCGGGTATGTCTTTTGTTCGGTTTTTGATAATTTTTACGTTTTTGAGATCGTTGCTATGAGATCTACAAAACCCATGCTTGAATTTTTGATTTTGGTGAATATTTTAAATTATGCCATTGTTGAGAATTTGTGATTTTTGATGACTGATGGTAGATTATGCATGTTTATGAGTAGAGGAATGATTTTTATTAAGTGATTTTTGGTAAAAACGAGCTAATTAGTAAAAGTTGTTATTGCTCATAAGTATGTGTTATAGTAAGAATTTGAAGTTTCTATAGAAGGGAAAAATGTTCAGCATGTTATAAAACATAAGAATAAGGGCTGAAGTTTAATTTTCGAGCCTAGGGGCAAAATCGTAAATATGTAAAAGTTTAGGGGCAAAATTGTAATTTTGCCAAAGTTAGAGTTAAGGACTGTTTTGATAAATGTGAGTATTAAATAAGCTAAATTTGCTATTATAGATCAAGAAGAACGAAATCCAGAGTTAGATCGGGGAAAGAAAAAGATAGTGGACTAAATCGATATAGTTTATCGATTTTGTTTCGAGGTAAGTTTGCAGTAAATAAATGCAATATTCTATTATTTTACAATTAATATTATTAAATTCCAGCATTTACATATTTATTCTGTAAATTTATTATTTAAAGACTCAAGCATGAATTGACGGAGAAACAATTTCAGAAAGTTCCGGTTGAACCTTAGGAATGTGAAGGATACAAATGTCATGACATTAGGGTTTAAGGAAATCATGTAAGACCATGTCAAGACATGGCATTGATAAGTTTCTATAAGGCAAAGGTCCCATGTAAGACCATGCCAAGGCATGGCATTGGTGAGTTCATAAGGCAAGGATACCACGTAAGACCATGTCAAGACATGGCAATGGTTAAGTTTCATAAGGAAAGGTACCCGCGTATCCTTAGTATTCCAAGTGGTTCAACGGGAAAATTCAAAGAGTATACCAAAGTAAAGGTAAGACAAGTTCAAGCTAAAAAGTAAAGGTAAGACAAGTTCAAGCTAAAAAGGTAAGGTAAGATAAATTCATGTTAAAAAGGTAAGGTAAGATAAATTCATGTTAAAAGGCAAGGTAAGAATACAAGTTTGAGTATATTGAGTTAAAAGCTTAAGTGATCTTGATAAGAAAAGAATAAGATAATTCATTAAGAATGTTGTTATCTATTTACATGTAAACTTACTAAGCTTTATGCTTACTCCCATTCTTTATTTTTTTTAGTATTACAAGCCAACTCGAGGATCGAAAGGACGTCGGAGATCGTTACACACTATCAAAGGATTATATTAGTATTTTGTGACTCGAACGTTTTAAGTTATGGCATGTATAGGGACTTAGCCATTTTATGTGTGTGACCTTATGATATAGCTTATTATGGACTTGTAAATGCTTGGTAATGATTAGCCATTAAAATGGTTAATTAAGAACATGTTTTGGATGTTATGAAATGCCTAGTTGATAGTTATTTTAAAGAAATTATGTAATTATATGCAGGGGAATAGTTGGACAGTAGCAGTGACGTGATTTTTCAAAATCACCAAAAATAGTAGAAATTGAATTAGGTTGTGCATGAGATATAGAATTAACGCTTATTGAGTCTATTTTCATATAAAGAAAACAGTATAGGAAAAAGAGTTGTATATTATGAGATAATTGATTTTTAGTGAAGAGAGGTCAGAACTATCAAACTGTGTAATAGGGGAGACTTTAACTAATAAACTGTACTAATTGGCCACACCAAAAATTCTGAAAAAAATTACAGTAAGAAGATATATGAGTCTAGTTTCAAGGAAAATTTACGGATCTAGATTTCTAGTTTCGTAACTCAAGTTATAATTAATTTAGTGAACATGACGTAGACGGACAGTTTCAATTTTTATGCCCAGAACTAGTAAGTTAAGTCTAGTAATGCCTCGTGCTCGACTCCGGCAACGGTCTCGGGTAAGGAGTGTTACAGCTATCATCAAAACCTCTTGCTCTATTGGAGTACCTGTATATGTCATGCATGATGATATCATGATATGCACGTGTTTGTCTTAAATGCTTTCATGCCTACATGATTATGCTATGCGCATTGGGCTTGTTTGTCATATATCCTTTTTCGTTACGATTTTCATGATGACCTGCATTCATTGCTTCGAATCTTGACTTTCCTTTCAGGTTTTGTACCCATCCTCAAGCTTTACGAGTAATCCGCGTTTCTTGTATATCACCCTTTTGCCCCCTGTTAAACTTTGTCCTTGCTTTGAGTCTCTTGTACTTACCAAATTCTCATCCGGGTAATACTCAAAATTCCTTTTGTTTAGAGTATGTCATTTCACTATTTATTATTTAAATGAACCAAACATGATATGTTTAACAATGGCACAATAGGTACGAAAGAAATACCTTACATTCATATTTATTTCAAAAGCAACAAGCAAAGAAAATTCACAAGGAATAGTTCAATAAAGAAAACATTATAAAGAAAGGAAAGCAGACTTAATTGTCACAAATGCTCTAGATATCCAACGCATAAACTTCTCCACTTTTCTTCATCCTGGATCTTTTCGAGCAAAGCTTCTACACAAGAAGATTTCGAGCTTCCGAGAATGCTTCAAATATCGTGATCTCGCCATTTGACTCTCTGTTCAAATCGCCTTGCTCCTTAAGCCCAAATCTGCTTCATTAGGACGCCCATTCGAGTTTTTATCTTAATCTTTTTTGTTTATCAAGACGCCCTTTTCGGGTTTTCATCTTAATCTCTTTTTTTTAGGCATAATACTTTTTCACGGCATCTGAGTTCACTGGATTAGGTAACTCATTCCCATCCATCTCAGTGAGAATCAAAGCTCCACCCGAGAAAGCCTTCTTTACGACATATGGCCCTTCCCAATTCAGTGCCCATTTTCTTGAAAGTCTTTTTGTATTGGGAGAACCTTTCTCAGTACGAGTTCTCCCTCGCAGAATTCTCTTGGCCGCACATTCTTGTCGTGGGCCATGATCATTCTCTTCTGGTACATCTGTCTATGACATATTGCCTTCAAATGTTTTTCTTTGATAAGATTTAGCTGGTCATATCGAGCTCGAACCCATTCTGATTCCTCTAGTTTTGACTCCATTAAAACTCGTAGAGAGGGGATCTTAACTTCGATGGGCAACACAGCTTCTATTCCATAGACCATAAATAAAGGAGTTGCTCCAGTAGATGTCCGCACAGATGTGCGATATGCATACAAAGTGAATGGTAGCTTCTCGTGCCAGTCTTTATATGTCTCGGTCATTGTCCCAATAATCCTCTTAATATTTTTGTTAGCCGTTTCTACTGCTCCATTCATCTTTAGGTGATAGGATGAGAAATTATGATGCTTTATTTGAAATTGCTCGCACACTTCTTTCATCATATTGTTGTTCAGATTTAAAGCATTGTCTGAAATAATTCTTTCAGGCAAACCGTATCGACATATGAGTTCCTTTTTAAGAACACATAAATCAGTCTTACGCCACATTAGCAAATGAAGCGGCTTCTACCCATTTTGTGAAGTAACCTATAACCACAAAAATGAATCAGTGTCCATTAGAAGCTTTTGAGGAAATTGGCCCTATAACATCCATGCTTCAAATAGAAAAAGACTACGGAGAAGTCATGACATGAAGGGGCGAAGGGGCTGCATGAATTTTATCGCCATAAATTTGACATTTATGGCACTTTCGTGCGTAACTAATGTAGTAGTTTTCCATCATCAGCCAGTAATAATCGAGTCTCATAATTTGCCTAGCCATAGTGAAACCATTGGCATGCGTCCTACAAATTCCTTCATGGACATCTTCAAGTATTTTTCTGGCTTCAACAGCATCTACGTACCTCAGAAGCACTTGATCTTTTCCTCTTTTGTACAGGATATCCCCATCAAGAACAAATCCCACTACATTTTTCTGATTGTTCTTTTGTTGTTATCACTTGCTTGCTCGGGATACCTTTGATTCTTGACATATTCTAAGATATCATGGAACCGTGGCCGTCCATCTGTCTCTTTTGTCAATGCTAAAATAATGTGCAGTGACCTCATATATGCTCATTTGGAGAGGAATTATTTTCGTTTCTCTGTTTGCTTTGAACATTGAAGCCAAAGTGGCCAGGGCATCAGCCAATTGGTTTTCTTCTTGTGGGAAGTAATTAAAAGTCACTTTTTTGAATTCTTTAATCAATTCCGCAACTAGATCACGATATTTAACTAATTTCGAATCTCCCACTTCCCAATCTCCACGGATTTAGTTAATCACCAACGCTGAGTCCCTGTACACTTCTAAGATTTTGATGTTTCATTCAATAGCTACACGAAGTCCCATGATGCAAGCCTCATATTCCACTATGTTATTGGTACAGAAGAAATTTAATCTGGCTGTGAGCGGATAATGGTTCCCTTCTGGTGATACTAAGACTGCTCCAATCCCATGCCCCAATACATTCGATGCACCATCAAAGCTCATCTTCCATGATTTCTCTTTTGACTACTCATATTCTTTTTCTGTAATACACATCAAGTTTTCATCTAGGAAGTCAAACCTCAATGGCTCGTATTCCTCCGTTGTTCGAGTTGCTAAGAAGTCAGCTATTGCGCTCCCCTTTATCGACTTTTGACTCACATAGTCAATGTCATACTCCCATAGTAGGATATGCCATCGTGCCATTCTTCATGAGGGTGCAGGTGATTCCATCATGTACTTTATTGGGCCTAGCTTTAAAATTAACCATGTCATATGATACAACATATATTGTCTGAGCCTTCGAACTACCCAGACCAAAGCACAACAGAATTTTTCAATTGTCGGGTACTTTGCTTCATACTCTGTGAACTTCTTACCGAGGTAGTAAATCCCCCTTTCTCTTTTCCCTAACTCATCATTTTGCCCCAGTACGCAACCCATTGAGTTTTTGAACACAGTCAAATACAATATTAACTGTCTCCCGGGAGTTGGCAGTACTAGCACCGGGGGGCTAGACAAATACTGTTTTATCTTGTCAAAAGCCACTTGACACTCCTCGTTCCATTCTCTAGGATTGTGTTTTCGAATAAGTCGAAAAATAGGGTCACACTGGTTGGTAAGTTGAGCAATGAACCGAGCGATGTTGTAATTACCCAAAATCCGTAGGCACCAAAAAATGTGTTATCAGGTCTCTGTCTTAGTAAATCGAGTTATTAAATAATTATTAGGAATAATTATGAGTCTAATAAGGTGTTTAATTAGATTTTTATTTAGTAACTTTAGCTTAATTTAAAGTAATTAGGAAAAAGGATCAAATTAAATAAAGAGTAAAAGTCTAATTATAGATTAAAAGAAAGTAAAAAGGGCTAAAATGGCAATTAAGCCATTTAGAATAAGTTGAGGCGGCAATTGATGATAAAAATCTAAGATTTTTATTGTTTTATTATATTAAATTATAATGTATATCATTATTTTATCGTTTTATATTAGATATATATATTATTATTTGATATTATAATAAAACAAAACTAAATAGATGACAAGTGTAATAGTAATAATTACATTGGTAGATTTTTATTTTTATTATTATAATATATTACTATTGTTATCAGTTAAAATAAAAGAAAAAGAAACAAAAGAAGAACATAAAAGAAGCAGAGAACGAACCAAAACAGGGGAAGGAAAGAAAAGGGGAAAATTTGGGATTTTGAAGCTTCAAGTTTAATTGGTAAGTTAAATTAAGCCATTTTCTCTTAATTTTGATGTTTTAGAAGCTTTAAAGAAAGATTTTGATGAAATTAAGTTGATACTTTGAGAGTTTATAGGTTTTTAAGT
This sequence comes from Gossypium bickii, assembly GCA_025503065.1. Classification (NCBI taxonomy): domain Eukaryota; kingdom Viridiplantae; phylum Streptophyta; class Magnoliopsida; order Malvales; family Malvaceae; genus Gossypium; species Gossypium bickii. Next base: position 130,687,110 of record CP106714.1, on the reverse strand, counting down.
ATAGCTGATGTTTAAGAAAAAGATGAATTAGAGATTAAATTGAATAAAATTTAAGTTAGAATTAGTAAAAGGATTAAATTGTAAACTAAGCTAAAAGTTTTATATTACAGGGATTAATTTGGAAGAAATTATAAATTAGGGTTTTATTATGAATATTAGATAGTCAAGTTGAATATGGAAGGAATTTAAGTAGAAACAAAGCATTCGTACATATGCATGAATTTAGTATTCAGCAAGACTTTGTCTGTAGAGTCTACTGAATTTACTATAAAAGTATCGAATCCTTTAGGTAAAAGTGTCCTTGTTGATAAAGTATGTAAGAATTGTCCGTTAATGTTTCGAAATATATGTTTCCCTGTTGACTTGATGCTTTTGCCGTTTGATGAGTTCGATATTATTCTGGGTATGGATTGGTTGTTTATGCATGATGCTGTTGTGAATTGTAAAAGAAAGACTATAGATTTGAGATGTCTGAATGATGAGATTGTACGGATTGAGTCTAATGATTTGAATGGATTACCTGTTGTAATATCTGTCTTGAAAGCTCAGAGTTATGTGAAAAAGGGTTATAAGGCATATTTTGCCGACGTGATTGATTCGAAAGTATCTGAGAAGAAAGTTGAATCAGTGCCTATTGTTTGTGAGTTTATTGATGTGTTTTCTAAAGAGCTACCGGGTTTACCTTCGATTCGTGAAGTTGAGTTTGGTATTGATTTGTTGCCTGGTACTACACCTATATTGATAGCTCCGTATAGAATGGCACCAACAGAGCTGAAAGAATTAAAGTTACAGTTGCAAGAATTAACTGATAGAGGATTTGCTAGACCGAGCTTTTTGCATTGGGGTGTCCTGTTCTATTTGTGAATAAGAAAGATGGCACGATGAGGATGTGTATTGATTATCGTCAGTTGAATAAGGTGACAATAAAGAATAAATATCCGTTGCCCCGAATAGGCGATTTGTTTGATCAGTTAAAAGGAGCTACTGTGTTTTCTAGGATTGATCTGAGATCGGGATACTACCAGTTGAGAGTTAAAGATTCAGACATTCTGAAGACTGCTTTCAGAACGAGGTACGGGCATTATGAGTTTTTAGTTATGCCATTTGGACTAACCAATGCTCTTACTGTTTTTATGGATTTGATTAATAGAATTTTTAAATCGTATTTAGATCAATTTATTGTAGTATTCATAGATGACATATTGATTTATTCACAGAATGAAAAGGAACATACTGAACACTTGAGGATTGTGTTGCAAACTCTGAGAGAAAAGCAATTGTACGTGAAATTCAGCAAATGCGAATTCTGGTTGCACGAGGTTAGTTTTCTGGGACATATTATGTGAGCTTCTGGAATTCGTAAGATTTCTGCTATTTTGAATTGGAAACCTCCGAAAAATGTGTCTGAAGTCCGTAGTTTTTTGGGTTTGGTCGGTTATTACCGTCGATTTGTAAAAGGATTTTCAGTGATAGCTACTCCGTTGACTAGACTACTTCAAAAAGATGTCAAATTTGAATGGTCAGATAAGTGTCAGAAAAGTTTTGATCAGTTGAAACTCTGTTAACAGAAGCCCCGGTGTTAGTACAGCCAGAATTGGGTAAAGAATTTGTTGTATACAGTGATGCTTGGCTAAATGGTCTGGGATGTGTTTTGATGCAAGAAGGCAAAGTAGTAGCTTATGCCTCGAGACAGTTGAAGCCTCATGAAAAGAATTATCCAACTCACAATCTTGAATTAGCTGCAATTGTGTTTGCACTCAAGATTTGGCGCCATTATCTATACGGTGAGAAATATCATGTATTTTCAGATCATAAAAGTCTGAAATATTTAATGACCCAGAAAGATTTGAACCTGCGTCAGTGAAGATGGCTTGAGCTGTTGAAAGATTACGAGCTAGTGATAGATTATCATCCTAAAGCAAACGTTGTTGCAGATGCTCTGAGTAGAAAATCATTGTATGCACTACACGCTTTGAATGCTCAGTTAGACTTGTCTGATGATAGTTCTGTGATAGCGGAATTAAAAGCCAAACCGTTGTTTGTACAACAAATATGTGATGCTCAGAAGGTTGATAATGAATTATTATTGAAACGAGCTCAATGTGAATCGAATTCTGAATCTGAATTTCAAATCGTGGATGGTTGTTTGAGATATTGAGATCGTATCTGTGTTCTAAGAAACCCGGAGTTGATTCAGTTGATTTTGAATGAAGCCCATAATAGTCGTTTATCTGTTCATCCAAGGAGTACTAGAATGTACCATAATTTGAAGCAACATTATTGGTGGTCTGGTATGAAACGAGACATTTCTGACTTTGTTTTGAAATGTTTAGTCTGCCAACAAGTGAAAGCTGAACATCAAGTTCCGTCTGGTTTACTACAGCCAATTCTAATTCCCGAGTGGAAATGGGATAGAGTGACGATGGATTTTGTTTCTGGATTGACTCTGACTCCGAAAAAGAAAGATGCGATTTGGGTCGTAATTGATCGATTGACGAAATCTGCCCATTTTATTCCTGTAAGATCTGATTACGCACTTGAGAGATTAGCCGAGCTTTATATTGCTGAGATTATAAGATTGCACGGGGTGCCACTATCTATTGTATCAGATAGAGATCCAAGATTCACATCGCGGTTTTGGAAGAAATTGCAAGAAGCGTTGGGCACGAAACTCCATTTCAGTACAGCATTTCATCCATAAACTGATGACCAGTCTGAACGGATTATTCAGATTTTAGAGGATATGTTGAGATGTTGTATACTTAAGTTTAATGGTTCGTGGGAACAGTATCTGCCGTTGATCGAATTTGCGTATAATAACAATTTTCAGTCAAGTATCAAAATGGCACCATATGAAGATTTGTACGGACGTAAATGTCATACACCTCTATATTGGACTGAACTCAGTGAGAATAAGTTACATGGGGTTGATTTGATAAAGGATACAGAACAAAAAGTGAAACTGATTCGAGATTGTTTGAAAGCAGCATCCGACCGTCAGAAGTCTTATGCAGACTTGAAACGAAAAGATATAGAATTTGAGATCGGCGACAAAGTATTTCTGAAAGTGTCTTCGTGGAAGAAAGTGCTTCGATTCAGACGAAAAGGCAAGTTAAGTCCGAGATTCATTGGACTGTATGAGATCATTGAACGTGTCGGACCGGTTGCGTATAGATTAAGGTTGCCTTCTAAACTAGAAAGGATCCATAATGTATTTCATGTCTCAATGCTCCGTAGATATCAATCTGATTCGTCACATGTGATTACTCCGTCTGAAATTGAAATCCGATCTGATATGACATATGAAGAGGAACCAATCCGTATCTTAGCTTGTGAAGTGAAAGAGTTAAGGAACAAGAAAATTCCATTAGTGAAAGTATTGTGGAATCGACATGGAATTGAAGAGGCAACGTGGGAACCTGAAGATTCAATGAAACAGCAATATCCGACTCTATTTAATGGTAAGATTTTCGGGGACGAAAATCCCTAAGGGGGAGAATTGTAATAGTTTGGTTTATACCCTAGTCAGAACAGTGGTTTCGGGACCACAAATCTGAGTCTGTATAATATTTTAATATTATATTTTGTACTATTGATGTGTGGTTTAGCATGTGTTAAATTTTCGTATGTTAATTTGATTGTCTGTGTGATTAATTCGACCAAAAGGATTAAATTGCATGAAATGTGAAAGTTGCTTACTAATCGCTAAAGTACCTATGTGTTGTGGTTTTATATATGTGAGAACTTATATGGCAAATAAGCCAATTCCATGATAGTGGATGGTAATAAATGTGGTACATGTATTTTTTTATATATGATTATTAATTTATATTATATGTTATAAATATCTTATTCCTTATTCATTAAGTTATAATTATTTTATAATAAAAGAAAGTTAGTGGATGATGGAATGACATAATAACCATAGTATGAGTTCGTCCTATATGTTTAATGGAGGGGCATTTTAGTAAGATGAATAAATGATATTAGATAAAAGAAACAAAAGATGAGTGTTCATCTTTTATTTTCTCTTCTTTGAACGAAAATTAGAAGAAAGAAGAAGAAGAAACCTTGAGCTAGGTTTTGGCATTCATTAAGCATAATTAAGGTATGTTTTGGTTTTGAATTTTGATAATTTTTATATTTTTGAGATTGTTATTAAGTATACTATCAAGCCCATGTCTCAATTTGATGAATTGATGTTGTTCATGAAATGTGCCATTGATGATATATTGAGTTTTATGGTGATTTATGGTGTTAAATGAAAGATTTGATCTTTATGAACATGTTTTGTTCTTGAGGTTATGATGAATTTAGCTAAATAGGGCTAAATTGTGAAATAGCAAATTGAAGACTGAATTGATGATTTGATGGAAAATATGGGCTTGTATGATACATATGTATATTTGGTTAAGTATGTGTTTGTAATGATTCTGTGAATTTGATGTTTTGAGAAAAATGGACTATATTGATAAAATGTGCAAATATGAGGGTTAATTTGCAAATAGCCCTAAATGTGTATCCATGGATTGAACTGAATGAATTAATGAATAAAAGGGTTAATTCTGAATATGTTTAGATCAAGAACTGAAGAAAACAGACTTAGATCGTGGGAAGACGAAAGTAAACGAGTAGCCGTTTTCATTTCGAGAAACCAAATCCGAGGTAAGTCACTATGCAAATAAATGTATATGTATGCAATTATAATTGTTCTTATGATTGATGTTGATCATGAATACTATTGAGAAGCTATGTTTATGAGTTCCGATAAAAAAATCCGATATTGATACGAGCACGCCCAGAGCAACTCAATATTCAAACTTCAATCCTCTTGGTGTGGCGTTCATCAACCTATTTTCATCTTTCCACCTTAAACATTATAGAATCTGGGGTGACACTCTTTAGTGTCGAATCGCTTCTTGTTTAAGTTCATTTATCCACCCCCATCAAAATTATCCTTTATCTATTTTTTTTATTCTATTTATCCATTTTTCATTTCTTTTCACCAAACCGAACCATTTCTTATTTTTATTCACTTAAAACTTCCGCAAATGCATCCATATTTTCCAATTATTTTCCAAAGGCTTGATTCCTCCTCATAGACGATTGGGCAACCCGCATACGTTTCGACCCATCCCAAGCCGGCCCGTATATCGAACACAAGAATCTTTTTGTCAATCATTAAAGCAGATAGACCATTAATTGGCAGAACAGAACATTTGAACATATCAAGATCGAAATGCTTTACAAAAACAAATTCAGCACCATGTGTTCTATCAATATCCACAACAGGTAGATCATAAAAAAGCAAATTGGAAGGGCTAAGTATATTATGATCTAATTGTTTTGCAAAAGGCAGTTCATCAACATAATGCATATCATCATCCGAAGAGAACAAAAATATATCAACTATTTCAAAAGACTTACCTTTAGGCGCAAAAAGACAGAGACCGTTCTTACCTTGCTTGTCTTCACAAGTTGAAACTCGAAGATCGAATTTACCTTGCTCGATCAAGACGAACCTTCTCTCCTCGGGCATGTAATGTAGTCTATGCTTTATTCGCGAATTAACATTTTTCAAACAAAATGAGGACTCCATGTACACGAATTGCATGTACAAACACAAAATTTGCTTAAGGAATGAATAAAATTTGAAAACAAGGTTGACAAAATTCGTTACCTTATTCAGTAACCAATTTCCAAAATGATTGAAATTTTTCAAGCACAATTGGGATTGATTGATTTTCCAATAAAATATACTAGATGATACAGAACATATTCCCGGCTTAAAAACATGATTTTGATTATTAAATTCAATATGTGACAACGGTTTAGAAAAATCAAACATGTTAAACCAATAGGAATTGTGCAAACTCAAAATTGAACGATCGAAATTCTTGACAAGTTTCAAAACTGATCTACAAAAACTCATAGATTTTGTATTAGACAATGAACAAATCTTGCAATAACCACAATCAAACAACTTGGGATTAAAAGAAAATTCATCGCCATACTTATTCGAATCTTGCACTTGTCGAATAGACGTTACTCCACCTTCACACTTTGCTTCACAATGGTTATTATGGGGTAAACCCACCTTACCATCTTTTAAGTCATCATAACGAATCAAAGGATGGCAAATGACAAAATTATCCACATAATCACAAATAGTAGAAAGATTCGGTGGAGATTGAATCTCATCAAAGCACTTACCTTCCTTACCTTCGGACTCATGTGGTTCGACTACATTTTCAACTTTACCCTTTTCGATCAAATAGAAACGTCGTTCATCGGGAAGGTATTGTAGTTGGTATTCGTCACTCAATTTCTCAGAAACCTGAAAAGAAGAAGTAGAACAAGAACAAACTTCAAGTGGATTAGTTAAATCAACACTCATCTTTTCTCTCTCTTCTTGTTCTTTTGTTTCTTTTTCTCTCACAATCTCTTTTCTTTTCCTTTCAATTTTCTCTTCCTTTTCTCTCTCGTTTTCTATTTCGACTTCTTTCTCTTTTTCAATTTCGTTACAACTCGTAGATGTTTCAAAAGAATCGAAAAGAGAAGGATTTGATTCAAAGGAGGAAGTCATTTTCTCATAGAAGTCTCGTTCGATCTTTCGTGTAAAATTCCTCGTGCGTGACTTCGTTGAGGCATACGAGAAATAACTCGTGCTTTCTTAAATGCGCTTTGAAAGGGATCTAGCTCGTAACTTTCTTCTCTCCGTCTCGACGGCCTCGTTGAGTAGGAGTCCCAGTAATAATCTTTTCTAGAATACTTGGTCGGGTATTGTCGTGTTGATCTTAACTCCGTCCTTTGTGTTGAAGAAGTTTGCCCTCGATGATAGGAAGATGGGAGGAACCGCTTGCGCATCACATCTTTCATTTCAAACCACGTTAATATTGGGTACTCTCCATTTTGTTTTTGACTCGTGTTGAATTGATCCCACCAAGTCATGGCATAATCGGTGAAACTATTTTCCGGTAGCCTTACTTTCTTGCTTTCCGAGTAGTCGTGATACTCGAAATCCAAATCTATATTCTTTTCCCATTCAATGTATACCTCCGGATCGGCTCTACCTTGAAACAGTGGAATGGTTGACTTGTTACTTCTTTTAATGCCATTAAAGCATCCTTAATCTCTAAGGCTTTGGTTTCTTTGTTCGTGTCGCCTTTCACTTGGGTTGCATGATGGATCGTACCAACCACTATCTACAGCACTTCTTCTTTCGAAATTTAGAGGCATGCTATCGTTGCTGAAAGAAATATGTTATAATAATAATAATAAATAAATAGAAAAATTTAAAATACCTTACCACAAAACTAACAAGTCACTCACAAAGAAAAATCACTCACACTCGTGTTTCACTCGTATTAAGGCTTTTCTTTGATGAATACACTCGTGCCTTTTTACCGCTCAATTTCTACTCACAAATTCGTATTTCGTTTCAAAAAGACTTATTGCGGCTTGAGGGTCAGCTTCAAGTTGGTTACAAGGGTTAAATGCTTTACAGATATAGGGGATGCTGGAAAAAAATAAAAAAAATGCTATGTGTGGCGTTGGGGTGAAATTGTAACATCCTAGATTAGGGGTTATGCATTTGAGCATAATTCATGAGTTAGTAGGTTTTGGCAGTGTTGGAAGTGTATTAAGGGTTTTTAGAATTTTAGGATGGAAGAAGAAAGCTTTGGAAAATTATTGGTTTTTAAATAAAAAGGGGAGCTAGGTAAATGAGGCTTGAAAAGAAACTCCGTGTGAAGCATGACACAAAGAACCATGTGGTAAAATGGCATGTTTTATGAATTATGTATGAATGTGTTATGTGAATTCTAGAAATAAGGAAATGTAAGGAAATGTAAGGAAATGTAAGAAAATGTATGGAAATGTATGGAAATGTAAGAAATGTAAGAAATGTATGGAAATGTAAGAAATGCAAGGAAATGTAAGGAAATGTAAGGAAATGTCTTGTCTTGGAAATGTAGGGAAATGTCCTGAAAATGTATGGAAATGTTAAGTTTAAAAGAGGAAAGTGAACATTTTTGAAACCTAGAAATCCATGGAAATGGAAATGGGAATGGAAATGAACATTTAAAACTTGAAATGTAAGAAAATGGCCAAGAAACAGAGCCGATCGAAATTTTTAGGAAACTTGAAATGACCCTAAAATGATGAGTTTTAAAGTTTTAAATAGGAGATTAAGGCTAAGGGGCCTTAAAAGAAAAGATGGTAAGATTTGACACACAAACGGGCTAGGAAAAGTGGCTGAAGATGTCACTTAGGGCTCTATGGAAATGGCGCCATGTGCAAGAGGCATGGGCACAGGTTCGAGTCACAAGGAAGCAATTAAATGAAGGTTTTAATTTTGCTTCCAGAGAAGGCCGAGTGGACGGCACTTGTGTTTAAAAAGAGAGGTGTTTTATTTTCATAAATATTCGATTAAAAAGGTGATAAATAAAGGATTTTTAAATTGGATTATTTAGAAGAGATAAATATTGGATTAAACTCTTTTATTTATGATAATTAAAGGATAAAGTTATCAAAATAGAAGAGTGGTGGCTAAGTAAAGGACTCTAGCTAGTAATTTTGGCTATAAAAGGAAGAGTAAGGCTATTCTTCATTCATTCTTTTCTCTTCAAGAAAACCTCTGTAAAATTCTCTAAAATTTCTCCTATTCTCTTTGCTTAATTTTCTCTACCATTATTCTCTTTTTCTCTTTTCTTTTCTTCTTCATTCTTCTCCTCTCAATATTCCAAAAGCCGAAAGATTGCTAAGATCAAGGCCATAGCCGAATCTCTGAAGGTTGAAGTGAAAATGCAATCGATTTCTTCAAGTAAGGGTAAGATTAGGTTAGATTCTCATTCTGCTTCTTTTAAAAATCATCGAAATTAAGATTCTAATACCCTTAATATCTGTTGCCGAAGAGATCTTCCGGGGATTTACTAAGTGTCGACTCCAAGGAAGGAGAAGTTCTTTTCCCAAGGTACACCATAGGCCGCGTGTTCCCTAGTTATTCGGTGAATTTTGGGATTTAAGAATCTAAGGTAAGTCATATTTAACATTCGGCTAAGGGTTAATTGTCGTGAATAAATGTTAGAAATTGATCTAACATGTAGTTATAGGGATTTCGACAGAGGGATACAAGGATTTCGGGATTTAAGAATTTCAAGGTAAGTTTTAAGTATACTAATCCTACTAGGATTTGGATTTATGGCCGAATGGTTTTTATTAAAATAGTAAGTGATTAATCAAATGTAGGAACTTGAGATCTAAATCTGTAGATCATTCTTCGGGATTTCAAGGAATCATTAAGCAAATCAGTGTGTACCACTTACTAACCTTCAATAAATTACGTGGTAATTATTAAATATATGAATATGTATCAGTATGTGAATGTGGTTAAGTACCACAAATATGGTAAGGAGTACCCAGGTATGTTTCCTACTTTTGATAGGATTATGAATGTGGTAAGGAGTACCCAGGTAATTATTAAAATAATTGGGGCATTTGGGATATATGTGAAGGAAGAAAGTGAAGGTGTTGACTTGGTCTCACTAACGAAGGTGTTGACTTGGTCTCACCAACGAAGGTGTTGGTTTCACCTCACCAACGAAATATGGTGGCTACGGCCCCATTGCGTGAATATGGTAACCGGTTACATTATTTGAATATAGTGTCTAATGACACAACGTAAGTGGGCGATGAGCACGTCGATCGCAGCCGATCGCCTTCGATGGTGTGTGTGCGCGGATGGAGGGTCGACTTAGTAGTCCCCACGGTGTAATTGGCGGTGCACGGTGGTGTGTAGCGGATGGACAAATAGGCTTGGGTTGGGTTGCATCATTATTTGATTTGAATATGCTTTGATATGAATATGTATGCCTGGAATGTTGATTGTTAGTTTGTGTATACATTGAGTCTGTTGACTCACCCCTTTGTGGGACTATTTTTCAGGAAATGAGCAGTAATGGACCGGGTCGGTAGGAGCTAAAGGTGGCCATGCATCACTTGAAGAATTTATTAGACTTTGGACTTTACTCAATTTTAGTATTTTCAATTTTATCTTTGGGTTTGAATGATGTAATACGGCCATAAGGCCCAAGTTGGATGGTTTTATTTCCCTGCTTTTATTTTCAGTTGTTATGTTATGAATTATTTTTGACTAAGTTTAATTAAATTTATTTTAAAAATTCGGCAAAGAGAATAGGAGAAATTTTAGAGAATTTCGGCAGAGGTTTTCTTGAAGAGAAAAGAATGAATGAAGAATAGCCTTACTCTTCCTTTTATAGCCAAAATTACTAGCTAGAGTCCTTTACTTGGCCACCACTCTTCTATTTTGATAACTTTATCCTTTAATTATCATAAATAAAAGAGTTTAATCCAATATTTATCTCTTCTAAATAATCCAATTTAATAATCCTTTATTTATCACCTTTTAATCGAATATTTATGAAAATAAAACACCTCTCTTTTTAAACACATGTGCCGTCCACTCTCCCTTATACAGAAGCAAAAAATTAAAACTTCATTTAATTGCTTCCCTTGTGACTCGAACCTGTGCCCATGCCTCTTGCACATGGCGCCATTTCCATAGGCCCTAAGTGACATCTTCAGAGCCACTTTTCCTAGCCCGCTTGTGTGTCAAATCTTACCATCTTTTTCTTTTAAGGCCCCTTAGCCTTAATCTCCTATTTAAAACTTTAAAACTCATCATTTTAGGGTTATTTCCAAGTTTCCTAAAAATTTCGATCGGCTCACATCGCCCATTTTCTTACATTTCCAAGTTTCTAGAAATGTTCATTTCCATTTCCCATTTCCATTTCCATGCATTTCTAGGTTTCCAAAAATGTTCACTTTCCTCTTTTAAACTTAACATTTCCATACATTTTCGTGACATTTCCTACATTTCCAAGACAAGACATTTCCTTACATTTCCTTACATTCCCTTGCAATTCCTTACATTTCCATACATTTCCTTACATTTCCTTACATTTCCATACATTTCCATACATTTTCTTACATTTCCTTACATTTCCTTACATTTCCTTATTTCTAGAATTCACATAACACATTCATACATAATTCATAAAACATGCCATTTTACCACATGGTTCCTTGTGTCATGCTTCACACGGAGTTTCTTTTCAAGCCTCATTTACCTAGCTCCCTTTTTTATTTAAAAACCAATAATTTTCCAAAGCTTTCTTCTTCCATCCTAAAATTCTAAAAACCCTTAATACACTTCCAACACTGCCAAAACCTACTAACTCATGAATTATGCTCAAACGCATAACCCCTAATCTAGGATGTTACAGAAATGATGAGAACTTAAATGATGGTAAATTTTTTTTTCACTCAATTTTTTTTAACCTCGATTTTTTTAACTTTTTTTATCTCTTTTTTTTTTGAACTTCAAATATACTATAATTAAATACAAGAAACAAAAATCACAACTTAAAATTTTTTTTTGATTTTTTTAAAATTTTTTTTAAACTTACGAACCTAATTTCGGCTTCATGTATGGTCGTCAGTAGTCCTCGTTTTGTAGCTTTGATAGCAGATGATACGATCTGGTATCAATTGATATGTCCAGTCTTTGAAAGGACTTCAGGTTAGTCGTCGGAGCTTCGTAATTCTCGGTTTAACCAGCTCTGATACCAGATGATACGGGCCGGCTCGGGATGAGTCGAAACGTATGCGGGTTGCCCAATCGTCTACGAGGAGGAATCAAGCCTTTGGAAAATAATTGGAAAATATGGATGCGTTTGCGAAAGTTTTAAGTGAAAGGCGAGCCCTTGTTTGTATAATTAGTTAGCTCTATAAGATGTTGGAAAATCAAATATAGTTGGCTCCCCCACAATTGTTACCTCCTCCAACATATCTTGGTCATCTCTTGGCTTTTCTACATTAAACTGCTTCCCAGCTTCATGCTCAATTAGCTTGATTCGCACCTTTCTTCAAGCTGATTTAGTCGTGTTAGCTTAGTTCAGCTTCATTCGGCATTCAACTAGCCCAATGCCTTTTGGTGAACATGAAGAGACAAAGTTGCCAAGTGCCTTTTGGTGAACATGAAGGGACAAGGTTGTTGGTGCCCTTTCGAAAACCTAAGGGTTAAGGGACAAGGTTACTAGCGTCTTTTCAAAAACTTAAGGGTTAAAAGGTTGTTAGGTGCCTCTTCAAAAACTCAAGGGTTAAGGGTTAAAGGTTGCTGGTGCCCTTTAAAAAACTTAAGGGGTAAGAGGCAAGATTAGAAGACTATTTGGCTAGCCTTTGTTCAGCCTATAAAAAGGCTATGTAATTCTCATTTAACACAATTCAGACTTTAAGAAAATTTTATGAACTTTTGTTCATTTGAGTGAGTTCATCTCCTCTTCATTTTCGTACAAGTTTCGTTAGACTTATCAAGCTTGCTTGTGGCGTCTTCAACTTGTTTGAACTTATCACCAAATTCCTTTTGGTGTGGCGTTCATCAACCTATCTTCATCTTTCCACCTTAAACATTATAGAATCCGAGGTGACACTCTTTAGTGTTGAATCGATTCTTGTTTTATGATCTATCTGTTGTAGATATTGATAGAACACATGGTGCTGAATTCGTTTTTGTAAAGCATTTAGATCTTGATATGTTCAAATGTTCTGTTCTGCCAATTAATGGTCTATCTGCTTTAATGATTGACAAAAAGATTCTTGTGTTCGATACTTGTTACAATTCATGTGCGAGTGGTTCCTTATTTCGAACAAAGAAAGGTTTGGATGTTCAACTTCGAGTGCCATACGCACTTTCTCCACTATTTGTTTGTGATGAATATATCTACCTTTTGGTGTGCTACTCACATGATCATCTTGTCTTGTGGAATCCAATTAGATTGTATGCATGCTTTGAAGCTTATCCGCTTTCTCTTCATGTTCACCAAAAGGCATTGGGCTAGTTGAATGCCGAATGAAGCTGAACTCAGCTTCATTCGGCATTCAACTAGCCCAATGCCTTTTGGTGAACATGAAGAGACAAAGTTGCCAAGTGCCTTTTGGTGAACATGAAGGGACAAGGTTGTTGGTGCCCTTTCGAAAACCTAAGGGTTAAGGGACAAGGTTACTAGTGTCTTTTCAAAAACTTAAGGGTTTTGGCATTCATTAAGCATAATTAAGGTATGTTTTGGTTTTGAATTTTAATAATTTTTATATTTTTGAGATTGTTATTAAGTATACTATCAAGCCCATGTCTCAATTTGATGAATCGATGTTGTTCATGAAATGTGCCATTGATGATATGTTGAGTTTTATGGTGATTTATGGTGTTAAATGAAAGATTTGATCTTTATGAACATGTTTTGTTCTTGAGGTTATGATGAATTTAGCTAAATAGGGCTAAATTGTGAAATAGCAAATTGAAGGACTAAATTGATGATTTGATGGAAAATATGGGCTTGTATGATATATATGTATATTCGGTTAAGTATGTGTTTGTAATGATTTTGTGAATTTGATGTTTTGAGAAAATGGACTATATTGATAAAATGTGCAAATATAAGGGTTAATTTGCAAATAGCCCTAAATGTGTATCCATGGATTGAATTGAATGAATTAGTGAATAAAGGGGTTAATTCTGAATATGTTTAGATCAAGAACCGAAGAAAACAGACTTAGATCGTGGGAAGGCGAAAGTAAACGAGTAGCCGTTTTCATTTCGAGAAACCAAATCCAAGGTAAGTCACTATGCAAATAAATGTATATGTATGCAATTATAATTGTTCTTATGATTGATGTTGATCATGAATACTATTGAGAAGCTATGCTTATGAGTTCCGATAAAAAAATCCGATATAGTGACTAAGTCCAAGAAGTTCCGTGTAAACCTAGGAGTAGATAGGATTAGCTATGTCATGACATAGGTATCTGTTCTGTTTTATCATGTAAGACCACGTCTGGGACGTTGGCGTTGATTTGAGACTCGTGTAAGACCACATCTGGGATGTTGGCATCAATATAACTTTTACGAGTAAGACCGCGTCTGGGACGTTGGCATCGATATAAACTTTATGAATAAGACCACGTCTGGGACGTTGGCATCAATATGACTTTTACGTGTAAGACCCTGTCTGGGACAGTGGCACTAATATCTGAGTACATGCAAGACCTCGTCTGGGACGTTGGCATTGTACAACTATTCCGAGCTTACTAAATATCCTACTAGTTTCCTATTGGTTCAATGGGCAAATTTGTGATACGTATTGCAAATCCGAGCTATGAACAAATATGTGATTGTAAAACCATTTCAGGTATGTTGATTATAGACTAATTGTGTATACAAGGTAAGCATCTATGTGATCTTATTATGGTGCTATGAATATGGAATTGATAATATGATATGTAAAGTTTTGGTTAAATGAGTTATACGTTTATGTGATTCTTGGAATTGTGAATATGGCAAATGTGATCAAAGGTATATGAATCAAAGCATATATGTGATAAATTGCTAAACGATTGATATGTGTTAATGTATTTATTTGCATATATGTCTCCTGCTAAGTTTGTTTGTAGAATGACTTACTAAGCTTTTGGAAAGCTTACTCTATGTGTGTATTTTCTCTGTTTTATAAGTCGTTAAAGCTACTGTAGGCTCGGGACCGTCGAGGATCATCATCACACTTCTAAACTCTTTTGGTACTCTGTTTGATTTAGCTAAATATGGCATGTATAGGCTAGATATGTGTATATGATTTTGTAGTAAACCTAGTCATGTGTTTGACAAGTATTGAGTTGATAAATGCTTGAATGAATGAGCTTTATGATACAAATTTTGATATGAGTTGGTGCATATGAAATGGTTAAGTTTTGTTTAAACAATGGATGATTTTAATTGTGTATGAATTAGGTGTTTTTGGTGTGTTTTAATAGCCTAAAAATGATGAATATAGCAGTTTTCACACGGCCTAGACACATGGGCGTGTGCCCAGGCCGTGTGGCAAAGTCAGTAGCTAAGAAGATTACCCACGGGCTAGTCCCACGGCCGTGTGTAACAAGTCAGAATCTGCCCACGACCATGTGAATTTCCCCACGGGCAGGCCACACGGGTATGCCCCAAACCACACGGCCATGTGCCCCTATTTTCAAGAAAAAGTTTTTAAAGTTTCTATTTTAGTCCCAAATCATTTCCTAATCATATTTTGGGTCTTGTAGGGCCATATTAGGATCGTAAAGATGAAATTTGAAAAATTTTAAATTGTGCCTAGGGATTATGTCCCAATTTACTCGTTTATTTATGTTTAACTCCGGTAATACCTCGTAACCCTGTTCCGGTGACAGTTTAGGGTTAAGGGGTGTTACAAGTAATAATACCATAAAAAGTTAAAAAAAAATCTGATTAAATCTAAGTGATTGTGCAAAATAAGGAATGGTTAATGAATAATTATGAAAAATTATAAATAAATACATCAAATTAAATTATATAATATTATTCAATTATTAAGCTAGAATACAAACAATATATAACAAATTAAAAAAAATTACCCTTCAAAATTCTTTTATACCATTTATTTTTCATATCCAACATGTTTATGTGATAAAGCTTACACATGTTTATAATTTGTTGCACATAATTTGAATATGCTCTATGTCAAATTCAAACTATTATTCAACAATTGAATTAGCGGTTAAGTTGAGGTAATGATATGATTTGTTCGATACCAATATTTTAAGAATTCAATTAAAATATTTTAAAATTTAGGGCCAATTTGAAATCTAATTAATACTCTAAGGACAATTAATTAAATTAACCCAAAGACAAATATTGCGAACCACTTTTCCTTAGACGATCCACTACCATCTCTGGCTAACTAAATATCTAAAATAACATAAATAATAAATTTGTGGATTCATATTATAAAATTATATTATTTAGTCCATTTACTTTTATTTTTAAAAATTTAGTCTTACTTTTTAGATATCAAATTTAGGCTCAACATTTACTATTACTAAAAATATTTTATTAAATTCAAGTTAATTATAACCTCTTTTTTAGTTAAATGACTACCAAGTGAATATTTTTTGTTTAAAAATTTGAAATCGACAAAATTAACGAAAAAAATTTAAACCATATTAACAATTGGACTTGATTTTCAGATCTGAAGAGTAGAGGGACTAAATATTTAAACTTTATAATTCCGAATTTGTGAAGAGTACATAGACTTATAACATATTTTAAACTTTATACTACAAAACATTTATTATTAATATGTTTATAATTGTAATAAATATTTATTATCAAAATATTAATATTGATTTTTTTCAATAATATATGAAATTATTTAAAATTATTATTTTCAAAATTTATTATTAAAATAAAATTAAAATATTAAATTATATTAATAATTTATTATATGATTAGATATAGATAATTAAATATGTATGTTTAATAATATTAAAATTATAATATTTTATATTAATATTTTATTTATTTTAAATATATTTGAAAATAAAAATTATTATTAATATAATAATATTAAGCTTGACTTAAAATTAATTTTTATATAAAAAAATTTATAATATTTTTGTCCAAATTTGTTCGTAGTAAGAGTGCAATTGGTCGACTATTGTCCTTGTTTGTGACAAAAAAATCAGCAATTGATTCACCATTCTTCATCATCAAGGTTTCAAAATCACCGTCATAGTGATTGCAATTTCCCCACTATAACCTTTGAATCACCTTGATACTTTTTCGCAAAATTGACCATGCTTCATTTGACATAGTTGTTTGCAGCAATTGTGAGTGAAAAATAGAGTCATGAACCGCTTGTTAGATAATGAATAATGCCTTAGCATCGCTTTTAATTGGTTTCTTTCAATCTCTTTTCTTCTTCATCATCAAGTTCAAGTATGTCAGCGAACCGTACTCGACCAAGTCCCATAGCTCTTGTGATATGAGCAATGTCTTCACCTTGGTGCTCCACCACTCATATTTCTCACCATTGAAAATGGGTATGAGTGGTTGAGAGGAAGAAAAACCAGCTGATGCCATTCTAAGAACACACACTCTCTTCTCTCGTGTTTCCCAAATACCCAAAAAAGGTTTTCTCTCAAATACTCAATGGACCCAAAACCTAACTTTCACTCAATTGCCTAAAAGATCGAACCTTGCTCCAATGCCAAATTTGTTGAAGAAGGAAACGTGAAAGAGACAATTACAATATGCATCAAATTTGTTCTATTATTGATGAACACTAAATTGATTAAAAACAAAGCATAAATGCATATATTTATAGGCTTACAAAAAAACTACCTTAACCCAAAAATAGCTAGCAACTTAAACTGAAAATAAAATCTAATCCAACAAATATTCTACCAAGATACTAGGTCAACAACCCACTACTTTGAATTAATTCTCAACACAACCTAGATTTCTATTAAGCTATTGAACCATGGGATTCCTTTTGATATTGAACAACCCATTTACATTCGATAGACTTCCTCCTTAGAGAAAGCACTTACAGAGCCCAAGTACTATTCTTGAGAAGGGCATCTAATTCCTCCTTCACAGCTTCCTGCCAAGCTGGATGCTTCATCCCCTCATGTACATTCACATGTTCAACTTCCTCATGTGCAGCAACAATATAGACCTTGGTCTTAAAAACACTAGTCTTGGCTCTTGTAATCATAAGATGCCGATTGCTATAATTGGATGACCAAAGATTACAAGATTTTAAAATAGTGAGTGAATATAGCTCTATAATATTTAAGATCAATTCTCAATTAAATTTTGGTGAAGAAAGGATAGTTGATAATGACCTAGAGATCATGCATCTAATATGTTTCAGCAGTAATAATACCATAAAAAGTTATAAAAAAATCTGATAAAATCTAAATGATTGTGAAAAATAACGAATGGTTAATGAAAAATTATGAAAGTTGTCCCACTTCTTCTCCTCCATTCCAAAAGTGAATGGAGTAATACATGGTAATTTTACAAATAGAAGTGTAGTCATGGTCATGGTCCTAACCATAGATTTGATCATGGACGTCGTAGTTACTATTATTATGGAGTTAACAATTATTTCGATAAGCAAAAGAATAAAAATTGTGAAAAGAAAGAGAAAAGTAGTCTAACTAATCTTTCAACAATCGCTAAAATTTTCACTATTAATAAAATATGAATATGCATCGTCACATATCTATCATATACCATAGCATTTTGTAAAATTTTATCAAACTTTCGTTAAAAAAATAAAATGTTGAAACCAATTTCACAATCATAATGATAATTATGATATTTTATAATATTACATATGTCTAAAATCCAACAAACAATAGTAATTAATTGCTGGATTGGTAAATAAAAGTAGGAAGACGAGGAGATTATTTATTAAATATAGGTCTAAATTCAAACAAACAATAGTAATTAATTGCTGGATTGGTAAACATAAGTAGGAAGACGAGGAGATATTTGAACTTCTAAGGGAGTTAGTTTAGGACTCGTTATTCCTGGACCTTCACGCATATCAACTGCTTCGTTTACTAGAGTTTCAATCTCGAACCAATGCAACACATTAGCTAATGTAAGTTCCAGAACCTTGAGCGCAAACAAAACTCCAGGGCACATTCTTCTACCACTGCCAAATGGAATAAGTTCAAAATCATGTCCCTTTACATCAATATCTTTATGGATAGTCATAAATCTTTCTGGTCGAAATTTTGAAGGATCTTCCCATATTTGTGAATCACGTTGTATCTTTTGAAGATTGAGAATAAGCCAAGTGCCAGCTGAAACATCATATCCATGAACTGAGCAATCTTCAATGGCTTCATGGATTGCAGCGAGTGGAGCAGCAGGATAGAGGCGTAGTGTTTCTTTAATGACAGATTGAAGGTACACTAAGTTTTTTAGTATCTGATTCTGTAACAAAAAGTCTATCTTTACCAACATGGATGTCTAGTTCTTGTTTGACCTTGTTCAATGCATCACGGTTATTGAGTAATAAAGATAAAGTCCATGTCATCGTAATTGATGTGGTATCTTCCGCAGCTAAGATAAGTACCTATTAAACCATTTACCGTAAAACTATAAATATCAGATTGAAACTGGTGTTCAGGTTTAAATCATTTACCGTAAAACTATTAATATCAGATTGAAATTGGTATTCAGGTGAAAGGCGAATATAAATATCAAACAAATATAGGATTTGATTAAGAAATGTACGTACGAGACTGACGGCTTTGTTGATGGTATCGGCATCGTGCTCCTCAGAATCACGAAGAATAGATAGCATCACTCCCATGAAATCTTCCTCACAGTTTGCCTCATTTTCAGCTCTCTTTTCTTTGTGCTCTCGTAGCCATTCCTCCACAACTTGGTCCAATTCTTTGGCTACCTTCTTCATAAGCTTTTTCCAGCCACCAACGTCCAACCATCTCAGATACGGTAAGGCATCCGATACCACGAACTTTCCAGTTAGTTCAAACAAGTCGTCCAACGACTTCTTCCATTTCACGGTTTCATCTCCTTCGTATGAATTCGGTATTCGCTTCCCTACAACAATCCTTAGTATCACGTTAAGAGTAACATCTCTGAACCATCTCTTCATCTCCACCATTACCTTGCCACAGTTACTACTTTTCTTCTTGTTCCACAGCTGGTATAATTGTTGCAGTGATGCCTTCACCTCGGATTCCCGCACAGGTTTAAGCAATTCGAGTCGGTGATTTGAGAGGAGCTCCATAGTGGCGAATTTGCACACTTGACGCCAATAAGGTCCATACGGTGCAAAAACTATCATGGCACAGTTGTAACCCAAAATTTCCCAGCTTGCAAGCTTTGGACGAGTGGCAAACGCTTTATCGTTTATGGTGAGACATTCTTTAGCTATCTCCCAATTGCTCACCACCAAAGCTCTATTTACACCCAACCTGATGGTGAAGATTCCTCCATATTTGTCTGCCAAGTTACCCAAGCTTATATGAGGTGGTTGTGGCCCTCCTAAGAGGCGGAGATGGCCAATAATAGGTCATGCTCCACCAGCTTCTGGTGCTGTTTTCTTCGAATATGTGTTTCTTCTTGAGATCCATAGAAAAGAGAAAAGAAATAGTAGCGGAAAACCAATTATTGCCACAGTTGAAGTTAGTGTGACTGAATGGAAAAAATCCATTGTCGGATTCCCACTTTAATCTCAAGCAATGAGTAGCAGAGATGAGAGGGTTGGGATTTATAGGGTTAAGGATGTGATCACGGCACGTACCATTTATTTGGTGTAATTATTTTAAATAAATATTTATTATTGCTAAGTAAAAAAATTTTATTAGGTGTTTTTGATACAAATTATAAATGTCCGTAAAAGGCAAAAGCAAAATAATCTAGTTATACCATGCATGCATGCATGTATGATATGTATATGTTTTCAGAATTTGCAATAGGCTAAGAATTAATGTGTTGTTGTTGGTATAATCATAACGATTACTCAAGCACTTACGGAAATATTCATATTTGAAATTAGAAGAAAAAAAGAAAGAGAGATATGTTGAATTAGGTTAAAATATTAATAATTGATTATTTAAATAAATTCACCTAGGACGTAACTACATGTTGGTAGCGGTCTTACCCCTTAAAATAGAAATTTTTTATTTAAATTTTTAAATTAATAAAGATAAAATTCTACTTTAATCTCCTTAAAAATGATAAAATTTTAATTTAATCTTTTAAAATTTATAAAAATATAAACTATTTAAATAATGATAAAAATTGCAATTTAATTTTCACAATGCCAACCTATTGCCCAACTTTATCAACAGGTTGAATTGACACCTTAAAGCTTTTATTGAGAAGCCGGGCCACAGTGTGGGTGCCAATGAACCTAACACCACCAGTAAGAGGAATGGTTTTCTGAGGCATTCATTTGGAAACGAATAAAATTATAATTTTTTTTTTAAAAAATGGTTACGTCATATTTTTATTATTTGGAATTGGATAAAGAGTGAAACCCAATTAGTTTAATAATTATTTATATTTTTTTATAGATTAAAAGAAACTTAAATATAGTTTTCATGATTAAGTGATTTGTTGTGTAATTTATTTTTCATTATACGAAATTTGATTATTTGAAGAAAAAAAGTTTCCTAAAAATGCCGTTTTTTATTTAATTCATACTATATTTTATTATGAAAAGTGAATCGAATCAACCTGATTTATGTTATATGATAATTAAATTTGATAATTTTAAATATCACATAAAATTACATGCAAATAATTTTTTCATAATTAAAACTAATTTAAAAATGGGAATAACTTACATTAGAATGATCCTAAAAACTAAAGTTAGTATGCGCCAATAAAATTATACCAGATCATCAAATTTTAAAGATATGAAATTATTATTATACACTCATCAATAGAGAAATTATTTTATAAACTCTTTGTAGCGACGTAAAATTTAGTACGGGCGCTAATTGAGAAAATTATTGAAATTTTAAAAACAAAGTTTCAATTTTATTTAAAAAAGGGAGTCGCCACCGATCCTTTTTCCTAGGTGTGATCGGACACCTAATAAATCCTCTTTTTAAAAGAAATTTTTTTCTTAAAAAAGGCCGAGTTTAGGTTTACGTCAAAATTCCAGAGAAAAATAAGGTTCTTGAGTCGGTTACGTGTGAGGAAGGTATTAGCATCCTCGCAACACCCAAAATTGGTATCTCATTAAGCGCGCGTTGCCTTGATTTTTAAAAAATACGAGTTTAATTTAATATTTAATCGTGATCCAATTGAAACTCGAGAATTTTTTGAAACTCTAGAAATTTTTAAAACCCGAGGATTTTTGAAAATGAGAAAATTTTGAAACTAGAGAAATTTTTTAAAACCCGAGAATTTTTAAAAATACGAAAATTTTTGAAAACGAGAATTTTTTGAAATCCTAGAATTTTTGAAAACACGAAACTTTTTGAAACACTAGAATTTTGAAAACACGAAAATTTTGAAACACGAGAATTTTTGAAAATGCGAAAATTTTTGAAACACGAAAATTTTTGAAAGCACGAAAATTTTTGAAACTCGAGAATTTTTTGAAACCCAAGATTTTTTTTGAAAACACGAAATTTTTGAAACACGAGAATTTTTGCAAACATGAAAATTTTTTAAAACACGAAAATTTTTAAAATACAAAATTTTTTGAAAACATAAAAATTTTGAAACACGAAAAGTTTTAAAACACGAAAAATTTGATAAATTACATATTATCGTATTATATAGATTTTAAAAATGAAATCTTGATAATTTTTTCTTTTACAAAGATTTTATATTTTTTTGAAATTTCTAATTTTAATTTTTATAAATGTATTCCACGTTTAACATAAAATCAAAGAAGTTCACCCAACATAGCAGTGAAAACGATGATTTAATGCTAAACCAATTTGTTGTTTTTTAAAAAAAAAAACTGAATTTATTAAAAAAATTAAATTTTGTAAATAAATTCACATAATAATATTTAAAAAAAACATAAAAATGTTAATATAATTGAAATAAGACACATTAACAATATGGGCTAAATAAGTAAATAAAATAAAGGGCCAAGAATATACCAAAACCCAAAATTATGAGCTGCTGAAATCAACTCATTTCCCCATTTAAATTTCTTTGAAATAGGTTTAATATGGAATGAGCTCTTCACTTGTTGCTATTGGTCACTTTGGTAGCATGAATTGGGCTACCCCTTTTTTTCTTTTTCCTTCTATTTACGTGGTCTCCTTCTTCTTCTTTCTCAACTTCTTTTTTCTTCTTTTTACACCAGCCTCCGTCAATATGCATCACCACATTTAGAGCTCCGATCAAGCGCCGTCTAACACCAAAACGAGGCACTCCTTCTCCTAGAACCAGGTAACCCGAAAATGGAGTTGTGTGAGTTTATTTTGATTTTTTTTTTATTTGGGCATGTTGATGACAATGAAGTTGGGAGCAATTGGTTGAGCGGTTGAATGGTAAGGCTTAGGGTCGTCTTTGGGTTTGGAAATGAGAGATTTTTTTGCTTCCTTCGATTGTTTGAGGGGTCCTTTTTTTGATAGCCGAATCTCTTGGGGGGTTTTCTTTTGCCGAATTGTTGGAGAGCTTCCCTTGGTTGATTTCCCTCTTTTTATGCTTTAATCTTCACCTTCTCTTTGCATTTTTCAGGTAGTGGTTGAAGGAAGAGTAGCCATCCATGCTGGTGGTCGAAAATTCGGGGAGTGGGTGCCCCAAGTCGCGTAATCTCTCGGATTATGAGTTGATCTTTTGAAAAAAAAATAGAATTTGAAAATACCTCGGCATGTGACTCGAGACTCAACTCACCTTTCGCATTATGAGTTAATTTTTGAAAAAGAAATTGAAAAATAGAATTTGAAAATACCTCGGCATGTGAACCGAGACTCAACTCACCTCTCGCAATATGAGTTGATTTTTTTTGAAAAATAGAAATTGAAAAATACCTCAGCATGTGACCCGAGGCTCAACCCACCTCTCTCAATATATGAGTTGATTTTTGGAAAAAGCAGAATTGAAAAATACCTCAACAGTGTGACTGAGGCTCAACTCACCTCTCGCAATATGAGTTGATTTTTTGAAAAACAAAATTGAAAAATACCTCACCAGTAACTTGAGGCTCAACTCACCTCTCGCAATATGAGTTGATTTTTTGAAAAACAAAATTGAAAAATACCTCAGTAGTGACCAGAGGCTCAACTCACCTCTCGAATATGAGTTGATTTTTTTGAAAAACATAAATTGAAAATACCTCAGCGTGTGACCCGAGGCTCAACTCACCTCTCGCAATATGAGTTAATTTTTTTGAAAAACATAAATTGAAAATACCTCAGCGTGTGACCCGAGGCTCAACTCACCTCTCGCAATATGAGTTGATTTTTTTGAAAAACAGAAATTGAAAATACCTCAACGTGTGACCCGAGGCTCAACTCACCTCTCGCAATATGAGTTGATTTTTTTGAAAAATAGAAATTGAAAATACCTCAGCGTGTGACCCGAGGATCAACTCACCTTTCGCAAATATCAGAATTTCAAAACATATCATCTGGTGGAACTCGGATGTCTTCTTTTTACTTGATTCAGTACAGCTATCATCAAAACCTCTTGCTCTACTGGAGTACCTGTATATGTCATGCATGATGTTATCATGATATGCACGTGTTTGTCTTAAATGCTTTCATGCCTACATGATTATGCCATGCGCATTGGGCTTGTTTGTCATATATCCTTTTTTGTTACGATTTTCGTGATGACCTACATTCATTACTTCGAATCTTGACTTTCCTTTCAGGTTTTGTACCCATCCTCAAGCTTTACGAGTAATCTGCGTTTCTTGTATATCACCCTTTTGCCCCCTGTTGAACTTTGTCCTTGCTTTGAGTCTCTTGTACTTACCAAATTCTCATCCGGGTAATGCTCAAAATTCCTTTTGTTTAGAGTATGTCATTTCACTATTTATTATTTAAATGAACCAAACATGATATGCTTGACAATGGCACAATAGGTACGAAAGAAATACCTCACATTCATATTTATTTCAAAAGCAACAAGCAAAGAAATTGACAAGGAATAGTTCAATAAAGAAAACATTATAAAGAAAGGAAAGCAAATTCAATTGTCACAAATGCTCTAGATATCCAACGTATGAACTTCTCCACTTTTCTTCATCCTGGATCTTTTCGAGCAAAGCTTCTTATGTAGAAGATTTCGAGCTTCCGAGAATGCTTCAAATATCGTGATCTCGCCATTTGACTCTCTGTTCAAATCGCCTTGCTCCTTAAGCCCAAATCTGCTTCATTAGGATGCCCATTCAGGTTTTCATCCTAATCCTTTTTGTTTATCAAGACGCCCTTTTCGGGTTTTCATCTTGATCTCTTTTTTTTATCAAGACGCTCTTTTCGGGTTTTAATCTTGATCTCTTTTTTTTAGGCATAATACTTTTTCACGGCATCTGAGTTAACTGGATTAGGTAACTCCTTCCCATCCATCTAAGTGAGAATCAAAGCTCCACCCGAGAAAGCCTTCTTTACGACATATAGCCCTTCCCAATTCAGTGCCCATTTTCCTTGAAAGTCTTTTTGTACTGGGAGAACCTTTCTCAGTACGAGTTCTCCCTCGTAGAATTCTCTTGGCCGCACCTTCTTGTCGTGGGCCATGATCATTCTCTTCTGGTACATCTGTCCATGACAGATTGCCTTCAAATGTTTTTCTTCGATAAGATTTACCTGGTTATATCGAGCTCAAACCCATTCTAATTCCTCTAGTTTCGACTCCATTAAGACTCGTACAGAGGGGATCTTAACTTCGATGGGCAACACAGCTTCTATTCTATAGACCATAAAGAAAGGAGTTGCTCCAGTAGATGTCCGCACAGATGTGCGATATGCATACAAAGCGAATGGTAGCTTCTCGTGCCAGTCTTTATATGTCTCGGTCATTTTCCTAATAATCCTCTTAATATTTTTGTTAACCGTTTCTACTGCTCCATTCATTTTTGGGCGATAGGATGAGGAATTATGATACTTTATTTGAAATTGCTCGCACACTTCTTTCATCACATTGTTGTTCAGATTTAAAGTGTTGTCTGAAATATTTCTTTCAGGCAAACCGTATCGACATATGAGTTTCTTTTTTAAGAACCTGCAAACTGCAGTCTTCGTTACATTAGCAAACGAAGCAGCTTCTACCCATTTTGTGAAGTAATCTATAACCACAAAAATGAATCAGTGTCCATTAGAAGCTTTTGGGGAAATTGGTCCTATAACATCCATGCCTCACATAGAAAAAGACTACGGAGAAGTCACGACATGAAGGGGCGAAGGGGCTGCATGAGTTTTATCGCCATAAATTTAACATTTGTGGCACTTTCATGCGTAACTAATGCAGTAGTTTTTCATCGTCAGCCAGTAATAACCTAGTCTCATAATTTGCCTAGCCATAGTGAAACCATTGGTATGTGTCCCACAAATTCCTTCATGGACATTTTCAAGTATTTTTCTGGCTTCAACAGCATCCACGTACCTCAGAATCACTTGATCTTTTCCACTTTTGTACAGGATATCCCCATCAAGAACAAATCCCACTGCCATTTTTCTGATTGTTCTTTTGTCGTTATCACTTGCTTGCTCAGGATACCTTTGATTCTTGACATATTCTAAGATATCATGGAACCATGGCCGTCTATCTGTCTCTTTTTTCAATGCTAAAACAATGTGCAGCGACCTTATATATGCTCATTTGGAGAGGCATTATTTTTGTTTCTCTGTTTGCTTTGAACATTGAAGCCAAAGTGGCCAGGGCATCAGCCAATTGGTTTTCTTCTCATGGGAAGTAATTAAAAGTCACTTTTTTGAATTCTTTAATCAGTTCCGCAACTAGGTCACAATATTTAACTAATTTCGAATCTCCCACTTCCCAATCTCCACGGATTTAGTAAATCACCAACGCTGAGTTCCCGTACACTTCTAAGATTTCGATGTTTCATTCAATAGCTACAGGAAGTCCCATGATGCAAGCCTCATATTCCACTATGTTATTGGTACAGAAGAAATTTAATCTGGCTGTGAGCGGATAATGGTTCCCTTCTGGTGATACTAAGACTGCTCTAATCCCATGCCCCAATACATTCAATGCACCATCAAAGCTCATCTTCCATGATTTCTCTTTTGACGACTCACATTCTTTTTCTGTAATGCACATCAAGTCTTCATCTAGGAAGTCAAATCTCAATGGCTCGTATTCCTCCGTTGTTCGAGTTGCTATGAAGTCAGCTATTGCGCTCCCCTTTATCGACTTTTGACTCACATAGACAATGTCGTACTCCGATAGTAGGATATGCCATCGTGCCATTCTTCCTGAGAGTGCAGGTGATTCTATCATGTACTTTATTAGGTTTAGCTTTGAAATTAACCATGTCATATGATACAATCTGAGCCTTCGAACTACCCAAACCAAAGCCCAACAGAATTTTTCAATTGACGGGTACTTTGCTTCATACTCTGTGACCTTCTTGCTGAGGTAGTAAATCCCCCTTTCTCTTTTCCCTGACTCATTATTTTGCCCGAGTACGCAACCCATTGAGTTTTCGAACACAGTTAAATACAATATTAACTGTCTCCCGGAAGTTGGTGGTACTAGCACCGGGGGGCTAGACAAAACTGTTTTATCTTGTCAAAAGCCACTTGACACTCGTTCCATTCTCCAGGATTGTGTTTTCGTATAAGTCAAAAAATAGGGTCACATTGGTTGGTAAGTTAAGTAATGGACCGAGCGATGTAGTTCAACCTCCCTAAAAATCTTCTGACTTCTTTTTGTGTGCTTGGAGGTGGTAGTTCTTGTATGGCTTCTATCTTATCTGGATCAACCTCAATACCTCTCTCACTGATAATTAAGCCTAGTAATTATTCCGAGGTAGCCCCAAACGTACACTTGGTTGGATTAAGCTTCAGCTGGAACTCTCTTAGTCTTTCAAACAACTTCCTGAGGTTTCCAACATACTCTCTTTCCCCCCAAGATTTGGCAATCATATCACCGACATAGACTTCTATTTCTTTGTGCATCACGTCATAGAATAACATCACCATTGCCCTCTGATATGTTGCCCCAACATTCTTCAATCCGGATGGCATCACCTTATAGCAGAACGTTCCCCACATTGTTACGAAGGTAGTTTTCTCCATATCCTCGAGAGTTCTGATTATAACCCGAGAAACCATCCATGAAAGAAAATAAAAAATGTTTTGCTATATTATCCACCAACGTATCAATGTGTGGCAAAGGAAAATTATCTTTATGGCTTACTCGATTCAGATCACGATAATCTACGTACATTCACAACTTGCCGTCTTTTTTCAGTACCGGGACTATATTAGCTACCCATTCTGGATATTTGGAGACTTGTAGGAAGCCAGCATCAAATTGTTTCTTGACTTCTTCTTTTATCTTTAACAGCAGTTCAGGTTTCATTTGTCTTAAATTATGTTGAATGGGCTTGCATTCTGGTTTCAGTGGGAGCCTATTGACCACTATATCCTCGTTCAACCTTGGCATGTCTTGATACGACCATGCAAATACATCTTTGTAGTCACAAAGCAAGGTGATCAAATCATGTTTGGTATTCTCTGAAATGGAGGTCCCAATCTTCACTTCTTGCCTTTTTTTTTCATCTCCCAAGTTTACTGTCTCAACAGATTCTTGATGGGGTAGATCTGTTTATCTTCTTGTTCTATCATTCTTAGTAAGTTAGGAGATGAAACATAATCTTCAGCATTTTCCTTAGCTTTGAATTCTTCTAAACAAATAGCTTTCTCGAAATCGATTTCAGGACTTGTAAAGGGATTGCTCATGTTGTTGACATCTGAACACCTAAAAGGTGAATGGAAAAGAAAACTATAGAGGAGTATCACGGTATTGGAACCAACAAACATAATGTTATGGCATTATATGAGATACATGTAAGGACAGGCTATAAGAAGAGGGAATAATTATGAAGTTAATGAGAATGAAAAGACCATAACAAAATGCATCTCCATTAATTTTCATTTAAATGATAAAGAGCAAACATAAGCTCTTACAAAAGAATCTCACTATTACTTAGGGGCACACAAAAAAGAGAGTTAACATTGAGCATTACTCTGAAGAAGACTTAGAAACTACAAGAAGATCCAAAGCAGTCCAATTGCTCAAAACGAGTCCAGGAGGACAAGAGTGTATCATTGAAACATCTTTAATTACATCATCCCCTTTGTCAATAACATTCATACTGACGTTCTGAAGACCCCTTTCAATCAATAACAGCTTGTTTCTCTTTAGGTCCTTTCCATCCTTTCAATTCTCTCATTGAGTTCAGCATTCATAGCTCTAGCTCTTAGACGCGTCCTATAAGAATGACGTGATTCTAGATTCGTAGTGTCACAACTGTAGATTATACAGTTTTAGCCTTAGTGAATGATTAGAGTGATATGCACATGTAATGAATGGATGAATGAATAAATGACAAATGAATGTTAGTCATGAATAAATATGCAAGAATTTGGTGTTGATTTCAAGATAGCCCGATACTTAGGCATTTCATTAATCAAAAGAGTCAATTACAAAACGTTTTGCCATCTCTAATTTAATAGTTACACAAATTTCCTAACCACATCGCCTTGTTTTTTCACCCGTTCTAGGAATTCTGACATGCTTGATTTTTGGCTCGGAGGGAATTGGTAGTTGAGAGCTTCTGCTTTATCTGATAATCGCACAATTTGCATAGCTGCCTTGCGAATTTCATTGATCAAATGGCCGAAGTGCATATCCTTTTCTTGGAGAGCTCTTTCGTAGGCGCGAGTGTCTCTGTCATGCTGACCATTTTTTCTTCTAGGGCTTTTAGGAGAGTATCCAAATGTTGCTGATGTTATCGTCAACTTCATTAACTTTTTCTTGAAGGTCATTGGTTTGGGCTCTTTCACATATATCTTGTTGAATTGTACATTGTCAACGCGAAGCAATGCGGCATACTCGTCTATAGTCAGAGTCATATCTTTCTGATTGAAAGTGAAACATTGGTAAGCTGGGTCCCAGAATCGAACCATGGCTTGAATCAACTGGTCGTCTACATTGACGGCGATCGAATGAGCTATATCCCCGTACTTTTCAGTGAAGATGCCCCTAGTGTCTGAGTCCCACTGTTTCCAGATCCTAGTCAAGTCTTCGAGGTTATTTCGACGAGCGTTCGTAGTCACATGCTCGGGAAGATTTGAGATACATCCTTCCTTTAAACTATCCCTTTCTGCTTTATGGGTTTTCAAAGACCAGTCTCGAACCACGGTATTTTTCTCGGTTACTTGTGTAATTGACTCCTCCATGAGAAACTCGTTTTTGGCAACCAATCTCTAATCAACACCTTCATAACAAGATGCCTATGATGCATGATGAAAAAATAAAAATGAAGACAAATAACCTTGGTTAGTAATCACAAGAAATATGAACGGATAAAAACTATGGAAAATCTAACAAATTAAGCTATACAATCGTGCATTTTGGTGAAACCGACCTACTTTTTTTTTACCCCATCATACTTTACAAAATAAACTTACCCCACATGCTCATTAGATACTCTACCCGATCCAATTTTATTAAACAGACCCAATTCTATTGCATAAAAAGTCTAAATGTAAAATAAATAAAAGGTAAGAGGCGTTTCTCCCGTATACTTATTTTGGTGACTATTAAACTGACGAAGGTTTGGCATGGCTCTAGTTAGATGGCTCGTATGGTTCACTACATGCGATTTTGGTTCTAAAAAGGTACTCGAATTGTCCGTACTATCGCCTACTAAGGCTAGTACGGAGCCTCGGTCATCACCCATCACAGGCTCACGAGTTCAATTCGAGGGATTACATTTACTTATGCCTATGCGGAGGGACAAGTTAACTCACGAAAGCATAAGTCATATGTAACCTGGAAGTATTCACTAGCCTGTGCGGAGGGATGAGTTAACTCACGAAGGCATAGCGTTTACTTCCACTTAAGCGGACGGAGTCCGGGTAGAGAGCTCATGTTATACAAAAAATGCAAGTACACGGTGTGTGGGGAGAAACTCACAAACCTTTTCGTTTTTATATAAAATAAAATAAAAACTAAAACCATAAAAACCTAGAGCTAAAAAAAAAGATAAAACAAGTTAGAAAAATATTTACAACATGATGCAAATGCATGACTTTTCAAAAACAAAATTTAAGGTTCACGACTAAATATTAATTTGAACAAAGAGTTTCAAAAATTTTGACAACACGCGTTTAATTCCAGACTCGACTCTCAAAAAAAATGTCCCCAGTGGAGTCGCTAGCTGTAGCGACATAAAATTTAGTACGGGCGCTAATTAAAGAAATTATTGAAAATTTGAAAATAGAGTTTCGATTTTATTTTTTAAAAAAAGAGTCGCCACCGATCTTTTTCCTAGGTGTGATCGGACACCTAATAAATCCTCTTTTTAAAAGAAAAATTATTTTTTTGAATTTTCTTAAAAAAAGGGGCCGAGTTTAGGTCTACGTCAAAATTCCAGAGAAAAATAGGGTTCGGGAGTCGGTTACGCGTGAGAAAGGTATTAGCACCCTCGCGACGCCCAAAATTGGTATCTCGTTAAACGCGTGTTGTCTTAATTTTCAAAAATACGAGTTCAATTTAATATTTAATTATGATCTGATTGAAACTCGAGAATTTTTGAAAACACGAAAATTTTAAAATTGGAGAATTTTTTTTCGAAAATACGAAAATTTTGAGACACGAGAATTTTTTGAAAACACGAAAATTTTTGAAACACGAAAATTTTGAAACTCGAGAATTTTTTAAAACCCGAAAAATTTTGAAAACACGATAAATTTTGGAACACGAAAATTTTGATAAATTACATATTGATGTATTATAATCTAAAAATGAAATTTTGACAATTTAAAAATAACTACAAAAATAATCATTTTATTTTAAAACTCGAAAATTTTTTTAGATTTTTTAATTTTTTTTTTAAGGGCGTATCGTATTTAACACGAACCGATGATATTCACCCAACATAGCGATGAAATCAATGACTTAGTATTAAACCGATTCGTTGCCTTTTTTTTTTTACAAAAAACGAGCTCATTAAAAATTAAAATTAGTAAATGAAATCACAACATAATGCTTTCAAAAAAGCCATTAAAAATATTAATGAAACATTATTTAAACAACATGGCCAAATGACAAACATAATGTTAAAAAAAAAATTACCAAAGGCCAAAGTTTTGGGTTACTGGAATGGGCTGCCAATGGTGTGGGCCTGCACTTTTTTAAATTGATGGGCTGCAACTGTATTGGGCCGCAGTTGAGTGGGCTATTGAAAACGGGCCGGCACCATAGGTTGCTGGTGAGTGTGATGATGGGCCTGCTATTTGAGCTGCTGGTGGGTGGCCTGCTCTTATTTATTTTTTTTTTTCTTTTTCTTTCTTTTTTCTTTCTTTTTCGTTCTTTTCTCTTCTTTTTTCTTTTTTTTTTTCTTCTTCTCTTTTTTGTTGTTGGGCTGCTGGTGGGCTTGCTGTTGGGATGGCTGCTACTGCTGGGCCTGTTGGCCTACTTGCTGTTAAATTTGCTCTTGCTTTGGCTTGGGTTCTTTGTTAAATGGCTGCTTCTTTGGGCTTGGGTTCTTTGTTAAAATTTTTTTTTTTTTGGGCCTGCTTTTTTTGCTTGGCCTATTTCTTTTTTTATCTCGATGGGCCTCTTCTGCTGGTGGACCTCTTTTGGGCCTGTGGTCGGGTCGACCCGACTGATTTTGATTTTTTTTGCTTTTTCTTTTTTTCTTTTTTTCTTTTTTTTCTTCTTTCTTCTTTCTTCTTTCTTCTTCTTCTCCTCCTAGCCCGCCGCCACCGTGGTCACCATCTCCTCCGCCAGTGGTGCGACGCCCCCTCTTCCTCTCCTCTTCTTCTTCTTCTTCTCTCTTCTCTTCTTTTTCTTTTTCTCTTCTTTTCCTTTCTCTTTTTTTTCGGGTTCTCTTTGCTTGAAATTTTTTTGGGGTTTTCTTCTCCTCTAATTTTTGGGGGGTAAGAGCCCCTTTTATTGTTGTTTTTTTTTTTTTGCAGGTAGTAGGTGGCTAGGGAGGAGGGAGGCCGTGCCCTAGGCTGGTGGCCGAAAATCACGGAGGGTAGGTGTCCCAAATCACCTAATCTGCCAGAAGAACCAAATTGCAAATGTAGTGAAACTTTTTGGGGCCTAAGTGTAATTTTAAGAAAGATAAGGGTTCAAAATATAATTTTGAAAAGTTTAGGGGCTAAAATGTAATTTAGAAAAGATAATGGGTTAAAATGTAATTTTTGAAAAGTTGAGGGGTCAAAAAGTAATTTTTGTTTTTTTGTATTTTTTTAATTTTTTTTTAAATTTTGAAAATTAAACACGTAGTTAAGCCTGACAAAATTTAGTGCCTACACTCTTCCCACCACATTATTCATAGTCCTTTTCCAATTATTTAATGACATTTCAATAACTTTTTTTCATGTCATTAAGACATAATTTTAATATTTTTTACCCTGAACCCAAACCCAAATCCCATAACCCATAATCCCGAACCTATGAACCCTATATCGATTATAATTATTGAAAGTCATCATTCTCCATTGACTCCTACTTAAATTGGTTAAATAATAATTTTAGTGCTTTGGATGGTTGCTATCTAGGTCCTTAAGCATTTTCTAAATTAAAACTCAATAGCGATTGGACTTTTATAATTTAATTTCTGAGCTTTAATTAATTATTTTCTCAATTAAATTACTTAATCGATCTTCAATTTATTTTCATAGTAACTCTATAAATATTCTCATTTTATCTTTATGGACTTGGTTTATGGAAATAAGATTCTGAAACTGCATTTTTCGACACTACTTAAAATTGAGTTGTTACAGTGACACTTTAAGATTGTACTACATCATCATTTGAAAATTAAAAACTTTATACAAATTTTTAGGGGATGGCATGGCACAATCTTAAAGTGTCACATACAACATTCTAATAATCGGACCTATGGTTTAATGATTTTCAATTCAATCAATTTGATCGGTTCAACTGCTTGATCAACAACAATTAATTAATTAGTGAAAAATTCATTAAACCGATTCAACCCGTTCAACTACTAGTTTTTGTTACAGTTTTCAATTATTACCAATTTCAAGCAGTTTTTGATTTAGTTGATTCAACCCCTTGTTTAGACCAATATACTAGTCTATTCTCATCCAATCAGTCCAACCGACCAATTCAATTATGTTCTAAGAATACTATTCACATCATCAAATCTTGATAGAATCCAAATTTAGAAACCAGAATGAATCTAGTTATCAATCTTAAACACCAAAAAAAAGAAAAGAGTACAGAAATGAATTTAGTTACCAAATCTAATGATAAAAAATGATAAAATCTCTAATATGACTGGCATTGCGCGATAACGTAGTCAAATAATTTTAATGGGAATACAATTAATTTTGTGCGTAATGACAAAAGAAGCAACACCAGCCAGATCGGATATTAAGAGTTTGATAATACTCGTCCGTGGCTCATTATAAACAATCAAATCTCTATTTATTAATAAACTCTCAACAAATCAATCCACAACAAAATTTTCCTCGCTTGGGCATGTCTCTCCTGAGCAGCTTCCCTGATACTTTCGACAACGCAGAATAGCGGATGACAGCTACTAATTCCCTAAAAAACCATGGAGTCCGATTCTATCAAAACGGCTTTGAGACAAGCATCCCTTGCAATAGAGCAGCCATGAAAATTTCCCCAAAGGTCAGCCAATGCAATGCTTCAGTAACCCAAGCCGATAGCAAACCCGATCATATGGTCCAACCCAAAAAAGAACCTCGACCATATGGATGGCGTGGGTAACAGATTTCATTAATTTCTTCAAAACCAAATCTGTCATGACGTGTGAATATTGCAAGATAAATTGTCATTTTGGAATTGTTGAATTGTGTAAATATAAGCAAATACAATTCAACTTAACCACCAAGTAAGATCAAATCAAATGATAAGTATAAGATTTGCTCCCATCAAACATAGCTCTTTCTTCTCTCATTCGGCCAAGGGAAAAAATAAATCATCCTACAACAATAAAATTAATCAAAGCAAACCCCGAAAGAATTATTCTATAGAATAATAATAAAATTACATGGCAAGAATGACATTTTAGAAATTTATTGAAATCTACTCATTTTTCTAAAAGAAAGTTAAAATACCAAACCTTGCATATGGTATAATTACATGACAAGTATGGTAACTTAGAAATTTATTGAATTCTACTTAGTTTATAATAAAATTAAAATACCAATTAGTCAGTGAAATCGTAAACAAAAGCAGGAAGGTGAGGAGTTATATGAACTTCTAGTGGAGTTGCTTTAGAAATCGTTATCCCAAGTGCTTCATGCATATCAATAGGTTCGTTTGATGGAGTCTCAAAGTCAAACCAATGCAACACATTAGCTAATGTAAACGACAAAATCTGAAGTGCAAATGAAACTCCAGGGCACATTCTTCTACCACTTCCAAATGGAACCAATTCAAAATTTTGTCCCCTCACATCAATGTCTTTATGGGTAGTCATAAATCTTTCAGGTTGAAATTCAAAAGGGTTTGCCCATATAAGTGGATCATGATGAATCTTATGAAGATTCATAATAAGCCAGGTGCCAGTTGAAACATGGTATCCATTAACCGTGCAGTCTTCAATGGCTTCATGGATCACGGAGAGTGGAGCAGGAGGGTATAGGCGTAGAGTTTCCTTAATGATTGATTGAAGGTACACTAAGTTTTTTATATCTGATT
Organism: Gossypium bickii; assembly: GCA_025503065.1. Lineage (NCBI taxonomy): Eukaryota > Viridiplantae > Streptophyta > Magnoliopsida > Malvales > Malvaceae > Gossypium > Gossypium bickii. Next base: position 130,651,811 of record CP106714.1, on the reverse strand, counting down.
CAGTCACAAGTAATCTATCCTTACCAACGTGGACATCTAGTTCTTGTTGGACTTTACTCAGTTTATCACGATTATTAAGTAGCAGAGATAAAGCCCATGTCAATGTGGTGGCTGTGCTATCCTCCGCCGCCAAGACAAGGCCCTGTTAGATAATATACCATGAAAAGATCAACAATGAAATAATAGCATTTCCAACTTATGTCTGTCATTAATAGCAATCTTGACCAAAAAAAGGCCATCGGCCCCGATCAGCCTCGATTGTAGGGGTTGTTTGAGTGTATAGTCACCCCAGGCCTAAAGTAGAAAGGGCCCCAAAAAAATATCAGCTTTTATTATGGGAATAAAAATTTTAAACTAAAATAAATTATTTAAATGTCTAGAACTTTCAATTTTTCACTATAAATGATTCATCTTCAAGAGCCTAAAATTTTTGAAGTTTTATTGTATTATATTTTATAATTTCTTTTTAAAAAAATCTAATTTATTATTTTGCGTAATAAAAATATCAACAACAGATGTAATTAATAACAATCTATTTGGTTAGGAGATATGCACGTACGAGACAAGTGGCTTTGTTGATTGTATCAGCATGGTGTTCCTCCCCATCACTGAGAATAGACAGCATCACTCCCATGAAATCTTCCTCACCATTTGCCTTATTTTCAGCTCTCTTCTGCTTGTGCTCTCGTAGCCATCCCTCCACAACTTGGTCCAATTCTTTCGCTGTCTTCTGCATGCACTTCATATCTCCACCTATGTCCAACCATCTCAGAAACGGTAAAGCATCTGATATTAGTAACTTTCCACTTTGTACAATGAAGTCATCCATCGATTTCTTCCATTTCAAGTTCTCACCTCCTTCACTGGAATTTGGAATTCGCTTCCCTACAATCATCCTCATAATCACGTTCAGAGTAACTTCTTTGAACCATCCCTTCATCTCCACCAATACTTTATCGGAGTTAGCACTTCTCTTCTTGGTCCACAGCTGGTACAACTGTTGCAGAGATGTCTTCACCTCGGATTCCCTTACATGTTTAAGCAATTCGAGTCGGTGATTTGAGAGGAGCTCAATAGTGGCAATCTTGCGTATTTGACGCCAATAAGGTCCATATGGTGCAAAGCCAAATATGGCTCCGTTGTAACACAGAAGTTCCGAGCTTGCAAGTTTTGGACGAGAGGCAAACGCTTTATCATTTGTGGTGAGACATTCTTTAGCAATCTCCCAATCGCTCACCACCAACGCTCTATGCACGCCCAACTTGATAGTGAACATTCTTCCATATTTGTCAGCCATGTTAGCCAAGCATATGTGAGGTGGTTGTGGCCCTCCTAAGAGGAGGAGATGACCAATAATAGGCCATGCTCCACCAGCTTCTGGTGCTTTTTTCTTCGAGTTTGTGTTTCTTCTTGAGATCCATAGGAAAGAGAAAAGAAACAGTAATGGAAAAGCAATGATCGCAACAGTTGATGTTGCTGTGACTGAATGGAAAAAATCCATTTTTGGATTCCTACTTTAATCTAAGATTTATATGCAATAGCAGAGATATGAGAGTTGGATTTATAGGGTTAATTTAATGTCACCGCAGGGGTATCATCATTCACCATTTATTCAACCGATAGCATCCCTTTCTGACTTTTAACTAATGGTTCAAAAGATAATAAATTCTAAAATATATATATTCTCTCTTTAAATTTTGTCTCGGTGTGGAAAACAGAGTGTATTCAACCGATAGCATCTTTTTTTTATTTTTCTCTTTTAATTTAAGGTTGGAAAGATATATTTTCTATCTTTTTATATTGTCTCTCATGGTTGAAAACTTTGTTGGTGAGGGTCCCACTATGTAGGTGGCCCTTAATTACGGCCATGATTTACTCTTTTTATTCTTTGGTTTTTATTATTCCTTTTGTCTCCATTTTCTTTTGTCTTGTATGTGGGGTGTGGCAGCCCATTTCTCTTTTGTCTTTTTACGTGACTTTTGGGCAGCATTTATGAAGAGCAAAAATCAGATTTGAGGAGAGAAAAAAAAAAAGTGAGAAACAGAGAGAGCTTTCAAGCTAGAAAAATCAGTTTTTCAAATTTGGAGTAGTTGTGATCAACTCTTCGATCGGAGATCCATCGGTGGTTCGATTGAGCTGATTTTTTTACAGCAGCTAGGCAACAAGGTGTTCTTGACTTTGTACGGTCGGATTTTTCATCCGAGTCCTGTAGCACCAGAAATACTCGTTTTACAGCAGCTGCAATTTTGGTGATGTTCTCCTATTTTTCTCTCTTTTGCTAAAGATTACATATTGTTAGCATTGTTGGAGTTGAATGCTTGTTGTAGACTTGATATTGTGATCTTGTAGCTGAACATTTGATAATAGTGGAGCTTTTAATCGAACTCTAAAGTCCCGTGGTTTTTACGCTTGATTTAGAGGGATTTTCCACGTAAAAATATCGGTGTCTCTATTTATTATTTTTGTTGCGGTTGCATTGGTTGATTTGTGGTTAATAGGCTGCTAGCGAACATATTTTTGTGCTATTGTGCTTGCCATAATATTTGACAAGAGTTATAGGGAGAGAAAGAACACCGATTGTGCTTCGCTTCCATTCGGCTGTTCGGCTTCTTCCCAACAAACTGGAGTATATCGACTAATGATATTAATTCAATCGAACGAAATTGTATCATCACTTGATGTGATTCACCTCATATTTTATAAGTTGAAGTAATTGAGTTTGATTACTTGTAGCAATTAAGAAAGCTGATGAAGTAACTAAGCAGTTGGTGGTTGTGCAAAATAATGTAATGGTTAATGAAAAATTATAAAATTCTATTTCAGAAGTTACTTCATAGTAATTTTAATAATAAAAGAAGTTGTGATTGTGATTGTGATCGTAACCATAAATACGATAAGGGACATAATAACTACTATTATCATGGAATTAACATTTATTTTAATCACAAAAAAAAATAATAGTGAAAAGAAATAGATGTGGTATGAATGGAATGCAATTATTTTTGATGGAATGCAATTAAATCTTATTATGAACTATATGCATAATGATAAAATAAGCTTCGGACAATACAAAAATGTCATACAAGCCTTTATTTGATTGATTCCATTAAATTTCCACTAGAACTGATCATATGGTCTAATTAAAGAAAACCCACCACATGGATCTCGTGAGTAATAGATTTCATTAATTTAATCAAAATCAGGAAGTATTCAAATTGATTTTTGATTTGGGGTGTAAATCAAATTTGGTTAGATTTTTGTTTATTAGTTTATTACTGGAGTCCACATCAATAGATATCGAAGATCTTTTATAATATTAGGTTTCGGATTTCCCAAATATTAATCTTGTCATTATTCATTAAATATAGGTCTAAAATCCAACAAACAATAGCTGAATTGATAAACAAAAGTAGGAAGACGAGGAGATATTTGAACTTCCAATGGAGTTGTATTAAGGCTGGTTAATCCTGCATCTTTACATATATCAATTACTTCACTTGATAGAGTCTCTATCTCAAATCAATGCAATATATTAGTTAATGTAAGTTTTAGAATCTTAACCGCAAACAGAACTTGAGGGCATAATATTTTTCTACCACTATTAAATGGAATAAGTTCACAGTCAGGTCCCTTTACATCAATGTCTTTATGGGTAGTCACAAATTTTACTAGTTGAAATTTTAAAGGATCTTCTCATATTTGCGAATAACATTATATCTTTTGAAGATTAAGAATAAGCCAACTGCCAATTGAAATATCGTATCCACAAACTGAGCATTAATCTTCAATGGCTTCATGGATTACAGCGAGTGGAACAGTAAGGTAGAGGTGTAGTGTTTCTTTAATGACAGATTGAAGGTACACTAAGTTTTTAGTATCTGATTCTATAACTAAGAATTTATCTTTATCAACATGGATGTTTAGTTCTTGTTTGACCTTGTTCAATGCTTCACGGTTATTGAGTAATAAAAATAAAGTCCATGTCATTGTAATTGATGTGGTTTCTTTCGCCGCTAAGATAAATTACTATTAAATCATTTACCGTAAAACTATTAATATGAGATTGAAATTAGAATTCAGGTGAATGATGAATATAAATATCAAACAAAGAAAGGATTTGATTAGGAAATGTAGGTACTATCGAAATCATTTTTTTTTGTTGGAAAATGGGGGTCGACTTTAAAAATGAAAATGGAGTTGCCACCAATCCTTTTTTGAGGTGTGATCGGGTCACCTTGAGATTGATCATTAAAACATTTTGATTTATTAAAACGATGATTTTGGCCAACAAAATTCGAGAAAACGGGTTCAGGAGTCGGTTGCGCACGAGGAAGGATTAGCACCCTCGTAATGCCCAAAATTGGCACCGAATTGATTGATTAACGTCTTAATGTCGAAATTTTGAAAATATTTTAAAATACGATCCTCTTTATTTAAAGAAAAACTTGAATAAATTAAATTGAATGCTAAGACCCGCTTATTTCGAAGAAGTAAAATGTCATGCCCAGTGAGTTAGGACATGACATTTCGAATCCTCGAAACTAAACTTGTCTTTTGACTTTTAAAACTAGTGCATTTAAATTCAAAAAGGATATTCGGTCATTTGGGTCAAATGAAAAATCGGAACCCAGTAAGTTAGGGCACAATTTCTCAAAATTCCAAATAAAGAATATTGCCTTTGTTTTTATAAATCCTTACCTCGAGGTAACAAAATGTCACATCCAGTGAGTTAGGACACAACATTTTTGAATTTCCGAGAATAAGTTTTTATTTAACTTATATGCTTTGATTTAAAAAAATAATTGGTTCTTTAGACTCGATGGGAAAAATCGAAACCCGGTAAGTTAGGGTACGATTGCTTTCGAATCTTAAAACGCTAGGTATTTGCTTATTTCAAAACAAAAATTTTAATGCATTAGATAAAATGTAATATAATCGTAGTAAAATGAAAAATAAATTACAATGCCGATATGCATAATAGAATAAAAATGAGTGCGATAGTACAAATAACAATAATAAAGGCGAAAATAAAATTAAAATTAAAACAAACAACCTATATAAAATAATAGGTAAAAGTAAAAAAAATAATAAATAAATAAACAAACAAATAATAAATAAATAAACAAATAAATAAATAAAATAAAATAAAAATAATAGTAAATCAATAAATAAATACTATGTACAATAGTTTAAAGATAATAAAATAATAATAATAATAATAACAATAATACAATAATAAAAATAGATTAATAAAAGAATAATAATGGTAAAAATAAATAAATAAAAGTAATAATAATCATAATAATAATGCTAATAGTAGTGAAAATAATAAAATGAATAATAATCATAAATGAAAATAATAATAATAAAATAAAAAATAAGTGGAGTCTATTTAAAAAAACGTAAATAAAAATAAAAATATTTAACATTAAATATATCAATTTAATAATAATAATAATAATAATAATAATAATGAAAGTAATAGTAATAGTAATAATAACAATAATAATAAGGAAAGTAATAATAATAAATATAATAATAGTAATAGCAATATTAAAAATAATAGTAATAATGTTTAATAATAATAATAATAATAAAAGTAATAGGAATAGGAATAGGAATAATAACAATAATAATAATTAAAATTAATTAATTTAATAGCAAAAATAACAAAAACGACTGATTTGAACTTAAAAAATTTGGGGGCAAATTCGAAATAAATAAAAAGAAAAAAACCACATTGAATGCGCAAATAACAAAGAGGGACCAAAAGGGAAATTAATCCCTTCCCTCCAAAACGACGTCGTTCGAATATGGACATAATTGAAATCGAAATAAATCTTGGGGGTACAAATTAAAAATAAGAAAGACTTGATTACAAAGCAATAAAAAAGTGGAAGGGCTAAAAGTGCAATTAGCATTTCCGTTAAAAATACGCGGATCGTAACAGCCCAATTTCAATAGTGTCAGAACAGTGATTCAAGATTTCTAAATCTGACGAAGAAGTTAGAAAACTTTGTTAATCGATAATTATAAGTTAAGTGTGATTTTAGAAATATTTTAAAATTAGTGAATTTTGTGAACTAAAAAAAATTAATTAGAAAAATTGGGCCAAAAACGAGGTATTGAGACCTCGAATTCATAAAGTGAGCCATAAATATTTCTAAAAATATTTATGGAGTGTCATTAAGTTATTATTAAAGTTTAGTTGAGAAATTTTAACGTTTGGATATGTAATTAAATGAAAAGGACTAAATTGAAAAAGGTGTAAAAGTTGAATTATAGATTAAAAGAAATTATAAAGGATCAAAATGGCAATTATACCATTTTATAAAGTTGAGGCGGTTTAAGTATGAAAATCTGAGTTTTTTTTAAAGTATATTATTATATTATTATATTATTATATTATTATATATATACAAACTGTAACACCCCTTACCCGAGACCGTTGCTGGAGTCGAGCACGAGGTATTACTAATCTTAACTACTAGTTCAACATAAAATTTAAATCTGTTCATCTGCGTCATAGTCACTAAAATATTTATATCTGGAGCTACGGAACTCCAAATTAAGATCCGTTAATTTTCCCTGAAACTAGACTCATATATCTTTTTACTATAATTTTTCCAGAATTTTTCATGTGGCCAATTAGTACAGTTTATTCATTGAAGTTTCCCCTATTTTACTGTTCAACTACTCTGACCTCTCTTCACTACGAATCAAATTACTCTTTGTACAGAACTTAGATGGCCTTATTGTTTAGCTCATTTGAAACTAGACTCATTCAGGATTTCATACATATAAATTTAATCCACAATTATTTTTGTGCAATTTCTAATGATTTTTAAAAGGCAGAACAGGGGATCACGAATTCATTCAGAACCAGTTTCACTAAAATTTAAATATCTCATTATTTCCATTTCATTTGCTTACTTATTTCTTTCATATGAAAATAGACTAAAAGAGCTTTCAATTCATATCTCCTTCACTTTCTAATTCCATTTCTTCTATTTTTGGTGATTTTTCAAAATCACGTCACTGCTGGAATTCGAAAACTGTTTCATTGCACAATATTGATAACTAGTTTATAACATCTTTACTCCATCTCATTTAAACTCTATACATGCCATATAAATCTTCAAACATAAAACAAAAGCTACCGGAACTGATCTGGATAGTGAGCTTTACTGTGATGATCCGATCCACCACTTCTCTTTAATTCAATCTACATAAAAATATCAAACACACACAAGTAAGCTTGATGAAGCTTAGTAAGTTCATTGGTTTAAAAGTAACTTACCACACATAATATTTCCAAAACAATAACAAAATATTTACTAAAGTTCCCTGCCATTCACAACCATTGTTAAAATACTTCACAAAGTTGAGCTCAACATTAACAACTACTCAATCTCTTCCATTTGATTCACACATTTTATATTACTTCTTATCAAATTAGGAAACGTCTTACGAATTTGAGTACGTCGTTGCTCAGTGCCACGTTTCACAACTTAGTATGGATGATTCCATACCTACATTTCACAACTTAGTATGGACGATACCATACCTACTTTTCATAACTCAGTATGGATGATACCATACCTACATTTTATATCTCAGTATGGTTAATACCATACCTACATTTCACAACTCAGTATGGATGATACCATACCTACATTTCGTATCTCAGTATGGATGATACCATACCTACATTTTATAACTCAGTATGGATGATACCATACCTACATTTTATATCTCAGTATGGTTAATACCATACCTACATTTCACAACTCAGTATGGATGATACCATACCTATATTTTGTATCTCAGTATGGATGATACCATACCTACATTTCACACTTTGCCATGGATTAACCATGGTCTTATCCGTCAATTCATCACATGTCACGATACGAACGTACTCAATTCTGCGTTTTTCCTAATTTGAATTACCGCCTTTATTCTTTCATTTTATCATAATTTTCATAATTCCACAGCAAATTCAGATTTAACAACACATTATATCATTCAATCATTCACAAATAAACATATAAATTCAACCATATGAACTTACCCGGCTGATTTGTAGAAGATTTTGAAATTTAGGGACTACTCTGCAACTTTTTCTTTTCCTCTTTCTTCTTTGGTTTCTTGATCTATAATGTAAAATATTTTCACTCATCAGCATATATTTCATTTCTATTTCACTTCACAAATTATGCTCTTCAAATTTTGAAATTGCACTTTTACCCCAAAATTTACAGTTTTTACAATTTAGTCCCTGCTCAATTCAGCCATCAATTGAACTAATTTTTCTCAATCAACACTTTATTCTACCATTACAAACTATTTCACAACCTTTGATATTCTGAATTTCAACACCAACCTCTAATTCACAACTTTTTCACAATTAGGTCCTAAATATCATTTCCTATCACAATCACTTAATAAAACCACCTTAATATGAAATTAGAATTTAAATTTCATAATAATTCATCATAAACTTCCATTTCTCAGTAAGGGTAACTTTTAATTTTACCCACCAAATCAAAAACTAATGAATTCTATAAGTGGATCTAGTTGTAAAAGTCATAAAAACATAAAAATTATCAAGAAAAAGCATGAATCAAACTCACAGGATGTAATAGTATGAAAACAAGCTTTCTCCAGAACTCCTCTGACGTTTTTGGCTGAGATTATTGTGAAGATTACTCTAGATTACTTTCAATCTTATCTTAATAACATATTAAAATTACAAAATTCCAATTTTGCCCTTATTATCCTTATCTTTGTGATGATTTTCTTCCACTTGCCATCCAGCCTTTTCACATTTGGGTTAATTGCCCTATAAATCCTCTTTCTTTTAACACTTGAGCTATTTAATTCTTCTAGCAATTTTGCATTTGTTACAATTTAGTCCTTTTTATTAAATTGGCTACCCAAACATTTAAATTTCTCAACCAAATTTTAATACTAACTTAATAACACTCCATAAATATTTCTAAAAATATTTATGGCTCGATTTTCAAATTCAAGGTCTCGATACCTCGTTTTTGACCCATTTGACCTAATAAATTCTTTTAATTCACTAAATTCACCAATCCACAAATTCTTCTAAATTCTCACTTGACTCATAAATATTAAATTACTATCTTATTTAATCTTACTTGCCGGATTTAGTGATCTCATATCACCATTTCCGACACCACTGAAAATTAGGCTGTTACACAAACAAAAACAAAAGGAAAGGGGGAGAGAAACAGAAAAGAAACAGAGAGTAAGACGAAACAGAGAAGAAATAGGGGAGAAAGAAAGAAAAAGGAAAAATAGAAAGTTTGAAGCTTGGAAGATGATAGGTAAGTCAATTTAGCCCTTTTTACTTAATTTTGATGTTTTAGAAGCTTTAAAGCAAGATTTTGATTGATTTCAAATATAAATGCTAGATGAAATAAAATGTCTGATAAATAAATTTGTAATTCCGGTAATGCCTCGTACCCTATTCCGGCGTTGAATACGGGTAAGGGGTGTTACAGATCCTAGGCTTGGGGAGGGTCAGATTCGGGTTGGGCTTCTCAAAACGACGTCGTTTTGGCCTTAGTGGCTTGCCCCAAAACGACGTCGTATAGTGTGGCTATAAATACAAAAAAAAAAACTCAAAAACTTTCATTTCAGCCACATTTAAAAAAAAAAGAAAAAAACACAAACTCTCTCTGCTCTCCCCTCCCCCTTCGAATCCGGCCTCGACTTAGTGAGACCCAGCATGTCAGCGCCTCAGTGCTACATGGCGGACCCCAAAAAATGTATTTTTTCTTTTTTTTTACTATATTTAAATATATATGTATAGTTTAAAAAATAAAAACGAAAATCTTTGCATGTATGTAGGCAGTTTCGAAGAAGAAAAAAAAATAAAGAAAAGAAAAAAACCTTTCGCTGATCTACTTTGATATTTTCTTTTGTATTAATTTCGTATTCGTAAAAAAATGGTAACCTCTACAGATTTGCTTCGGCCTCTTTTTTATAGCCGATATTTAAAAATAAATAAATAAATAAATAAGAAAATATAAAAAAAAGCTCTGCATTCTGTTATCACTTGTTGGCCATCTTTTTCTTTTCGTTTCTTTTTGCGAGCAAAAAGCGCAGTCATCGGAAGGAAAATCGCTCGTGTGGGGTGACGTGGAGGCCCGAACGCATGGGGGCAGCAGTGCTAGGAAGTTATGGAAACCTCTAGGGTTTCTGCTTGTTTTCTGATTTGTTCTGGGCTAGGTTTAGGCATTTGGGCCATCGGGCTTGGGTTAGTTAGGTTTAATTTATTTGGGCCGCTGTAATTGGGTAATGGATTTGGGCTTTAATTGGGTCTGTACTATTTAAAAAAATGGACTTTATTAATGTTTTTTTTATTTTTTTTTAATTTGGTTAATTCCTTATGGCCCCTAGTGAAAGAGGCCCATTACATACGAGACTGACAGTTTTGTTGATGGTATCGACATTGTAATAACCAAATTTTGCCTGGGTCCTCAATTAAAGATCGAACTCGAGCCCAGTTGTAAAACCAAAATTGGAATCAAACAAAATACATTAAACAGTCCAAAAATAACAGTCCAATTACAAGCCCAAAACCAAACAAAACATTAGTCCAATACCAGTCCCAGTTAATAGCTTAAACTTCTAGCCCAATACAGATTAGAGGCCCAAACAAAGTCAAACAAAATAAGCCTAAAATAAAATAATAGAATAAAAAAATAGTCCTTTTAAAAATGTCCATTTACAAGAAAAGGTCCATTGAAACCCAAATACTGAAAACCTAAAACCCAACTACAACAACCCACTAAACCTAATCCATTAACCCAAGTCGGGCCACCCTCTAAGCCCAAACGCAAGCTCAAGCCCACAATGAACTAGCCCAAACATTTCGGCCAAACAGAGAACCCTAGCCCCAACACTGCCGCCACCGACCCCTTCATCTGCCCAGCGCGTCTCCCACACGCACGCCCACCTAGTTTCGGCTTCCCACGCGCGTTGCTCCCCGCACCCGCACGCCCCTGATGCTTCGAACACCCCAGGCACCTCGTTCTTCACGCTTCTGACCGTCGCACGCCCCAAACGACCCACACACCTCGCCTCCATCATTGCACGCCTCACCCCCATACCCTGCAAGCAGAAGCAGGAACAACAGAAACCAAGAAGCATGGAGCATGTAATAGAATACTAAAACAGTAGGGCTTTCTTGGCTATAAAGCCATTCGAAATCAGTGTAACGAGGGTCCTTTTTTTTCGGCCCCTTTTGGTACGAATTGTAGCAATCAAAACAAGAGGAAAATCCAGAATCAAAAACAAAAAGAAATTCAAGGTTGATTTACAGCGTTTTCATCTACTGTTGATTTATTTTTATTTTTTTCTAATATAAAATAAGCATAATAAAAAGGGGAAAACGGGAATAAACTCACCAAGGCACAACCACACATTAACCGTCGAAAGCACCCCCTCCGTCGTCGGATTCGATCTCTGGTGGGGGTGACAATCTCTTCTCTTTCGATCTTCGGGCTACGAAAGCTCTTGTTTACCTACGTCCCTTTGTCAAAAGGGAGGACCATGGAGTTTTAGAGTCGCTCCGACCATCCGTTATGGCGGAAGGCGACGGACCCGTGGCGGCGCGCGGCAATGGGTTCCCGAAAACCCTAACAGAGAGCATGGGGGGGAAGCTTTGGATTGTTGTTTTTTTGAAATAGGAAAAATGATTTTAAAACAACTTTTTGTTATTTTAAGTAAAGTATGAAACGACGCCGTATCAAGGGTAGGGTCCGCGTGTCGACTCGTTGGGCGACCCGGATTCGCGCCCCTCTGCGCTTTAAATGGAATATTTATGCGTTTGGTCCCTCTCCTTCGCGGACTTGTTCGATCAAGCCTTAATGCCTGTCTCTTCGTTCTTTTAAATTCGGCCTTTCACTTTATTTTGCATGCAATTTAGTCCCTGATCGCCTTTTCACTTTATTTTATTACTATTTTACCCCTCTGACTTCATCTTGATTTCGATTGGGCCTCTTTTTATCATCATTATTACTATTTACTATTATTATTTATTATTATTATAATATTTATTATTACTGTTGTTATATAGTTATTATATTACTACTTTAATATATTATATATATTTTCTATTATTACTAATATTATTATTATTACTACGTTCACGTTAGTATATTGTATATATGCATATGACGTATTATTGTTATTATCATATTTATTATCACTATATTATTATTATTATTATCACTATTACCATTATTGTTGATACCATTATTATTATTATTGTTACTTTATTACATCATATATATATATATGCATATGTTATCATTTATTTAACTTTCATCCATATATTTATACTCATATTATTTCACATATACTTCTATTTTCATATCATCACATTTTATGTATTCCTATTCATTTTTACATCTCAATGTCGTTGTTCATATTATCGCCCGTTATTGGTATTATTATCATTATTACTCATGCATGACAATATTTTAGATTATTGATTTCAATGTCATGCATTGCGTGTATTATGCGTATTATGTTGTCATTATGCCAAATTCGTGTCACATCATCATTATTCATCGCGTGACCCTATTCATGTTTTGAATAACATCGCATTAAAACATAACCTAATTTTCCGTCAATTTCATCCAAAAAAAAAAACCAAAAATTTTCAAAATAAGGCAATATTCTGTGTTTGGGAATTCGAGGGACCGTGCCCTATGTGTTGGGTTTCGGTTCTCTTGCTTGACCAAATAATTGAATAACCTTTTGTTATTTTAATAAAAGGGTCTCAGGAATTAAGAGACGACCTTAGATTTGAGGATTAAAATTATCATGTCCTACGTATTGGATGTGATATTTTGTCCCTTCGAAACAAGGAAACCTTGATATTCAATTCGAGAAAACCAAAACATTTCCGAAAAAGATCGATTTTCTATTTACTTTTGTAATTTCTAACTTTCGACATAAGGACATTAATTAATCAATTTGGTACCAATTTTGGGCGTGACGAGGGTGCTAACCCTTCCTTGCACGTAACCGACTCCTGAACCCGTTTTCTCAAAATTCGTGGACTAAAAACACTATTTTGATAAATCAAAATGTTTTATTAAAACAAAGGTGATCCGATCGCACCAGATAAAGATCGGTGGCGACTCCCGCTTTATTTTCAAAACCCAAGTTCGATTCCTGTTTTTTAAAAAAATGGTTTCGACAGCTTGGCGACTCCACTGGGGACCCGAGAGTCAGGCCATAAATTGATTGATTTTTGTCCCTTTGTAGAAATTTGGAAAATTATTTTGAAAAATCATGTTTTTCTTTGATGCATTTGCTTGTGCTATAGCGTCGAGTCTTGTGAAATACTTTGGCATTGCATTGCATGACCATTGCGGTCACACCCTTAAGTGGGAGTGAGAAGCTACTCTTTCGTGAGGTTTTTACCTACGTGCAAGATGGTGGATCACTTTAATTACGGTGATTTGCACTATCTGCTGGATATCAAGGTAGACGAGTACCTACTCCGAGCTATTACCCAGTTTTAGAACCCCGCCTACAGTTGCTTCACTTTCGGAGAAGTGGATTTGGTGCCTACCATAGAGGAGTACACCGTTTTGCTTCGATGCCCGAGAATTCAAATTGATAAGGCGTATTCAAGGTTTACAAATGTACCAGCGTTCTCAAAGAGGCTAATGAACATTACAGGAATGAGCGAGCAATGGATTACAGCCCGGATCAAGCAAAAGGGAGATTGTAAGTGCATTCCTTGGAAACACTTGAGGGATTTGATCTTGGCGCATCTGGATAAGAAGAAGAGGGTCGACGTCTTCGCTCTAAGCATCTATGGTTTGGTCATCTTTCCCAAGGCGTTAGGGCATATAGAGGATGCGGTTTCAGACCTATTTGATAAACTTGATAAGGGGGTCACGCCTGTCCCCGCAATTTTAGCCGAAACCTTCAGGTCATTGAACGCTTGCCGAAGGACGGGCGAAGGGAGATTCGTGGGTTATGCACAGTTGTTGTTATCTTGGTTTCATTGCCATTTCTGGAAGAGAAAAAAGGTCTCATGCAAAGTCTTTTTTGAGAATTACTCTCCTCTGGAGGAATTAGCGAGTGCACCAAGGCGGGACGATCTATCTGGAGAGAAATGGATGGCGATTCTCCAAAATCTGCAAGTCAAGGATGTAGAATGGAAGGCTCCGTAGATGATCACTGACGAGATCTTGTATCGGTGTGGAAGGTTCGACTGGGTTCCTTTACTTGGAATGTAACAGCTCAATTTAAATAGTGTCGGAACAGTGATTCGAGATCACTAAATCTGACGAAAAAGTTAGAAAACTTTGTTAATCGATAATTATAAGTTAAGTGTGATTTTAGAAATATTTTAAAATTAGTGAATTTTGTGAACTAAAAGAATTAATTAGAAAAATTGGGCCAAAAACAAGGTATTGAGACCTCGAATTCATAAAGTGAGCCATAAATATTTCTAAAAATATTTATGGAGTGTCATTAAGTTATTATTAAAGTTTAGTTGAGAAATTTTAACATTTGGATATGTAATTAAATGAAAAGGACTAAATTGAAAAAGGTGTAAAAGTTGAATTATAGATTAAAAGAAATTATGAAGGACCAAAATGGAAATTATACCATTTTGTAAAGTTGAGGCGGTTTAAGTATGAAAATCTGAGATTTTTTTAAAGTATATTATTATATTATTATATATATACAAACAAAAAACAAAAAGAATTGGGGGGGAGATTGAAACAGAAAAGAAACAGAGAGTAAGACGAAACAGAGAAGAAATAGGGGAGAAAGAAAGAAAAAGGAAAAATAGAAAGTTTGAAGCTTGGAAGTTGATAGGTAAGTCAATTTAGCCCTTTTTACTTAATTTTGATGTTTTAGAAGCTTTAAAGCAAGATTTTGATGAAACTAAGTTGATATTTTGAGGTTTTTTAAGTTTTCAAGTATAGTTGATGTTGAAGAAAAAGATGAATCAGGGATTAAATTGAATGAAATTTAAGTTAGAATTAATAAGAGGATTAAATTGTAAAGTATGCTATAAGCTGTGTTAGAGGGATTAATTTGGAAGAAATTAGAAATTAAAGTTTTAATATGAATATTAGATAGTCAAGTTGAATATGGAAGGAATTTAAGAAGAAACAAAGTATGAATTAAGTTAAGAAAATAAGTAAACTTAATTAGGATTAAATTGTAAAATGAGTTATAAGAAAACAGTTTTGGGACAGCAGCAGTAAGGTAACTTTTAAAAATCACCAAAAATGATAGAAATGTAATTAGAAGTTGAGTGAGATATTAAATTAAAGCTTGTTGAGTCTATTTTCATATGAAAGAAACAGAGAAAGAAAAGAAATTCTGTATTTTGAGATATTTAGATTTTGGTAAGACTGGTTCAGAGTGATTTCGAGATCCCCTGTTCTAACTTGGAAAAATCATCAAAAATTATATAAAAATAATTTGGGAACATAATTTATATGGTTAGATTCCTTAATGAGTATAGTTTTAGAATAAATAAACTATAACATCATCTGAATTCTATATAAAAAGATAATTAATTTTTAGTGAAGAAGGGTCGGAACTGCCAGACAGCAGAACAGGGGTGACTTTAAAGAATAAACTGTACTAATTGGCTAAATCAAAAATTCTGAAAATTTTATGGCAAGAAGATATGTGAGTCTAGTTTCAGGAAAAAGCAACGGTTCTTCATTTGGAGTTCTGTAGCTCTGGAAATAAATAATTTAGTGACTATAACTCAAATGGACAGTTTGAATATACTTATGAGTAATTAATGAAATTATTGATAATATTACTTATAGCATGTTATATACATTAAGGATGTGGAATGGAGAGGAGGAGGAGGAAAATATGTATGAATATTCAGCTAGCATGGTTAATTTGTAATGTTTTAGGCTCAGGGACTAAATTGAATAAAAGTAAAACTTTATGATTAATTTTGTAAAAAAATGTGGAAATGACCAATTTGCATGAAATAGATTATTTTATTATTTAAAATTACAAAATTGAATGAAATTATTAATTTAAATTAAGATCGATTGAAAAATCGATGAAAATAGAAAATTTCCAAAGTGCCCCCGAATCTTGATATTTCTGCAAATTTAGCCAGGTAAGTTCGTGTGTTAATGATAATGCAACATCGTGCTTGAATTGTAATTCCGGTAATGCCTCGTACCCTATTCCGGCGTCGAATACGGGTAACGGGTGTTACACGGAATATGGGGAGCTGTGGGGTATGCCCCGTAACTAGTGATGAGGCAGTATCGATCGAGGCAGTTCATACCGGCAACACATAGATTAGCCCAATGTGAATTTTCATACAAGGATGACAACTATAAGAAGAGAGTTCGCGAGATATCAGATGCATGGACCCAAACCCGAAGAATGAAGAAACTCGCCATGGGGCCAATGACGACCCCCCGAGTACGACCGATGGCGGGGCAAAAGAATCAACGACAATGTCCCAAGGCCAAGCCACGAAAGTGCCCGACCAATAGAAGAGCAGCTGCAAGTAATCCCGTCTGAATTAGAAATTATCAAGCAAGATTTCGAGAGGAAGAGCCGGGAATTGGGTAAAAGAATAGAGCAACTAGAAGAGGAAAAGATGCAGTTGGGGTTAGATGTCGACGTCCACAAGTTCGAGGCTGAGAAATTGAAAAAAGGAAAGAATAAGGCCGAAGAGGATTTGGATAGCTTAAAGACAGACTATAAGAAGCTACGCATGTCCATCAGAACTGCTGGTTTGGGCAAAACGTCAGAGCAATGGCGACGGGAAGTTAAAGAAGAAAAGTCCAAAGCCGAGCAGTGGGAGAGGAAATTTTAGGATGCTCAAGTACGAGAGGATGCTTTGAAAAAGAACCTGTTAGAAAGCCAAAGCGAAAAAGAGAGGTTGCGCGCCCAAGTAGCGAAATTAGAAAAATCACGCTGCGTGCGCACACGTAGTCGTAACTCGATGAGTCGAATTAAGAGCCAGTCAGAACAAAATCGAGGAGATGAGAGGAAGGATAGAGGAGCTCGAGACTGCATTACAAGATAGCAAAAACCGAGTTGGGCTCCTTGAAGCAAACAATGAACATTGGAAGGAGCAGCTCCACCATTCCCAAGGATAGATCAGAAACAGAGACTATGTAATGGGCGAAGCTGTGGCTCAAATCCAAGAGGTGGCCGATCATTTGCAAGCCTTGGAGGTTCGGGCTGATGCGTTAAGCCTGATGTACGAGTCAAGATCGGAACGAGGCCAAAGTCTAGCTTGGCTTCTTAGGAAAGTTAAGGATTTAGGCGTTAGAGCAAAATCGTATATGTAATTGTCCGTTCTATGAAAGGAAATTCATTTTCTAGTAAAGTTTATCTAATGGAATTGAATCAAATCAACACCTTTTTGCATTCATACCATGCATTTGCATTACATCGCATACATTAAGTATCACATCACCTTAATTATTCACTAAGGTTAAAATCGTATAATCCGCAGCTACGACATTACGAATCTGGAATCACATCATCCCTATAGGACACGTCTAAGAACTAGAGCTATGGACGCCGAACTCAATGAGAGGATCGAGAGAATGGAAAGAATCCAAAGAAGAGTCGCAAGAACGATTAGCCGTGTCGCGAGAAGAAGCAAGGGACCTGATGATGAGATCCCGCGAGGAATCATTAGAGCATAAGGATCAAATGGCAAAAATGATGGAGATGTTGACGGCTCTGGCCAAAGGGAAAGGAATCACACAGAGTCCTGATATTACAGAACCCCATTCGAGAGTTAATCAAGATCCGCTCTATCCCCCAGGATTCACGCCACCCCATGCCCACGCAACGCAAAGGGAATATCCTCAAGGGAACCCAGTAGGACTAGAACAACGACCCATCCCACCTACCCATCTGGGGCAAGGTATATACGTATCAAACTCTGGAGATAATTCTGCTAACCCGATTGTTCTGGATTTGGATGATCCGATAGAAATAGCTAGATTAAAGAAGGACGATCATGATGCTGAGGAAAAGTACAGGATCTTAGAAGAAAGACTCAAGGTGGTGGAGGGTACCGAGTCTTTTCGCACTAAGCCCCAAAGAGCTCGATGCAGTGCGGATCTGGTTCTGCCTCCAAAGTTTAAAGCGCCAGATTTCGAAAAATATGAGGAAACGAGATGTCTGAAGGCACATCTTATCATGTTCTATCGAAAGATGGTGGACACTGAATGAGGACAAGTCATTAATACACCGCTTCCGGAAAGCTTGATCGGATCGACCTCGGATGGTATGATCAACTTAGCACGAGAGGATCCGGTCATGGAAGGACCTAACAACCGCATTCTGTGAACAATATAAGCATGTTTCTGATGTGGCTCCCGATCGGTTGACGCTACAAATGTTGGAAAAGAAGCCAACAGAAACCTTCAGACAATACGCTCAGAGATGGAGGGACCTCTCAGTCCAAGTCGAGCCCTCACTAACTAAAAGTGAGGTAACGGTCCTCTTTATCAATATCTTGAAGGCGCCATTCTACGACAAACTGGTGGGGAATGCCACAAAAGACTTCACCAACATCGTAATTTCTGGCGAACTCATCGAAAACGGTATCAAGAGTGGAAGGATGGAGGGTCCTGAAAGTTCGAAAAGGCCAGCACCTATAAAGAAAAAAGATCCTGAAACCCATATGGTGGGGACTGGGAGCCACTATACTACCAATTCATACCCAACCCAACCACGACCTCAGTTTCGGCCACCACCGAACTTCTATTTTCCTCCACAAAACCCTTACTATCAAGCACTTTCCCCTTACCCCGTCTATGCCGCCGATAACCAAAGACCATTCACCATATTCCCGCCAAATACCATGCCTACCCCAATTCAGCCCAAAAGCGAATCAAGACCACCAAAACCCAATCCTGAAAGACCTCAGTTTACCCCTATCCCTGTGTCGTATGGAGAGCTATGCCCGAAATTACTAGAAAAACAACTGATATCCCCACACTACATGGCACCCTTGAAACCTCCATACCCAAAATGGTATGATCCTAATGCCCGTTGTATGTACCACGCTGGAAACCAAGGGCATTCTACGGAAAATTGTCTAGCATTCAAGAAAAGGGTTCAAGGTCTTATTAATGCGGGCATTTTACGATTTGATGGTATTAGTAATATGGCAGGAAATCCACTCCCCAGCCATACCGAAGGGAATGTGAGTGCGGTGGCATTACAAGACAGAGAGCGAGCCAAAAGCTGTGTTTCCAAGATAAAGACATCTCTAAGCAAAGTATGGGGAATGATGACTGAGAAGGGCCTGTTCGAGAAAAGTTCCAAGAAGGAAAGAGAGGGTTAGAATTTTTGTGTCTTCTATGGCACAGAAGGGCACAACATCCAATCTTGTGGGAAATTCAAAGGGTTACTTCAGAACATGATGAATAACAAGGAGGTCCAAATCTTTGATAAAACAGACTTGCCCGAGGAAGAAGAAGTATGCGCCTCCGATGATAAACCACCAGCCATCCCTTATAGCGCCGATCGACCTCTGGTGATTTATTATGAGGTCAAGAAGAAGGAGGCCGAACCAAAGATGATAATCAAAGTACCGACTCCTTTCCCTTACAAAGATGACAAAGCAGTACCATGGAAATACGGTGTCAACATCATCACACCCAAAGCTGTAACTGGAAACGTCAGCGATGTGGGGCATTTTACCCGCAGTGGGAGGTGCTATTCCCCTGAGATAGTCGAGACAAAAAAGAAAGTCGTTAGCACGAGTCAGAAAGGGAAGGCACCCGTACATGAGGCCGAGAGTGAGGTTGAAATACAATCCGAACAAGAAGCCAAGAGGTCCGTGAATGAGGATGAAGTGCAGGAATTCTTAAAGTTTATTAAGCACAGCAAATATAACGTCATAGAGCAACTGAACAAACAACCAGTAAGAATCTCAGTATTATCCCTGTTGTTGAACTCGGAGCCACATCGAAACGCTTTACTGAAAGTGTTAAACCAAGCGTTTGTGCCGAGCAACGTACCCGTTGAAAAACTAGATAGATGGGTGAACAATTTAAATGCAGATAATTTCATCTCTTTCAGCGATGATGAAATACCACCAAATGGTAGAGGCTCTGTTAAAGCATTGCACATCATAACCGGGTGCAAAGGACATATAATACCATATGTGCTTATTGACAACGGGTCCGCGCTCAATGTCATGCCGTTAGCTACACTGCTCAGGATGCCCGTCGACATGTCTTATCTGAGGCCTTGTCATTCTGCGGTAAGGGCATTTGATGAAACACGGCGAGAGGTCATGGGAAAAATCGAGATTCCTCTGGAGGTGGGCCCGTGCACATATAATGTCGAGTTTCAGGTCATGGACATCGCACCTTCATATAATTGCCTTTTAGGAAGGCCCTGAATCCATTTCGCTGGAGCAATCCCTTCATCTCTCCATCAGAAAATAAAGTTTATTATGGATAACCGCTTGATCACGATCGCTGGTGAGGAAGACATCGTTGCATCACTCTCTACCGACGCACCTTACATCGAGGCAAACAAAGATGCGCCGGAATGCTCCTTTCGTTCCTTCGAATTTATCAACGCAACATTTGTCGCCGAAGGAGATAGGGCTCCCACACCCAAACTGTCAAGAAACACCAAGATGGGAATCAAGTTGACTGTAGGAAAAGGCACCCGGGCAGAGAAAGGTTTAGGAAAGCACCAACAAGGGATAGCTAGGGCGCTAAACTCGGTACACCACAAGGCTCAATACGGCTTAGGGTTCAAACCTGATGGACAGCAAAGAAGGAAACAGTTGCAGAAAGATCAGAGAAAGAGGATTGCAAGAGCCTCAGGTCGGGAAGTAGAATGGGAGCCCATGACGTACCCGCCCTTGTTGGAAACTTTTACGTTCGCAGGAATAGTGTACCCAGAGGGAGATGATTCACGTAACGCCCTGTTATTGGTTGAGAGGGATTTCCGGAACTTCAACATAAACGTCATTGACAAAGCGGGTGGTACGATGGAAAGCATATCAAAAATATGCCCTGGTCCTCCTGGATTTGTTTTGAACAATTGGACCGCTGAGGACCTCCTTGTAGTTTCTAGGGCCCCTCCAGAGTAATCCTCAATGACAACTTTCTGTATACCCCTAGGTTGAAGGGGAATCTATTTTAAGAGTTTGTGTCGGCTGTTTAACTTTTAAATGAACAATTAATGAAGATGCATTTTGTCACTGTCTCTCATTCTCATTGGCCTCATATTTATTCCCTCTCCTCATAACCTGTCTTTATATATATTCCATGTCATAGAATCACATTTGTAGGTTCCAATACCTCGATGTTCCTCTATAGTTTCTTTTCCATTTACCTTTCAGGTGCTCAGATATCGACGACGTGAACAATCCTGTTACTGATCCTAAAATCGACTTTGAGCAAGCCGTTTGTTTAGGAGAATCCGAAGCTGACGAGAATGCTGAAGATTGTGTCTTGACCCCTGACTTGCTAAGGATGATAGAACAGGAAGATAAACAGATCCTTCCCCACCAAGAATTGATTGAGACGGTAAACTTGGGAAACGAAGAAAAGAGACAAGAAGTGAAAATTGGGACCTCCATCTCAGAGCATACCAAACATGAATTGATCACCCTGCTTCACGAATACAAAGATGTATTTGCATGGTCGTATCAGGACATACCAGGATTGAGCGAAGATGTAATGGTCCATAGGCTCTCACTGAAGCCAGAATGCAAGCCTATCCAGCAGAAGCTAAGACGAATGAGACCCGAAATGCTCTTAAAGATAAAAGAAGAAGTCAAAAAACAAATCGATGCCGGCTTCTTACAAATCTCTAAATATCCAGAATGGGTAGCTAATATAGTCCCAGTACCAAAGAAAGATGGTAAGGTGCGAATGTGTGTGGACTATCGCGATTTGAATCGCGCAAGCCCCAATGATAACTTTCCCTTGCCGCACATCGATACATTGGTGGATAACACGACAAAACATTCACTATTTTCTTTCATGGATGGATTTTCGGGTTATAACCAAATAAAGATGGCCCCTGAGGACATGGAAAAAACTACATTCGTGACGATGTGGGGAACCTTCTGCTACAAAGTGATGCCGTTCGGCTTAAAAAATGCTGGGGCAACGTATCAGAGGGCGATAGTGATGCTGTTCCATGACATGGTGCACAAAGAGATAGAAGTCTATGTCGAAGATATGATTGCCAAGTCTCGAGGGGAAAGAGAGCATGTTGGAAACCTCCGAAAATTGTTCGAAAGACTGAGAAAATTCCAGCTGAAGCTTAATCCAGCTAAGTGCACATTTGGGGCAACCTCAGGGAAGTTACTGGGCTTCATCGTCAGCAAGAGAGGTATCGAAGTTGATCCAGACAAGATAAAGGCTATACAAGAATTACCACCTCCACGGACACAAAAAGAAGTCAGAGGGTTTCTAGGAAGATTAAACTACATCGTTCGGTTTACTGCTCAGCTTACTAACCAATGCGACCCAATTTTTCGACTCCTGCGAAAACACAATCCTGGAGAATGGAACGAAGAATGCCAAGCTGCTTTCGACAAGATAAAATAATATTTGTCTAACCCCCCGGTGCTAGTACCGCCAACTCCCGGGAGACCGCTAATATTGTACCTGACTGTGTTCAAAAATTCAATGGGTTGTGTACTGGGGCAACATGATGAGTCGGGAAGAAGAGAGAAGGCGATCTATTACCTCAGCAAGAAATTTACAGAGTATGAAGCAAAGTATCCGTCAATCGAAAAATTCTGTTGTGCTCTGGTCTGGGCAGCTCGAAGGCTCAGACAATATATGTTGTATCATACGGCGTGGCTAACCCCAAAGCTAGACCCACTAAAGTACATGATGGAATCACCTGCACTCTCAGGAAGAATAGCACGATGGCAAATCCTGCTATCGGAGTACGACATCACCTACGTGAGCCAGAAGTCGATAAAAGGGAGCGCGATAGCTGACTTCCTAGCAGCCCGAACTACAGAGGAATACGAGCCATTAAGATTTGACTTCCCGGATGAAGATTTGATGTGCATCACAGAAAAAGAATGTGAATCGTCAAAAGAGAAGTCATGGAAGATGAGCTTTGATGGGGTATCAAACGCATTAGGGCATGGGATTAGAGCAGTTTTAGTGTCACTGGAAGGGAGCCATTATCCATTCACTGCCAGACTAAATTTCTTCTGCACCAATAACATAGCGGAATACGAGGCTTGCGTCATAGGAATTCGCGCAGCTATCGAACGGGACATCAAAGTCCTAAAAGTATCCGGGGATTCGGCATTGGTGATTTACCAAATCCATGAAGATTGGGAAGTAAGAGACTCGAAGTTGGTCAAATATCATGATCTTGTTGTAGATTTGGTCAAAGAATTCCAGGAAGTGACCTTTAATTACTTCCCACGAGAAAAAAACCAATTGGCTGATGCTCTGGCCACTTTGGCTTCGATGTTCAAAGCAAACCGAGAAGCGGAAATAATCCCTCTCCAGATGAGCATATACGAAGCCCCAGCGCATTGTTTTAACATTGAAAAAGAGATGGACGGACTGCCATGGTTCCACGATATCTTAGAATATGTCAAGAATCAAAGATATCCCGAACAAGCAAATGAGAATGACAAAAGAACAATCAGAAGAATGGCAGCGGGATTTGTTCTTGATGGAGACATCCTATACAAAAGAGGAAAGGATCAAGTGCTTCTGAGGTGTGTGGACAATATTAAAGCCAGAAAGATACTTGAAGAGGTCCATGAAGGAATTTGTGGAACACATGCTAATGGTTTCACTATGGCCAGGAAAATCATGAGACTCGGTTATTACTGGTTGACGATAGAAAGCGACTGCATCAGTTATGCACGAAAGTGTCACAACTGTCAAATCTACGGCGATAAAATTCATGCAGCACCTTCGCCCCTTCATGTCATGACTTCTCCATGGCCTTTTTCTATGTGGGGCATGGATGTCATAGGACCAATTTCCCCAAAAGCTTCTAATGGGCATCGATTCATCTTCATGGTCATAGATTATTTCACGAAATGGGTGGAAGCCGCCTCGTTTGCTAATGTGACAAGGACCGCAGTTTGCAAGTTATTAAAAAAAGAGATCATATGTCGATACGGTTTGCCTGAGAAAGTCATCTCAGATAATGCCTTGAATCTGAACAACAAGATGATGAAGGAAGTATGCGAACGATTTCAAATAAAGCATCATAATTCCTCACCCTATCGCCCAAAGATGAATGGAGCAGTAGAAGCTGCCAACAAAAACATTAAGAGGATTATTGGAAAGATGACCAAGACATATAAAGACTGGCACGATAAGCTCCCGTTTGCCCTTTATGCATATCGCACATATGTTCGGACCTCTACAGGGGCAACTCCTTTCTCCCTAGTCTATGGGATGGAAGCTGTGCTGCCCGTCGAGGTTGAGATCTCCTCTTTGCGAGTCTTAATGGAGTCAAAACTAGAAGAATCAGAATGGGTGCAAGCTCGATATAACCAACTAAACTTGATCGAAGAAAAACGCTTAAAAGCCATCTGTCATGGGCAGATGTACCAGAAGAGAATGATCACGGCCCATGACAAGAAGATACGACCAAGGGAATTTCGCGAAGGAGAGCTCGTGCTGAGAAAGATTCTTCCAATACAAAAAGACTTTCGAGGAAAATGGGCACCAAATTGGGAAGGACCATATGTCGTAAAGAAGGCCTTCTCGGGCGGAGCTTTGATCCTCACCGAGATGGATGGTAAAGAGGTACCAAATCCAATGAACTCAGATGCCGTGAAGAAGTACTACGCCTAAAAAAAATCAAGATGAAAACTCGAAAAAGGGCGTCTTGATAAACAAAATCGGGATGAAAACCTGAAAAGGCGTCCTAATAAAGGGATTCGCACATAAAGAGCAAGGGCGATTTGAACAGGAAGTCAAATAGCAAGATTATAATATTTGAAGCAGACTCGGAAGCTCCGAATCTTCTACACAAGGAGCTTCGCTCGAAAAGATCCAGGATGAAGGAACGCGGAGAAGTTCATGCGTCGGATATCTAGAGCATTTGTGACAATTGAACCCTGCTTCCTTTTTATAATATTTCCTTTATAGAATTTTTCCTTGTCAGTTTCTTTATTTAACACTGCTGAAATAAATATGGGTGTGAGGCACCCCTTTTATACTCGCTTTCCCATTTTCAAACATCTCATGTTTGGCTCATTTAAATGATAAATAGTAAAATTACATACTCTAAACAAAAAATGTTGAGCATTACCTGGACGAGGACCTGGTAAGTACAAAAGCCCCAAAGCAAGGACAAGAGTTCAACAAGAAGACAAAATGGGTGATATTTGGGAAATGCAGACTACTCGTAAAAACTTGAGGACGGGTATAAAACCTGAAAGAAAAGTCAAGAATCGAAGCAATGAATACAAGTCATCATGAAAGTTATGACGAGAGATACATGACAAACAAGCCCAGAGCGTATGGCATAATCATGTAGGCATAAGAGCATTTAAGAAAAAAAAATCACGTGCATATCATGACAACATCACGCATCACACGTACAGGTACACCGATAAAGCAAGAAATTCTGGTGATAGTTGTACCAAATCAACTCATAATACGAGAGGTGAGTTGAGCCTCGGGGCACGCCTAGGTATTTAATTTCTTTCTTTAAATTTCTGTTCAAAAATCAACTCATAATACGAGAGGTGAGTTAAGCCTCGGGGCACGCCGAGGTATTTAATTTCTTTCTTTAAATTTCTGTTCAAAAATCAACTCATAATACGAGAGGTGAGTTGAGCCTCGGGGCACGCCGAGGTATTTAATTTCTGTTTTAAATTTCTGTTCAAAAATCAACTCATAATACGAGAGGTGAGTTGAGCCTCGGGCACGCCGCCGGTATTTAATTTCCGTCTTTAAATTTTTGTTCAAAAGTCAACTCATAATACGAGAGGTGAGTTGAGCCTCGGGGCACGCCGAGGTATTTAATTTCCGTCTTTAAATTTCTGTTCAAAAATCAACTCATAATACGAGAGGTGAGTTGAGCCTCGGGGCACGCCGAGGTATTTAATTTCCATCTTTAAATTTCTGTTCAAAAATCAACTCATAATACGAGAGGTGAGTTGAGCCTCGGGGCACGCCGAGGTATTTAATTTCTGTCTTTAAATTTCTGTTCAAAAATCAACTCATAATACGAGAGGTGAGTTGAGCCTCAGGACACGCCGAGGTATTTAATTTCTGTCTTTCAATTTCTGTTCAAAAATCGACTCATAATACGAGAGGTGAGTTGAGCCCCGGGACACGCCGAGGTATTTAATTTCAGCCTTTAAATTCCTGTTCAAAATTCCTCAGGTTGCACGCTGAGGTATTTTTAATTTCTGCTTTTTAATTTCCGTTTGCAACTCCTCGGGTCGCACGCCGAGGTACTTTCAATTTCCGTTTGCAATTCCTCAGGTCGCACGCTGAGGTATTTTAATCTCTGCCTTTTAATTTCCATTTGCAACTCCTCGGGTCGCACGCTGAATCCCAACGGAGCAATTAGTAGATCGATGCTACAAATCTCTTTGTGTCGTAAAGTTCTAATTAGAGCAAGTCCCAAAAAAGTGAACAAGATTGAGGAAAAGCAAACTGAAGCTACGAGTCATCTCGCGGAAACAGTGGCAGAATGGACCAAAGCAACAGGTTACGATAGAGTTCGAAGATGTTTGAGGGAGACGAGGACCAACGAGTCAAGGGTTGGCCAAGACCGGGCAAAATTGGTTCTTCTATTGTCTTTGCTCTATTATCGTTTCACGACAATGAGCAAAGAGGGGCAGCTGTAATAACCAAATTTTACCCGAGTCCTCAATAAAAGATTGAACCCGAGCCCACTTGTAAAACCAAAATTGGAATCAAACAAAATACATTAAACAGTCCAAAAATAACAGTCCAATTACAAGCCCAAAACCAAACAAAACATTAGCCCAATACCAGTCCCAGTTAACAGCTTAAACTTCTAGCCCAATACAGATTAGAGGCCCAAACAAAGTCAAACAAAATAAGCTTAAAATAAAATAATAGAATAAAAAATAGTCCTTTTAAAAATGTCCATTTACAGAAAAGGTCCATTGAAACCTAAATACTGAAAACCTAAAACCCAACTACAGCAACCCACTAAACCTAATCCATTAACCCAAGTCGGGCCACCCACTAAGCCCAAACGCAAGCTCAAGCCCACAATGAACTAGAGCAAACATTTCGGCCAAACAGAGAACCCTAGCCCCAACACTGCCGCCACCGACCCCTTCATCTGCCCAGCAGCGTCTCCCACACGCACGCCCACCTCGTTTCGGCTTCCCACGCGCGTTACTCCCGCACCCGCACGCCCCTGACGCTTCGAACACCCCAGGCACCTCGGTCTTCACGCTTCTGACCGTCGCACGCCCCAGACGACCCACACACCTCGCCTCCATCACCGCACGCCTCACCCCCATACCCTGCAAGCAGAAGCAGGAACAACAGAAACCAAGAAGCATGGAGCATGTAATAGAATACTAAAACGGTAGGGCTTTCTCGGCTATAAAGCCATTCGAAATCAGTGTAACGAGGGTCCTTTTTTTTCGGCCCCCTTTAGTACGAATTGTAGCAATCAAAACAAGAGGAAAATCCAGAATCAAAAACAAAAAGAAAATCAAGGTTGATTTACGGCGTTTTCATCTACTGTTGATTTATTTTTATTTTTTTCTAATATAAAATAAGCATAATAAAAAGGGGAAAAGGGAAATAAACTCACCAAGGCACAACCACACATTAACCGTCGAAAGCACCCCCTTCGTCCTCGGATTCGATCTCTGGTGGGGGTGACAATCTCTTCTCTTTCGATCTTCGGGCTACGAAAGCTCTTGTTTACCTATGTCCCTTTGTCAAAAGGGAGGACCAGGGAGTTTTAGAGTCGCTCCGACCATCCGTTATGGCGGAAGGCGACGGACCCGTGGAGGCGCAGCAATGGGTTCTCGAAAACCCTAACAGAGAGCTTGGGGAGGGGAAGCTTTGGATTGTTGTTTTTTTGAAATAGGAAAAATGATTTTAAAACAACTTTTTGTTATTTTAAGTAAAGTATGAAATGACACCGTATCAGGGGTAGGGTCCGCGTGTCGACTCGTTGGGCGACCCGGATCCGCGCCCCTCTGCGCTTTAAATGGAATATTTATGCGTTTGGTCCCTCTGCTTCGCGGACTTTTTCGATCAAGCCTTAATGCTATCTCTTCGTTCTTTTAAATTCGGCCTTTCACTTTATTTTGCATGCAATTTAGTCTCCTGATCGCCTTTTCACTTTATTTTATTACTATTTTACCCCTCTGACTTCATCTTGATTTCGATTGGGCCTCTTTTTATCATCATTATTACTATTTACTATTATTATTTATTATTATTATATTTATTATTACTGTTGTTATATAGTTATTATATTACTACTTTAATATATTATATATATTTTCTATTATTACTAATATTATTATTACTACGTTCACGTTAGTATATTGTATATATGCATATGACGTATTATTGTTATTATCATATTTATTATCACTATATTATTATTATTATTATCACTATTACCATTATTGTTGATACCATTATTATTATTATTGTTACTTTATTACATCATATATATATGCATATGTTATCATTTATTTAACTTTCATCCATATATTTATACTCATATTATTTCACATATACTTCTATTTTCATATCATCACATTTTATGTATTCCTATTCATTTTTACATCTCAATGTCGTTGTTCATATTATCGCCCGTTATTGGTATTATTATCATTATTACTCATGCATGACAATATTTTAGATTATTGATTTCAATGTCATGCATTGCGTGTATTATGCGTATTATGTTGTCATTATGCCAAATTCGTGTCACATCATCATTATTCATCGCGTGACCCTATTCATGTTTTGAATAACGTCGCATTAAAACATAACCTAATTTTCCGTCAATTTCATCCAAAAAAAAAAAACCAAAAATTTTCAAAATAAGGCAATATTCTGTATTTGGGAATTCGAGGGACCATGCCCTATGTGTTGGGTTTCGGTTCTCTTGCTTGACCAAATAATTGAATAACCTTTTGTTATTTTAATAAAATGGTCTCAGGAATTAAGAGACGACCTTAGATTTGAGGATTAAAATTATCATGTCCTACGTATTGGATGTGATATTTTGTCCCTTCGAAACAAGGAAACCTTGATTTTCAATTCGAGAAAACCAAAACATTTCCGAAAAAGATCGATTTTCTATTTACTTTTGTAATTTCCAACTTTCGACATAAGGACATTAATTAATCAATTTGGTACCAATTTTGGGCGTGACGAGGGTGCTAACCCTTTCTTGCACGTAACCGACTCCCGAACCCGTTTTCTCAAAATTCGTGGACTAAAAACACTGTTTTGATAAATCAAAATGTTTTATTAAAACAAAGGTGATCCGATCGCACCAGATAAAGATCGGTGGCGACTCCCGCTTTATTTTCAAAACCCAAGTTCGATTCCCGTTTTTTAAAAAAATGGTTTCGACAGACATCATGCTCCTTTGCATTACGAAGAATAGATAGCATCATCCCCATGAAATCTTCCTCACTATTTGCCTCATTTTCAACTCTCTTTTCTTTGTGCTCTCATAGCCATTCCTACACAACTTGTTCCAATTCTTTGGCTACCTTCTTCATAATCTTTTTGTCAGCACTAAACGTCCAAACATCTCAGATACGGCAAGTCATCCGATACCACGAATTCTTCAGTTAGTTCAAACAAGTCGTGCAATAACTTCTTCCATTTCACGATTTCATCTCCTTCATATGAATTTGGTATTCGCTTCCCTACAACAATCCTTAGTATCACATTAAGAGTAACATCTCTGAACCATCTCTTCATCTCCACTATTACTTTGCTACAGTTGCTACTTTTCTTCTTATTCCACAATTGGTATAATTGTTGCAGTGATGTTTTCACCTCGGATTCCCACACAGGTTTAAGCATTTCGGGTCGGTGATTGGAGAGGAGCTCAACAGTGGCGAATTTGCGCACTTGATGCCAATAAGGTCCATACACTGCAAAGGCTATCATGGCACAGTTGTAACCTAAAATTTTCGAGCTTAAAAGCTTTGGACAAGTGGCAAACGCTTTATCGTTTATGGTGAGACATTCTTTAGCTATCCCCCAATGGTCACCACTAAAGCTCTATACACAACCAACTTGATGGTGAAGATTCCTCCGTATTTGTCTGCCAGGTTACCCAAACTTGTATGAGGTGGTTGCGACCCTCCTAAGAGGTAGAGATGGCCAATAATTGGCTATGCTCCACCAACATCTTGTGTTGTTTTCTTCAATATTTTCAGGGATGTCATGGTTTAATATTAAAGTGTCACATAAAATGTTCGAAAAACGAACCAATGGTTGAATGTCTCCCGATTCAATCAGTCTGATCTGTTGGTTTAGCGAGGAACTAATAGAAGCATAGAAAATAAGAATGAAAGGGATGATTTAATACATTAATCAAGCAATCCTTATATACATGATTCAAGTAACCAACTTTAGCAAATTTTAGCTCCCTACTCCTACTAACTAGCTAACAATGTCCCTAAGATTTAGTCATTTTAATGGTAAAAGACTTTGCAGCCCTTGAGACATTATCATTCTCCTCTTGACTCAAATGCTGCAAACATCAAGTTTATTGTAAAGAAATTCAAATAGACTAACATAGAAAGATTTAGTAAATATATATGTTATTATTGTCTTAACTTGCTCAGCAAGAAGGTCCATTTGATTTGATGTTATTACTCCCTGACACTTGGATCCTACTTGCTCCTCCTCGAATGGATTCAATGAGAAGACCTTCTTCTGCATCTTGATCCTAAACAATTCATTTCCACTAGAGTCAAGGATAAGATATATTCCCTCTTCAAACATCACCTTGAATCCCTTCTCTATCAGCCCCACGTACTCAACATTATTAATTAAAAATTAATTTAATTAATTATTTCTAACAAAATAATTTACACAACTGAATTCTAATTTCATTAAAATCAAGACGACTTTACTGTATTAGAATTTATGTGCAAACTTATTTAATTATTTGAATAGAATTAAACTAAGATTACTACATAATTTAAATTTTCACTTTTAACTCAATTATTTAATTTATTAATCAACCTAAACAATAATCTAAAGAAATTAATCCTAAGTCATCTCTTGCCTTCTCAGAAAAATACAATTAATGCGGATAATACTCGATGCAATCTACTTCTCGTTCAATGTTTTTGTCTATTCATTCAAAGTTCTTATTATACATATACTGCTTCTACTCAGTATACACTAGATTGAAAAATCTAATGATTCAAAAATAGTCTAATATGGTTCACAATAGTTTAGATCATTATTGACCAAAATTGAAAAGGGAAATCTTATTATGCAACCAAATCCCTAATATTGCATAAACAATTATTTTAGGATCTTTAGAATAATATGGTTTTCACGAGTCTATGAATTACTTGATCTGGAATTTGAGTTAGTTATTGGGTTTGATGAAGATGAATACTTGATAAATTGATTTCTCCCTCTTAATCTTGTCCTTCAATTACACAAATCTTAAGCGATGGAGGCTATAACTTTTATTTGTTCTTTTGCGTGTATAACTCTAATAGACAGAGGGATAAATAATTTATAATGATCAACATTTAATACAAGACATCCATAATGAACAGGAAGAATTTAATTTCTATTAAAGTAAAGCTCTTAGTCCCTTTAAATTGGGCTACATTATTTTGAACTTAATTGGCTCCATAGTATTAGGCTCAAAAAAATCTTACACACTGCGGTCTATCAATCTTTGGGAGTAAAGCAATCAAGAGTCTACTAAACTCAACATTAAGGGCCCTAGTTTAAAAAAACTTGATACTAGGGGTAATAGTAAGACGCATTGCACTTTTAAAAGAGAACTTAAGCTTGAATTTTTCAGACAATATTATTAAGAGCAACCATGAACTCCGAAAAGATTAATTCCCGTTAAACTATAACATAATTAAATGGCAAGTATGGCACCTTAGAAATTTATGAATTTTAAAGTTAAAATAATAAACGTTGCCTATAGTATAAATACATGACATACGATCCCTTAGAAATTTATTGAAATCTACTCATTTTTATAATAAAATTAAAATACCAATTAGTTGGATGAATTATAAACAAAAGCAGGAAGGCGAGGAGTTACATAAACTTCTAATGGAGTTGCTTTAGAACTCGTCAGGCCAGGTGCTTCACGCATATCAACAGCTTCATCTAACGAGGTCTCAAACTCAAACCAATGTAACACATTAGCTAGTATAAGTGACAAATTCTGAAGCGCAAATGAAAGTCCGGGACACATTCTTCTACCACTTCCAAATGGAATCAGTTCAAAATTTTGTCCCTTTACATCAACATCTTTATGTGTGGTCATAAATCTTTCAGGTTGAAATTTAGAGGGATTTGCCCATATAAATGGATCACGATGAATCTTATGAAGATTTATAATAAGCCAAGTGCCAGCTGAAACATGATATCCATTAACTATGCAGTCTTCAATGGCTTCATGGATCATAGATAGTGGACCAGCAGGGTATAAGCGTAGCGTTTCCTTAATAATGGATTGAAGGTACACTAAGCTTTTGGTGTCTGATTCCGTCACTACCAACCTATCCTTACCAACCTTAACATCTAGTTCTTGTTGGACCTTACTTAATGTGTCACGATTATTGAGTAACAGAGACAAAGCCCATGTCAGAGTAACTGACGTTGTATCCGCCGCCGCTAACATGATAGCCTATTAGATCAAATACAATAAAAAGATCAACAATGAATTAATAGCATTTCCAACTTCTGTATGTTATTAATGGCAATCAGTTTGGTAAAGAGAGATGCACGTACGAGACAAGTGGCTTTATTGATTGTATCAGCATGGAGTTTTTCCGCATCACTGAGAATAGACAGCATCACTCCCATGAAATCTTCCTCACTATTTGCCTTATTTTCAGCTCTCTTCTGCTTGTGCTCTTGTAGGCATCCCTCCGCAAATTGGTCCAATTCTTTCGCTGTCTTTTTCATGTATTTCATATCTCCACCTATGTCCAACCATTTCAAAAACGGCAACGCATCTGATATTAGGAACTTTCCACTCAGTTCAAAGAAGTCATCCAAATATTTCTTCCATTTCAAGTTTTCACCTCCTTCACTGGAATTTGGAATTCGCTTCCCTACAATCATCCTCATAATAACATTCAGAGTAACTTCTTTGAACCATCCCTTCATCTCCACCAATACTTTATCGGAGTTTGTACTTCTCTTCTTGTTCCACAGCTGGTATAACTGTTGCAGAGATGTCTTTATCTCGGAATCCCTCACAGGTTTAAGCAATTCAAGTCGGTGATTTGAGAGGAGCTCAATAGTGACAATCTTGCGTATTTGACGCCAATAAGGTCCATATGGCGCAAAGCCAATCATGGCACTGTTGTAAGCCATAATTTCCGAGCATGCAAGCTTTGGACGAGAGGCGAATGCTTTATCATTTATGGTGAGACATTCTTTAGCAATCTCCCAATTGCTCACCACCAAAGCTCTATGCACACCCAATTTGACACTGAAGATTCTTCCATATTTGTCAGCCATGTTAGCCAAGCTTATGTGAGGTGGTTGTGACCGTCCTAAGAGGCGGAGATGACCAATAATAGGCCATGCTCCACCAGCTTCTGGTGCTGTTTTCTTCGAGTTTGTGTTTCTTCTTGAGATCCATTGAAAAGAGAACAGAAAAAGTAGTGGAAAAGCAATGATTGCAACAGTTGAAGTTGCTGTGAGTGAATGGAGATAATCCATCGCCAGATTCCCACTCTAAGATTAAGATAAGAAATGGAAGGTGAGTAGCAGAGATGAGGGAGTTTGATTTATAGGACAAGGAATGTGCATGTCATAGCAGCTCGGATATTGTCAACTTCTTCATCGAATTGCATTCAAACAAGTGTTCTGTTTTTTTTTTCTTTTTTTTTTTTTTTTTTTTGCGTGTGTTTTTAAGCTTTAAGTTTAAAATTGCAAATGATATGGTACAAGCAAATTTTGTTAGTATACAATAAATTATTTAAAATAAATAATTTTATGTTTATCTTATAATGAAGTTTATATTTGATGGATTGATTTAAAAATATATGTAATTTTCATATCTATTTTTTTCATTTCACCACTAACAAGCATTAGATATAGTGGTAAGATACGTTATATTTATATTATTAAGGAAGAAAACATGAGTTTAAACCTTCAAGAGGAATATTATTAAAAAAATAATTACAAATCCCAAATAAAAACAATAAAATAGATATGCAAAAATAAAGAAAAGGGTAAACCACGCAATTGGTTACTCAACTTTTATAGGTTTACAATTTTGGGCACCAAATTTAAAAGTTTACAATTTAAATATTGTCATTATATACTTTTATCATTTTAGTCACTATCGTTACATATTTTTTTTTATCATTTTAGTCATTCACCGTTAATATGTCATCAAATATACTCAATTGGTCACTCAACTGTTTTAAGTATTCATTTTGGGCACCAAAATTTAAAAGTTTGCAATTTAGGTACTGTCATTTTATACTTTTATCATTTTAGTCACTATTGTTACATACTTTTATATCATTTTAGTCACCCACCATTAATTTTCCATTAAATTCACTCATTTTTAGTAGCCCAACTTTAATAAGAACTCAAGTAATTTCCTATAAAACTCTAGGTGTTTCCCTTTAATTGAAAAAAAAACTAAAATTAATTCTAAATAGATAAATAAAAAAGATAAATTAGTTTTTCCAGTAAAAACAAAAGTATTTTTTCTATAAAAACCTAGGTAATTCCCTATGAAATCTTAGGCTTTTCCCTTCCTTTTTATTGAGAAAAAAACTGAAATTAATTCTAGAAAGAAAAAAATAAAGGAATTTCTAACCTGAATTTTCCTCTAAATTTTCAGTTTTTCTCCTCTACTGAAAAAAAAAATTGATCCTTAAAAATAAAAAATTAAAAGAAATTAAAAAGATAAAATGAGTGACCAAAATGAAAACTTTCTAAATTTGGGTGAGTAAAATGAATATATTTAATGGAAAATTAAAGGCGAGTTGCTAAAATGATAAAAAGATATAATGACAGTGATTAAAATGATAAAAGTATGTAACAATAGTGCCTAAGTTGCAAATATTTTATTTTTGGTGCCCAAAATGAAAAATTATGGAACTTTGGTGACCAATTGTGCAGTCTACCCTAAAAAAATATATTCCGCCACTCTAGTAACAATAATTTCTTTAATTAAGGTTAAATTTTGTTATTAGTCCCTATACTTTGTAAAAGTTATAGATTTATTCCATACCCTTTAATTTGATCTATTTTGATCATTGTACTTTTTGAATTGGTGAATTCTAGTTAACTTTTTTTAATTTTGAAATTCTAGTCCTAATCCCAGTAATAGTACTTAAATCCGTTTGGTTTAATTCAACTATTAGTCTTGTATTATGTGTACAATTGTAGATTTAGTCCATATTCTCCAATTTTTGGAATTTGAAATTGCATTCTTGACGTAAATAACAGTCATTAATCCATTAACTGGATTTTTAGTGAGTAATATTTGAAAATAATAATATAGTAATATATTATTTGCATTAGGTTTTGGAAATAACATAACTTAATTTAAAAATCAAATTATTCAAGAACGGTCTAATATGACTCAAAATAATTCAGAATGTTACACAAATTAATTGACCGAAATTGAAAAGGGCATTGTGGTCGATCAATACTTGGCAGTAAAGCAATCAATACTCTACTAGACTCATTAAAGGATGAAAAAGAAAACTGATAAGACATAATACACTCCCAAATGAAAATTTTAAATTTAAATTTTTGAGAGAATATTATTGGAATGACTATCATAAACTTTAAAAGATTTAGTTTCCATGAAACGATGATAAAATTTAATCAGAAGAATGAAATATTTGAAATTTATTGAATTCTACTTTCCTTTTTTTAAAGAAAGTTAAAATACCAAAAGTTGCATATGGTATCATTAGATGACAAGTATAGTATATTTATTGAATTCTACTCATTTTATAATAAAATTAAAATATCAATTAGTTAATGGAATCATAAATAAAAAATAGGAAGACGAGGGGTTATATAATCTTCTAATGAAGTTGCTTTAGAACTTGATATTCCAAGTGCTTTACGCATATCGACAGCTTCGTTTGATAGAGTCTCAAACTCAAATCAATGCAACACATTAGCCGGTGTAAACGACAAAATCTGAAAGGTAAATGAAACTGCAGGGCACATTCTTCTACCACTTTCAAATGGAACCGATTCAAAATTTTGTCCCCTCACATCAATGTCTTTATAGGTAGTCATAAATCTTTCAGGTTGAAATTCAAAAGGGTTTGCCCATATAAATGGATCATAATGAATCTTATGAAAATTCATAATAAGCCAAGTACCAGTTGAAATATGGTATCCATTAACTGTGCAGTCTTCAATGGCTTCATGAATCATGGGGAGCGGAACAGGAGGGTAGAGGCGTAGAGTTTCCTTAATGATGGATTGAAAGGTAGACTAAATTTTTTGTGTCTGATTCAGTCACTAGTAGTCTATCCTTACCAACGTGGAAATCTAGCTCTTGTTGGACTCTACTCAGTTTGTCACGATTACTGAATAGCAGAGATAAGGTCCATGTCAATGAGATCAATGTAGTATCCTCCCCGCCTAAGACAAGGGCTTGTTAAATCATATACCATGAAAAGATCAACAATCAAATAATAGCATTTCCAACTTATGTATGTTACTAATAGTAATCTTTACCAAAACGGTTAAGAGATGCACGTACGAGACAAGTGGCTTTGTTGATTGTATCAGCATGGTGTTCCTCCTCATCACTGAGAATAGACAGCATCACTCCCATGAAATCTTCCTCACCATTTGCCTTATTTTCAGCTCTCTTCTGCTTGTGCTCTCGTAGCCATCCCTCCACAACTTGGTCCAATTCTTTCGCTGTCTTCTTCGTGCACTTCATGTCTCCACCTATGTCCAACCATCTCAGAAACGGTAAAGCATCTGATATTAAGAACTTTCCACTTGGTACAAAGAAGTCATCCATCGATTTCTTCCATTTCAAATTTTCACCTCCTTCACAGGAATTTGGAATTCGCTTCCCTACAATAATCCTCATTATCACGTTCAGAGTAACTTTTTTGAACCATCCCTTCATCTCCACCAATACTTTATCGGAGTTAGTACTTCTCTTCTTGTTCCACAGTTGGTACAACTGTTGCAAAGATGTCTTCACCTCGGATTCCCATACATGTTTAAGTAATTCGATTCGGTGATTTGAGAGGAGCTCAATAGTGGCAATCTTGCGCATTTGACGCCAATAAGATCCATATTGTGCAAAGCCAAACATGGCACTGTTGTAACCCAAAAGTTCCGAGCTTGCAAGTTTTGGACGAGAGGCAAACGCTTTATCATTTATGGTGAGACATTCTTTAGCAATCTCCCAATCGCTCACCACCAAAGCTCTATGCACATCAAACTTGATAGTGAACATTCTTCCATATTTGTAAGCCATGTTAGCCAAGCTTATGTGAGGTGGTTGTGGCCCTCCTAAGAGGCAGAGATGACCAATAATAGGCCATGCTCCACCAGGTGCTGTTTTCTTCGAGTTTGTGTTTCTTCTTGAGATCGACAGAAAAGAGAAAAGTAGTAGTGGAAAAGCAAGGATTGCAACAGTTGAAGTTGCTGTGAGTGAATGGAAATAATCAATCGCCAGATTCCCCCTTTAATATTAAGATAAGAAATGGAATGTGAGTAGCAGAGATGAGGGAGTTGGATTTAAAGGGCTAGGGGATGTCAACACAGTACACAGTACCTTCATTAACAAGTGTTCTTGTTTTTTTTTTTTCGCTTAATTTCTAAAAAGCAAAATGAAAAAGATAAATTAGCAGTGCCAAATTGTAAAATTTTTATTTTTGGTGCCTAAAAATGAAAACTGTGACCTGCTGTCTACCCATATATATATATATATATATGTCGAAACCATTTTTTTATCGTGTTTTAAAAAACGGGAATTAACTTTTAAAAAGTATGGAGTCGCCACCAATCCTTTTTGTTTAGGTGTGATCGGGTGACCTATAAAATAAATTTTGGTTTACGAATTTCAAGAAAAAAATAGGTTCGGGAGTCGGTTACGTGCAAGGAAGGATTAGCACCCTCGCAACGCCCAAAATTGGTACCAAATTGATTAATTGATGTCCTAATGTTGAAAATTTGAAATGATTTTGAAATTTTTTTTTATAATTTTAAATAACTTGATTGAATATTGAGATTCCCTTATTCCGAAGAAATAGAGTATCACATCCAGCACTATTAGATACGACAATCTAAGTGCTCAAATTCGAGATCATCCCCAAAATTCTCCAAGCACATGTATTGAAATTTTGAAAGAGTATTTGGTTATTTGGACAAACAAAACACCACACCCAGCACTATTGGGCACGATTTCTTCAAATTTCCAAACGCACAAATATTACCTTATTTTGAAAATATGGACAAAATTTAAAAGGATATTCATTTATTTGGTCAAACAAAAAAACCACAACCCAGCACGATTGGGCACGATTTTTTCTAATTTCCAAACGCACAAATATTACCTTATTTCAAAAATATGGACAAAATTTGAAAGGATATTCGTTTATTTGGTCAAACAAAAACCACAACCCAACACGATTAGGCTCGATATCTTCGAATTTCCAAACACACAAATATTTCATTATTTTGAAAATATGGACAAAATTTGAAAGAATATTCGTTTATTTAGTCAAACAAAAAACCACACCCAGCACGATTGGGCACGATTTCTTTGAATTTCTAAACGCACAAATATTACCTTATTTTGAAAATATGGACAAAATTTGAAAGGATATTCGTTTATTTGGTCAAACAAAAAAACCACACCCAACACGATTGGGCACGATTTCTTCGAATTTTCAAACGCACAAATATTACCTTATTTTGAAACTTTAAGTAAAAATGATTTTAAAGCTCAGATAGTGTTAAAACATGATGTTTTTAAGTGAATATAATGTGATGGCATAATAACATACAATATGGAGCAATTATTTACAAATTAAATACAATGCTATTGAATCGTAAATAACAAATAATAAATAAGAATTACAATACACGTGATAACAATAATTATAACATACAATTTCAACATTAACAAATAATGAAAATGACGTGAAATGATATACATAAAGAAATAAAGAGTAAATGCTATATAAAAACTTTTTAGAATAAGTAATAAATGAAACAACTTAACAAATAAATTATAATCAACACAATAATTTATAAATGAGTTTATAAAATATTCATTATGTAAGAAGAAATTTAAAATGTATGATATACAAAATAATCTAAAATCAAATATACTTATCGAAAATGAAAATTTAATAAATAATGTATGTGTGAAAAATAATATAGAAAAGTGTTTGACATGAGTAAATTAGAATTTAAAACAAGATCTTTTTAAAAAGAACAATTAGGTATATTTATATATAGATTAACAATAAAATATAGACATAGATAGATTTCAAAGACAATAAATACATAATATAATATGAAATTAATAACAAATACATAAGATAAGATGACTTTAGTATAAATTATATGTTTATAAAAATATATATATATAAAAATTTATGAAAATAAACCACATATAAGGAGAAATAAATAATATCTAGCATGATTTAAAATATATAATGTGATATTAATTTTTGAAAGAAGAATAATTAAAAAAACAACAAACAAATAATTAAAGGACTATATTGAAATCAGAGCAAAATCAGAGAGCTAAAGCAATAAATTAAAAGAAAACGAAAAAAAGACTAAAATATAATGTGCGTAAACTAAAAAGGACTGAAAGCGCAATTTACCCTGTCGTAACCATTTTTTGAAAAAAAACGGGAATCAACTTTGGATTTTTGAAAATGAAAGTAAAACGGGAGTTGCCACCGATCTTTATTTGGTGTGATCGGATCACTTTTGTTTTAATAAAACGTTTTGGTTTACTAAAACAATGTTGTTGGTCTGCGAAATTTAGAAATTCGGGTTCGGGAGTTGATTACGTGCGAGGAAGGGTTAGCACCCTCGTCACGCCCAAAATTGGTACTAAATCAATTAGTTGATGTCTTAATGTCAGAAATATGGAAATGTTTTAAAATACGGATCCCTTTTTAAAAAGTTTGGATAATTAGGGCCAAAATTTTGAGATTTCTTTATCCCAAAAAGATATAAACATCACATCCAGCACGTTAGGACGCAATGTTTTAAATCTCTCGTAATCAAAGCCACCTCATGATTTACCAAGTTTGTTAAAAAGGATGTTAAGTTACTTAGTCAAACGGAAAATCGCAACCCAGCACGTTAGGGCACTATTCCCCGAATTTCTAAATACGAAACATTACTTTATTTAAAAGTTTTAGATGAAATGCAGTGATTTTACAAGATGTATGGAGTCGCATTGAGCTTAAGAATATAAGCATAGGGGTTTGAGTCAAAATTGGAGATTTCTTTGTTACGAAAAGAAAAAAAAACATCACATCCAGCATGTTAGAACACGATATTTTAATCTTTCGTAATTAAAATTGTCTCATGATTTACAAAGTTTCGTTAAAAGGATGCTCGGTTACTTAGTTAAACGGAAAATCGCAACCCAGCACGTTAGGGCACTATTTCCCGAATTTCTAAATACAAAATATTGCCTTATTTAAAAAATTTTAAAGGAAATATGATAATTTTCAAAATGTATTTTTGTTTAATAATATAGCACAAGGCTAAGAAAACAAATATGGATGTAAACATAGTAAATATAAAAATACTACTACTACTAACAATAACAATGACCATAATAATAATAAATAAACTGATAATATTAATAATAGTAATAATAGTAGAAAAAATAAAATAATAACACATACAATCATAATAATAAATGATAGTAATAGCAAACAAAAAAAAAATAGTGAAAACAATGAAAATAACAAATAATAATAATAATAATAATATGGTAATAAATAATAGAAATGATAGTGATAGCATACTAAAGATAGTAATGAGCAGAACAAAGAAATATGCATATACATATATAAGTAAATAAACAAATACGACAATAATAGTGATAAAAACAATGATAATAATAAATAGTAATGATAAAAATATATGTATATATATAAAAAAGAATAATGATATAAAAATAGTAATAATAATAACGATAAACATAATGCACATATGCATAGATATAATAGTAATAATGAGAATAGTAATATATATATATATATATATATATATATATATATATATACACATATAATGTACACAAGATAATGAAATAATAGCTAATAATTATAGTAATATACTACTAATAAACAATAACAATAGTATATAATTAATTAGATATGAAAATAAAATATAATATAATGACACTAATAAAAAAGGGGTAAATTGCATGAAAATTTGGGGGCTTAATTATAAAAAATAAAAATAGAGGGACTAAATTGCGACACGTGCGAAAAATTGAGGGACTCGGGGCATAACTTTCCATAAACGGTTTGAACGCAACGTTTTATAGGACCGAAGTGCAAACTGCGCGAAACCCTTGGGGCAAAATTAAAACAATAGAAAACTTGATTTTAAAGTGTAAAAACGCGGAAGGACCGGATGCCCAATTAGCCCGCTCGGTGAAAACACGCGGATCCTTCAGTCGGATCGGGTCAACGCGCGGATCCTAGGTCAAAACGACGTCGTTTTGGGGGTTAAAGGCCAGCCCCAAAATGACGTCGTTTCGTGGGGCTATTTAAGGCCTAAAACTCTTAAAAAATCATTTTAACTGAGTTCTTTAAAAAAATCCCTTCCCTTTTGTTTTTTCTCTCTGCAGGTGAGGGGAACTCGTAGGAATCGCCGCTTGAGGTCGCCAATGCACACATTCTTCCACCACACGCACACGCATGGCGAGAAAAGGTAAAATTCGCCTCTTTTTTTTCTTTTTATTATTACAGTTTTTTTCTTTTATTTATTACATGTATTGAAACAAAAAGGGTTGAAAACAGATATCGACGATAAAACCGGTGAAATCACCTTTCTTTAACCTCGATGCTTTGGTGTTTAAATCTCTGTCTTTTGATATTCGAGTCTCGTCGTGTCTTCGCGTTTGCAGATCTATTTAATATTGATGAATCTGTTTTTGTATTGCTCTGTTGCTTTTAGTGAAATCTCTTGTATTTTCGATTGATCAAAACAGTTATACAATGTCCTTCTCGGGCTTTAAATAGCCAAAAGAATAAGGAAAAAAAAAAGAAAAATACATGTTCTCTTGCTTCTCTGTTTGGTCCCGTCCTTTCGTTTTAATGTTTGTAGGTACACTTGGTGCGGTCTTGAGCACCGTGGGCGATGGATGAGACGCGCGCGCAGAGGGCGTGGGAGGCGAGTCGGAAAAGCGAGGCAAGTGGGGAGATGGGACGGTAGCTTTTAGGGTTTTTTTTATTATTATTATTTTTATTTTTTTATTTTCTGATTTGGGCTAGGTGGGTTTAGATGTTTTTGGGCTTGGGTTTAATTTGGTGTATGGGTTTGGGTTGATTGGGTTTATTTGCTTTTAGTCTGGGTTTAATTGGTTTTTAGGGTATTGGTTTTGGGCTGAAGCGGGCCCAGGCAATTTTGGGCTGGTACAGCTGCCCCTCTTTGCTCATTGTCGTGTAACGAGAATAGAGCAAAGACTTAAAGAAGCCTAATGTTGCCTGGTCTCGCCGAGTCGTGACTTCTCAGGTGCTCTTCCTCGGGTAGCTTCGTTCCTGTCCACCGCATCTTGTTACTTTGATCCAATCCACTGTTGCAACTTCAGAGGTATAGGATTCTTTGTTTTAATTTGCTAACTTCGATTTGCTCCTACAACATCAGAAATCACCAAATCTGCTATCTTCAATCTGATTCGAACAAACTTAGGGATCACTAGACTGATGTCTTCGAACTGCTTCCTGCAACTTCAGGAATGTCAAATCTACTTTCTTCAATCTGGTCCCTACAAACTCAGGGATCATCATACTGATGCCTTCGATCTGCTTCCTGCAACTTCAGGAATGTCAGATCTGCTTTCTTCAATCTGATCCCTACAAACTCAGGGATCACTAGACTGATGTCTTCGATCTGCTTCCTGCAACTTCGTGAATGTCAAATGCTTTTTCTCAATCGATCCCTACAAACTCGGGGATCACCGTGATCGATACCTTCGATCCGGTTCCCGCAACTTCAAGAATGTCAAATCGCTTTCAACTCGATCCCTCCCTACAAACTCGGGGATCATCGATCGATGTCTTTGATCCGCTTCCTGCAACTTCGGAATGTCGATCGCTTTCCTCAATCTGATCCCTACAAACTCGTGGATCACCGTGATCGATGCCTTCGATCTGCTTCCTACAACTTCAGAAATGTCAGATCTGCTTTCCTCAATCTAATCCCTACAAACTTAGGGATCACCAGACTGATGCCTTCGATCTGCTTTCTTCAATCTGATCCCTACAAACTCAGGGATCATCGATCGATGCATTCGATCGCTTCCTCGCAACTTCGGAATGTCGATTCGCTTCTTCAATCTGATCCCTACAAACTCAGGGATCACTAGATTGATGTCTTCGATCTGCTTCCTGCAACTTTAGGAATGTCAAATCTATTTTTTTTTTCAATCTGATCCCTACAAACTCAGGGATCACCAAACTGATGCCTTCGATCTGCTTCCTGCAACTTCAGGAATGTCAGATCTGCTTTCTTCGGTCTGCTCCACTGCATACTCAGGGAGACAAGATCTGCTCAACCGCACGGTCCTCTTGAAGACGTAACCTGTAGAATGAGTACATGCTTATGCCTAATGATTAGGATGCCATGAGCATGATGAGTCAGAATGTTATGAGTGTGATTTCCTATTTGAGGTATTATCATCTATGTATCTGTTAAGGTTTCGTCTTTGTTTCCCTTACAGTAACTGTTTTCGTATGAACGACTTGCCCTTGTGGGAATTTCAAGGCCCATTTTAGGCCTTAGGACGCAGTCCTATATTGACTTCTAGCTGTCTTTCCCGGGATTCTCAACTCCTTCTCGAAGGATACCTGGCTTAGTTCGTTTTGGATTCGTTCCTTAGCGATTTAGGGTTTCCGAATCTTTCCTTGTCGAAAATTGACCTGTCGTACCACTTTTTGGATGACTAGGTAACAATGTTTATCTCCATTAATGAATTGGGTGAGGAACTTGAAGAAAACGGTCTCTCTTGAGACCCCTCTTTCCTTAATGTCTCTAATCTGGGTACGTGGAAATTCTAAACAATTGTCCTATTTCGGTTTCTTGCTTTGTCTAGAGATTTCCAAAGTAATACGTAGAACTTTCTTTTGTGAAATTATCAGTTCATCAATTATTATTTCAATGCAACATGTTTATGAATGATGGGAAACAATAAATTAATTTCAAGGAGAGTTTTAAAAAGAATTATCAATGATACGAGGAAATTGATCGGGAACATATCCTTTTTGCGGTGGAAAAGAATCCAACAATAGTAAAAATGAGCAAGACACAAATCAAACACCCTAGACACCGCTG
This sequence comes from Gossypium bickii, assembly GCA_025503065.1. Classification (NCBI taxonomy): domain Eukaryota; kingdom Viridiplantae; phylum Streptophyta; class Magnoliopsida; order Malvales; family Malvaceae; genus Gossypium; species Gossypium bickii. The sequence goes on along the minus strand of CP106714.1, from coordinate 130,607,022 downwards.
ATTAGGCTTCTATACAAGTTTCATGAAGACTGTTTTGAGCTTCAGCATGTGTTTAAAAGACTCAAAGTATTTCGTTAATGTCCTAATTATACACGTGCTTCCTCTTTTGTTGATTCTAGCGCTGCAAGATTGCCACGTGTCCATTCAAAGTTCGAGCTGCCCTTTTCGGGTTTTCAACTCAAAAGCCCTTTGGTCTCAAGGCGCCCTTTTGCGGGTTTTCGCCTTGGCCTCTCCCTTTTGTTTTTTTTTTTTTGAAGTCTCAAAGCGCCCTTTGCGGGTTTTCTCCTTGGCCTCTTCTGTTTCAAGTAAAGTACTTTTTAACCGAATCCGAGTTCACGGGATTGGGCAAGCTTTTCCCGTCCACCTCAGTCAGAATCAATGCACCTCCCGAGAAAGCTTTCTTTACCACATACGGCTCTTCCCAGTTCAACATCCATTTTCCTCTGTAATCCTTTTGTATGGGAAGGATCTTTTTCAGCACGAGGTCCCCCTCATGAAATTCTCTTGGCCGAACTTTCTTGTCATAGGCTCGCATCATCCGTTTTTGGTACATCTGACCGTGACGAATGACCCTCAATCTCTTTTCTTCAATTAAATTCAACTGATCATATCGAGCTTGGATCCATTCGGCCTCATCCAATTTTACTTCTGACAACACTCGAAGAGAAGGTATTTCCACTTCAATAGGTAGAACCGCTTCCATCCCCTAGACCAATGAGAAAGGTGTTACCCCAGTAGAGGTTTTGACGGATGTCTGATAAGCATAGAGTGCAAACGGCAGCTTCTCATGCCAGTCTCTATAAGTCTCAGTCATCTTTCCTACTATCTTTTTGATATTTTTGTTGGCTGCTTCCACTGCCCCATTCATTTTTGGACGATACGGTGACGAATTGTGGTGTTTGATGTTGATTTGGCTACAAACTCCTACTATCGTGCTATTGTTTAAGTTCAGTGCATTGTCTGATATGATCCTCTCAGGCATTCCATATCGACAAATGATTTCCTTTTTCAAAAATCAACTAACCGCTGATTTAGTGACGTTAGCATATGAAGCCGCTTCTATCCATTTTGTGAAGTAGTCAATGACTACAAAGATGAACCGATGTCCATTCGAAGCTTTCGGAGATATTGGCCCAATGACATCCATGCCCCACATGAAAAATGGCCATGGAGAAGTCATAACGTGTAAAGGTGATGGGGGCACGTGAATCTTGTCTCCATAAATCTGGCATTTATGACATTTCTTGGCGTAGTTGATACAGTCTCCCTTCATGGTGGACCAATAATATCCAAACCTCATTATTTGTCTGGCCATTGTGAAACCATTAGCGTGAGTTCCATAGACATCTTCATGGACTTCTTCCGAGATTAACTTAGCTTCGGCGGCGTCCACACATCTCAGCAGCACTTGATCTTTCCTTTTCTCCATCCAGGACGTAATCACAGGCTAGTCTTCTCAGCGTTTTTTTATTGTTCTCAGTCGCTTGATCCGGGTATTCGCGATTTTTCACATACCGCAGTATATCGTAGTACCATGGTGGGCCAGTTTTCTCTTCTTCCTTGACATTGTAGCAATGGGCTAGGTTTTGATGAATGCTCATTTGTATTGGCTTCATATCTTCGCTTTTATTTATTTGGACTATGGAACCTAGGGTGGCCAGAGCATCAGCCATCTGATTCTCGTCCCTGGGCAGGTAATTGAAAGTAATGTCATTGAACTCTCTGATCAATTCTCGGGCCAATCTTTTGTAGATAACCAATTTTGGATCTTTGGTTTCCCATTCTCCTTTGAGTTGATAGATTACCAGAGCGGAATCTCCATAAACTTCTAATACCCTAATTTTGCGTTGGATAGCGGCGCGGAGACCCATAATGCAAGCTTCATATTTAGCCATATTATTAGTGCAATCGAAATCCAGTTTGCAAGTGAATGGATAATGGTCTCCTTTTGGGGACATTAGGACTGTCCCAATTCCATTGCCCACGGCATTTGATGCCCCGTCGAAATTCAGTTTCCAAGGATGGTCTTCGGAGGCGCCTTCTTCAGTGTCTGCCACGTACATCAAATCTTCATTAGGGAAATCGAAATCTAAGGGCTCATAGTCTTCAAGGGCTCTACTGGCTAGAAAGTCCGCTATCGCACTCCCTTTCACCGCCTTTTGGTTTACATAAATGATGTCAAATTCAGAAAGTAGAATCTGCTATCTGGCCATTCTTCCATTCAAGGCGGTAGATCCCATCATATATTTAAGGGGATCTAGCTTTGAGATGAGCCATGTCGTGTGATACAGAATATATTGCCTCAATCTTCGAGTTGTCCAAATCAAGGCACAACATAATTTCTCGATTGGCGGGTACCTCGTTTCACATTCGGTGAATTTTTTACTAAGGTAGTATATTGCTTTTTCTTTCTTCCCCGACTCATCATGCTGACCCAGCACGCATCTCATCAAATTATCAAGTACTGTTAGATAAAGGATTAGTGGCTTGTCTGGTTGAGGAGGCATTAGTACCGGGGCATGGGACAGGTATTGTTTCACCTTTTCGAAGGTCTTCTGGCATTCTTCATCCCACGTGCCTGGATTGTGTTTCTTGAGGAGACGGAATATGGGGTCACATCTTTCGGTCAGTTGTGAAATGAACCGGGCGATGTAGTTTAGCCTTCCTAAGAAACCTCTAGCTTCTTTTTGAGTACGTGATGGAGGTAATTCCTGTATGGCTTTGACTTTATCTGGGTCAACCTCAATCCCTTTTTTGCTGACTATGAACCCGAGCAACTTCCCGGACCGAGCTCCGAAGGTACACTTTGACGGGTTAAGCTTCAACTGGAATTTTCTCAACCTCAAGAACAATTTTCTCAAAACCTGCACATGTTCTTTTTCAATTCGGGACTTGGCGATCATATCATCGACGTAAACCTCAATTTTCCTGTGCATCATGTCATGGAATAAGGTTACCATGGCTCGCTGGTATGTCGCCCCCGTATTTTTTAGCCCAAATGGCATTACCTTGTAGCAAAATGTCCCCCACATGGTTATAAATGTTGTCTTGTCCATGTCTTCAGGATGCACTTTATTTGGTTGTATCCCGAGAAACCATCCATGAAGGAGAACAACGAATAGCCTGCTGTATTGTCTACTAAGGTGCCGATGTGAGGCAACGGGAAATTGTCTTTCGGGCTGGCCTTGTTCAGGTCTCTGTAGTCCATGCACATCCGTACTTTCCCATCCTTCTTGGGGATCGGGACAATATTAACTAACCAATCCGAGTACTTAACTACTTGCAAGAACCCAGCGTTAAATTGTTTCTCGACTTCTTCTTTTATTTTTAACAAGACATCTGGTCTCATTCTTCGGAGCTTCTGTTGGATTGGCTTGCATTCTTCTCTTACGGGCAATCGGTGTACTGCGATATCAGTACTTAGTCCGGGCATATCTTGGTACGACCATGCGAACACATCCTTAAATTCGTGGAGTAATTCGATGAGGTTTCGTCTGGTTTCCGCAGTAATACAAGCTCCAATCTTCACTTCTTACCCCTCTCCTAGGTTCACCATTTCTACCGACTCTTTATGGGGTAGGATCTGTTTTTCTTCTTGCTTTACCATTCTCAACAAATCTGGAGGCAAGTCGCATTCTGTGTCATTTTCAAAATCCTGAGATTCCTCTGAACACATGTCTTGCTCAAAGCAGACTTCTGAATCTGTAGTATCGTTACTCATATCGTTGATGTCTAGAGACCTGTAATGGGTATCAAAGGGTGTACAAAGAAGAAATGAATTTGAGGATAACTATTCACATAATATGAATGAGAACAAAGAATAAATGATAAAAATGTAAAATGAGAGAATATTTAGTAGAATTGAAGATGTATTTCATTAAAACAAAATGTCCGAACATGAGCCTATTTCACAAAAGAAATCTCATTGTTTCTAGGCTTAAAAACAACAAGAGTGTTCTGAGTATTACTCTGTATCATCTCTAAAAACTACAGGAAACTCCTCTGCAGTCCAATTGTCTAGAGTGCTTCCAGGTTCATATGGGCGAATGCCTGACAGATTTCCTTGATTAGTCACCTCATTGTGTATAGCATTGATGTGAGGATATTCATCTCTAGGAGATCTTTTTTCCGGGTAAATTATTCCTCCTGATATGAAGGTATAAGATATGTGGGGGAACGTCATCAGTTCCTACTTAACGTCATCTCCGTTCAGCTGAGCCCTTCTCCTTTCTTGCTTCTTTTCCATTTCCTTCTTTATTTGTTTAGCATCTGGTTTGAAACCTATACCAAAGTGGTCTCTTTTCTCCTTCAGCATCGGGGTCTGGACTTTCCCTTGGAGATATTTGCCCAATCCTCTTCCAGGTAGCGCTCCTTTTCCCATCGTCATTTGTAATCCCATCCTGGTGGTCTTGGATAGCTTGGGCACAGAAACTCCACTTCCCTCCGCGATGAACGCCGCGTTTACGAACTCTAAGGATCGGAAGGAACATTCGATGGCCTCCTCATTCGTTTCTAGATACGGCGCTTCGCTGGTAACGATTGCTATGACGTCCTCTTCCGCGTTTATAGTTACCAACTGATTTTCGATTACCAGTTTCAATTTCTGGTGCAGCAATGAGGGTACGGTCCCCGCTGAATGAATCCATGGCCTCCTCAACAGGCAGTTGTACGAGGGTTTGATATCTATGACCAGGAAGTCCACCTCGTAAGTGTTAGGCCCTATCAATAAAGGTACGTCTATTCTCCTCATCACTCTTCTTTTAGTGCCGTCAAACGCTCTCACTATGTTCTGGCATGCTTTCATGTGAGAACTGTCTATTGGCAACCTCTTGAGTGTAGCCAGTGGTAAGACATTCAACGCTGACCCATTATCTATTAGCACGCTTGGCAGAGTGTATCCCTTACAGCGGGTAGTTATGTGCAAGGCCTTCGTTGATCTCATGCCTCCGAGTGGGATTTCGTCATCGCTGAAGTAGATAAAATTGTCAGCGCTTATGTTACTAACCAGACGGTCTAACTTGTTGATGGATATATCCTTAGTAATATAGGTCTCATTTAGTACTTTCATCAATGCTTCGCGGTGCACCTCTGAGCTTAGAAGTAGGGCTAACACGGAGATACGGGCTGGTTGTCTGTGCAGCTGTTCCACCACGCTATATTCGCTGTGTTTCAAGAATTTCAAGAATTCTTTGGCCTCTTCTTCTCTTACGGGTTCCTTTTTTCGCCCAATCAGCACAGTCTTCGGTCTCATTGGTTCTTCTCCTCTATTTCCAGGATCATAACGCTTCCCACTACGCGTATAGAACCTTTCATTCTTGCCTTCCTCAAGACTGCTAGCGGAGCTTTCCGCCCCTGGCATCGTCACATTACAATTATAGTTCCAAGGTACCTTTTTACTATCTTTGTAGGGAAAAGTAGCATGTTTCTGAATTATAATTTTTGGCCTTCCCTGTACTCCGCCTTCCGTGTTTCGTGAAATGATGATTCTTGGGTAATTAACTCCAGGCTTTGTCAATTCTTCCTCGGTCGCATATATGTCCTCTTCCTCTACTCCTTTTTCATAAAACTCCAGTTCTTTGTTATCCATAAGGCCTTGCACCAAAATTCTAAACTCGGCGCATTCTTGAATCTCGTGTTCCTTTATCTTATGGAGTTCGCAGTAGTTCTTTATATGCCTCCCATTCTCCGCAAGATCTGAATTTATCAATCCTCTTTTTGCCATTTCCTTCCAGACTATTCGCAATGGGGTTTTCACTTTTGTGACATCCTTCTTAATCTTTCTCACCCCTTCCTCACCAATCGCGTTTACCCCTCTATCTTCGTGATTGGGTAGTGGGTTCCCCTTTTTTACCATGTCGTCGAGTGTTATAACCTCCATCTTTATTAGCCTCTCGACTATCTTTTTAAAGGCGAGGCAATTCTCTATCGAATGCCCCTCTATCCCTGCATGGTAATCGCAGTGAGCGTTGGAGTCGTACCACTTAGGGTATGGGGGCTGCAATGGTTGCAAATAGAACAGGGACACGATGTGCTCATTGAATAAAATCTGGAATAGCTCTTTGTATGTTATCGGAATTGGCGTAAATTGAATCTTTTCGATATTCGGTCTGGTTTCTAATTCCTGTCTTGCCGGTCCTTGTTGTCCAGCAGTAACTGCCTTTGGCTGATCAACCGTGATCGCCTTCGAGTACCCCCTATTGTACGTACTCACGTTATTTACTTCACCATCCTTCTTCTTAGGAGCGGCTCTCCTAGTGCTTTCTCCTGCCTCGATCTTGCTGCCTCTTATAGCATGCTCAATCATCTCCCCTGCCATCACTATGTCGGCAAAGCTCTTAGTCGTACTCCCTATCATATGGGTTATGAAAGGGGCCTTCAGGGTATTAATAAAGAGCATAATAGTCTCTTTTTCTAAGAGGGGTGGTTGGACCTGCATGGCGACCTCCCTCCACCTCTGCGCGTACTGTCTGAAACTTTCATTTTGTCTTTTTTCCATGCTTTGCAGAGTAATTCTATCCGGTGCCATGTCCGTAACGTGGCTGTAATGCTTCAGAAACGCTTGAGCCAAATCTCTCCAGGAGCTAATGTTGGCCCGACTAAGCTGGTTATACCATCTAGCTGCTGCGCCCATCAAACTTTCTTAGAAGCAGTGGATTAAGAGTTGATCATTGCTCACGTAGTCGGCCATTTGCCTGCAGAACATGGTGATGTGGGCCTCCGGGCAGCTAGTCCCACTATATTTTTCAAATTCGGGCATTTTAAACTTATGGGGCAGTACCAAATCGAGAACTAGACTTAAATCTTTTGCGTCGATCCCATGATGATGATCGATGTTTTCCAGCGATTTGAACTTTTCCTCTAACCATTTGCAATGATCCTCTAGTTGCCTTGAGGATTCTATTCTCGACCCCATTCTCTCTACTGCATCCAGATCGGGCACAACAAGATTGGCCGGGCTATCTCCTGGTTGGGATCCAGAACCCGCGTGATGGCTCACGGGAGGTCTAGTGTCATCCTGCCCCTACTGAGGCCTGATTGTAACTGGTGGCCTATGGAGATATTCCTCATGCAGGGCTCTTGAGTGCGGCGGGGTAATACCCTGGGGAGCGCCTTCGCTATCCTCATCGACCGGAGGCATTGGACCTTTCCCTTTGTCTGTAGCTCCATTCAGCATTTGGGCCATCTGTGCTATCATGTTTCTCTGGGCCTCCAGCATTTGGTCCTTCATTTCCTGTTGGAGTTTCAACATTTGCTCTTGCATTTGTTCCTGCATTTCTTTCTGGAATTGTTCGAACCTTTGATCCATTCTCTTGGTTTTAGCATGAGTCCCGTAGTAATGTTCAGTTCCCAGATTTCCTCTTTCCTCTCTCTTGTCTGATAACTTTAACCAATTAGGTTCTTTTTATAGACTTAAATGCATATGATGCGATGCAATGCAATGAAAATGCATGTATGCAGCAAAAGGCATTGATTTCGATTCAATTTCATTAAGATAGCTTTTTCAGAAAATAAATTTCTTTACATAAAATGGACTACATATAAGGCCTAACTCTAACACTTAGGGCCTTGACTTTCTTGAGAAGCCATGCTAACTCTTGGCCTCGGTTCGACTCTGACTCGTACTTTAGACTTAGTAAATCGGCTTGGACTACTAACGTTTGTAGATGATCTGCCACTTCTCGTACTTGCGCCACGGCTTCCCCCATGATGTGGTCCCGATCCTTGACTTGGCTCTGGGAATGGTGAAGTTGTTCTTTCCACCGCTCTTCATTAATTTCGAGAAGCTCCACCCGAAGCTCGCAACCATGTAAAGCAAATTCTAACTCTTCGATCCTTGCTTTCATCTCTTCAATTTTACTTAGGCTGGCCTTCAATTCAATCACAGAATTACGGCTGCAATACTGATATAAGGATTTTTCTAGCTCCGACACTCGACTTTTCAATTTCTCTTTCTCGTTTTGACTTTCTACCAAATTTCTTTTCAGAGTATCTTCTTGTTCTTGAGCTTCTCGGAATTTCTTTTCCCATCGACTGGATCTATCTTTCTCTTCCTTAATTTCTTGACGCTATTGCTCCGATGTCTTTCCTAGTCTCGCAATTTTCATCGACCTTCGCAGCTTCTTATAGTCTGTCTTCAAGCTGTCTAAGTCTTCTTCAGCTTTATTCTTTCCTTTTCTTAGTCTCTCAGCTTCTAGCTTGTGAATATCGACATCTAACCCTAGCTGTATTTTATCCTCCTCTAGCTGCTCTATCCTTTTTCCCCATTCCAGACTTCTTTTCTCAAAGTCCTGTCTGATGATTTCGAGCTCAGATGGAATCACCTGCAGGTATTCTTCTAGCGGTCGGGCATTTTCCTGACTTGATGTGGGGATGTTGTCGTTGACTCTTTGAGTCCACCATCAGTCATATTCAGGGGTTGTTATTGGAGTAGCAGCAAACTATTTCATTCTGTGAGTTCGGCTTCAAGCACTCGATATTTCACGAACTCTCTTTTTGCTATGATCTATTTTATATTCGAACTCACATTGTATTAACCCTTGTGTCACTAGCGTAAACTGTCTTGATTTATACTGCCTCAACACTAGGAGAAGAGCGTACCCGACAGCTCCCCAAATTCCAAATAGAGGAACCCAGTTAAAATCGCCATACCGATACAAGATCTCGTCCGGAATCATTAAAGGAGCTCTTTATTCTACATCTTCTTCTTGCAAGCTTTGCAGAATTGTCATCCATCTTTCTTCGGTAAGATCGTCTTGTCTTGTTGTAGCTACTAATGTTTTTAGCGGGGAATATTGTTCGGAAAAGATCCGACACGATACTTTTTCTACTTTCCAAAAATGAGCGTGGAACCATGTCAGTAAAAGTTCCGCACAACCGATGAATCTTCCTTCACCCGCTCTTCGGCATGTATTTAGGGATCTGAAGGTTTCGGCTAAAATTGCGGGAATGAGTGTGACGTTCCTATCCAATCTGTTAAATAAGTCAGAGACCGCCTCGTCCACATATCCTAGAGCCTTCGGGAAGACGATCAGCCCATAAATGCTCAAGGCGAGGATGTCGACCCTTTTCTTCACATCTGGGTGCGCTATGATTAAATCTCTTAAACTTCTCCAAGGGATGCACTTGCAATCTCCTTTTTGTTTTATCCGGGCAGTAATCCACTGCTCGCTCATTCCCATAATATTCATTAGCTTTTTCAAAAATGTAGGGACATTAACGGGTCTCACATATACTTTGCCAACTTGAATTATCGGGCAGCGAAGCAAAGCCGTGTATTCTTCTATAGTGGGTACCAAATCTACTTTCCCGAAAGTAAAGCAACTATAGGCCGGGTTCCAGAACTGGACTATAGCTCGAAATAAGTGTTGGTCTATCTTGACATCAAGCAGATGAGGCAAATCACCATAATGATAGTAGAATAATTGCTTGACTTCATAGTGTCACTGACTCCATATTTCCCTCATCTCTTGGAGACTATTTCGGGTGACGCTGACGCGTGTGAAATCCCATAACTCCGACGTGTATCCCACCGTAAGACTATAGCCTTTTTTTTGCTGTACGGTCTCGGCCCATATTTGGACAGCTGCGTTGTCTTCCACTTTATCAAGAAATCCCTTTTCCATGACAAGTTATCTATACAGCAACTGAACGTGAATCAACACCTTTTTGATGAATATGTCAATGCAATCAAAATAAAATGAGGTGAATATTTCATAAGTAAAGAATTCAAAGGCCTAATCGGGTAACCTCCTAGGGCTTGGCGTAGCTCTGCCTGGGGCGGCTTTTAATGTTTGCTATATGAGGTTTGGTTCTAGGGTAAAGGTATCTGAACCAGCGGATTCCTCGATCCTCACCCATTATAGGCTTATATGGACCGAGTTCGGTTCAGGGGAATACATTTCCCTATGGCTGCACGGAGATGAAAATCTCACGAAGACATAGGTACGGATGCATTCCGAAAGTGATCCACTATCCTGCACGGAGATGAAGACCTCACGAAGGAGTAGTTTCTCACTCCCACTTAGGGGTGTGACCACAACGGTCATGCAATGCAATGCCAAAGTATATTAAAAGCTTAGAGTATATGAGGACATATAAATGCAATAATGAAGATCGTGGCCCAATGCATATAAAGAAAAGGATCTTATGTTAAAACAAAAACTTTCAATCTTCGACCAAAGGAGAAAAATTAATCAACTCGTGGCTTGACTCTCTTTTTGAAATCCCCAGCGGAGTCGCCAGCTGTCGTAACCATTTTTTGAAAAAAAAACGGGAATCGACTTTGGATTTTTGAAAATGAAAGTAAAACGGGAGTCGCCACCGATCTTTATTTGGTGTGATCGGATCACCTTTGTTTTAATAAAACGTTTTGGTTTACTAAAACAATGTTGTTGGTCTGCGAAATTTAGAAAATCGGGTTCGGGAGTTGATTACGTGCGAGGAAGGGTTAGCACCTTTGTCACGCCCAAAATTGGTACCAAATCGATTAGTTGATGTCTTAATGTCGGAAATATAGAAATGTTTTAAAATACGGATCCTTTTTTAAAAAGTTTGGATAATTAGGGTCAAAATTTTGAGATTTCTTTGTCCCGAAAAGATATAAACATCACATCCAGCACGTTAGGACGCAATGTTTTAAATCTCTCGTAATCAAAGTCACCTCGTGATTTACCAAGTTTGTTAAAAAGGATGTTAAGTTACTTAGTCAAACGGAAAATCGCAACCCAGCACGTTAGGGCACTATTCCCCGAATTTCTAAATACGAAACATTACTTTATTTAAAACTTTTAGATAAAATGCAGTGATTTTACAAGATGTATGGAGTTGCATTGAGCTTAAGAATATAAGCATAGGGGTTTGAGTCAAAATTGGAGATTTCTTTGTTACGAAAAAAACATCACATCCAGCACGTTAGGACACGATATTTTAATCTTTCGTAATTAAAGTTGTCTCATGATTTACAAAGTTTCGTTAAAAGGATGCTCGGTTATTTAGTTAAACGGAAAATCGCAACCCAGCACGTTAGGGCACTATTTCCCGAATTTCTAAATACAAAACATTGCCTTATTTAAAAAATTTTAAAGGAAATATGATAATTTTCAAAATGTATTTTGTTTAATAATATAGCACAAGGCTAAGAAAACAAATATGGATGTAAACATAGTAAATATAAAAATACTACTACTACTACTACTAACAATAACAATGACGATAATAATAATAAATAAACTGATAATATTAATAATAGTAATAATAGTAGAAAAAATAAAATAATAACACATACAATCATAATAATAAATGATAGTAATAGCAAACAAAAAAAAAATAGTGAAAACAATGAAAATAACAAATAATAATAATAATAATAATATGGTAATAAATAATAGAAATGATAGTGATAGCATACTAAAGATAGTAATGAGCAGAACAAAGAAATATGCATATACATATATAAGTAAATAAACAAATACGACAATAATAGTGATAAAAACAATGATAATAATAAATAGTAATGATAAAAATATATGTATATATATATATATAAAAGAATAATGATATAAAAATAGTAATAATAATAACGATAAACATAATGCACATATGCATAGATATAATAGTAATAATGAGAATAGTAAAATATACATATACACACATATAATGTACACAAGATAATGAAATAATAGCTAATAATTATAGTAATATACTACTAATAATAGTATATAATTAATTAGATATGAAAATAAAATATAATATAATGACACTAATAAAAAAGGGGTAAATTGCATGAAAATTTGGGGGCTTAATTATAAAAAATAAAAATAGAGGGACTAAATTGCAACACACGTGAAAAACTGAGGGACTCGAGGCGTAATTTTCCACAAACGGTTTGAACGCAACGTTTTATAGGACCGAATTGCAAACTGCGCGAAACCCTTGGGGCAAAATTAAAACAATAGAAAACTTGATTTTAAAGTGTAAAAACGCGGAAGGACCGGATGCCCAATTAGCCCGCTCGGTGAAAACACACGGATCCTTCTGTCGGGTCGGGTCAACGCGCGAATCCTGGGTCAAAACGACGTCGTTTTGGGGGTTAAAGGCCAGCCCCAAAACGACGTCGTTTCGTGGGGCTATTTAAGGCCTAAAACCCTTAAAAAAATCATTTTAATCGAGTTCTTTAAAAAAAAAAACCCTTCCCTCTTGTTTTTCCTCTCTGCAGTGAGGGAACTCGTACGAATCGGCCGTCGGAGGTCGCCAATGCCGTTGTCGCTCCGACCACACACTGCAGTGGTGGAAAAGGTAAAATTCGCCTCTTTTTTTCTTTTTATTACTACAGTTTTTTTCTTTTATTTATTGCATGTATTGAAATAAAAAGGGTTGAAAACAGGATACTGACGATAAAACCGAAAAGCGAAATCACCTTCTTTAACCTCGATGCTTTGGTGTTTAAATCTCTGTCTTTTGATATTCGAGTCTCGTCGTGTCTTCCCATTTGCAGATCTATTTAATATTGATGAATCTGTTTTTGTATTGCTCTGTTGCTTTTAGTGAAATCTCTTGTATTTTCGATTGATCAAAACAGTGAACCCCATACAATGTCCTTCTCGGGCTTTAAATAGCCAAAAGAATAAGGAAAAAAAAAAAGAAAAATACATGTTCTCTTGCTTCTCTGTTTGGTCCTGTCCTTTCGTTTTAATGCTGCAGGTACACTTGGGCGGTCTTGAGCAGCTTGTGGCGGTGGGACGAGACGTGCGCGCGCGAGAGGCAGTGGGAGGCGAGTCGAGAGCGAGGGCAAGTGGGGAGATGGGACGGTAGCTTTTAGGTTTTTTTTATTATTATTATTATTTATTTTTTTTTATTTTCTGATTTGGGCTTTGTGGTTTTAGATGTTTTTGGGCTTGGGTTTAATTTGGTGTATGGGTTTGGGTTGATTGGGTTTATTTGGTTTTAGTCTGGGTTTAATTGGTTTTTAGGGTATTGGTTTTGGGCTGAAGCGGGCCCAGGCAATTTTGGGCTGGTACATACCCGAATAACTAAACGCAGAGTTCAAAGAGTGATTAAATTTAAAATGGCGCAAAATTTCTGGGCAAAATTAAAATAGATGCAAACTTAATTGAAAAACAAATAAATTGCGGAAGGATTAAAATGGCAATTAACCCAACCAAGGAAAACGGGCGGATCTTGCCTTCATACGGGTCAGCCCATACGACACCGTTTTAGAGCCACTAAATAAGGCTTAAACGGTGTCATTTCCTGTTTGTTAATAAAACCCGAAACTAAACCTAATTCTAAGTTTTTTAATCTCTTAAAACAGAAAAGGAAAAAACCTAGTCATCTTCCTCTCCTCCCTAATCAGCCGCCACCAAAGACTGGACCCTTCGACTGCCATGCTTTAGAAATTAGCGATGGCCATGGTTAAAGGCCGAATATAGCCCCTCCGCGCGCATGCACGAAAGTGCTTTCGCGTTCTTTCCCAGATTCCCCTCCTACCTTCGATTTCGATGAAGCGGAGAAGAAATCGACGACGGCGATAAATAGGTAAGCGCTCCTTCCCTTTTAGTTGTCGTGTGCAATCGATTAAAAAAATGAAAAGAAAACGAATAGCCTGTATGAAAAGAAAACGAATAGCCTGTTGAATCGAAAAACGAAAAAAAAAAAAAAAAAATGAAATTGAAAAAGAACACTTTTTTTATGCTGATTTTTGTATTTTATGTATTCAGTATTCTGTATTCGAAAATCGTGAAGAGAGCTACAATAATTTGTTTTCGGGCTTTTTAAAGCCGAAAATGAAAATCAAAAAATACAACTGTTTTTCCTTTTTTTGTTTTTGCTTTGCTGTCGTTTGTCCTTGTTTTTGCAGGTTCGGTGGCCAGCTGTGGAGTACGGAGGGCGAGTAACGTGGAGCATACAGAGGCGCTAGAGGCTGCTGAAGCGGCGCTGCTACAGCTAGGGGATTCTAGGGTTTCCGAAATCCCAACTTGTTTGGGCCATTTGGGCTGGTCTTGATTTGGGTTGAGTAGTTTAGGGTCTGTTATTGGGTTTGAATTTATTTGTAATGGACTGATGGACTTTATTAATTTGGTTTTTTTAATTTGTTTTTGGTTTTTATATTTTGTTTGGCTAATGGCATGGGCCCGGGCAAATTTTGGCCCTACAATATATATATTCCCCCACACTCTAGGAACAATAATTTATTTAATTAAGGTTAAATTTTGTTATTAGTCCAACTACTTTGTAAAATTTATAGATTTAGCCCATACATTTTAATTTGATCAATTTTGATCATTATACTTTTTGAATTGGTGAATTTTTTTTACTTTTTTTAATTTTAAAATTCTAGTAAATCCGTTTGTTTAAATTCAATTATTAGTCTTGTATTATATGTACGATTGTAAATTTAGTCCATATTTTCCATTTAGATCATTCTAAGTCCCTGTACTTTTTGAAAATTAAAATTTCATTCTTGACGTAAATGACCATCATTAATCTATTAAGTGAATTTTTAGTAACTTATATTTAGGAATAATAAGACAACATGACATTATATATATGATAATATATTTTTCGCATCAAAATTTGACAATAGCAAAATCCACCTTCGTTTTCTACTTTTGACTAACAATAGTATACATAGCCAATTGAAGCTTGGCAGTGTTCAGAAATATTAAGGTTTTTGTACTCTAAAACATCCTATCCAGATGCCTTGGATTATTTTTGAAATTATCTTGGATATTTTCTGATTTTTAACTGTTTTATATTGAGTTAATTTTGATAATAATTAATTAAATCTATATTATTATTTTAATTTTTTATCGAGTTGGTGTCACAAGTTAATTGGGCATCAATTCCTAATTAAAATATGAGGGTATTTTAATCTTTTTACGTAGAAAAAAATAGATAAAAATATGGATATTATGGGATTCAAACTCACACAGGCTGCATTAGTAAAACATTTAATTTACCACCCAACTAAAATTTTATTTTGATATTTGTATATATATTTCAATTTTATTATGCACACTCCACTAGTTCCATCAGTTGTATATCTATACTATTATTAAACTTCGGATCGAGTTGGTGTATGAGTCAACCGGGCACTAACTTGGTTAGAAAATTATAGGAATGTCATTTCGTAATTAAAATAAGTAATATTATGGGTAAACTACTAAAATTGTCATTAATTTTTGTTTACTTTAGGTTACATTTTAATCACTTAAGTTATCACACTGTAACATTTTAGTCACTGAGTCATTGATTGTCATTAATGATGTAATGATAAGTTGATGTGGCACATTAAACCATCATTACAAACAAAAAATTTAGGCTAATTTCTATAATTAATCCCTGTAACACCCCAAAATTTGGAATTTTAATTGTTGCACTATTTATTGCGTTAAGCTAGTTAACAATAGTAATTGTGTATGTTTAGGGGTTCAATGAGAGCTCGAGGTTGAATTGGGCCCTAGTAATAAAATTTGTATTTAAGCTTATTAAGGAGAGATAGTAAGTGGCATCAGGGCTTAAGTAGATAAGTGTGCATTTTGTTAGCACAAGTGAAGCTAGTAGAGGAGTGGTGTGGCGTTGCATGTATAGGCTTGAGGGGAGGAGTTTGAATCCCATGGAGTGCAAAATTGTTGATTTAATTTTTGTACTTCCTTCCTAAGTGTTGGCCATGGTTGTAATTATGGTAGGATAGACTTTTTTTTTTTTATGGTATGATGGCTAAGAGTGAATTAAGGAAAAGGCATGTAAGTGGGGGAAAAGAGAAATGGCTAAGAGTGAATTAAGGAAAAGGCATGTAAGTGGAGGACATAAGGCATGAAACAAGGAAGACTTTTTTTTATGGAAAGTTTGGAATGATCAAACTTTGTCCATGAACTTGGACGGTTTGGGGATTAGGGGGGGTGACCAAATATTGTTGGAAGCTTTTGTAAGGATGTGTAGCAAGTTGGGTCACTTGCATTTGATTATTTGGTGCTTTTTACAAAAGCTTTTCTTCTCATCTTTTTCTCTCCCTAGCCGAATGCATTTTTGTGCATTTGTGAACATTTTGCTTTCTTCCTTTGGTCAAAATTTTTTTAGCAATTATGTGCACTATTTTCTTTTCTCTCTAAAACTTCTCTCCCATGGCCGAATGCACCTTTGTTTCAAACCCTCTCTCTTTGCTTTTCTCTTATCTTTGAAAATTTAAATCATAAACCTCACATCCTCATTTTCTTTCTTTCTTGACTTATTTTCTTTTCAACCATACTTCCTTCATCATTTATTTTTCTTACATGGCCGAATGTTAGACTACCTCCATAGTCGAACCAATCTTTTCTCTCCTTTATTTTTATCAAAGCCGAATCTTCTCTTCATCGATATTGTTTTGTTGATTATTCTTTCAACCTTCGTTTAAGCAATCGTGTTATAAAGAAGGCCGAACTCGGAGTATTCGTAATCATCGTGACTCGCTAGAAATCAAATCGAAGTGTTAAGTTAAGTAGTTCTTCTTGGAATTTTTCGTTATATCTCTATTCGGCTATGTTGCAAATCGGATCGAAGTTTCGACTAATCGATTATTTTTAGGGACAAAGTCACTCGATATTCTCTATTTGTTAATCCTTCGGAAATAGTGGGTGTCGTAGGTGCCGACTATCAAGAAGGTTTAGTCCTTACCGAAATCAGGTGTGTAATCCCTTACTTTCCGAATACATGTTTGAAATGGGGTGTGTAATCTCATACCTCTCTAAATGGTTGCATGAAATGTTCTGTGAATCGGTCGAAAGACTGAAAAGCCGCAAGCCAGCATCTATGGCCACTCGGGCGTACGTATGTTCGAAGTGGTAACCATATTTTGTAACAAAACAGTTTTGGTTAACAGCAGTGACGTGATTTTGAAAACTCACCAAAAATAGTGTAAATTGAATTAGAAAGTGAAGGAGATATGGATTGAAAGATAATTGAGTCTATTTTCTTATAAAAGAAACAGAGTAAGCAAAAGATTAGTATATTTTGAGATTTTGAGATTTTTGTGAGACTGGTTCAGAGTGATTTTGAGATCCTCTGTTCTGACTTGGAAAAATCACTATAAATTGTAGAAAAATAATTACGGGACATGGCTTATATTATTAGAATCCTTAGTGAGTCTATTTTTATTTGGATCAAACGAAACCAGAATTTGAGTTCTGTACAATAAGATATCTGAGATTTTGTGAAGAGAGGGCAGAACTGTCAAACAGTGAAACAAAGGATACTTTGAAGAATAAACTGTACTAATTGGCTAAGCCAAAAATTCTGGAAAAATTACAGTAAGAAGTTATATGAGTCTAGTTTCAGGGAAAATTTACGGATCTAAATTTTGAGTTTCCCAACTCGAGTTATAGTCAGTTTAGTCAGTACGACGCAGATGGACAGTTTTATTTTTATGCCCTTAATTAGTAATTAAGCCTAGGTTGCGAAAATTACCATCATACCCTTAGAGGATAAATTACCGAATTACCCTTAGTGGGTACGATTACCAAATTATAAAAATGCTCTTACGGGCCAAATTACGAAAATGCCCCTAATGGGCTGAATTACGAAATGTCCCTATGGATCGAATTACGAAAATGCCCTTAATGGGCCAATTTGATAAATTGCTATATGGGCCAACTTGATAATTTGCTTAATGGGCCAATTTGATAAATTCCTATATGGGCCAATTTGATAATTTGCTATATGGGCCAAATGTGTTATTTGATAAATGTGCCATATTGATATGTGACAAATGGGTCAAAACTGCTATATCGATATATATGGGCCAAAACTGCTAGATTGATATATATGGGCCAAAACTGCTAGATCGATATATGAGCCAAAATTGCTAGATTGTTAAATGGGCTAAATTGCTATTTTGACTAACGGGCCAAATTGATAACTCGTAATATGGGCTTTTTGTTGAAATTTACCTTATGAAAATATTGTTATGCATTATATATATACATGACTGCATGGTTGGGATAAATGACGAAGAGAAGAAAGGCCTGTTGCCAAAATCTAGTTCGGTGGCTCTGCCACAAATATTTTAAATGGCTTTGCTGCCAAAATATTTTAAATGGCCATTGCCAAAAATCTAGTTCGGTGGCTCGCCACAAATATTTTAAATGGCTTAATGCCTCTAGTTCGGTGACTTTGTCACAATCTAGTTCGTTGGCTCTGCCACAAATATTATAATTGGCTTAATGCCTGCTATTGGTGTGTTGGCGGGGTGGGTTGACTTGATCCCCACAGGTGTGTTGGTTGGTACGGGTGGTGTGTAGCGGATGGAAATTAGGTTTGGTTGGGAATTGCATATCACATGCATTTTTTTTATATATTTGATTTATATATATTGTACAATTGTAAATGGGCTCAAGCCCAACCAATTGTTTAAATGGTTTTGGCCAAGTGAACACGGTAAGTGGGTTACACATTGAGTTCTAAGTAACTCACCCCGTTTTCTTACCCTTCTCAGGTAATAACAATTGATGGAGACTTGAGCCGGGGATGACTTCGTGGGGAGGCCATGCTACGAATGATGAGTTATAAAAACTTTGAACTTCTTTTAAGTATTTTTATTTAAGTACTATTTCAATTGCGATGTAATAAGGCCTCTCGTATTATTTTTATGGATTTTTATTTGTGGATGGTTTTTAATATGTTTTAATTACTTAAATGGGGCTGTTTAATTCTTATAAATGTTTTCTTAAACTTACGTATAAAAAGGATTTTTCTTAAATATCACTTACTCGTAAAATTCCCGTGAAAACTCTTTTATAAATTTATTTCAACCAATTATTTAAGTTTTTATCCAAATTATTTCTCTGAAAATCAAATTGTAAACTCTCATGTTTTAAAATCATGGTTTTCAAATAAATCTCGGTTTTTGATAAACTCCGTCTTAAAAAATATATATATCATTTTGAAAAAAAAAAATTGTTTTCATTAAAAGCATTGATGACTGGACGTAAGTTCGAACTGTGTGGCATGCCAAGTCTGGTCTTAACGCATAGGCCGGGTTGGGGTGTTACAATCCCCATATTTTTTTCATTTTGAGCAATTTAATTTTTTTCTTTTATGTTATTTTATCTTTTTTTTTCTTTTTCTTTTTTTTTTTCATTCTCTTTTGTTTCTCCCTCTATTTTCCTCCCTACTCCATTTCTTTTAACGTGATTTTTCTATGTTTACCATTTCTTAAAACTAGTCCCTATACTTTTATTTTTTGAATAATTTAATTTTTTTGAGTAAGATAAGTTTGTAGACTAATTTTAAGAATAATATTTAAGAAATAATTTTCAAAGGGATTGAAAAGGGTACTATACCCTTTAGCCTAGTGGGGGTCAAGCTCAAGCCCCTACCTGCTAGAAAGCTCCATCTAACAAGTTACATGCTAATGTAGAAAGCTCCGTTTAATGACACATACGATAAAAGCATTTAATTTCAAATCAACTTTTAATTCAAATTGTCTAATTTAATAGTTTGGGTAGGCTCTATAAGATCTTTGTTGACATGAATATAGTTTAGCATAATAGTTGTAAGGATGATAGTAGTTTTCGTGTTGATTTGGTTGAGTTTGAATAATATTTTAGATTTGGTTTTCAGTTTGGTATTAGAGAAATATCAGATAGAAGTGAGTCCACACTTACTGTACCAATTGTTAAGGTCGGATTTGATAAGACGGAAATGACAGTGGAATTAGACGGTTCATCTCATTGGGTACAAGGCGTACAACCACATTGGAGGTGTTCAGACGAAGATGGTGTTGATATCGGGTTAGGTTGTTGAATAAGGAATGAAAGGAGCGGAGATAGAGAGAGAGTCCCTTTTTCTAGTCAGATTTGAGAGATTTTAAACCCTTAGCTGCAATCTCGATATGCCACATGTCACGTCTCTATTAGCAAGTCAGGAACAAGGGGCCAAATGGTTTGTCACCATAGGTTTAGGTAGTGTGGATATTAGACGTACTTTCAATCACTCTAGATGAAACACGATAGTGAGGATGAGTAGTGACGATTAATGAGTGGAGCTCACATAAATTAATATGACTGTTAGGTTGAGGAATGTTCCCCAAATATATGTCTGAGTAATAGGTAGAGCTTTCGTGAGGAGTAGATCCAAGCAGTGGAGGCATAACAACTCTAAATTTATGATTTAGCTAAAATTATATCTTTATGAAATGAATTCTGGGAATTTTTCTTAGAAGAGCCCAGTAAACAACTCCAACTTGTTGCTTTAGAAGTACATTGATATCCACCAATATAGGGTTAAGGTTCCAATTGACTTTCGTTCTCATATGCTTTAGTATCTTGAAATTGATAAACCATAAAAGTAACATGTTTTAATCCGATGCTTGGCATGTTTTGGATGATTTATTATGTGAACTAGTGAATTTGATGCTCCTAATCCTTTAAATTTATGTTTCTATACATAGGTGAGCATAGGGAAGTGAAATGAGCGAAAAATGAGCCAAAATCGGACAAAAATAGCTATCTTGAGGAATCATACGGCCTGGGCACTTCCACACGGGCTAGGCACATGCCCTTGTGAGCCACTCGGGCTGGCCACACACCCATGTGCCAGCTCGTGTCAATTTTGAACCCTCCTTCTATTTTACGTGGAAAAACTCAATTTTTAGGGTTTCTGAGCATTCTAAAGTTTATAAATACATATTAGAAAAGGCTAAAGGGGGCACACAGAGTGGAATGGAAGAATTTACTCGAAGAACGCCAACGGATTCAACTCAGAAGCAGGATCTCCTTCAAGATTGAATATCTCCATTCAATTTCTCTAGAAGTTTTTGGGTTTCTTTATGTTTTGTTGTTCTCTAAATTCCCTAAATACCTTGGGAAGATGAAACCTGTGATGGATCTTATTATTTGATTTTCTGGATTATATAATAAATACTTGTTCTTGTTCTCAATTATGTATGCTTATTTCTTGCTTAAATATTTTCAGGATATTAATTCAAGTGTGATGTGCTTATTTTAGTGAAGCAAAAACCCCTGTTTAAGAGTAGATCTAACATAATTGAGTGGAGTTGCATGCAATCCTAGAAATATGACGACATAAATCTATCGGATTAGAGTCAAATCTAATAGGGGAATCCATAGATCGAGTTAATGCGACAATAGGGATTTTAATTAGAAAGAGATTTCAATTAATCAACCTAGAGTCAGTTGTTCTTATTCTCAAAAGAGATATAAACATAATTTAGGGATTTTTACGAATCAAGGTACAAGTGAATAAATCGTCTAATTCAGATTTAGAATAATAAGTGAAGTTTAGGTGGATTCTTTCTTGGGTATTGTCTTTCTCTTTGGTTATATTCAAGTATTTTCTCATTCTATTTTCTGTCGCATTCTTAATAATTAGTTTAGTTCAATTTAGATTAAAAACATCCCCTTTAATTTATAAGCTAGATAATAAAAAGATAGTAATTACTAGTACTTTTAGTATTCGTAGATACGATATTCCCAACTTACCATAGCTATACTACTATTCGGTAGGTGCGCTTGCCTTTGTCGTGAGTTTAGTTAATTCGGTGACTCATCAAAAATATTCTTCCAACACAACTATTGATTTTTTTTTTTTTTTTGCTTCATTTAAACTGCACTGTTGTCAAAGACAAAACAGAGCAGCAACCAAACAATTCAAACCTACAGCAAACAGAACTTAGAACACAAACCATGAAAAGAAATAAAACAACTTGCTAATTCTACAAAACAAAATTTTACCACCAAGCTTTAAACATTTGTGCCCGATTAACACTTGCCATCACCAGGGAGAAAGTCATATCGTTACCATTCTTATCCGCCAATGAGAAAACAATAATGCATGTTTTGAATAAATTTATTTATTCAAAATAAATAAAATATTAAATCAGCAAAAAGCTTATTTATTATAATTATAGCTAAACGTAAGTAGGAATGCGAGGAGTTATATAAACTTCTAATAGAATTGCTTTAGGACTCATTAATCCGACTGCTTCAGACATATTGACTGGATCGTTTGATGGAGTTTCAAACTCGAACCAATGCAGCAAATTACCCAGGGGAAGCTCTAATGGAGTTAGTGGAATTGTAAACAAAAGCAGGAAGGCGAGGAGTTATATGGACTTCTAATGGAGTTGCTTTAGAACTCGTTACCCCAAGTCCTTCACGCATATCAACTGCTATGCCTGATGGGGTTTCAAACTCAAACCAATGCAGCAAATTAGCCAACGTAAGCTGTAAAGCTTGAAGTGCAAATGAAACTCCGGGGCACATTCTTCTACCACTTCCAAATGGAATTAGTTCAAAATTCTGTCCCCTCACATCAATGTCTTTGTGGGTAGTTATAAATCTTTCGGGTTGAAATTCAAAAGGGTTTGTCCATATAAGTAGATCATGATGAATCTTATGAACATTCATAATAAGCCAGGTGCCTGCTGAAACATGGTATCCATTAACCGTGCAGTCTTCAATGGCTTCATGGATCACAGAGAGCGGAGCAGGAGGATATAGGCGTAGAGTTTCTTTAATGATGGATTGAAGGTACACTAAGTTTTTTGTGTCTGATTCGGTCAGAAGTAGTTTATCCTTACCAATGTGGACATCTAATTCTTGTTGGACTTTACTCAATTTGTCACGATTATTGAGTAGCAAAGATAAGGCCCATGTCAATGTGATGGATGTGGTATCCTCCCCGCCTAAGACAAATCCCTGTTACATCGAATACCATGAAAAGTTAAACAATGAAATAATAGCATTTCCAACTTATGTATGTTATTAATAGCAATCTTGACCAAAAAAAATTGCCATTAATCACAATCTATTTGGTTAAGAGATATGCACGTACGAGACAATTGGCTTTGTTGATTGTATCAGCATGGTGTTCCTCCGCCTCACTGAGAATAGACAGCATCACTCCCATGAAATCTTCCTCACCATTTGCCTTATTTTCAGCTCTCTTCTGCTTGTGCTCTCGTAGCCATCCCTGCACAACTTGGTCCAATTCTTTCGCTGTCTTCTTCATGAACTTGATGTCTCCACCTATGTCCAGGAATCTCAGAAACGGCAAAGCATCTGATATTAAGAACTTTCCACTTAGTACAAAGAAGTCATCCATCGATTTCCTCCATTTCAAGTTTTCACCTCCTTCACTGGAATTTGGAATTCGCTTCCCTACAATCATCCTCATAATCACGTTCAGAGTAACTTCTTTGAACCATCCCTTCATCTCCACCAATACTTTATCGGAGTTAGCACTTCTCTTCTTGTTCCACAGCTGGTACAACTGTTGCAGAGATGTCTTCACCTCGGATTCCCTTACATGTTTAAGCAATTCGAGTCGGTGATTTGAGAGGAGCTCAATATTGGCAATCTTGCGTATTTGACGCCAATAAGGTCCATATGGTGCAAAGCCAAACATGGCACTGTTGTAACCCAAAAGTTCCGAGCTTGCAAGTTTTGGACGAGAGGCAAACGCTTTATCATTTACGGTGAGACATTCTTTCGCAATCTCCCAATCGCTCACCACCAAAGCTCTATGCACACCCAACTTGATACTGAAGATTCTTCCATATTTGTCAGCCATGTTAGCCAAGCTCATGTGAGGTGGTTGTGACCCTCCTAAGAGGCGTAGATGACCAATAATAGGCCATGCTCCACCAGCTTCTGGTGCTGTTTTCTTCGAGTTTGTGTTTCTTCTTGATATCAATAGAAAAGAGAAAAGAAATAGTAGTGGAAAAGCAATGATTGCAACAGCTGAAGTTGCTGTGAGTGAATGGGAATAATCCATCGCCAAACTTCTACTTTCAATCTAAGATACAGTGCATTTATGCATTGTTGTGTTGTTTAGTTAATTGTCGTTTATTGAGATCTTTCACTAACTTACGTTACTGATATTGGAATTTTGAAGCCATATAAGAAAGTCAACAAAGTACCGCGGTGTGACGAAAGACGAAAGGTGTTTTATAAGAAAGCCATATAAGAAAATTCTCTTATATGTTCATTATTTAATTAAATTTATTTTATATCTATTAATATCTATTTTATTTTTTATATATATTGCAATAAATTGTCTATTCAATTATTGAATCTGTATGACTATCTGATATTTGTTATATGCATGAGGGCTGAGTTGCAAACTGAGCCTTGCTAGCTCACCCTATATTTTTATCTTCTCAGATAATCAGTAAATTTAGAATCGGGCTACATGTAAGAGTTCGGATTGGATTCTCAGTTAATAAAATGAGACAGTTTATGTTTTTAAACTATTCCAAGACTTTTTAGGCTGTAAAATTGCTTTGGATTTTACTTTTCGGTTTGGGTTGTTTTGTCGGATTTTATTATTTTTATCGTAAACTACAAAATTATATGGTTTATCAAATTAAAATCTCAATTTTCAAAACTAAAACTCTTAAATTTCCGCTTCAAAGATTAAGTAATCAATTAAGTGTATTCTGTAAAACAAATCACTTTAACAAGTATCTTTCTAAAAATTGGTAGGAGATTTGCCAAAATTTATATTGTCCAAACTCATGTTTTTCTAGTTCAAAATTTGGGTTCAAAACAAGTTCATGTAATTCCTCAAGATTCGACCATAACGTCTAGGCCAGGTGTAAAGTATTACATAAATCAATGAAAAAACTTTTAATTCAAGAATCACCTGCGAGTACTTAACTATTAGATTAACTCAATCTTTGACCATTTTTATTTTTTTTATTCTATGAATTAAAAAACTTATTATAATAATTGTTACTTATTTTCATTAATTTTTATATTTCTGCCGTTAATATATAATATTAAAAAAATCAATTATAGTTTTAGCCAAGATTTAAGAGGGAAAAAACACAATTTTTTTATTAAAAAATTACAACTTAAAAGAAATAACATGATTTTAGTAAAGGGGAAAGGGTGGGGCAGAGAATGGAAGCAGATAGCCATGCAAAAGGAATTAAATATGATTTGAAAATAAAATCTTAATTTATTATTTATATTTTACTTAAACATTGTTACATTGTGTGTGAGAAATAAAAGGAAAAGGTGCGTTTAACAAATAACAAAAATCAACGTAGTAAATACAATAAAGGTATAAAATCCAATTTCACACTTTATTTTATCTGTCCTCCCCAGGATTTAGACATCATATATAAAGTTCAGGGGCAAGACGTGGTGAGATGACTGTTTCAAGCGGTGTAGATTTCATGTCAGTCAATCCAACGGTGCCAGTCAAGTCGATCAAGCCTTTATCCGGTGTCGAAAACTCGAATGCATGTAAGAAATTCGACAACGTCAAATGCAACATTTGAAGTGCAAAAGATGTTCCAGGGCAACTTCTCCTCCCACTACCAAAGGGCATCAGTTCAAAATGCTGACCCCTAACATCAACATCTTTGTATGTCGTAAGAAACCTCTCTGGCATGAATTCTGACGGTTCAGACCATACTTTATGGTCTCTTTGGATCTTATGTAGGTTGATGATTAGCCGAGTGCCTTTGGGGATTTCGTAGCCACCAATGGTACAACTTTCATTGAGTTCACGGGGTGCTGATAATGGTGCTGGAGGATACATTCTCAATGTCTCTTTAATTATGGCTTGGATGAAGACTAATTTACTTATGTCTGATTCTTGCACGAACCTGTCCTTGCTTACATGTGTGTCTAATTCCTCTTGAGCCTTTTTGAGTAGATGAGGTTTGTTTAGCAATAAAGAAAGTGCCCAGATTAACGTAACTGTTGTCGTGTCACTTCCAGCTAAAATCATTTGCTTCAAAAAAATACGTAACAAATAATATTTAAATACTCAAGTCTTGATTGACATTAAATTCGAAAATGGAAAGAAAAGAGAGAAAAAAATGTACCAAAGAAGTGGCTTTGTTTATGGTGTCGGCATCGTAACCAGCAAGGTCAGCACCTTTAAGAACAGAGTTCATAACATCCATGAAATCCTTCTCCTTTTTACTTTCATCCCAATATCCATCCCTCCTATGATCATTCAACCATCCCTCGGCGATATCATCCAACTCTTGTGCTGTTTTCTTCATCCATTTCTCGTATCCCCCCAAATCAAGCTTTCGAAGGAAAGGAATGGCATCGCCTATCACAAATATGCCCGACAAGTAAAAAAAATCCCTCAAGGCCTTACGGTAACGTGACACCACTTGTTGCTCTTCTTTACCGACACCCGAATACCTCTTCCCAGCAACGGTCCTAAGAATAACGTTCAACGTCAAGTCCAAGAACCGTTTCTTCATCTCAACGAAAGCTAAACCCGATTCACCATCCTTTTCCTTAACCCAAAACTTGTATAGATCTTTTATCGAACCTTCTATTTCGGATACAAAAACTTTTTTCAACTGATCAATCCTATGGTTCGATAACACCTCTAACATTGTTATCTTTCGCATTTCACGCCAATACTGTCCATAAGGAGAGAACCCAAACATGGCATAATTGTATCCCATGTGTTCCGCTGCTGCCATTTTGGACCGTGATGAAACGGCCATGTCGTTGGTGGTGAATATTTCCTTAGCTACTTCTCGTGAACTCACCACCAAGGCCGGATGAACACCTAACCGGATCATGAAGGCCGGTCCAAGTTTATCAGCCAAGGCTCCCAACGTTACATGAGCGGCCACAGGTTTCCCTAGCAGCGGGAGGTGACCGATTATTGGCCATGCACCACCTGCTTCCGGTGCAGCTTTACAATTGGATCTTTTGAGCTTAGTGTAGAAAAACAATGTTGTGATGGCAATCAACACAAGATAGTAACTAAGATATGGGATATCGAAAAGTTCCATTATGCAAAGCTTTAATTTGGTTATGTATATAGAGAACTTGTGTGTGATGGGAAAGTTTGGGTTTTTGCATGTATATATATATAGTTTGGTGGGTCTAACAAGACGAACATATAGTTGGGAGAATATTATAGGTTTTATTTTATATTTTATTTCAAGCTGCTTAGCCAAAGTTGAATGAATTTTTCGTGTGCCGATATTGAATATTTTTGTGCATGCATGCATGATGTAGGTTGAAATTAATAGTAAAAATATTAAAAATATTTTCAACTTAGTTAATATTGTACAAATTCATACAGTGCCAATAAAGT
This sequence comes from Gossypium bickii, assembly GCA_025503065.1. NCBI lineage: Eukaryota > Viridiplantae > Streptophyta > Magnoliopsida > Malvales > Malvaceae > Gossypium > Gossypium bickii. The sequence goes on along the minus strand of CP106714.1, from coordinate 130,579,938 downwards.
ATATTAAAATATATATTGAATTTGATGTCATTAATCTCAATTGCATAATGATAAAAATACTCACTATAAGTATGCTATAATTTAATTAAAAATAAATTTAATTATTATAATATAATTCACTAACAACACATAAGCTTATAACTCTGAATGTATGAAATAGAAATCCTAAATTAAATTCTATATTCATCTATCCCTTCACAAGTGTTAAATTGAACCACCACTTTTATTCTTGTGGCTGCCATATACTAAATGAACTGTGTTTATGTGAAGTGTCTTTGACATCTTGATTGGTAGTCAATTGGTCATACATGGTGGCTTGAATTTTGTTTTAATCTTCAATGTCCTTCTTAAATTAGTATAAGGTATTAGAAACAAAATAAACCAAAAACCCATGGTTTCATTTTTGTTTAAATGAAAAACCCACAGTTTTAAGAAGAATAAAAAAACAGGTTAAATAACACTATTTATCCTTGTATTAAATTTTCAACAAAATAAGTCAATTCTTTCGTTACAAATACAATTATTAAGTCAATGCCGCATGAGTAAATCTTAAATACTTGATTCATACGTTAAGAACATTATATATTATCTAAATTAAGTCTTAGTTCAGTCGCATTGTTGTCAATTTGAGAAGACGTAAATTTAAACGCGTTGAAGTACATTTCTTCTCCTATTTAAGAGTTAAAAAAATTACTAGTAATTCTAAATATTATATAAAAAAATTATCTAAAATTTAAGTCAATTTACGTCATCAACTTGTACACAGGATTTAAAAATATGTAATATTTTCTTTTTTTTCAAGTTGTGTAATCACACTATCAACAATTTTAGTTTGAAAGTAGAAAATAAGAGCACACAGATATATTAATTAACTATTAATTTGATAAAATTAGTATAAATATATACTACATTAAAAATAATGTAAAAAAGATAAAGTAAAATTAATGTAAAATTGTGATATTTTATTATTTGCAATTGAATCAACCCAAAGAAATAGACATTGAATTTCTTTTAAAACAGTCCGGAGCAAGCATTTTTGAACGAAGAGTGGTTGGTAAACAAGTTGAAGAGAAAACTGCGGATGATTTTCTCAGGATAATTGAAACGCCCACCGTTTCACGTTACAGTCAAGACAACGTGCTTGGTAATAGGAAGAAGGCTGTTCTTTTTTTTTAAATATAAATATTGGGTTCGTTGATTTTGTCGATTACATATTCATTCAGTTGCAACTGGATTAAGTTACTAATAATAATTTTTAAAATTGGGATGAACATCGGAAATCGTTCACATGATTTGGAATTTTCTTACGTTTGGGTGGCATTATTCAAAGAGCATGGTTAAATTCTGTTATTAATTTTTGTATTTTGTGAAAGTTGTGGATTTATCTTTTATATTTTAATTTGATCAATTTTAGTCTCTATACTTTTTGTATTGGTCAATTTTAATTCTTATGTTTTGCGAATTTTGAAATTTTAATCTTTACCCAAATAGTAGGAATTACATTTGTTTGATAAAATTCAATTACTAGTCTTGTACTATGCGTACAGTTCTAACTTTAGTTCATATTTTTCAATTGCATCATTCTAAGTCCCTATACTTTTTGAATTTTGAAATTTCAATCTTGATACAAATGACAATTGTTCATCCATTAACTGAATTTTCAATGAGTAATCTTTGGAAATAACAAGTTAACATGGCATTACCCATATGATAATATGTTTATCGCATCAGATTTTCAAAATAACATAACATAATTTATTGAATTTAACAATTATTATTTGATGAGGACTGAAATTTTAAATTTTGAAAAGTTTAAATATTAAAACTAATCAAATTAAGGTACAAGGGCTAAATTCGCAACTTTTGCAAATTACAGGGATAATTGGTAGAGTTTACCAAGAGAAATCCACTATAAAATCGACAAGCACAAACTATTATTTAAGTTCAACTCCATCATCAAGTTTCAACCTCAATTTTATATTTTGAACTAAATCACACACTAAGTCTTTTTCCCTTAAGAGCTTGGATGTAAATTGACAAACAATATAATTTACTTGCACAATTTGGCACTACAAATCAATTCTTCTGTGAACAAGTCATTTATTAATAAGCATTTCTAAACTAAACAAGCTATCTATAAATAAATATAAAGTGACTTGTTTGAAACGTAATCAATGTGAACATCTCCTCCAATAAATCATTCATTAAAACTCTAAACAATTTTAATCAAAACATGTCAATCAAATAAGACAACTTACAATAACATGCTAGATATTTCTTAAGTTGCAACTAACGTTGCATTTACAATTACAATTGGCACTAGTAATCTCCTATTGGAAAAAGTGTTTAGAAATTTTACTAAAACTAACCTTTATCGTGATATCTATCGTAATAAATCAAATAAAACTAAGTATTTCTGCCCCAGGGTTGGGGAGATGATGAAGTTGCAAGGGCTTCTAAGAAAGTACTCAAATTTGTCAATAGACTCAAACTAGAGTTTAAATTCTTCAAACTTTCAATCAAATAAACTTTTCTGTTATTTTCGAAACATTGGATGTTTAAAAAGTGGACTTTAACTCAAAAAACCGAATACAAGATGAAATTCCAACTTATAAATTTAAATTACAATCTTTAAATGATTGCAATTGTAATCTCATAAATCTATAAACAAAGCTCAAGAAAAATATAATTCATTTGAGCTTAAAGAAAAGTAACTCAAATAATTTCTTTCACTAAATTTCGACAATGTACCATATAATATTTATGGAGGAAATATTGCGAGAGTTTTACTTTAACTTGGAAGTACATAAAATAATTATTTAATAAGAATTTAAGTCCTAGTAGTACTCTTAGGCCTAGAAGTTAGTAACATTAAGGAATTTTACTCCCTATGTGTCGTGGCACCCTACCCTATGCGTAAGTCAAATAAGAGACTAAAGAGGAAATTGGAAAGATGAAAAAAGAAATTTTCAATATGTGTACTAAGCAAAAAAATGGAAAGATGAAAAAAATGAAAAGAAAATATATATTTTTTTATTCATTACACGGTAGAATTAAAAAATGAAAGAACTAAAATTAATACATCTGAAAAATACATATTTTTTAACTAACATTCAAATCTCACTTATTTTTTTCTCCTCTCATCATTCTGCTTTAGAAAAATTGATTTTTATTCATGATGATTCTTTTCACTTTTCTACTCCCTCCTCTCATTTCTCTTTGTTTTTTTTGACCCAACTAAACACACTCGCCTAGCCACTCCTTGCTCATGACTGGTCAAGGCCGATATCCTTAGTTGGCAGGGTTGCTCGTGCTATTCGTTTGTTGCCCCTACCATCTTATCCTAGCCAAGTACTATTGTCAGTTCTTAATGGAAAACCCAGTAATTGCCCATTGCGCCATTACTATCTACTTATGAAGATTATTTTCTCTTGGGCTGGAAAACACACCTGGGCTTCATATCTTTAGTAACAATCTAGAGAGAGAGAGAGAGAGAGACTTGTTTATATTAGCAATCCATTACATTAAGCTATTGGCGGCAGGGGGAAATGACTCGGAAATTTAAATGCCACAACAAGACTAACTTCAATTTGGCTTTTCAATTTGGCTGAAAACAGTAAGAGATTAAGACAAAAATGAAAAGGATAAAAAGCAGAAGAGATTAAGACAAGAAAAGAAGCTTCAAAGAAAGAAATGGACCATTGGCTACAAAAGTATTTTGTCCAAAACATTTGTTTTCAACGGAATGATATAATTGTAATGATAAAAACAGCCTAGAAATTTCGTAGTGAGCTGCTAGAAGAAAACGTTTAGTCCAAAATCAAGGCTAGTCAAATTATAGTTTAGATTTTAAATTGGAGGGATCTATATTTGTAAGAAAAGACCTTAAAATATTATTTGTCAATGAAAGTTTTGTCTCCCATACTTTATCGAAACCTAACATACCGCATAGGGTGTGATAGTAATTCTGTAAATAACTTGACGGACCTATAAGATTCAAGAAAAAAGACATCAGTATAAGGTGTGATAGTAATTCTATAAATGATTTGATCTATGCATGAGAAGACTTAAACCACCGACTTAAAACTTATAATTCATTTACTTGCAACTATGGTACCACTGGAATGAAATTATTCATGGTTTTTATAGCTTTTGTCTGTAAAAACGTAACGCTGTCTTCTACACACAGTTTCCACGCAACAGACAACCATGCAATCATTGTCGATGTAAAACAAGGACCAGTTCCCAATTTCCAATACCATTTCTTTTTATCTTTTGGGCCCCCCATTTTTCAAACATTGTCGAATAGGCCCATAATAATGTTTGATTTTTCAGCATTGCAGTCCCCACCATAGATACTCAACACAGAACCGAAATTGGATCTAACAGGCCTTTTCCCTTTAACCTTTGTAAATGCAAATTGTACAAAGTCATGGAGGGTAATAAAATATTGAAAGCGACCCTTCACCTTATATCCAAAGAAAAAACAGTACCAGAAGCTTTTCAATTTCTTCATTCCAGTGATGATGATGAAAAAGGGCGTGGGAAATTACACGACAACCAACAAATGGGGAAAAATTGTAGGTTTTGCTTTTTTTATAGTCTGAGCGTGTTTCCTCCATTTATCACTCTTGTCATATAGTACAAGGTATTTAGGTAATATTCTTTATCTTCTCTTTAAATAATATTATTTTCATGGTTCGAATCTGAATTTTCTCTTTTAAGATTAAGAGTGTAATGCATTTATAATATTAATAGGTAAAAGTATCATGAAAACTCTTGTATTAGGAGTCAGATTATATTTTACCCCTTTATTCAAAATGGGCGAATGAGTCCCGGTCATTCTATTAAAAATTGGCCATTGTACGTGAGGTATAAGTGGCATACCACGTGTTACTATCTAGTTATTTCATAAGTCACACCAGTTTTTTACCATACAAATGGATGGAGTTCTTAACAAAAAGACTAATTTGCTTTTTAATTTAATGTACAATAATTAATTTGTCTATTTTTTAAATATAAAAAAAATATAATCTAACTCGTAATAAAAGAACCTCCATAATACTTTAATCAGTATTAACATTATCATTATCCCTTTGATTTTAAAAAACCATCGTTTCTTTTGTGTTTTCAAAAGATCTTTGATTTGCCTTTTTATTTGAAGACATGAACAAGTTAAGCCCTCAAGTATACCTCAACCAAATCAGCCTCATTCCACCGACATGTATGTTTGTCTGTATTAAGCTAGGAATTGGGTAAAGTGGGTATGAGATAAAATTTTAAAAAAGATGAGGTGAAATTAAAAATTTTATATTAAAATGACTTAATCAAGTGGGCAAAACACCTACTTGTGTCATGGGGTTAAAATGAACTGTGGCTCGTGACATTTCATCTAAATTGGCATGATCTTTTATTTTCCGGCAAAATATCATTCATATATAGCATTTTGATCTAATATTTCAATTCTTTCATGTTTCAATAGTTGTATGTTGTTCCGTAAAATTAAGGTTCAAAATATGGAAGAAATGAGTGTTTTCATAACTCTATCATCCGATTAATTTCGTTTCACTCAATCCCTATTTCATGGTCACATATCTTTTCAATTAAGTAACGGAAACTTTTCTTCTCTTAACCATTTTGATTTGATTCAATAGTCTTCCGTTAAATAAAAACAGATTTAATAAATACTAATAACTCTCGAATGGATAATGATGAGAAAATTCAACTAAAGAAATCCTGGTAAGTTGTATATGCGAATTTAACGCTTAGATTAGAGTTTTGAAAACTTTTAATTGCTTCTCATATCAGTGAAAAAGTGTTGCAAGGGATTGAAATTTCAAGAAATCGAATCATGATTTTAACAATAAAAATTAAAATGTTTAACTCATTTAGCATTGCTTTACATAGAATACCTAGTTTTAACCTTGAAAAGTAGGGATGAATATCAAATTTATATATGAATTTTAGTTTAATCTGCAATTTGATACATGAACTTTGATCTAGTATAATTATACACACGAAACTTAAATTGTGGTTCATATGTATACATGAAACTTTAATTTTGATTCAATTGTACACATTTAAAAAATAAATACAAACATTTATTTTCATATTGGATTAATATAATTGTTTGTGTGCTGGTGCTAATTCAATAATATCATTAGTGATGTGTGAAAATTTAATCAAATTAAAATTACATGTATAAAATTGCATAAAATTAAAGTTCATATATAAAATTACACATTATATCGAAATGCATATATAATTTTTATATTTATCTCCAAAAATTATAATAACAGTAATACTAAATAAAGCCTAAACCGGATTCAATTGAAACAATTAACAACCAGCCAAACTCGGTGGTCCCTTTTAAGTTTCTTCTCTGCATATATTGGCCCAGGGTAGTAAATTTAAGAAACAATTAATCATCATGATTCATGACTATTCTGAAAAAAAAAAAATGGGTCCTAAATGAATATGATCACACTTTCTTTTGAATATGTGTTACTTTAATTAATACATAGGATAGGGATAGAGCTATTATTACAAAATTTCTCCATGACCCCTCTGCATGGGGCATGGACCTGTCTCTTTATCAAATTTTGTACCTTCAAACTATTATTCATCATATAATGGGTCATAACCCACAAAATCAGCTGCCCAAAAAAATCTAAACCACAAACCCAAAAAAAATTAAAAGATAATGTCATTGATATTTTGATGGTGGTACAATACTTAATATTCTTTATAATTCTTTCTCAACTCTTAAATAAAAGAATAAATATACTTTAACATGCTCGAATCCACCTCTTTTTACACTGGCAATAAGATCATTGTCAACCAAGCTAAAACTCAGTAGGATATTGGTTAAAGATAAATGATACGGTTCAAACCTTAACATTTCTTTCCCCTTTCTCGATATTGTAATGATAAAATAATACATGGAAACAAAAATAAGAAAAAAAAGGGTTTCACCTTTTTCTTTTTTTTTTTTTTTCCTTTCATTGCATGACAAAATTTAAAGAACAGGAACAAGGCTAGTTCATATTCATACAAGTTAGATATTTCATCCCCAAAATGACAACAACAAAAAAAAGCAATATATTTGCTGGTTTTCTTTTGTTTTTATTATTAAAAACATGTTTTTTTTAACACTTGAGAAGAGTTAAGTCATTTGAAGATTCATGAGCAAAGCTTGGCCTTCCAAGGGTGAATTCTAGGTTAAGCAACATGTCTGGATTTGACACACGAAGCACTTTATTGTCTCCATCCACCTATGAAATAAGAACACACAAAATTAATATTCATTATTAACACAATGTTCCATTTTTTCCTTTCAATGAAGCAATCATACCTTAGCATCATTTGGGTGTAAAGTCAGTCCATTCCCATTGCTTGATACGCTCAAATTATTCACCTCCAATGATGGTAGCCAAGAACCACTACAAAACAAGGAAATCACTAATTAATAACATGAAATTTCACTCTACAGATCATTTACTTTTATCATTTCACTATATACGTTGTCGGCTGTCTTTATTACAGTCTTATTTATCCGTTAAAATTTTTAATGTTATTAAGAGTTGGCCGTAATATATTTATAACAACATTTGAAACACTTATAAAAATATTTGAAATTCATATTATATTTATTTTAAAAATTCAACTTAAAAAACTATTAATAATAATATTTATCGGCGAAACTCCAATCGTATCTTTAATAAAATTTATAAATATAATTTTATTTATTAAAGATTATTTCATTTAGTAAATATATGATTAGAATGTTTTTATATAATTTTTAAAAATTTTATTAAAATATTGTCTTAATTAAAAATTATTATTTTTATTTCACTTAAATTTTTAGATAAAATATTATAAAGAATTAATTTAGTAAAAATTGTACTCCATATTTTATATTATTATTGCTATTATTATACAAAACTCATCGTTTAGGGTCCTTCTCGTAAAATGTAACAAAAGAATGGCATTGAGATTTGAACAAAAAAGCCTTGACTTTGATTATGAGGATTAATACATTAATTCCACATCTAAGCTTAATTAATTACCGCATCTTCATCAAAATCTATGTAAATTAAACTTAGCCTTATCTACACACCATAAACAATGAACAGACAACATGTTGGACCAAACACAGTTCTCCATGGCCAAGGATGTGTGTGTGTGTATATACACGTTAAGTAAATATGATCCTCACCTTTGGGTCCTTTGTGGTGTCGGTTGTGGTGATATTAGTCTACCATCCAAATCAACAATCCCTGACCTTTGATTCAAGTTCATGTCTGTTTGCATTTGTCCTGAAACGGTGATGTTGGCAAAAAATGATTTCATATTTTAGATTTATTAGGCTCAAGCTATGTCTAATAGTACCAAATGAAAAATGGATCTGTAATAATTGTGTATGGGAAGACAAAAAGAAAATAATTGAAGAGATATAAAAATGGTGGAAAAAAATTTCCAATTACCTGATCCTTTGTCAGTGCTCTTCACTGTTCTATACATCTGCATGAAAAAACCAGAAATAAAAATTAACTCGACGTTTATATAGGTGGTGAAAGCTTAATATCTTAAAACCTTAAGCTTGCCATCCTGGCCAAGGACTAATATGCAAAAGGAAATTGCATTGTTAAGATTACCATTTAGATACCCTTTTGTCCTTTCCCTTTGTTTCTCCCTTACCCACTACAATTGAAACATATATAGAAATACAAAAATAGAACAAGATAAAAGTGCTAAAACAACTCTCAAATCATAAAAAATAACAATTTTCAATAATATTTTCAACTAAGTCTTAATTCAATTATTGCAATAATTAAGAGATATATGGATTTAAACGAGCTTAAACATATCTCGGGGATTTATGGGCAAAAACAGGCATTGTATACAAAAAAACTGAAGGAATATTGCAGAGTTAAAGCCCACCTGCAAGTGACTCTTCACGTGAGCTAGGGTTAGATCCTTAACATTCATCAACTCTAAGACAGATTTTGGAGTTGCTCCTGTTTCAGTTGCCGAAAACATGTAAGAAAAAAAACAAAACAAAAATAGATATATTGTATATATGAAGTGTATATATGTATATGTATAGTACTTTCATGGCCACCAAGAAGCTGGACTGCATGAACAAAATGAGCATGAAGTGTTGTAGTCCATCTCATCCTAGGAGCTCTAATACTTCTTTTGGCTCCATTGATATTCGTTCTTGAACTTCTCTTGAAATCACGACCATAGATTTGTGGCTGATATTGATGATGATGATGCTGATGATGATGATGCTGATGATGAACCATTTCAAACCCTAAGCTCAAAGTAGGCTCTATAGGATGATTGAAGTACCCATTTTCATGGCTTAAATCACTCCCACTGCTCCCAGAATCAGTAGTTGAACTCCGATCACTGTAAATAGATTTCATCGACAACCCATCATCGGCCATTTCTTTAACCGATGGTGGGCTAATCTGCAAAGATAGATCAGGCAAAGCTGTGGTTCTCATCATTGTGAAAAGCTAAAAAAACCCAGAAACAAAAGGGAAAAAGTGGATTGATTAGATCATGAGTGGCTTATGATTGGTTTGCATGAATGGTGCTTGGTTATACAAGAGAATATAGGCTTTTTTATTAGGATCTACACTAGGGTTGATAAAAAAAAGGATTGCAGGAAAAGAGAGATTGATTTTTTATGGGGATGATAGTTTTGAAGAGAAAAGGTTAGTAAAAAAGGGAAACTTATGCATTTAAAGGATGCAGAGAAAAAAGATCAGAGCCCTTTTGAATGGAGAAAGATATATATATACAGTATATATATATGTATAATAATGGTGGTTTTTATACTTATGCTATTGCCAGAGGAATGGTTGGAATTCGAGAACAAAATAAATAAAGGTCAATATTCATTTTTTAATGGGAAAATGTATTTTTAGTCACTCTCTTTACTCTTTCTTTTTGGGGTCTAATTGTTTTTTAGTCCTTGCACGTTTTGGACATTTAAATTTTAACTTTTCTAATTTGCATTTCCGCAATTTAGATAATTTGTTGTTCTGATTTAATAATTGAAATCTAATTGATAACCGTTTCAAATGAAATTTGTTAAATTGAATTGTGTGACATTTTTAAAATGAAAAATTTGCTCACGCGATGATGAATTTTCAATCTATATTCAAATTCTAGATCTTAAAACATCAAAATCAAATTGAGATTTAAGCATTGTACTTAAAAGGGTAAAAATTAAATTTTCTTCCTTTTACAATTTAAGAATTCTAATCCAATCATTAACGGCAATAGTATTTTTCGTTACGATTTGCCAGGTTGACTAGAATTATGGCATCTCATATGAATGTTGCTTAATCGACATGTCAATTTGATAAAATTTAACGAAAGGTGCTAATAATATTAATGTTTGGATTAGGATTTTAAAATTAAAAAAAAAAAAAAGAGGACTTCCACACATGTAATATTAGTCAGGTCAATAATTATTTTTTAAATGTCGCATAATCCAAGTTAACATAAGTCCTTTGACATCGTTATCAATTGGATTTCAATTATGAATCAAAAGAGTAGAAAAGATTTCAATTCTAAGATTAAAAATAATTGGACTAAATTTTAAATATGCAAAAATTTTAAGGATCAAGAACAAAATTAAACCCCTTTTATCTCTCCTTTTCAATGGAATATTTGGAATACATTTTTTTATTATTAAATCAAAAACATGATAATAGCTGCATTTATTTAGTCTTATTTTTTCCCATGCACACGTGGCTTAATTTATTCTTTTAATTTTTTTTTTCTTTGAAAAGGTTATTACTGCCTAACACATGATGTTTATGCTTAAGCTGCTATGATGTTGATATTTAATAAAGTCACAAACTTAATTAATCAAACTCATAACCATAATCATTAATTAATCCCCTTTCTATATATACCAAAACATACTTAACCTTTTTTATTTTATTTACTACACATCTACGATTCGGTGAAAAAATACCTAATATATATTATAATTGAGCGAGCGAAGTCAGAAATTTTTTTTAGGGTGATGAGAACTAAAATCCAATATCATCATTGTGTTGACTTATATTTTACAGTTTTAGAAGGAATAAACTGAAATTTTATTATTTCGAGGGGGGGAAGTTATAAAATTTAAGGGTCTAAAACAAAATATTTTTTTTAATTTTGGGGGCCCTTTCCTCTATTTATACTTAGATTAAACCCCTGGCTAAATTGGTGTCACAAGTCAACCGAAAATCAATTCAGTTTAAAAATTACTAAGAGGTCTCTTTTATGTACAAAATAAATTATATTATTATGATAATATTTTTGCCATTTTCACATTTTTATAAATTAATAAAAACTCAATCATAATAAGATTTAAGCTCATAAGTTATGACACAATGAATTTTAAACATTTAATTTCGTAAAGCGTCTTTTGATTTAAAAAAATTCACCCACACGCGAGCATGCCATAATCTAAAGATCAAAAAAAATTTTAGTTAAAATGTTAAAGTTAAATGTTTAAAATTCATTGTATGCGGGGTCAAAATCTTATTGTGATTGAGTTTTTACTGTAAAGGGTATTTTAGTAACTTAACAACTACATTAGTTCCCTCTTGACTCGTGACACTAACTCAATCAGAAATTTAATATAAGTATAGATAGATACGAATGCAACATGTCTATAGATTGAGCTACATTGTCAATTATATTTATGAATCATTCAAATTCTCGGATATTCGAACCAAACACTACCATTGACGCCCTTTTTGGATTTGATATTTGATCACCCCATTCCATTGCTATCCCTAATTGTCGATTCGACATGTATGGCAAGAACTCAAATTGCCCAATGAGCGTTGAGCTGTACACGTGGGAAGAAGTCGCCTAGTGTGGGACTATAACTATTTAAGAGAAGAGCAATGTCGACAGATTGGCCGGAACGTCCGGTGACACCAGGGCTGCCAGTCCCACATCCACATGCAACTATTTGTTAATTGCCTTATGACCCTATTTTATTTAGTTTATTTCCACTTTAATCCTCTAACCAACAAGCTCAAACCATATAATTCAATTGAGTTAATCTAAATTAGATCAAATTGAGTTTAAATTTTTTTTAATCATTTCAAATTTTGATAAATTTCAAGTTCGAATTAATTTAATCTTATTTGCTAAACTAATTTAACCAATTAAACCATTTCGATTTTATCATTTAAAATTTACATTCGAGTTTAGTCTACTCCAATTTATTGGGACATATTTCACAAATTTAATGTTTGAAGAATAATGCCAACAAAAATATCAAGATGTGCCCCATGGTCAATGCTACCTTAATTGATTTGACTCATTTATCAACCTCATATTTATATCCAAACATAGCTATTTTCTAGTATTAAAGCATAAATAGTACTTATTATTCTAACTAAATTTGGAACGTAACATTGAAAATACATAAAATTGTAGTATAAAATGCATTGATTTCTGAAAATTTTGTACATAATAAAACCAAAAAAGGGAAATAGAAAGAGAGAGATATAACTTGTACATTATTGACAATTTAGTACCTTATATGCATTGAATTATATGGTAGGCCATATAAAGTTTTCCACACAGAGTCATTAAATTTGATATTTTTTTAAAATTCAAAAATTAAATTTTGAATTCAGTAAAATAAATTGGGGATATTATTGGATAAAAATAATTAAACCCCTAGCAAATTCTAAACGTAAATATGGTTGTACATGAAAAAAATGGCTTAAATGCAACATTGGCTCTCAAATTATATCACTTTTTTCACTTAGGTATATGAAGTTTTTTTTCAAAAGTAGCAAGCTCAAGCTTAACTCAAAATTCGAGGATGGATACTCAACTCAAACTTGATCGAGCATCAATTGCTTAGCTCAAGTTTAGCTTGAGACATAATCAAGCTACTCGAGCTCGAGGTCAATTAAACTTATTTATCAATTTTCATACTCAAGCTCAATTAAGCTCATTCGTATGCTTGTTCATACTTAAGCTCTTTCTATATGATAAGAGTAAGAACGTGTTAAAATGAAAACCTCGATTAGGCTCATGATCCAATCAAAATAAGTATCATAGTGCTCGAATTCGGCTCGACCGATAGCTCAAGCTACTTGATCTCAAGCTCGACTCGATAATTACTAAATCAAATTTGAGTCTTTTTTTTTTCAAGTCAAACTCAAATAACTTGTAAGCACCAATGTCTCATTTACACCTCTAAGCTAAACCATCAATTTTACCCCAAATCACGATACCAATCAATAAGAATGTAATATATGTCGTACATTTTTTGGGTAAAATGAGACAAAATTGATAATTTATATACTGCTTTTGACTTAAAAAACTGTTAGAGATTGTGTGACTCAAATCCCATCAATTGTTGAAGAAATAAATACAGTGGCAAAATAAGGGGATTTATGGGGGCGAAAGGCTGAGGGTCATACTGCACAAGTTGAACCCACATAGAACTATTCTTCTTCTATTTGACTTTGATTAGAACAAGATTTTTCAACCCTTAAATAGATATAGTCGAAACTCCTCTTGTATCATTCGTTTTTCAACATTAATGAATTTCTCCTCCTCTGCCCGTGGTTTTTTTCTCAAAAGAATTCTCACATAAAATCTGTGTTTTCTTATTTTTCCTTTTTCTTATTACTTTGCGATCGTTCTACCGCCATTATCGACGTTTATTATAACAAAAACTTTATCTACCTACCTGAGAAAAGAAAAACAAAATAGTTTAAGGGCCAATTTTAGAATTAACCGAAAAAAAAAAGATGGAAGGCGCGTTGGGAGCACGTGAAGGGAAACTTAAAGATTGAAAAAAAAAAAAAAAAAAGGGTAGTGTTTGTCTAATGCGTAATCTTGGCTGATGCCCCAATATTCCCTCTCCGTGTCCAAATATTCCTGTTTTTAATTTTGCATTAATTAATTAATTAATTAAATATGCTGTCGAGCCCCACCCGCGCGTGGAAATCCACAATCATAAATTCATATTCCCTAAAATACAAAACATATTCCTCGGCGTCAACATGGCTCTTATTATGGTCTTAACCTCTTCTTTTGGTCAAATTCAAGTTTTGGTCCCTTTTACTATATTCAAATCTTGATTTACTCTCTGTAATTTAGTAAAAGGGACCAAAACTTTAAATATGGCTCCTATTATATGCAATTCCAGTGCAATAAAAAAAATACTCCACAAGCAGATAGTTTTTGGCACGAAAATTCATGCATTTTAATCAAAATAGTTAACTATTTGGACTAATTAATGACATTATAAAAACTAAAGTGATCAAACTATTTAAAATTAAACTAGAAGGACAAATATCAAATGTAAGCATCATATAGGGATCAAAACCGCAATTTGACCCCTTCTTTTGTTCTCTTTCTCTAGTTCTTTTATTTCTTCAATTCCCCCGTTTTATATGCTGATTTTTCCCTTTAATTTATTCTCAATTCTCCAACTCCAATGACCTCCCTTCCTTATTCTATAATCCCATTTGTTTTTAATTAAAGAATTTCATCCATAATTTTCAAATTTAGTCCCTGTAAATTAATTTTTAGGAATTTAGCTCCTCTATTTTTCAAATTTCAAAATCGAGGTCTAACGTTAATATTGTCAAATTTATTTTCTTAAATTCACATTTATTACAATGTCATTTTTGTACTCACATTGCCTCAAAGTGAATATTCTTTTCATTTTAAAATGTTACATCAACAAATTTAACAGTGTTAATAATTAGATTTGAATTTTGAAATATAAAAAAGAATGATATTAAATTCCTAAAAATAAAAGTATAGGGAATAAATTCTAAATTTGTAAAGAGTACAAGACCTATTACGTATTTTAACCATTATAGAAAAAATAAGTAGATTTGTTTGAAATGCTTAAAATCATATATAATAAAAGTTTTGGAAGCCATGCAGGGTCAGCGGCTGATGCGCTCTAGATTCTTTGGGAAATGAAAAAAATAATCTTTTTTTTCTTTTTCTTTGGTTGCTTGTGTTGGGTTTTATTTAAAATTTAAGAATGTAATTGAATTCCTTTGTTATTTGTCTTTTTATTTATTTGTTAATGTATCTGTCAGAGTGAGTTCGATAATTAATCTTTCGTATTTTATAGACTTATTAAAGGGTAAATGTTAGCCACGAGTTTTAAAAATGTTTCATACCCAATATGAAAATCAAATTCTCGACCACTAATTAATGTAGAAAAGACTCTCACCTTCTCACTTAACTCCCGTCTTCTTTTATTATTCGTATTGATGTAAGGGTTTTTTATATTTTGGATTAATGAATTCATAGGGTTTGCATTTTTGCAGTGAAGTTAATTAATATCCGGTCAACATGTCTCTCTATGGCCAATTGCTTGGGTTTTATTCCATATTCCATGTGTTTGTCTTATAAGAACAATTTCCTATAACTTCATGTAGTTTTTCGATATAATTATTTTGGTAGAAGTAATTTGGAATTTTTTGTATTGGGTGTGATTGTATTTTACTTCTTTTACATAAAGAAAATAGCAAATCAATTTCTGTACACTAAATTTAAAAGTAAATTGATTATTTTTATTAAAAAATTTATTCATTTTTACTGTTAAAAATAGGCGTAGTTGACAAAATAGTCAAGTTATACATGACATGTCATGTGTACCTTATTCTAATATACGAGAACCAATTTTTAACAATAGAAATTGATGATATTTTTAACAGGAAGATTAATTTGCTCTTTGATCCAATGTATAAAGAATAATTTGCCTATTTTTGTAGTAGAGGAAATAAAATACAATTCGACTACTAGAAAAGGGCCTCCATGATACTTTTACTCTCTCTTTTTTTTTAAGTAACTCATTATCAACAAAGTCTCGGTTTAATGGTAAAGTTAAGGTTTTGAGAATTTTGAAATTTTGGGTTTAAATTTCGTTATATATATATATACTGTGTTCTCAGTTCAAATTTTATATATCCAGATTTATTGGTCTAGATCCAAATATTATTATGATTACTAATCCGATTGTTTTGAATATGTAATATTTGTACTTGCAACCTTTAATTATACCTGTAACTTAAAATAATAATAATAAATAGAAGTTAGAACATAATGTACATGTCTTATTGTGTTTTACAATATTATTTGAATCAGATCAGATTAAAAATTGACTAATAAATTTATTTAAATATAGGGGTTGAATTGACATTCTCGGAACCAGTAAAAAATTAGATATCAGGACGAAAAACTAACAATTGAACCATTTTCATAATTTTTTATTATTTATTTAATTATCATTAGACCGATAATTAAACTAATTGAATAAAAAATTACTGATTTGATTGATTCAATTCTCAATCCAATTAAAAAAAATATTTGCGTTTTATTTATGGATGATCACCTCCTCCAGTTGATAGCTGTAATTTAAATGATATATATATATGTATGTATGTATTTTAGTGGTGTGATGTTTGTCCACTTAACAAGCAAGAACAAACATGTTAATTACTTTTGCTAATTACCAAAGTCATCTGCTGGTAAATGCCTGTCCACAACACAAATAATAATAATAATAATAATAATAATAATAACAACAATATTCAATGACCTAACTTTATACCTAAATATATGTTTAGGATTTTCTAGCCAATAACACTAAAAAGTCAACTTAATATTTACACAATGTACGAGTAAGTTTTTTTTTTTAAAGTTATATCGATTTCGATTGTAAAAGTATCACGAGTGTTCTTATGTTAAGAGTCAAATTACATTTTGTTTATTCTACCCAAAAAATAGTAAATCAGTCTTTGTACGTTAGAAACCGGTCTCTATACGTTAGCATAAGTTACATATGGCACACCATGTGCCGCTATCTGATTATTCCGCCAGCCATGTCAATTTTTAACACTACAAATAGACGAGAAACAAAATGCAATCTGACTCTCAGTACAGAGATATTCATAATACTTTTATCCGATTCCAATACATCCAATAACTAGCTCAACAACTAAATTGAATAACTAATTAAGTAGTAAAATAATTAAAAAAAGTCACAAATTTTACATAAAATAAGAGTCGAAATTATAACAACTCAACCTTGCTATCACGATTGAATGAAAGTGTGAATGGTAATGTACGGGTAAGTTTTGGTTTCATACATACTTTGTCTTGATTCTTGAAGGTTAAAAAGAAAAAGATGTGTATATTCCTGGTGGAAGAATATTAGGTTGTACATGGTGATTCGTGAGTTAGGTTTTTAGGGCATGTGTTGCTTTGAGATTTGCATGTATATATATATATATGTAATGGCCACTACCACCACCTTCTCCAACAGTGTTTAATTAGAGAGAATTTGGGGAAGGAAGTGGACAAAAGAGAAAGGATGGAATCACCGAAATCAACGCCGTTTAGGCTGACGTGCTCCACGACATTACATCACATGAATCACTGTGAATGTATAAATAAAACCCCTGGCGGGAGCTGGATCCGGATGGCTCCCTATCCCACATCGTTCCCGTTGGTTTCTGTAGAATTTTCTTCTGTCTCAATCTGCAATATTTGTTTATTTTATCATCAATGTATTTTTTTATATCCGTTTTACGGATTTTGAAGGTTAATAATTTTATTAGGTTCATGGTTATTTCATTTCATTAGTATCCTCTTCAAAGTCTAAACTACCACTAATGACTTGAATTTTCTGATCTTATTTGAATTTAAAAAATTGATCATGACTCAATTTGATTCAATTATAAAAAAAAAAAAATTGGGTTAAAGTACCACCGAGATCCCTATATTAGGAGTCAGATTGCATTTGCCTATTTTATTTAAAAATGGGCATATTAGTCTTTATGCATTAGATTAAGGAGCAAAATAATCTTTTCTGTTGAAAATTTCACTTATTTCTACTCTAAAAAATTGATGTGGGTGATGAAATAGCCAGACAATTACACGTGGTGTGCCACGTGTACCTTATGTTGACATATAAAGACCAATTTTAAATAGTAAAAATGGATGAAATTTTTAATAGAAGGACTAATTTGCTTTTTAATCTAATGTACAAGAACTAATTTACCTCTTTTTTGAGTAAATGGAACAAAATGCAATTTAACGCCTAATATGAAGACCTCTATTGTACTTTTATCAATAACAAATGTTAATAATTCGAATTTGCTCAATTCAAGCTGTAATGAACCTAAATTCAGGAGTGAAGTCACTAGTCTTGCCCCTTTGGTTAAATGAAATAATTTTAATTTTAACCCTTCTTAATAGTTAAATATCTAAATCCTCTCCCTTATCCGTTGGTTAAATAAGATAATTTTAATTTTAGCCCCTTGAAATAATTATTTTATTCAATTTAAGCTTTTTATTAATGGTAAAATTATATTTTAACCCCTCAATAAAACTAATAATTCAATTCAAACCCTTTTTATAATTTTTTTAAGCTTTGGTCTTTTGAAATTTTATAATTTTTATCTTGTTTCCCCTTCAAAAAATATTAATTCACCCTAATCTAAACTCAAAATTAACTTAAACAAATAATTCGAAATGACCAGAACTTAAAATGATTCAATTTAAAAAATTTGAGTTTCAAACTCAAATGATCCAAAGGCTCAAACTTTGAATACTTGATCCAAAATCAATATGATGCAACCAATAATTAATGCATGAGAAAAAGAAAGTAAAAGGACTACAACTATAATTAAGATGTTAACCATAGTAAATTAATCAATGAGTAAAACTAGGTAGAAAACACAACTTGGTCAAAACTAGCATTTAAAAAACCTCAATAATATTATTAAAAAATAATATATATATTTTTTAAACAGTTTTATTATAGTTTCTTATCATATCTATTTTATTTTATACAATGCCTATAACTATTCATAACCCATCTCCAACTCATAAATAGGAGGATAATTTACTTCAACACACTCAAACTCACGTCATCCTATGTTAATAACACTATTTATATCAATTAAGTTAAGACTTAATCCAGAAAAGAAATTAATATTGATGGACGTTGGCAATTATTTTTTATTTTTTATTTTTTGTTTTGTGATAGGGTTAGGTTTAAAAGGGGGAGAGTTCCTAGGTAAACATAAAAAAGGAAAATTGAGTTTTGAAAATGACAACAAAACATTAATTACGTCATTGTTAATTAAAATTAATTGTATTTACTAAAGATAAATTAAGTCAAACCCTACACAACACCTAACAGTATTTTTTTTTTTTTAGCTGTTGAGCTCAAAATTGAAAACGATTTCAGACTTTGAGACTTGAAAAATCTTATATATTATATTATATTTTGGGTAAATTTCATCCATGGTCATTAAATTATTAATAAATTTATATTTTAGTTATTCAACTTTAAAATGTTACAAAATGGTTATTAAATTATTTGACAATTTTCATTTAAATCACAGGGCTGTTAAAATTATCACTATATGGCCTTCTTTGTTCTCACCTCTGGCACTAATAGAAAGGGAAAACTTCCCATCCTCTTCTATAATTTAATTTTTTTCATTAAACAACTTTGAATGTCACAAATCTACAAATAAAAAATTCAAACAACTTTCTGCTCTAATCTTCGGCACCAACCATTAAATCAGCTTGGATTTTATATATGTTCTTCTACTTGTTGATGGGTACTGTTCCACCGTACCAATTGGACCGAACTTAAAAGAAAAGACTTAATAGTCTAGTAACTTAAATGAAAACATACAAATAGTTAGTGATCATTTTGTAACTTTTTAAAATTAAATGATCAAAATATAAACTTACTAAATAATTTAGTGACATTGAGTGTAATTTACCCTTATATTTTTTAGGCTTAATATAACATTTGGTACCTGGACTTGACACTTTTTATTGATTTGGTACCTAAACCTTTTTTTCGTCCAATTTGGTCCAAACTTGACACATTTTCCTAATTTGGTACCTATCGTTTTCTTTGTTTGATTTGATATTTGAACTTGTCAAACGTTTTACAAATTACTCCAATATGCTAACAATGTTATTTTTTTTATGAGGCAACAAAAATAATTAATTTATGACCAACATGTGACAGATGATATGATATTTTTTTGTATTTTATATATTTTATAAATTTTAGTTTTATTTATTTAATTAATTATTTTATTAATCGAAAATAATGAATTTCTTTTAATTTGAGTTTTTTAAACTCTTTTTTTTATTTAATATTAATTCGTTAAGCATAGCTCAATATCTATTTTTTCAACATGAATTTTCTCTAATACTTACAATATTTTTGTAGCTAGCAAAAAACATTTTAACATCATTAGTGTTTTGCATAATTTGTATAACATTTAATAAATTTAGGTACCAAATTGAACCTAAAAAAAAGCTTGGGTACCAAATTAGGAAAAAAAATGCCAAGTTCAGATGCCAAATTGGGCAAAAAATTATTTAGAAACCAAATTAGAAAAAATTGTCAAATTTAAGTATCAAATGTTATATTAAGCCTATTTTTATTTTTTTTTATGTATTTTTATATATAACTAGATTTAAATAATTATGATATTGGAATGTTACTGTCATAGTGAGCTTGCTAATTGGTCCGTCAAACTTGGTTGGGTGATTATTAATAACTTCAAGAAAGCGAAATACAGTATTGACCAAACCATATGATGCCAAAAGAAAAATTAAATTTTTTTCACATTGGGAATTATTTTTAATTTTATTTAATTTACTACCTAATCAACAATAGATTCCATCAAAACATCCCAACATTAATTGAGTCAAGCTTTCAAATGTGGAACTAAAATACCCTTTCTATTTTGGATTCTATTGACTTTAACTTGGAGTCCTTTTCAATCTTTATTCGAGTAATTTTGAGTTGGAATTTAGGGGTTGGAATTAATTGGGATTCAAGTAGAGATGGTGCTAAGGAAGCAAGTGCCTTAGCCACATAAATGGTGAAATTTCAATATAAGTCTTTTAAAAATTGTAAAATTTATAAATTATTAAAATGATAAAATTACAATTTAATCCATCAAAAGTTATATAGTTGAGATTTTTTCCTAAAAAATTTCTGGCTTCATCTTTTGGTTCAAGTTGGACAAATTCGTATGCATGCAGCCAGAAGTAAATTATAAATGTTTGGGAGCCAAAATAAAATGTTACCAACTTACTAACTTATATTCTTACAATTTTTAAAGGGGCTCTAAAGCAATTATACCAGTAAAAGTGCCATGGGAACCCTTGTACTAAGTGTTGGATTGTGTTTTGCCTCCTCTACTAAAAAACCAAGCAAATTACCCCTTGTATGTTAGATCAAAGAGTAAGTTGGTTATTCTGCTACAAAATTCATCCATTTCTACTGTTAAAAATTGTTCCATATAGGCCATCACGAGGTACGCCTGGCACGCCACGTGTAACTATCTAGTTATTCCATCAACTATGCCAGTTTTTAGCAATAGAAATGGATGAAATTTTTAACAAAAAGAATCAGCTTACTCTTTGACTTGATGTATAATGACTACTTTATCAGTATTTTAGTAAATAAGGCAAAATGTATAAAGATCTCACCTTTTAAGTAATTCCACTATCATTAATCACGAATACAACAAGTGATTCACACTCATCTCTCCTCCAAGTATAGAGATTTCACATTTGTACTTAAATACTAGAACACTTACCTCCAAATCCTCCTCTTGAGAACTTGAGTAATAAACACTTAACATTGTTTATACTTAACAGTTTGCACTCTTTCACAAAATAATTACTTAATAAACAGATTAGAATGCACCCAATAAGCTCTCATACAAAACCTATACAAGTCTCGAAGCGTATATCATATTTGGCTTTCTAACATAGAATTTATGTGAATACAAAGATAACTCCTTGGAAATAGTTATTACAATCTCAAAAACCAAAGTACAATCAAGCTACATAATCTTCATCGATCTTCCATATTCTAAGGGTTGATTTGATTCACACGTATCAAACCCAATCTCCCTATACCAAGGATTGGTTTTCCATATGTAGACCAAATATCTCCAATAAAACAACACACAAACAGGTCCAAAGATTTTCTTTATTAAATTACCAAATCAAATAAGGCAAGTATTTAACCAACTCAATAGCGGTATGTAGTTGACACTACCAAGTGCCACTCAGCAACTCTTAGCACATTTTAATAGATCTTATATTAAAAAATTCTCTTTCTAGCAAAAAAAAAAAAATCAAATTGATATGCAATTAACTCGTGACACCAACTCAATCAATGACATAATAATAGTACAAATAGATAGATAGATGCCATCATGGACTTTTCTTCAAAAGACATCTTCTAACTCGTCATAATGACGTTTTTTTTTTATTTATTGAAAGGGTGTTTTTAAGAAGAAAATCATATAAACATTTTAACTTATTAACTATTTGGACTAATGAATGGTTTTTATAAATATCAAATTATATCAAAGTAAAATATAGATACTAAATATCAAATTTAAGTGTAAAAGAAGGACCAAATTAAGAATTTGACCAAAACAAAACTACTCCATATGCTACTTATTTTTGTTGCTTAATGCAACATTATTTCCCTTTTATATCAAAGTAAAATATAGATACTAAATATCAAATTTAAGTATAAAAGAAGGACCAAATTAAGAATTTGACCAAAACAAAACTACTCCATATGCTACTTATTTTTGTTGCTTATTTCCCTTTTATATCAAAGTAAAATATAGATACTAAATATCAAATTTAAGTATAAAAGAAGGACCAAATTAAGAATTTGACCAAAACAAAACTACTCCATATGCTACTTATTTTTGTTGCTTAATGCAACATTATTTCCCTTTGTGAAATAATCATCAGAAAATGACATAAAATAGTAAATGATAAAGAGTGTTGAATTTTGAATGATCAATTTTTCTTTTATTAGTAAGTGGGATCTGCTGCCGAGCGCCAATTGCGGCATTTTAAAATATCAGGCCAACCGGCCGGCCGACTGGGGCTTTCATTTGGGATTTCATTCATTTCATCGTTTTATATTTGTCGCTTTGGGAGGAAAAAATCAAATATGAAAATAAATTGCTAAAATCCAATTAAACAGATTAAATCCAAATGTAGCTTTGGAAGAAGAAGGGAGTGATGAAGCACAAACATGTATGGTTGAAATTACAATCACATTATATTTCAAATGTTTTGGACCAAAATATTAAATTCAAATAATCACTTTTGGTAGTTGAAAAGAAATAGGTATATTTAAAATATGCATCGGGTTTGATTTTCAGTATTCAAAACTCGAACCTGATTTGATTTGTGTTTCACGATGTTAAATGAGAAATTTAAAGAAATGGAACTTATCACATAACTTTTAAACGTAACAACTAAAAATAAAGTAAAATTGAAAAAATAATATGAACAATAAAGCTTCTGTAAATGCTTCAAAAACCTTAAAACAAAGATTTCTAAAACATCAATTTTTACAATATTCATTTTTTTCTTAAATTTTTCATTTTAAATCATGTCACGTCATGTCAGTCATGTCATTTAACCAATAAATTAATAATTTTAGTGACAGAATGACCTAATTGATATAATATCAATAGTTTAGAGATGTAATTAAAACAATTTGATGAAATTAACTCTATTTATAAATATGATGTCAATAAACCCAAACTCAAGTACCCAACCCAAAGTCCAAAACTCATTAATCTTAAAACTTAAAATTTTAATCTAATAAATATAATTTTAGTCAATTATGTAATATTAGAAAGATTATATTAAGTTTTATGTTTGATTTTAGTATATTATTTTAGATTATATTGAATTTTAAGTTTGATTTAATATAATTTTGTTAATTTTTGTGTTAATATTATTTTAATTAAATCATTTAGTAAAGTAAAAAAAATTAAATTTTGGTGGGCTGAGTTTGGTTTGGGCAAAGAAAATTAATGTAAACATTTTGTATAAGTCCGACCGAATTTGATCCGCGTACAAATCTAATATAGACATATCTCACATATTATATGACTTAAATCCAAAATAATTGAGAGAATCTACATAAAATATTTATGTATGATAAAATTCAAATTTTAACACGGTAGATATTGTTAATCTTCATTCATTCAAATTTATTAAATTAAAGAGTGAAAAATAATTTAATTAAATAACTTATTTCAAAAAACTAAAATAAAGTTTAGGACACGTAATCTCTTTTTTTTTTTTAAGTATCTATCGGAACGAGCTCAGTAACTACTTCTCCATATTATATATTAGACTTGTAATTTAATGCATGTAAATTTTAGAAAATAACTTTTAGCTAACATAATGGGTGCAAAAAGTTAAGGTAAAGTATATTAAAGTTATTAAACTATTAGTAAGTTTACGCTTTAGTCATTCAATTTTAAAAAGTTAAAAAAAATTCACTAAGTTATTCGAAAATTTTCGTTTAAGCCATCGAGTTGTTAAAATCGCCATTGTATAGCCTTCTCCATTCTCACTATCGACACCAATTGAAAGGGTAAACTTCACCTCCTCTTCTACAATTTAGTTTTTTGTTTCATGAAACAACTTTGAACATCACAAATATGCGAACCAAAATCCAAACAGCTTTCTTCTTCAATCTTCAACAACGACCATCAGATCGACTTAGATTTGTGATATGTTCTACTACTTGTTGATGGGTACTGTTCCATTGTGCCGATTGTCGAATCGTCGCTTGGAGCTTGCCAACCAGACTTAACAATCCAGTGACTTAAGTGAAAACTTTCGAAAAGTTCAGTGACTATTTTGTAACTTTTTGAAGTTGAGTGACTAAAATGTAAACATACTAATAATTCAGTGACTTTAGATGAATTCACCCGAAAAAGTTAAAGCACACATAAAATTTGTAGTCCCAAAGGCCCATTGCCCATGATATACTAATTGGTATTTTCAGGGCTTATTGAAGGCCCTAAACAGAAAAAATTAAACAAAACAAAACCATCTGCTCATCGCAGATTCAGATCGAAAATTGGGGCCAAAAATACGAAGAAAAATGACGATGTTTCACTTCTTCAACTGTGCGATCCTCACTTTCGGTCCTCACGCCGTCTACTACTCCGCCACTCCCTTGTAATGTCCCTTCTTCCTCTCTTTTTTTGCCTCATTTTCATGTAATTTTTGTGATTTGTTAATCGATTAAAACTTTTTTTTAATATCGTTTAATTTTTGTAATTTAATAATAAATTAATACCGATCTGGTGTTCAATTCAAAATTTGAATGAAAAACAGAAGGTGTTTCGATAAAAAAATGTTTCTTTAAAAAAAATACCACTGTTAAGTAGTAATTGCTAAAATGAACTAAGATCTAGAGCGAAATGTTTAATTAGTTTGATTAAAATGCTGAAAAATATTATGTTGAAGGAATTTGTTATTTTATACTATAATTATGGCGATGTTAATTTATGAATCAGTGTATTTAATAGTAAATCATGTTTATGTAGATCGGAGTATGATACTCTTGGTACTTCTGTTAAAGCTGCCCTTGTTTATCTTGGAACTGCTTTGGTAAAGGTGAGTACGTGCTAAAAATCTTTACTCTTGTGTTTCTCGTCACTCTATTTGGATTGTTAATTTGTTTTTTTTCTTTTGGCTTTAATATGGTGGCAGCTTGTTTGTCTCGCAACGTTTTTGAAGGTTTCTGAGAATGACGGCTTCGATCCGTACCAGGTACTTCTGTTTCTTTAGTTCTTAAATCGGAATTTACATGGAAGAACATAGATTTTGGGCGGATTATTTTTTTGTGATGTAGTTGAAGATAATCATATTCTAAAGTTAGAAAATATTTTGAAAATTAGTACCACTTTCTTATTTATATTTGCATGATGTATGTTACGGATGTAGCGTGTGCCATGTAGTAGTACTATGAGTCTTTTTTTGGAAACAATCTATGAATTTCAACTTATCAACAATTTGTGTTGTTTTCGTATTTTCAGGAACTTTTGAAGGCAGTGATTGGTTTTATAGATGTTGCTGGACTTTATTTTGCCTTAACACAGTTGACTCATAGGAACATCTCTCAAAATCATAAATTTCAAGCTGTTGGACTTGGTGAGTGAGATTGACTTGGTCATCGTACTTGAAAATAATGTGAATCTTTGAAATTTGGTCTTACTAGTAGATGAATGAACTTATATTTGAAAATGTGGCAATGAAATGCTCTGTTTACTCGAACTCAGGTGTGAGTGTTGAATACGGGTTGCATCAGATACAGATGTGCTTAGATTTTTCTAAGTTTTGCATCTATCCAACGTATTTTCTAAGTTTTTATATGTATTTGGAGCGTCCTCTAAGCTTATATCCCACATTCATATGTTGAACATGGGTTTTTCAAGAAGAATGAAGTGTCTTAGCGACATAGCATATATATTATGGTTCTTTTCACTTTTCTTAATTCTTGAGCACTATGGCTTCTTTCTTTTATGTTGATAGGATGGGCATTTGCTGATTCGGTTCTACATAGATTGGCACCCCTTTGGGTGGGAGCTAGAGGACTAGAATTCACTTGGGATTTCATTCTACAAGGCTTGGAAGCAAATGCTAATTTGGTATGTATATTTCTTCAATGATTGGAACATTTCTTTTGTGACCAGCTTGTCGGCATTCTTGATGTTATATCAGTAGTTTGTTTCTAAGTGCTTTCACAAATTAGAAAAAAGTGACCATGTAACGGCTACAATTTATCTCTATCCTTTTATCAATTCAGGTGTTAAGTATATCTCTTGCTGCATTGGGATCTTTAATGTGGCTTCGCAAAAACAAGCCCAAGACTTTGATCCCCATAATATACGCATGTGCAGGAATCATTGCTACCATGCCATCCATTACAAGGTCTGTTTTAACTTTCCCCATAACATCATTTTCTCTATACATGGCCGCCTTTGCAATGAATACTAGATGATAATTTTTCGTTTTTTGGTTGGCTAAATCTCGGCAGCTATCTAAGGCGAGGATTGGAATGGCACTTCCCGAAGGTGGTAGGCTTCGAATTGTTCACGTCTTTGAGTATGGCTTTCATTAGTTGGCAATTGTTTTCTGCATGCCAAAGGCCCTCTTCATGAGGAGCACAGTTTATACCCTCCACTTGATGTTTGAAAGAGATTTTATTGCCTATCAATTTTTCAATCATCTTTGATGTACTGTTGGAACTATCTTAACATCAATCTGTAAGATTTTTGCCAATGGCAGAAAAACTCAGATTTTGTATCTCTAGAAAAATTAGAAAAAAAAAAAAGGATTTTGGATGTAGAATTTGGAAGCATTATTGTTTTATACCTCATTCTTCAATGACCTTTTGCATCACATAAAAATGTTGGCATTAATTTGGAAATTTACATGTTTTGTATGATGGATTGGATCTTCTTTACATACATATATGGGGTTGTTGGTATTGTACCAGTATGCAGGGACGAAGCCAGAAACATTTTATAATGTTTTTAAGTTTGTCCACTTTTCAAAGTTTGAAAATTTAATTCTAACCAAACAGTGGCAATTAAATAGGATCGGTTAAATTTTACTATTGATCTTGTACTGTGTGTAAAGTTAGAGATTTAGTCCATGTTAAACATAAGATTTCGAAATTTTAGTCTTAATATAAACAATAGTCATTGAATCTATTAATTAAATTTATTTATTTTTAATATGGGGATATGACAAGCTGATATGGCATTGAACATATGATTGATATATTTAACGCATTAAATTTTGAAAATAACAAGCTTAACTTAATGAATTTATAGTTGTCATTTGATTAGGATTAGTTTTAAAATGAAAACATTGGAATTGAAAATGACTAAATTAAAATACAAATAAATTCAAACTTAATTAAATTATAGGGTTTAATAACATAATTTAATAACTCAATATAATACATTGAAATGTGCATTCAATGCTATGGTACTAAATTCTCTTCGTTTTTAAAAGGTTTTTTTATTATTCAATTTAGTACTTATAATAATTAATTGATTTTATTTATTTCAAAATTGATTAGCTCCATTGCAAGTTATTGAAAACTTGCAATTATTCTGATCACACAAAACAGCAAAAATTCGCATCAACATTACACCAAGGACCTAAAAGAAAAGAAAAAACAAGGGGTTGTGCTCACTCCTCGGATTCCTCTAGCCATGCTTCAATACGCAAAAGAACAAACCCAACTGCAACCCCAACCAAAACGAGTCCATTCATTATAGCAGCAATCTTGAATATCTCAGCCGCTTCATTGCACGTCGACGATAAACCCCCACCACCCTTTCTTCCTTTGCCATTCCCTTTCAAGTTGCTAACAACATTAGCAAACCACTTCTCGGTACTCACCGGCATCCCAAGTGAAACCACGTTGTTATGTGCTTTCAATCCACCATAGCAACTCGTTCCACCAATGTAAACCACTTTGGGTGTTGTTTTTCGAGCTTTGCTGCCGTAATTCACCACCGACGCGGTGACCGTGGTTGGAGCGACAACAGCCGAAGTACTTGTTGCCATGTTCACAAAACTATAACCTTTTCTGGTGAGTTGGATCGTGTAGGATGTTGGAGATAGAGGAGAGGGAAGAAAAAGATAGTGTGGCGTATGTAGGGAGTGATTTTGGATAAGGTATGTTGGATTTTGGTTGGATGCCAAAACATGAGATGAGAATATGATGGGCCCTTTTTTGCTCAAAAAAAAAAAAAGAATATGATGGGCCCTTTAAATGGAACAAATTTATTCTAATACATTAGAAATCGGTAAAAGTATTATGGAGATTCTTGTATTAGGAGTTAAATTGTATGTTGTCCATTTTATTTAAAAATTGATAAATTAATTCTTTTATGTTAAATTAAATAATAAAATAGTTTTTTCGGTTAAAATTCACATCCATTTCTGCTATTAAAAATTGGTGTAACTAATAGAATAACCAGACTAAAAGTGGTGTTTCGTATGTCCCTTATGCTGACATATAGGAATCAGTTTTTAACAGAAAAATAGATGAAAATTTACTAATTTTTTTAGTGGAAAGACAAAATTCAATCTGACCCCTAATATAAATGCCTCTATAGTACTTTTATGGCTAGAAATCCAATTCGATTAATTAAAATTTAAATTTGATTCAACTCAATTTAACTACAAAATCAATTACTATGAACTTCTCCAACTTGAGTCCTCATATATTTGACCTAAAAATTCTCCGAACAAAAAATGATCGTAACATGACAATAACTAAACTCACAACCAAAATAAACTGAAAAAGTAATTTGAAAAAATCTAAACCTAAATACAAATTTTGAAATTATCTAAATTCAAAATAACCCAAACTCAAAAACCAAACTAACATATAAAAAATTTTAATCCGAACGTATGAAAAATGAATATTAGTATTTTTTTCTATTTTCGTTTTCTTTTTAAATTTTTTGATAATTGGTAATTATATTGGATCCTAATTAGATTAGATGCTTAACGGAAGATAAAACTCTTCCAATCTTGTTTTCTTCGTCCACAAGACACGAATTTAAAATCTTAAGGAATATCAATGTTTCCTTGAGTTTATTTTGATTATAGTTAATTACTTTGTTCCGTATTTGTAATGATTTATTATTAAAATTATATAATCATTTTTATAGATTTACAATTGACTCACATACCCGTGACAAAAACAA
Source organism: Gossypium bickii (assembly GCA_025503065.1). Classification (NCBI taxonomy): domain Eukaryota; kingdom Viridiplantae; phylum Streptophyta; class Magnoliopsida; order Malvales; family Malvaceae; genus Gossypium; species Gossypium bickii. Next base: position 130,550,275 of record CP106714.1, on the reverse strand, counting down.
ATCGTTACCAACCCACACCACAAACAAGACTACCCCATCTAATAGCATTAGGCCAAGAGCCGAGTATTTTATTAACTCAATTCTTAGTCATTATTGGAAGTCATATTCCATTAGTAAAATTACTATCAAATCCCATGTACTAAGAGTTGGATTACTTTTTGTCCCCTCTACTTAAAAAAATGGTAAATTGGTCCTTAAGCATTATTTTAAAAAGCAAATTGATCCTTTTTTGTTAAAATTCCATCCATTTGTATTGTTAAAATTTGACGTTCTAATCAAACTATGACACATGGCATGCTACGTGTACCTCATGCTGACGTACAATGATCAGTTTTTAACACCAAAAATGAACGAAATTTTTAACAGGACTAGTTTGCTCTTTGATCTAATATACAAGAATGAATTTGTCATATCTTAAATAGAGGAGACAAAATGCAATCTAACTCCTAGTATAAGGGCCTCTACGATACTTTAACCTATTTAATTTTCTTTCAATTGTTTTGGACCAACCAAAAAAATCAGTAAAAAGAAAAGAAACTTGATTGAATTTGAATCATATATTGAAATTATTTCAAGCAAAGCTTATTGTAGGTTCAATGGCACATATAAACACCCAAATCCCCCACCCCCAAGAGAAAAGGACTTCTCCGTATACCCAATGTCAAATTTGTTGCATATGACAGTGACTTTACCTTTTACCTATAAAACATCATTGAACTTAGCATAAAAGGGACAAAAATGGTAGATTAAAAAACAAGGACTAGGATTGGAAAATACTAAATTTTGTTGACAAAATATACCATTTACTAATTTAAGTCATGTGATGAGTCAACAAAAGCCACATACCTAACTCACAATCCCACACAATTATCATACAAAAATAAGGTCACCATAATGAAAAAATATGATCATAGACATGCATGAATTTCAAGTTCATCATCAAACTATATTTTTGTGTCTTGAAAATCCCCTTTTTTTCTTCTCGATTCTATTTTGCATTACAAATTACTTGACTCTTAAGCTAACATGCCAATTGTAAACCAAACTCTACATTACACTAAAAAAACCCATGATTAAAAACACCCGAAAAAGGCGAAAAACAAAAGACACACCTCGGTTTTACGAGAGCAAATCCTCTTGGACTCATGTTCCTGAACCTTCAGATATCGCGGATAAATCGTTTTCTTCGATGAATGATGGATTAAGAAACTTAGCCACAAAAGCCCATGTCTTGTAAACATCTTCAAAGTTCGTTAGGAAACCGAGTGATGCTGTAATTACTTTAACTCGAAAGAATAAGCTTTTTCCGTCTCGGCAATTATTAGCCATTGGTTGACAAAGGGCTGAATCTTCGAGCTCGAGTTCCTTGCATTGTTGCTTCACGTTGTCCACAACTCGTACGTGACTGAGTATACCGATGCCAAGAGAAATACCGCTCTTCTCAGCTAGCTGCTGAACGATTTCCGGGTCAATTAGTCGTCCTCCATTGCTGTCACGCACATTGAAGGCTACAGCTGCACCTCTTTCGTATTTGATCTTTGGGCCATATATTTGCACAAGATGGACTCCCCTGCTTTCATCTGAACTAGGTAACCGAAGTTGAAGTAAAGACGTAACGAGCCAGTTGATCAGGTAACGTAGTCTAAGAGTCGTTTTGTTTAGACCCAACATGTTGACGTGGTCGAGGTGCCGGCAAATGATCTCAGGTTCCTTTCTACTGCACTCTTGGTCATCGTAATCGTAGTCTTCATCGGTACCGGATTCATCATCAGGCAAGGTAGTCAGCGAAACTTCACCAGGCTCCAACCGGCTCGGAATTTCAATACTGCTGTCTTCCATGCTAAAAGAGACCTTGCGACCCAAGCTTGCCACTTGATCGTCATCATCAAAACCGAAAAGTCTACCATTGGCGAACCTGCTCCCTTCTCTCCCACCCAACAGTCTAAACTCACCCTCAGTCTCTCTCCTAATAGCACTTTCCTTCTCGAACATACCATTCTTCGGTTTGAATCCATTTACCTTAGAACTCAAGGTAGAAGTAACTAGCTCCGACTCAATGCTGATGCCGGATTCTTCTTCAATCTCCCCGTACTGAGAATCTTTATGCTTCCCATCATCTCCTGAAGCAGGGTCCATTTCAGCAGGCTGTTCTTCAGGGATCTCCGTAATTTGGTCTGGCTCATGTGACACGGACAATACAGCTGCATCAAAAGATAACACTGTATCACCCCGCGATCTCATGTTTATTTTCCTGTCATCACAAACCGGACTCGTAGACAATTTCGAAGTCATTATCGGAGACAATCTCTTATTGTTTCTCTTCCCAGAAAACCACGACGGTAGTAGGGTTGAATCTGTTTTCAATCTGGTTAGTTGACCAGAATTATCAGACCCTAACGGACTCTGCCCCAAATCAATCCAATACGAATTGTCCAACGATTCATCTTCGCTAAAAATCGGACTTTTCATAAGATCACCAACCGAAAGATTCTCAGCTTCCTCGAAAATAGTACTTGCTCCGTCTCTATCCGAGCTATTATCATGATCCATCTCAGTTTCAAACACATCCCTAACTTGATTCGAAGTAAAAACACCCGAAAAAGCCGGCATTTGAGACCCACCATTCCTCTCCGGCAACCCTTCTTCCTCATGTTTACCTCTTTCATCGTCAAGTCCAACTAAAACATCAAGTCCGTCAATAGAATCACTCAAATACTGCGGATAAACAGGTAATATCTTCACCATACCAGACCCGGTATGTCCATACGGTATCTGCAAGCTCGCCATCACAGATTTCTTAATCAAAAGACAACCGAAACCCGTCGGATCATAACCAAACAACCTATAAAACGAAGTGATAATAAAGTCTGGCCTAAACAACGACAAACCAAGCGAATCCATATCTTTAGGACCTAAGGAACCGGCATCAAGCAACGTATGCCAATGGTTTTGTTGAGCAAGTGCCATCCATTGATACGAATACTTCGCACCAGTCACTCTAGATTGAACCGGAAACACAAAAAGACCATTAGCATGCCCTTTCTTCCTCTTTTTCTTATTTGAAATTTGCTTCCTTAACTCCCTAGAACATAGCTTCAATGAAGGCCATTTAAACCAAGCATTGTAAACCTTAGCACCTTTCTCTTTGGCACATTGAGCCATCCAAATTACAGATTGACTTTCATGATCAAACATGGTCAAAAGTTTCTTATTTGTCTGAAAAGGATAAACTTCAGCCAACAATTTAAAAGCAGACCCTCTACTAACAGTAAAAACAAGACCATATTCATTACAAGGTATGTTCAAATGCTCCAAAATCCTAGTCTTTATATCATGTTCCATAGTACCAATCTCAGCACCACCATATAAAGCATGATTACTCAAATTTGCAGTCACTTCAGACAAATTAAACATAGTTGAATCCCAATTCAGTTGTGTTTGGTTGTAAGAAAACAAACCAAAACCACAATAATCAAGACATACCTTAACTGAAGATTCAGACAAGTGACCATATTCTTCCATTCTCAAATGATCAACTTTTTCAGTACCCTGAAACTTAGGGTACACTGAAATGAACTTTGAAAAAGCATCATTGAAGCTTGGAATTGAATCTTGTGAATAAAAAATACGGTCTGCAACAAGAGAAGTAGCATTCAAGAACTCATTTTGAGCACGAAGTCTAGCTAATGATCTTGACCGCCCATTGGAACCATCTTGATTTAATGATGATGGATCAATGTTTTGTGATTTTGAAAGTGACCCATCTTCAGATGCTTCTTCAAGTGCTTCTTTAAGCTTATTTTCTTGTAATTGACGAAGGACTGATAAACTAGAACCACCACCATTGTTTCTTCTTTTGGTCTTCTTCTTCTTCTTCTTCTCTGCTATCAAAGCTGCACAATGAGATATTGGTTTCCATAGTGAAAAATGCATGAATGGTTGCTTCTTTTTTTTTTTTTCACAAGAACCAAACTTTTCTTGGGCAGTTTAATTCAAAGAACCAAACATTCAAATGGGGTTTATGTTTTTTGGTTTTCAAGATTCAAGCTTTAACTTCTTCTTTTTTTTTCTAAAGCCCTTTACTTTATTGCCTAAAAACATTCAAAAAAACAAAGATTGTTGAACACTCAGAGCTTTAATAAGATCAAAAGGAATAAAAAGCAAAGATAAGAATTAAACAAATAAAAAAAAAAAGCTTTAGCTTTCATCAAAGAATTAATCTTTAGAATAAGAACCCTTAACTTTCAATTCAAATTCAACTTAACCCCCCCAAAGATACAAAACCCAGATTTGAAGACATCAAAGGAGAAAACACAATGAAGAAGAAAGGGAAGAAAATGGGGTTTTTTCTTTTTTCAATAAAAAATTTTATAAAGGAAAAGGTGAATCCTTTGAGACCAATCAATTCCTACATTTACTAATGGCAGTTAATACAAACATGTCTGCATTGAATGCTGTTTGCTGCTACCTTTCTTCCTTTGCCCACCATTATTATTACAACCTTGCTTTTTTTGTGTACCATATTTGCCCCTCACATTCAATAAAATATTAAAAAAAACTCCTTACACTGTTCTTTACTTAGTTTTTTTAGTCAAACTCTTGGTTTTAAATCTTTTTGACAAATATGGAAAAATCAATGATAAAAACAGAAAAGATTCTAGTTGAAATGATGCCGTGGTTGCTTAAAACATTTCCTCTTGTAATTCTACTCAAAAAATAAAAATTAATTATTATACTATTAGATTGAAAAGTAAATTAATTTTTTTTATTAAAAATTTCATTCATTTATATTGTTAAAAATTAAAATAATGACATTTAGTGTGTCATGCGTAGCTCATGTTAACGTTCAAGGCAATTTTGGAGGAATTAAGTTGTATAATTTTATGAGAGCTAAAATACAATTTTATCATTTTAATAATTTATATATTTATGATTTTTTAAAAGGTTAAATCAAATTTGTTATTTTTGGGAGCCAAAATATAATTTTATCATTTATTAATTTAAAACTTTATAAATTTTAAAACTCTAGAATTTAAATTTCCAACTTTAGGGGACGGAGTACCTACCGGCCCCTGCTACTACCTTTAATCTAACATATAAGGGTTTCTATGACACTTTTATCTCCATTATCTTATATTATGAGTAAATTTTGAAAAAATTAATCATTTGATTTCATTATTTTAATTAATTTTATATTTATATTGTTAAAAATTAAAAAAATCCATTTTTTAAAAAATAAACCTTTTTTAAAAAAATGAAACACAATAGAGGTCATTTTAAATTATAATTATTATATTTATTTCTTAATATATTAATTATAAATATAAATTATGATATGAGTTATTACAATAATGATTTATAAATATATTTTAATAACATATATTCTCTTATTAAAATTGTAATAAAAATTATCATAATTTTATAGAAATTTATTTTAAAACTAAATAATATTAAAATAATTAAACTTGTTAAAAAGAATTCTATAACAATGACGATTTACTAAAATATGATTATAAGTAATTTTACATCCGTTTCCCAAATACCAAACTCCAACCAAGCGATGTAACATATATGACATCCTATCTTGTAATCTTATATTCTCGAACTCGTATTACCAAAAGTAATCTTACATTTCTTAAACTAAACACACCTAAAATACTACATTTAACTTCATTGTGGTTTACATAATCATACTGAATTTTGATTATATTCAAAATCAAGTCGAGTCAAACCGTAAAACAATTTTCCTACCTTTTTTTTTTAATCTACAATACTTAAACTCGAACTTCTTACTATTTGACTCGATAATCTCCAATAAAATAAGTTTAAATCATTGAAGAATCACATATTTTTGAATGTGACATGTAATGTAAGTACCCCATCCAATCATGCATCATGCAATAATTCAAAGTTGTTGTTAGTATTATTTTTCTTTTAAAGGGAAACTAGGAAACATGATTTAGAATTTAGATTGAATCTTTGGCCCACCATTCCTCCAATTTTTACCTAACTAATAATGTTTATAGCCATTTTCTATAAATAAATAAAAGGGTAGGAATGTCATTTTGAGTTCCAACTGTGATTTTTATCACTTAGGATTCCAACCAATTTTTTTGGAAGAATATTGGAAAATAGACACTATTCATTTAATTCATTTTCCACATTTTGTCACGTTAAATTTAGATTTTTTTATTTAATATATAAAAAAAATTATATAATGTTATTTATAAATATTTATATCTATATATTATATATTAAAGCTGATTGAGTCTTAATTCAATTGACAGCGATATTATTGCCAACACAGGAAGATATAGGTTTGAGTGCGTTGAAGCGCAATATTTTTTTATTTAAAGGTTGAGAAGAAGTTACGCCTAATCCTAAATATTGCATAAAAAAAACAGATATAATAAGAACTTATAATAAAATTAATATTAAGAAATTATCAAAAATTTATTTTAAAGGTATAATTTATTTTTTCTATCATAATTGAATATTTGATGATGAGATAATTTGGGGATAAACATCTATTGACCAAACAATGGACATAATCAAAACTTTTAAGGATGTGTTAGATTTCGAGAACTTCAAAGTTCAAACCACGTGACTAGCTTCTGTCGTTGACCCTTGGTTCTTTGGAATATGGAAAATGAAACATTTCAACTGTTAGATAAGTGAATTTAAACGTGTTTAAATACGTGTTTTTTACGTTTTAAAAGTTTTAAAGATTTATGAAGGTAAGTATTGAACCAAATAATATATTTCGACGGTATCTTAATTTGATTGATATTATTTTTAATGTAATAATTTAGAGGATGTAAATTTAAACATATTTAAACGTTTAATATTATTTACTTTAGGGCTTAAAGGTTATAAGTATAGCAATAGAAATTTACGTTATTAATCGGTATCTCACTTACTTTCATTTCTTAAGATTAAAATGATTGGACACTCAAGGTTGAAATAAGAAAAAAAAATTTAAGGGTCGAAATTAAATTGCAAATTTTACAATAGTAAAAATGTAATTTAATCATTTTAATAGCCTATATATTTATAATTTTTTAAAAATTTAAAGGGCCTAAATGAATTTTTTTTCCATTTTAGGAAGCCGAGACCCTTGTCAGCCCCTAGTTTCGCCCCTGTTGACACTCCTGTGGAAAAAAATTATATAAAAAATATGATGTCGTCTAATATGGAATCTTATTATAATACGATTTATTTTAAACCTAAGGTTGTGCTTAAAAAATAAAAATGAACAACTTGAAACCATTAGATGAAGCTATATCGAGAACTCTAAATACGTACAGGTAATCTTGAACTTGTTCAATCAATTATCGAAAAAGAGAAAAGATGTGTCTTCTCTTACACAAACCCATTCTATTTCTCTCTCTCTTTATTTGGTGTTAAAATTTATTGAATTGGTTGAAAGATTAATGCACGTTTTTCGCCATTTTAATTTCAATCTTGTCCGTGTTAAGATTTATTTAAATTTGTAGTATACATTTAATAATAGTAGGGATTTGTCATCAGTCCATATACTTTAACAAAGTTTGAGATTTAATCCATTTATGTGAAGAGTTCATAATTAAGTCCTTTTTCTCATTAATTAACCATTGATTTATCTAATAGGCTTTTCATAATTTCAAAAGTTACCCATTAGATTTGAAAGGTGAAATGAGCCAAATCAACAAATTTTGAGCTACAAAAAATTTTGAAACTCACACATTAAAGTTTCCAACTTTAAAGTATTAAGCTTTTACTTTTCCTCTTTGTCAAAGGATTTATCTTTATTAATGACCTCGAAATTTTCAGTCATCTTTTTTTTTTTCAATGCAATTAATTAAACCCTAAATCTATGTTAATCTCCAACAAACATTTAACATTGAAGTTTGTTTGGCTTTTAATGTTTTCCTTTTTTTCTCAATGTTTTATCATCATTTCCAAAATCTAGATTCTTTTGTTTTCTTTTTTGGTAAAATTATTATAGAGGTCCCTATATTAAGAATTAAATTATATTTACTTTTTTATAAAAAAATATGTAAATTAGTTTATATACATTAAATTAAAAAGCAAACTGGACCTTTCTGTGAAAAACTTCATTCATTTCTACTGTTAAAAACTAGTATGACTAATAAAATAATCAAACAGTTACACGTGGTCTGTCGCTTGTACCTTATTTTCATGTACAATGGCTAATTTTTAACGTAGAAATAGATAGAATTTTTTAACAGAAAAACTAATTTGCTTTCTGATCTAATGTACAATAACTAATTTACTATTTTTTTATAAATATATTTTTCACATGTTTTTTTCACGCACAAGATGTGCCATATAATTTAATCCCTTTAGCCTATTTGTTTAATAAGAAAATTACATTTTTACCCTTTTTTAAAAGTTAAAAGTTTATAATTAAGTCATTTTAGTACAAATACTTTAGCTTGGCCCCAAAAAAAGGTTTTAATTTCATCTCAACTCCTAATTTGAATTTATCTAACAATATAATCCCTCTTTAAACTATTTAGAAAAATATTTGAATAATGATATTAAAGTAGAAACAAAAGGAATATAGACAAACAAAAAAGAAAAAAATAACAAAGAAACAAGCCAAAAGAGGAAAAGAAGAAAAGAAACCGACCAATCGAAAATATTACTTGGCTTAAAATGGTTATAAATTGCTCTATGAGTGGATCAAAGATAAATCATAATCTTTGAAGAGGTAAAGTGTAAATTTTCCATTACATTAACGTGTATTTTTAAAATTTTCAAGGGGTTATAAGATAATTTTACCATTTTAAAGGCCAAGGTCATTGTCCCCCTATGCCTCTACTTCAAGTTCATATCATTTTGCGTTTAAGTTATTTTATGTTAGATTAATTTGGTTTTAGATCAATTCAAGTTTGAGTTAAATGAAATAAGTAAATAAATATGTATATTTAAGTTCATATCGGGTTAACTCTAATTTACATTCATATAAATCTGTTATACTATATATTGATAATGGATAATCGCAAATCAATAAGAAAAAAAATAAGAACACCCAAATTTTACGAGAAAAACTTTTATTGGGAAAATCACGAAAAGAGGAAGAGAAATTCACTAATGTTGAAAAATCACAACAAAAAGATTTTCGACTACGCACATTTTAAGGTTTAAACAACCATGTTATAATAAATGTCTAATAGAAGAAGTATAGTCTTATACAGATTCAACTTGTGCGGCATGGTTCGTTTGACCCTCGATTCTTCATCTTCACATATCCCCTATTTCGCATCTCTATTTTATTTTTTTAATAAATGAGTTACACTTCAAAATTTTCAAGCCAAATCAATATGAGATTCACGTCAAAACTCTAGCAAACTCAAATCAAAATTTTGTGTTAGATTCAAAATTTTGTATCATATTTATACTTTTTGATAGAGGTGTATATGTTTAAAATTTGTAAGAAAATAAGCAATGGAGGGGTTGAAAATTTGTTTTAGTTGAGTCAATTTCCCTATAATGTCCATTTCATATATGGATTTTTTAAATCTTTTGGGGCATAAAGTTCATCAATATCCATGCCATTGGGGATGATGCTGAGGCTCTTTAAAGTTGTTTTCTTTAATTATCGAGATGAGACAGACAGCCATGCAAATGTTGGTTGGTGCTGTCTTTTCCATTTCTTTCTTTATTACAACACTTACATTGCTATGTTTTTTTTTAAATTTTTTTTAATTTTATGTTTTGGCCATTTCCTTTTGCAAAATCATGATCTTACCAGCTCCAATTACCTTTCAAGAAAATGGCCAGAAAAAAAAATCCCAGAAACCTCGTAAAGATTAGCTATTGAATCTTAGGGTTTAATTTTTAAATTTCAAAACATTAGTATATGGACAAATTGGATATGATATATTAAAGAAAATACTATTAAAATTTAAGAGTTTTATTTCTTTTCTTCTTCGTATCTAAATGTCGATTAAGTCTTAGTTTAATTGGTATAAGTATTGTTGTCAATGCAGGAGGACGTCGGTTCGAGTGCGTTGAAGCGCATTATCTTACTATTTATGGTTTGAGGAGAGACTATGAGTAGTTTTAGGCATTATGTCAAAAAGAGTTGATATGATCAGAACTTATAATGAGATTATTCAAAAAAAATCAAAGTTGTTCATATGATCTATACAAACATATTTAAAATTCAATTCATGTGTTTTAAACAAGTTTTTGGGTCATTTTCTTTTTTGGTCACCTAACTATGATATAAAAAAATATTATTAACAGTTATATCGATAAAAAAAACATTATTAATATGATATAAATACTTTAAAAAATCGAATAATGTGTTATAAAGTTAGACTATTTTAACCTTAAATATGGATACATATGATTAACTCATCGATTTTTTTTTAATATTAATCTCATTATAAGTTCTTATCACATTTGTTCTTTTTTATACAATACTTAGAATAACCATAGCTCCTCTTAATCCTTAAATAAGAGTATAATGTGTTTCAACGCACTCAAATCCACGCTCTTTCTGCACTGACAATAATATCGACACTAATTAAATTAAGACATAATCGACACATCCTCTTAATTATTATTAAAACAATAACGATGGGAAATGAATAAAGGTTGAATCCACACTTAACCCTTCAATTTAATATGATTTTCCCTTCTGATTTTGTCTGTCAATTAAACATATGGTATAATTAATCCCTTGAATTTAATAAACAATGGAAGAAATAAAGACAGGAAAAAAGACATAATTGATGCGTTGAAGAAACCAATTATAGAGACAAATTTTGATCATAGTTGGAACCCTCTGTTATCTTCTACTCTTCATTATTATAATCATATGATTCTTCTTCTTGATCCATTTTAATTACAAAATATTGTTTATTTCAAAAAAAAATTACAAAATATTGGGACATGTTGCTTTGGATAGTGGGTTACTTTTCTTTATTTTTAATTTTCATTATTTAGATAAAATAAAAAATAAAAAAAACCCTACAAATCTCAGTGTTCTTAAGAAACAAAGTTCCAGGATTCAGACAAACAACAACTTGCAATGAGAAACAGAGAAGAAAACAAAACCAAAAAAATGGTAGAAACGAAAAAAGTATAAAATAATGTTAACTGGTCTGAAAATTTCCCAATATCAAAGGGTCCAAAAGACAAAAAGTGAAAATTCCAATGTACCAAAAGAAAAAGGAAAAAGTGCTTGGGTTTTTCAGAACTGGAAATTTCTTATTTGTATGCTTTAGATGAATTTGCATGCAATATAACTTCTTAACAACGTAATACTCTCAACCGCTAGATCAAAAAGTAAATTAAATTCGTTCTGTCTGTTATCGATGATGTTTAACGTTTGAGCTAGTTATTATCTAAAATCCCTAAAACGACAGCAATCAATGTTATCTTCTATACAAGTTTAGGGTTTAAGATTACAACCGATGAAGTATTGAGAAATTAATTATTTTGAATTGGGCTTATTCTAAATTTAAATTATTACGGTTTTTAATTATTTTTAGATTTGATTTAAATAAATTTAATTGATTTTTTTTTATGATCAAATCAAATTAAATTAAATTTGAATCCATCACATCGGAATTTCTGAGTTGATGTCAAATTTTAGTTGAGCTAAAACTATAGCTGTATTTCTATTTCTCTAGACTCTGAATCCAAATTTTTTGGGCTACATTCAAGGAAATAAACAAACAAGCCGAACCCAATCTATTGAATGCCTTAGCCACAAGCCCAGAGCCTAAGTGCTTGGGCCTCATCCAATTCAATCACCCAATAACTTTTCATAAAAAAAAAAAGCGTCAAGATAAATTTAATCCTTATTGTTTATATATTTTGTTAATTTGGTCCGTATTTTTTAATTAAATTTGACCTCAATCTTTTAAAGAGAATCGATTTTGACCATCAGCCTTTCAAAACGATGTTAGATTGACGAAAATACTAACTATAATATTAATTTTTTACATATAGCAACGAACATAACAATTCACGTGTACTTTATGTTTTTTGTTATAAACTTTATTTTTATTTTTAAATCATTTTATTGAGGTGGTTATATAAGACAAATAGTATTATATTAGCATGAATTACACGTGGACTTCTTTGCAGGTTATCACGTTAACATTATTAAAAAATTAATATTTTAGTCAATATTTTCGTTAAAAGAAAGTAATTTGATTTTTTTTTAAAGGTTGATGACTAAATTTATTTCAAAGAAAGAATAAAGGTCAAATTGACCAAAAAAAAGTAAACATTAAAGACTAAATTTATTATTATACCAAAAAAATAAAATTTTAAGTATCAAAATATCTACTATATATCTATATACTTATATAAATTATCTTGTTAAATTGGGTCACTCGTCAATTCGCCACTAACTCAAATAGTAAATTACTTAAAAGCCCTCTTTTAATAAAAAATTGAATAATTAATCCATATTTATATGAACAGTGTAACACCCCTTACCAGTATTCGACACCGGAACAGGGTACGAGGCATTACCGAGGAGCACGAAACACTTACAGATGATTTAAACCATTTATCGCTCAAATATCAAAATTGATTATAAAAGTTCCTTTTACGGACCCTTGAAGTCCAAATCATGCATTGGGATTGGGTCGGGACTAAATAGAATCGTATGAAAATTTTCACAAAATCCCTAAGTTTATCTCATTTACAAGGGTCCCACACCCGTGTGGCTCACATGGTCGTGCCTCTGGGGTGTATAACTCTCTGACTTGCATCTATGAAGGAAATTGGGTCACACGGCCTTAGTACACGCCCGTGTTGCTAGGCCGTGTGGTAAAGTTAATTTTCACAAATTAGGCTATTTTCCAAGCCATATTTCTCACTCATTTGATCCTTATTCTTCACCCATATTTAATACATAAAAAAACCAATTTAAGATATTCAACTAAGCCTTATACTTAATACCATTTGTTAGTCGTACACTTCATATAAATAACAAGAAACGTATATGAGCTCAATTCTCATTAAATTTCTCTTTTACTTATACTTTTTCACACTATGTATTCATATAACATATAACAATCACACCTCTGTATTTCATATACATTTTTATAACAAATTGTCTTGGTTTCAAACTATTTCATATTTGAGTTTTACTTATCAAATCATTTGAAACATCATCTTTACACATATAGTGCACTTGAGATGCACAATTCTATAATTATGAATGAACACATTTATCAAATATATTCCATGTTTTTATATATTACAGTCTCATATTTCCATGTATCAATTACCATCATTTCCTTGTATTTTGACAAATACATGTAACAAATCATAAACATACAATTCACTAACTCTTCCTGCCAATCACAATTTAAATTGACAAATCACTTATTGAGCCCAATTTCAATGTTCACTAAAATCTGTTAGGATGTACGTATCCACCAATAACTTACATGTACAGGTATCATCACCTTATATTTTTCACATACATTTACTTTCCATATTATGAACTCAAATAACATATACAAGACATACCAATGTATTCCAAGTACGTTTTCATAATATTTCATTTCGAATTTAGATTATGTCATATTAGAACTCTTCTCATTAACTCATTTGGAATACCAATTCACACTGATAATACACTCAAGGGTGTACAAATATATAATCACAAATGAACTCATTCATCAACCAAGTTCTATGTTCATGTCTGATCAACTCATACTTCCTTATATCACATAATTCTATGTAACACTTACCAACTTCGTCAAATTAGTGAACGCCTTACGGAATTGTTCTGCACCAGTATGCATTGAATTTCACTGATAATCATTGATGCCATAACATAGCTATGGTCTTTTCACTAGAATGCCATAGCTCAGCCATGGTCTTACACCTTCACTACCATTATGCCATGGCGAAACCATGGACTTATCCGTCAATTCATCACTTTTCACTAGAATGCCATAGCCCAGCTATGGTCTTACATCTTAAACACGTATAACACTGATGTCATATCTCAGATATGGTCTTACACGGAAATCACTTGTCACTTGTAGACGAAGCTACCACTATTCACTGATCAGGTAGCTGGAGCTACCACTTTCCACTTTTCACTGATCAAGTAGCCAGAGCTACCACTTTTCACTGATCAGGTAGCCGGAACTACCACTTTCCATTTTTCACTGATTAGGTAGCCGAAGCTACCACTTTTCACTTTCACTTGTCCTTGATCAGATAAGTGTAGCCGAAACTATCACTTATCACTTTCACTTGTCTTTGACCAGATAAGTATAGCCGAAGCTATCACTTATCACTTGTTGCCATGGTTCAACCATGGTCTTTTCCATCAATTCATCTTGTCACTGAACTGAAGTGCTCAATTTGATCATTTATTCAATTTTCATGCTTTTACATTATTCACGATTTTATCATCAGTACATATGAAATAAGACATGATGAAGTTCATAAAATTAACAAATGATCACTAAAATTTAGCCATATAAACTCACAAGTTTAATTTTTGTATTATAACGATAATCATAATTTCATAATAACTATTCCAAATAAAACATTATATCATTTTTAATTCAACATTTATCAATTATAATCAAGCATATAATCAATTTATACACAAGTCGTTCATATATTATTTTTCCTCCTCCTCCTGTCCATCCACATCCTTAGTATAAACAACACACTTGTAAGTAACATTACCTATAATTTTCACTATTTGCTTATGTGAATATTCAAGCTGTCCATCCGTGTCATAGTCACTAAATTATTTTTATCTTGAGCTACAGAAATCCAAATTAAGATCCGTTAATTTTATTTGAAACTAGACACACATATCTTCTTACTATATTTTTTCAGAATTTTTTGTGTCGCCAATTAGTACAGTTTATTAGTTAAGTTCTCCTCTGTTACACAGTCCGACAGCTCTGATCTCTCTTCACTAAAAATCAATTATAGTGTTTCCGATTATTTCTAATGAAAATAGGCTCACTAAGGAATACAAACATATAAATTATAACTCATAATTATATTTGTACAATTTTTAGTGATTTTCTAAAGTAAGAACAGGGGATCACGAAGTTATTCTAAACTAGTCTTACAAAAATTTAAATATCTCAAAATGTGGATTTCCTTTTCTTGCTCTGTTTCTTTTATATGAAAATAGATTGAACAATCTTTAATTCTATATCTCACTCAACTTATACCATTTTTGGTGATTTTTCAAAGTTAGACAACTGATGCTGTCCAAAACTGCTTTAGTATAACATGTTGATTTCTATTTTGTCCCAAATTCCACATTTCATACAATTCAATCTTTTCTCAATTAACCCCTTAATTGAGATAATTTTCTCATTTAATACTATTCTCTATCATTTTAGACTACTTCATAACCTTTGAAACTGCCTTAATTCCAACTCTTTCACAATTAGGTCCTAAAACCAATTTCCATCAATTTTACTTGATAAAATCATCATATAACAAAATTAAAGGTTCAATTAAATATTTATTCATCATATTATTCCAGCACTAATCCACATCAACTTTAAAAATTATCCATAGAATCAAAAACTAATGAATTAATAAGTTGGACCCAATTGTAAAAGTCCAAAAACATAGAAATTTCAAGGAGAAAGCAAGAATTAAACTTACATGAAGCTTGAGTATGAAAACCAGCTTGAACTCTCTCCCATGGCTGTTTTTCAGCTGAAGAAAATGAAGAGAAATGAAGAGAATTCTAGATATTCCAATTTGGTCCCATATTTATTTAACTAATTTTGGCAATTTTCCAATTTTACCCTTATTTCACCCATTTCCTGATTTTTCTCAGCTATTGGCGCCCAAAATATCCCCTTTGGGCTTATTTACACTTTAGGTCCTTCCTCATTTGACAATTAAGTTATTTAATCCTTCTAGCAACTTTTATACCTTTTTCAGTTTAGTCCTTTTTATTTAATTAACCACCCAAACGTCAAAATTTTCTAACGAAAATTTTATACTACCTTATTGACATTCCGTAAATATTCATAAAAATTTATGACTCGGTTTATAACACCGAGATCTCGATACTTCTTTTTCTCGATTTCTTGACCAAATAAATCTTTAGAAAGCACAATTTACTATTTCAAAAATCTTTTAAAAGCTACATTTGGCTCGTAAATATTAAATAATACAATCTACGAGTTCATTTTGTCAGATTTGATGGCCTCGAACCACTATTTCTAATATCACTGAAATTTGGGTTATTACAAACAGGTTGAGCCGGATTAAAAAAACCAGTCTGGACGAATTAAACTAATTTTCTCTATTTTTAAAATTTGATGATATTTTAATTAATTATTTAACCAAAAGTTTATTACTATTTTAAGTACTAATTTATATACATGTTATATAGTTGTTTGTCAATAATTACTATAATTTTTTTATTGGTGAATGTATCGGAATTATAGAGACTAAATTAAATTAATCTCTTTATTAATAAATGGATCAATTTAGTCATTGTACTATTAAAAAGAATTAATAAATTGGAATAGAGTTATCATTTACTATTTAACGGAGTTAACATTTTTAAAGTTTTTATTGCTTTGTAGATAATTTTTTTTGTTTGAAATCAAACTGCAATTGAAAAGAATAATTTTCAAGACATGTTTTATACAATAAATGTTAACTTTGTTACGATTTAGATTTATTTGATTCTTTTTAACAATATATGGATTAAATTGATTTATTTAATAAATAGAGAAATTAATTTGATTCACTCCCTATAATATAAGGACCTCCCAAATACTTTAACCATCTTTCCAAAAAAAAATTAAAACAATAAATTAAGAAATTTGTATATTTTATTCAATTGATTACTTCCCAATGACAAAATTTCACTCACAAGATATATAAGCATCTAACTATATATAAGATTCCAAAATTTTCCTAGCATCCAATTTGTCACAATATGTATATACATATAAAGAGTGTCTATGGGTATCATCATGGTGAGATAAGTCCAGATAGAAAATGTTGGTGAGCATTTGGGATAATGAATAATGGACTAATTTCAGATTCAGTCCCTGGCATTTTGTTATTTATGCGATTAGGTCCATACTTGAAGCATTTAGCATGCTCATTTAGGTTCATGCCATTAATTAATTTATTTAGACCAAAATAAGTTATATTTGCTCAAAATGGTAAAAATGCTAAATTTGGATAAAATTCATTAATTATTTAGAACGATAAATAAGGGAAAAAATAATTTATTGATTTAATGTTTTAAAACTATATTTACAATTTTAAATGATATATAAGGGAAAAATAATTTATTGATTTAATATCATACCAATTATGCTATTTTTTAACCTAATATACAGTTTAGGTATTAAATGCTAGCTCAAATATGATATGTAGCGTACTTAAAAACACATGAATCGAATTTTATACACGTTTATACTTATCATATGTACAGATTGGATCTAAGGTGTTAAAAGAAAAGAAGAAGAAGCTCTCATCTATTTTGTACTATATTTAACCTCTTTTTTGAGTTGATGTCAGCCGAGAAATGACCAAAAGATCAATTCCTTTATAATGTTATAAATATAATTATGAGCATATTTTTATCTTTTACATTTTATATAAAATCTACGAAAAATCAAAATTTGCCCAAAATATATAGACTTGAACAATTTAACGCTTGAGCGGATGATTAAATTGAGAGAAAGACTTAATTAATACATTGAGAAGTCAATTACTTTTTTTTTTTAAATTCAAGATTAATTTAAAACCCAAATCATAATTTCAAGGATGCCTGATGAAATTAACCCTAATTTTCCCCCAACTTTCATGTATATTCCACACAACTATCTATAAAATTACCATGGCGGCCTTTATAATATGAGTAGAATTGTATTTTGCCTCCTCTACTAAAAAGTGAATCAATTAATCTCTCTACGTTATATCAAAAAGCAAATTGATCTTTCTGTTAAAAACTTCATTCATTTTTACTATTAAAAATCGATTCATGTATGTCAGCATAAGGTGCACATAGCAAACCATGTGTAATTATTTAGTTATTCTATCAACCCGTCAATTTTTAATAATAGAAATGAATAAATTTTTTAATAAAAATAATCAGTTTATTCTTTCATTTAAAATACATAAATTAATTTACTTATTTATTAAATAAAGAAATAAAATACAATCTAGGGTGAAAAGGGAAGGATATTTTTTGTTTATATTTCTTAAACAAATATTAAAATAAAATAAAAACAAAAAAAGCCTGTGAAGTTGTCCATTTCTATAAAGTTCACCACCACGACTGGTTTCATCAATACTCAGTACTTTAAACTAACTATTATGCTACCTTCTCTCAACTCTGTCGCCGTCGCCGCCGTACCTTTCTTCATCTTCTTCTTTTTCCTTAAAAGGTTCCTTCCTTCCGGTCGAAAAATGGGATCCAACACCCTCCCAACCGTCCCTGGTATATATATACATACAGACCATCATATATCTATTATTGAACCCTCAATTTTTTTTAAAAAAATAAATTATTGCTGGGATTGTTGTTTTGTTGTTGTTGCAGAGGTGCCAGGGTTGCCGATCATCGGAAACTTGCTGCAGTTGAAAGAGAAGAAGCCTCACAAGACGTTTACGAAATGGGCAGAGACACATGGACCAGTTTATTCTATCAGAACTGGAGCTTCGACCGTTATCGTCATCAATTCGCCGGAGACGGCCAAAGAGGTTCGCACTTTTATCTTCTTCCTTGCTCTGCTTTTAATCTTTGGGTTCCTTGAATATTTTGATCAAGGTTGGTTTAGTTTAGAATTCGGATTATTTCAAGATTTGATTATTTATAAGTTTCGACTTATATTCCAGTCATTCGAGATACGAGTTGTCTAGTTGAATTATTTAGTGCATTTCATTCTAGCGTTAAATTATTTAAAGTTTAGATAATTTTGACTTTGATTTATTTAAAGTTTAGATTGTTTTATACTAAAGTTTTTTTAGTTTCAAATCATTTTTAAAATTTGAGTTATTAATTTTTTATTCAAATTAAATTGGGTTTCATAATTTTTTAAAGATATTTGGACTAAAATTCGTTTTAGTTTCGTATTTGAGTATTTCGGATTTGGATTGTTCGGCCATTTGTAGGGTTGAATTTGGGTTTGTATTATTCGAGTTTGTCAATTAAAAATTTTCAAGTTAGACCATTTAGTGCTTTTCATTCTAATTCGACAATTAGATTGGAGTCGTTGTAAGATCAAATTATTTTGAGTCTAAATTTTTCAAAGTTCAAATTGTTTCATACTCAAATCATTTCAAATTAAGTTCGAGTTGAGTTTTTATTTAAATGAATTAAATTAAAAATTTGAAAATAATTAAAACAAGCAATTTTATGGTAATATTAAAAAAAAAAAGACATACATTTTATGACAGCATGTAATTCCTCCTAATTAAATAAAAATTCAAAATAATTTGATATTAAAATTCTCAAATTTTATTGAGTCTTAACTCGATTAGTATCGATATTATTGTCAGGACAGAAGGTCGTGGGATTGAGTGCCAAGAAGCGCATTATTTCAAAAAAATTTCAAAAGAAAAGTTACATACAATCTTTCACAATTGATTTTAAAAAGTTACATTTTACTCTCTCTATTCAAAAAATCAATAAGTTAATCTTTATACATTAAATCAAAAAGTAAATTGATTCTTTCGTTAAAAATGTTCAATTTTTTAGTAGAAAAGTTAAAATGTAATCTGACTCCTTTACCTCATTTAAGTCAATGGAAAATGCTTTTCTATTCTCGAAATTAGCTAATTTTCCTGAATCCAATGTATCGAGGGTCTATAATTTTATACATCATTATAAATAAAGTTCGATTTTAAATTTTCCGACTACGTGTTATCATTTGATTTACTGATATTCGTCCCTTACAGGCCATGGTGACCAGATTTTCATCCATTTCAACAAGAAAGCTATCAAATGCCTTGAAGATCCTCACATTCGATAAATGTATGGTCGCGACAAGCGACTACGACAAGTTTCACAAGCTTGCTAAACGTTGTTTACTAACAAATACTTTGGGTTCAAACGCTCAGGTTTACTCGAATTTCTCGTTTTCGTTTTTATTTTCGATTTCCATTATTGTTTTTTCACTCATCGGTATTACCTTAGAGACGACACCGTCACCACCGAGAAACCATGATCGAGAACATATCGAGCAAATTGCACGATACGTTGAAGAAAGATCCTACAAGACCTATCAACTTCAGGGAAGTATTCGAGTCCGAACTTTTCGGATTAGCGATGAAACAAGCTTTAGGTAAAGATGTGGAATCGATTTACGTTGAGGAGATCGGTATGTTGTCGAGGAAAGAGATACATAAAGTTTTGGTCATGGACATGATGGAAGGCGCTATCGATGTAGATTGGCGTGATTTCTTCCCATACTTGAGATGGATTCCGAACAAAAGTTTCGAAATGAATATCCAACGAAAACATTTCAGAAGGATGGCATTAATGAATGCTTTGATCAAAGACCAAATGAAACGAATCGATGCAGGGGAGGTAATTTCGATTTCCTTTACCATGTTCAAATTCGAGATTTAATCTCTAATACCAACTATGATCCAGGAAGTGAATTGTTACCTCGATTACTTATTATCCGAAGCAAAGACACTTACAATGGACCAATTAGCGATGTTGTTGTGGGAGACAATCATCGAAACAGCGGATACGACTTTAGTTACAACAGAATGGGCAATGTATCAACTCGCAAAAGATATGATCCGACAGGTTCGTTTTTCATTTCTTTATACTAATCTGCTCAATCTCCGATTCCGAAATTTTCTCGTATCTTAAATAGGACCGTCTTTATCACGAACTCCAAAAAGTATGCGGTTCCAACAAGGTTAAAGAAGAAAACTTCTCACAAATCCGATACTTGGACGCCGTTTTTCATGAAACTCTTCGGAAACATAGCCCGGCGCCGTTAGTTCCGTTACGATACGTGCATGAAGACACACAAATTGGAGGGTATCATATACCGGCAGGAAGTGAGGTTAGTTTCTTTTTTGTCTCTTTAAACTCGCCAGTCAGCCATACCGCGGTGAATTTGTTCCCAGGCCTCGATATTAACATACATTTTTTGAACAGATTGCTGTTAACATCTATGGTTGTAACATGGACAAGAACTTTTGGGAAAACCCCGAAGAATGGAACCCGGAAAGGTTCCTCGATGAGGTATACGACCCATTGGATTTGCAAAAGACAATGGCATTCGGAGCTGGGAAAAGGGCGTGTGCCGGTTCACTTCAAGCAATGTTGTTAGCTTGTGGTGCAATAGGTAGATTGGTGCAGGAATTCGAGTGGCAACTGAAAGACGGCGAAGAGGAGAAAGTCGACACCGTCGGTCTTACCTCACAGAAACTGCATCCATTGCTTGCTGTCTTGAAATCAAGAAACTAGAAACTATGAATATTAGATCTCTTACTGGCTTTGAACATTGCAGGGGAACAATTAGAACTTGAGCTATATATATATGAAAGTCTATACAGGTTTGCTTTGATGCATCATCATTGGATTATGGGGTTGCAATCAATGCTAGAATTGAAATCAAGTTTACAGGAAACATAATGCATTGACTTTAGTTTTTTGGGCTCTAATGTATTAGTTCTAATTATTTGATTAGGAGACTAAATTATTGAGTGGTAATTTGCTTTCATTTTTGCATAGTTATTTATTAAATTGTGGATCGATTAACGCATAGTTATTTGAATTAGACTGATCCTATTGGTTAGATTGAAAATGAGTTTAAGAGAAATATTTTAGATCGATTGGGCAACGAATTAGTATTGAATCTAGCTAAAAATCAATTGAAGTGGCTTTTGATACTATTAAATGTTTTTTTATTATTTATTTAAACGAATAATCTGAACCGAACAGACAGATGAACTGATAGTCTAATCGATTCAAGTTTATAAATATTTTTTAAAATAAAATTTTAAAAAATTAAGTAAATAATAATTGGATTCGAATAATTGATATTTGAGAATTAATATCTGGATTCGCTTTGAATTTTGTTGAAAACGGTAATTAAAATATCTTAATTTGAAAACTATCTGATA
The DNA here is from genome assembly GCA_025503065.1 of Gossypium bickii. Classification (NCBI taxonomy): domain Eukaryota; kingdom Viridiplantae; phylum Streptophyta; class Magnoliopsida; order Malvales; family Malvaceae; genus Gossypium; species Gossypium bickii. Next base: position 130,528,168 of record CP106714.1, on the reverse strand, counting down.
TGCAAAAAGAAACAAGTGGATATCCACAAACATCTGAATTTGCATTATCCATTGTCATCCCTAAATTTGACCCACTTGATTTTAATAATTCGAAGCAATTCAAACTCAAAAATGATTTTAATTTGAAATAATTAAATTCAAAATGATCAAAACTAAAATTGATTTGAATAAGTAATTTGAAATAACCCGAACTCAAATGTCAAAATTGAATAAAAAAATTGAATGAAAAAAAAATTCAAAATTATCTGAACCCAAAACAATGCAATTGGCAAGTATAAATAACTCAAACCTCGAATGATTTAAATCTAAATAACTTTGACATGAAAAAACTTAAATTGAAATTGGCTCAAACCCAAAATCAAAATGATTTGAACTTAAAAGATCTAATCTCAAAATATTTGAGCTTGGAACAATCCAAAACCAAAGCTGACACTAAACCTAAATAATCCGTACTCACAATTTCTAAAAATTTTAAGCATAATAATAAGTTTAGCCCTTAACATTTATATCTTTTGTTAATCTAATCCTTAATTTTTTTTTTAACTAAATTTGATCATTAATCTTTTAAAAAGAGTCAAATCGGTTTTTTTAACAAAAATGTTATCTAAAACATTAATTTTTAAAGATGGTATGGAAACCCCGCGTGCAAGGGCGAAGCCAAGGGGCTAGCATGGGCCCCTGCCCCCGTAAAATGTAAAATTTCTATTTAGGCCTTTAATTTTTTTAAAAATTTTAAATTGATAAAGATAAAATTATATTTTGGCCCCCTAAAATTATAAAAATTCGATTTAATCCTTTACTAATTATAAAGATATAAACTATAAAAAATTAAAATTTCATTCAGCCCCCTAAAAAATTGTTCTGGCTTCGCCCCTGCCCGCGTGGCAATACACATACTTTATTGATATGCCATTATTTGTCTTATTTGCCACATTAACAAAAAAATATTAAAAATATTAAAAAAAAACATAAAATACACGTAAATTACTATATGAACTGCTGTATTTAAAATTTTAAATTATATTTTCAATAAAAAAATAAGAATTCAATTCTTTCTAAAATATTTATCATCAAATTTTCAAGTTAAAACATGCCTTAAATCATTGATGCAACTTTTTCAAGTAGATTCATCATTTTCCATCATCTATAATGTGATCATACATAAGAACAGTACCAGGACAGTGACTATGAAACACTACTGACCACGCATGTCTGCTGCATGCGCATTCTAACATGTTACCCGCAGGTTACGGGCCTATTAACCTCATAAAAATTCATGCGGCTCTTGTATTAAAATTAAATTAAATTAAATTATATTATATTTCTTTTATTTAATAAAAATAAATTAATTTTTACATGTTAAAATAAAAAATAAACCAATTATTTTATCAAAAAATTTATTCATTTCTATCGTTAAAAATTAATTCTTATACATCAATATAAACTATAAATAGCACGTTAAGCGTTATTATTTTATTATTATATCAATTACGTCAATTTTTAATTGTACAAAGAAACAAAATTTTTAACTAAAAAAATAAATTTACTCTTTAATTTAAAGTGCGAGACTAATTTTCTCATTGCGTTTACCCATACAACATTCTACATTTATCTGATTTAATGAAAAAAGGAATACATATATGGTATATATAAAATAAACCCAACACAATACTTTACACAGAATTTTAAGAGACTTGAAAAATATTACACCCTCAACAACATAAATTTCAAACATCCAAACATTCAAAACATGTTTCTTGACAAACAAGCAGACATCCAAAAAGACTTGTTTTTTTAATTAGGTTTGAAGAATTTCAGTTTAAGACCATCATTCACTATGCTCCAAACACCACCAATGGAGAAAGCTAAGCTAAAAGCAATACCAAGCCAACCAAGTATCCAATTGAAATACCAGTTGAAGCTATATTTAGTCGGTCTTTTTATTAGAACCCACATGAAACACGGGTAGGCGAACGTAACCGGGAGCGTTAGTCCTCCTAATAGTCCGGCCAGACTCGAAAGGAACGGCAATGCTACTCCTATGAAGAAGTTGACGAATCCGTAGAAAACTCGAAAACCGGACCGAACCCAGATTGAACAAGGGCGGTTTGTACGACTTGTGTATCCAGCTTCGAAGCTATCGAAAACCGGCATTGAATATATTTGGAAACTGCTTAGACAATTGAATACTACTAGGAGGAAAGCTAGGGCGAGAAGACCTCTTGGAATGTCGTGACTGTGGAATCCATAAAGTGCGTTTAAAATCCCTCCCGATGGCATCTGAACCGACATACAGAATGGCGTTACCCCGAGGTATCGAAAAAAAGATAAATTACACTAGTAGTCATCCAATTAATAGTAATTTTTTTTTTTATCACCAGACTATGAAAAGTTACAAAATGATCATCCACAAATTGAGCTAATGATGATAGCTTTTAAAATTGGTATAATAGTAATTTTAACCTTCAATGTTTATAAAGGGTGTCAATTTAATCTTTATTCTAAAAAGAATTTTAACCCTCAACATTTACAACTTGTGCAATTTTTTTTTTTGCAATTTTGTTTTTTCTTTAAAAACAAATTTATTAGCTAAATTTTATTGAAAATATACAAAAATATAAAAACCCAAAAATCCAATATCATAATTTTTATTTTTTTCTCATTCTTTTAAAACCAACTGTCAATATCACAAAGAAAAATAAAACTAAAAAAAAAAAAGATCAAGTTAAATAATGTGTAAATGTTAAGGATTAATCTTTTTGTAGATTCAAGACTAAATTGAAATAATTTATAAATATTGAGAATTAAAGTTATTATTATGTCAATTTATAAGCTGCCACTTTTCATAGTTGAATGATAAAAGAAAAAAGAAAAAAAGTCCCATTTAGTTGCTTACAAGGTTACCGTAAGCCCAAAAACCTCCAATGGCAACAGGGAAAAGGCATGTTGCAATGAAGAAATAAGCAACCTTGGCTCCTCTCCACATCGGAACATGAGCCGGATGTTTAAACGTCGATGGCATTGTTGCCTGAAAAGATATCGAAAACATGTTGAACACAAAAGAACTAATGGTAAAAAGTAAAAACGAGTGACACATTGTGCATATACCTGAATCTCTAAGACTAAGTTATGGCCACGGAATGCAAACGCTACGATTCCAAGCGCATTCATTACCGAGAAGAAAGCAGCGGCAGAAGATGGCAACGAGAGAGGTTCATAAGAGATCATCGGCGGCCTTTCTTGGCTAACAGAAAGCACCCAAACCATAGTCGAATACGTAATAGCCGTCACGGCTCCAACTAAAGAAAGACCCGCGATTGAATTAAGATTAGGTAGTTGAGACAAGACAATGCACAACGAAGTGAACACCAAATACCACTCGACCGTCGTTAAAGGATTCGACGTACAAAGTGGCCCGCAAACGATTTGAAAGAACAGTTTCATAGTTTCCCCTCCAATTAAAATCAAAGCTGTTGCAGTTCCTGCTGATAAATAAACAGTTGGGAATAAAGCAAGCCAAACACCTAACCTTTCTCCTACAACAAAAATAACATTACACATTACATCCGTGTCCGAGTAACATAACAACATTAAAGACATGTTTTTTTAAGCTTAATGTTCTTACCAAAAGCTGCTTGTGCAAGCTCAACATATCTATTGTACCTCTTTCCTGGTACAGCTTCATGTAATTGAACTAGAATCCATAAAGTGTAAAGTTGCCAACAATATGCTATGGTTAAAGCCAATATACCCCAACTCCTATACAAACAAAACAAATCAAGTTGCTGTTACAATTATTACATATCTGCAAAATATTGGACAAGGGAAGAATCTCTGTTCCCTCAAAAAAGAATCCAATGAAAATTAATTTCAGTCCAACCCACAACAATGGCAGGACAGCATAGTTTATTTTTTTGCAACAATGCTTATCAGCTGATATGATGGTGTACAAAATCATGAGCAATGGAATATCATGGATCATAATAATGAACCAGGAAAAAGCAACACAAATAGTAATAATAAAAAATGAAGCGCCTTGCAGGCCCCTACCCCACAGCTTAATCACACAAAAAGAACCAGAAAACAATAAGTGGACCATAGATTTTTTAAGGGTTAAATCACTATTTGGAGACTAAATTTAGAAAAAACTTTCACATTAGGACCTGATTTTTTTTTTACAACTTAATCCTTGAACCGTAATTATTATCATATTGGAATCTAAATTAGATTATTATCCTCGTATTGGAGCTTAAACTTTTTTTATCCAAATTAGTCCCTAAACTTGACATTTGTTCCCATATTAGGGCTTGAACTTGACAATTACTCCCGCGTTAAAAGCTTGAACTTTTGGGTTTTCAAGGGGTGAAGTTGGATAAAAAAAGTTAAACTGAAAACAATTGTCAATTTCAAGAATTAACTTGTTAAGTTCAATGACTATCTTAGATAAAATAAAAAATTTAAACCATAATATAGAAACAATTACTAATTCCATGGACTAACTTGAATAGAAAAGAAAGTGATTTAACCCTTTCCTTACTCTTCCGCGCTCAATTCCTCTCCCAACAATATCGTTTATCATGTGTTGTCTACTTTGGAATGCAACGTGACTTAACACTAAACTGGACCACTAGATCTTATCCTCTACGTTAATGCTACTTTCAATTCAAATCTATGATAAACTATAGAAAAGATAATAATAAAGGATAATTTACGACCACCCCACAATCCCACATAAACATTTAGTCAAATACAAGAGATTCCAAAGCAGAAAAAAAGTGACAGATATTAATGCAAGAAATAGAGATAAACAAGCAAGAAACATAGCTGAAAAAAATCCTATAACATCCCCATTGTCATTGCCATTGCCAGTATATATAATCTTAAAGCAAAAAGGTTTAAAGATATTGATACCATCCCAAAAACGCAAAAGCAACAGGTAAAACCAGAGCTTGAAACCCAACACCAGCATTTAGATTATGAAACGCAGCATAATGAGCATTCCCATTACGAGATTCGGTAATAGGAAGCCAAGCATCTTGTGGGTTAAGCTTAGTAAGGTGACCCACTTCTTCTAAATAACCTTTCATGTTGATTAAAACCCTTTTCATCGGCGTTCCGATTGGACTTAAAAACCTTGGTGAAATAAACGACGTCGGTGTCCATGCCGATGATTTCGTCTCTTTTGAAGCTGGTCGCGGTGACCTTTGACCTGACGGCGTTTGTATCTCCGGAGTCGATACACGTGGTGTCGCCGGAATCGATATTAACTCTGTTTCCGGTCTCTCTTCCATGACTGTGAGTGAGAAGGTGAAGTGGGGGAGGTGGTGTTTTGTTCGTCGGATTTTTATAGTACGTGAAATAAAGTTGGCTAAAATTGAAAATAAAAAGGAATAAATATTTTTAATTATGGCCGTTGATCGAAATGATGAATAATGAACGGTTGTGATGTATTTTTTTGTAAAATCTAGGTGATAAATGGAATCATTGGTGATGCTGACGTGTATGACTTTGACTGATGGGTTGACTGCAAGTAACATGATAAATAAATATTAATTTATTTTCAGGTTAAATAATTTTTCGTAAATTTAAAAATTTAAGTTTTTATTTAATTATTAATATTATTTAAATTATTTTTTTAAATTTAATTTTATTACACATATATTTTTTAATTAAATTACTATTAAGTGAGTATTTTTTTTTATTTTAAAATATCATCAACCAAATTAACAAAAAGAAAATTAACAGAATTGATAATTGTATTTAAATATTAAAATTTTAATATTAAGTTTTGATAAATAATAATATATAGACTAAATTATAAATTTATGAAAAGTATAGGGACCTATAGAAAAATGTTGTAGGGTCCAATGGTGTTGGTACAAACGCGTATTACGGTTGTGGTGGGACAGGGAAGAATCACGCGATGTCGGGGCGCGTTACAAAAGAAAGTAACTTTGTCTTAAAACTTTGAGGCATCTTAGGCTAGGCGTGAAATTCTATTGGTCAAAATCTGCTATCAGACCCTGTATTTTTTGTAAATTGTGGATCAGTACCTGTATTTTAATTTCATCAATTTTAGTAACTCAATAGTAACAACTAAATTTGTTTGGTTAAATTATGTTTTCAGTCCTATATTATCGTAAAATTATAGATTTAGTCTACATTCACTAATTAGATTATTTTTAGTGGCTATATTTTTTAAATTTTAAAATTTTTGTCTTAATACAAACAGCGGTTCTTAAATTTATTAACTGAATTTTTTATGAGTAATATATGTGAAACAAAATACAGGGTCTAATAACAGAATTTGACCAATTCTATTTGGGGTAGCACTGTCGCAGCCTTTTTTAAGTTCACAAGTTGTAGGCAAAAGACACTGTATGTTTTGACTAAGATACAAATTCTCTTGTCCTAAAATCATTTTCAGTTTTAACTAACAAAATCCCTGTCTTTTGCTTAATTTACTCCTCTCATTTTCCACACGTCTTATTCCAAAATATTTTTTTATTATTTAAATTAATCTAAAAAAATTTTGTTTAAGTCCGGCCCTAAGTCGGGTCTAGTCTATCGAATCAATACTTGGGATTTTGAATATCAAATCCAAATCCCTTCATACATAATATGTCAATTTTGTGTTCTTTCTTAAATTATTCTGATTTTAAGTCTCAATACATGTACATTCTATTTAGATTTATTTTAGTTTAGATTCAGATATATTTCGATCTTTAGTTCAAAGTGATTTTATGTTGAGTTGATTTTAATTTTAGTTAATCATATATGTATTACGTGTAATCTGTACTATACTTTTACATATAAATTCTTTAAAAATATATATTTATTAAAATTATATTATTAATATGTTTAAATTAATATCACTATTAGTTACTCTTAGAAAATAAATAAAAAGGATTTATTATCATTATTATTATTATTATTATTATTATTATTATTATTATTATTATTATTCCATCACATAATCAAAATAATTTTAAAATCATTTGGAAATCCAATTAATTATGTTAGAGCGATAATAAATTTATATGTTAACTAAATATTTAAAAATATTTTTTTAAATCATATTAACAAGTGGGAGAAAATTATTTATGTTATGACAAATTATTTTCATATTTATGTAATAATTAAGTAAGATTTTCAAAACTAAACCAGTAGTCGAATTGGTCAGGCCACTAACTCGTATAGTTTATTTGAATAAATCATTGAGAAAAAAATATTTAAAAAATAAAAAATCAGTTTAATAAATTTTTTAGCTTGGTTCAACTGGTACGTATTAGTTTGTGAGTCAATTAGTTTGACGCCTCTATCGAACCGATATCCTAACTAGTTCGAATAATTGTAACTCTAAGTCTTTACACTTCGTCTATTTAAATTTAATCTTACTTTTATATTTAAGAATTTAATCTCTCTACTTTTTAAATTTATAAATTTATTTTTAAATTATATATAATTACATAACATTTTAATTAAAAAAATAATTATATTAGTTATTTTAATTAATAAGTAAATCAAATTATGTTAAAATTAAAATATAAAAATTAAATCTCGAAAACGATTTCTTTTAAAATAATTATTACCTTCATCATAAAAGAAAAGGATTTTCATACAATTTATAAATCATTTACGGTTCTCAAAGAGCGCGTGAGGAAATGGAAAGTGGTCTATTTACTGAGCACAGTCATCGATGTTTTGTGCGACGGTCACTTTGAAAAAACAAAAAACTGGGAATACGAGACCAAAGCTGTCAGATTTTACCGACATAACCACGTGCCACCGTCTCGCGTGGCGTTGCTCCAAAAATGTCTTACCCTTTTGATAATTACATCACCGCGCGTGACCACTGTTAAAAAAACATTTTTTTTTTGGCTAAAAATCAAAAAAAAAATTTATCCTTAAATTTATTACCATAAGAGTAGAGCACTACTAATTATTGTAAAACAGCATGCTTAATTATGTTTTTATGGTAAGCATGCGCATATTAGCCTTATTAGCAATCATCCAGTTGTTTTTAAAAATTTGTCACATAGTAAATGACTTTATATACCATATAAATATTTTTTTTATAACGTGACTAATACAACTCGAATCCAGATTATATTTGAGACGGCAAACTTCTTGATTATTAGTTCAACACACGAATATTTTCGAATTGAAGTCAAATGAATTTGAATTGTTAATTTTATTAATTAAATTAAATTGAGTCAAGTTTAAATTCATATCGAATTTAATAGATTTACAATAACGTAGAATTTTGTTATGGTTATTGTAGGTGATTAAGAGTAGTTTACGTGTCCTTGAGTATGAAATTGCATGCATGATGAGATAAATTCATATAAACAAATTGCATAAAGACCAAATTGGAAATGACTAGCAATATAACAAAAATCAAACTCGAATAGCTTAAAATATTATTCCATAGCGTTTGACTTTGTTATATGAAAGTGGTATAGGATGACAAACATATTCAAAGATGCTTTTTTTTGGACATTATTGTGTACTTTAAATCCATTTTGCATTTTAACACTGTCCAAGTCAAATCCCAATCCATGGACCCGCATAATCTTAAGAAAAAAACACTTCTTTTGACATGAGTTTGTGCAGGCGTGTTGGATTGAATCAAGCTTAATTTAGTGAAAAAAAATTCAAGTTAATCGAGTTGATTAGTTATATTTATTTTTATTTTTATTTTTAAAATTTATTTTGAATTATTTTGTAATTTTTGTTGAAAAAGAGACCAATTTGTTCATTTCCAAAATTGACAGAGACCAAAAGGGTATTTACACCAATTTGTTATTCGAATTGTAAAATTTAACTTGACTCGAATTCAAATTACACCAATTTGTTACTCGAATAACTCAATTTGATTTTTTTTTCTATTTTTCAAATCGAATCGAGTTTTACTTACCCTTAAGTTTGTGTATTGTTTATACCTATTCAATCATTCATCCCCGCGATAAATAAAGTTCATAGTCATTTAGTCAAATGAAGCTTACTTAAACAATATCATATATAACATAATTTTAGGTTTAGGGTTTTAGAGTTTCATTAACCTTCGAATGACTACAATCTCATCGTATCGTATCACATGATTTCAATATCAACTTTTTAGGCTAATCACATCTCACCTCTATTTGAATTCGAGGTCCATGGTAGGGGGTTAGCAGGAGCCCATCCCTTAAGATAAAAAATTTAAATTTTAATCATTTAAAATTTATAAAATTTTAAATTAATATAAAATAAAATTACACTTTTACCAAAAAAAATTTCTCATTCAGCTCTACAGTTCTCAATACAACCATGTGAAGCATTCACAGTTATCAAATGTTGTATCAAAATGTATAAATATGAAAGCATTGTTTATTTAATTTTAAAAAATTGTTTTACTTTGAATATTATTTTATATTTTTTATTTAGTTAAATATAAATATTTTTAATTACTAAAAGCTGGTCAAAGATTCTATTGAAGTGTTTAATAGTGTTATTAATATTTCTTGATAGGTGAATAATAAATGCTTTTAAAGTTGATGTTAGTATTAAATTGTTAGTAGTTAAAAGACATTAAAGAATAAACTGGTAGGTGATTCACCAAGCATGGATTTCTAACTAAATTAATAATATTAAAATCATCAAATAATAAAGTCGATTGGTATTGATATTATTGTCAATACAGGAGGATGTAAGTTCGAGTGTATTGAAGCGCATCATCTTCTTATTTATGGGTTGGGGAGGGACTATTGATAATTTAAGTTATTGTATAAAAAAGAGAACAAATATAATCAAAACATATAATTAGATTGATAATAATAATAAAACCAATAAACTACAATCAATCTGTGTTCAAAATTTCCTCTCTTAAAACTTAAGCTTATTTTGACTTATTAACTTAAACCAATGTGCTAAAAAAAAAAAAAAAATCAACAAATGATGTTGAATAAACCTTTAATTGTATTTGGAATGATTGAGATTTCGAATATTTAAGACCGAGTCTCACTTAAAGATTTAAATCGGATGCATTTTGATATGATCTGATAAAGTTGTTTTTGGGTGTAAATTATCTAGTTGGTCACTTAATTTGTAGGGTGCTTTCATTTTGAGTAACCAAAAAGAAATCTTTATAATTTTGTTACTCAACTTTTAGGATGTTTTCATTTTAGTCACCCAACCGTTAAATCCCTCCCTAGCTGTAGTTAACTTACATGTCATATCATGTTCACACATTCATTTTGATCACCCAACTTCCAAGTCACTTTAATTTTAGTCACCTAGAAAAAATACTTTTTAAAGTATTGATTGAGGTAAAAAAAAAAAAGAATTAAAGCGAAAAAGTGGTAGAAACTAAAATACTGCATTAAAAAATTTGAGTTTAATGTACAACTATTAAATATGATTTATTTGAGTTGATTTTAATCTGGAAACATAAAATAAAATTTTAAGATTTCAAATGAGACTAAATTAATTATTATATTAATTTCAATATTATAGTAATAAATCGGTTGACAATGTCAAGAGATAAAATATTATCAATAACTTATTTAATTGATTTTTATATTTTAAAATTTAAAATTTTAATATTTAAATAAAAAAGAAGTTTAGAAGTTTTTGCAAATGAGTAAACAATTACAATTTGGCAATTTCCAAAGCATTATTTTAGTTCCCATCACCTTCTCATTTTAGTTTTGTAACGACTCAAAATTTACGGGTATCGGAAAAGTGTATTTTTGGATCACTGTTTTCGTAGAACGGATTCGTAAATATTTATTAAAAATATTTACAAAGTTAGTTGTGTAGTTAATTAGATTTTGGTTAAGTGAATTAGTTTAAATTAAGAATAATTAGGTATAAAGATTAAATTGAATAAAGTGTGAAAGTAAATTATAGATTAAAAGAAAAGTGAAGGGACTAAATTAATAATTAAACTATTGTAAAAAGTAAATACAAGTGCATGATAATTGTAAAATACATGTGTAATACTAATACATGTAATTATTATATATTTACTTATTATTTAAGTAATATATTATAATATAATAATATACCTAAAATATAATAATATAACTAAATATAAAACAAATAAATAAGTAAAGTAAAGAAACAAAAGAAAGAAAAAGAAACAGAATTGGAAACGAAAATGGAGAAGAAAAGAAGGAAAGAAATAAAGAAAGGGAAATTAGGGATTTCAAGGTTTCAAGTTCAATTAGTAAGTCAATTTAGTCTCTTTTTTGTAATTTTTTATTTTTTAGAAACCTAAATCAAAATACTACTTGATTTATGTAAAAATTTTAGAAATTAGTGAATTTTTAGAAGTTGCTCATGTTGAATAAATTGAAGTGTTAGGGGTTAAATGGATAGTTCAAGTTAGAAGTGAAAAAGGGATTGAATTGTAAAATAAATCATAAGTTTTGAGTAATAAGGACTAAATTGAGAGAATTTCAAAATTAGGGTTTTACGGTGAAATTAGAGAGTTGAAATTAGTTTAAAGTGGGAATTAAACGAAAATAAGAAATAGTTTTGGAATAAATAAAGTTAGTATCAATTTAGGAATTAAATTAAAATTTATGCAAAAGTTGAATAAAAATTAAAATATTTAATGTGAAATTTGTGTTATATTGATGATTTTAAATTGTTTTAATTTCCATAGCTAACGTTGTGCTGGAAACATCAAGTAAGAAAGGAAAGGAAAAAATCAACGAGGAGTGACTCAGGAAATTACGTTTGTATTTCTATAATCCAAATCTAATAATTATTTGTTGTATTTATTATTTAATATCCATGGTAAGTGAAACTAAGGTGAGTATTAATATTGTTGATATTGGATTGAATGTAATTGAATTTGTGATTAATGTGAATGTGAATATTGGGTATTGATTGTATTGAAATATGAAAATTTAATTAAGTTGAATTATGAGTATATGTGATTGTTTGAATTGAAATGTGTATTGATTGGAAAATTTGAAAAGTGATTTGGAAACACTATTAATTGTATCGGGCTGAGTCGGATATAGTTGGCATGCCATAGGATTAGAAGAGTTCAGGGATACTTCGATTTCGAGTCGATGAGACACTGGGTGTCAAACTATTACTTCGGATAAATTCGATGAGGTACTGGGTGCCACTTTACTTCTGCATGGCCGATGAGGCACTGGGTGTCAACTTATTGCTTCGAATTATCCGATGAGGCACTGGGTGCCAAACTGGTGTCTTTTGGTTGGATCCATGTATCCGCCCGAGTTTGAGTCGTGTTAATAGGGGTAAATAAATGATTTGGCCAATTGATTGATATTGAGTGATATTTAATACGGATTAGAATGGACAATAAAATGAAATATGCAATTGAAATGCATGATGAATCATGGATTTATGAAATGGATATTGATATTGAAATTGAATTGTGTATCATACTGAGAAAAGCTATTGAATAGCAATTATGAGATTGATATAGAAATAATGAGAATTGAAAGTGTTATGAATGATGTGTTTATGAAATTTATTAATTTTTTGAATGATTTTGGTTATGTGTGATTGGATATATAAATCTTATAAATTATTGCTTAATAAAATATTCGGATTATAGAAATACCACTGAGTTCATACTCAGCGTACGGTCTGTTTTCTGTGCGCAGGTTAGGTTGAAGTCGAATTGTCGAATCAGCATCCAAAGTCGATCTCGAACTCAAAGTGGTGAAATATGTTTCTTTTTGGTAATGGCATGTACCTAGGATGTCTTATGTACGTCATTTTGGTAAATGATTATAAATGATATTATAAGTTGATATTGGTTAGTTATATGTATTTATATGTTATGTTGGCATTATAAAATGGTATGTTAAACTTATTGCAAAATAAGAATGAATAGGCAAAAACTTAGATTGAAAAATTTTTATGATTTGGAAATTGGCTTGAATGAGGTTTTATTGAATTGTCTTGGATAATACATATTAAGTACCTATGAGGGTACATTGATTAAATTATGATGTTTATGTTTGATTAATTATGTAATATTCGTAATTGATCTGAAAAGTCCGATAATGCTCTGTAACCTAGTTCCGGCGACGGATAAGGGTTAAGGGGTGTTACAAATCTTTAGTGTTTTTTTCATCCCGATCAATATTAAAAAAATATTTTTTGGGTGACCAAAATGAAAATGTGAACATGATGTGGCGTGTACAAGTTAATTATCGTCAAAGATTTAATGGTTGGATGACTAAAAGAAAGGCTCCCTAAAAGTTGAGTGATGAAATTGTAAGAATTCCATTTGGGATGACCAAAACAAAAGCGTCCTAAAAGTTGAATGACCAACTAGGTAGTTTACCTTCCTTTTTTGAAATCGCTCAACTTGTTACGCCTAAAATAATTACCAAAATACCTTTATATATAATATTAATAGGGACGAAACTAGAAAATTATTTAGGGGCCAAAAATTTAAAATAAGAATTGTGACATATTAGGATGGATCAAAATCAGAAATGAGTATAGTTTTGATTTTTAGATCGAGTTCAAGACGAATAAATTAATATTTAATTTTAGATCAGATCGAATCAAATTATGTTGGGAGCATATTAAATCGAAGTCGGGCAAAAAATTATCTCGTCTCATTTTCAGTCAATTAAATGAAATAATTAATTAGAAATTGTTGTAATTTGGAAGGAAAAAAAAAAAAAACACAACACTTAAACAAATGATTCCTTAATTAATAATATTATTAACTAACCTTAATAGAAAAGGAATATTATTAAATAGTAATTATTGTTGAGCCATTAAGACAAATCATGGTCAACTTATTTATGGCTGATGTATGCGCTTACGTCACTCACTAAAAAGTACGAAAGCGCTCGCTAAAACAATTTTTTTTTATAATATATCCAAACACTCCCCTTTCTTTTCTATACTTTGCAATTTCATCCAATTTCTCAGTACACTTTCTCCTCTCTTCAACATCTCAAGTTATTGTCATGCCATTTGATCAAAAGTAATGTTCAACTTCAAATATTATATATATAATATATATTAAGTCTGGCTAGCGAGCTTCAAGTGATAATTTGACGATCGATACTATGAATCAGTATCCATTGACAAGTAGAATAACATTAATTGAATCCAAGTTGATATGACAGTCAGTGTTGAAGATCGAAGAAGATAGCTGTTTGGATTTTGGTTCATAGATTCGTGACATTCAAAGATATGTAATTAAAAAACACTGAACTATAGAAGAGAAGGAGAAGAATAACTTTCGACTGGTACAAATGGTGTGAATAGAGAAAGCCAAATGGTAATGATTTTAATAATTCAGTGACTTAAATGAAAATTTTTAAATAATTTTGTAATTTTTTAAATTTACCCAATAGTTTACTATTAGAAATGAGATTTACTTTGAGGAAGGAATCTTGCAAGAAGCCACGTCTTTCCCATTAGTGTGATTCCGAGAAAAAAAAGGAAAAGGAAAACCCGAAAACGCCCATTGGTATTCAAAGTCAATCTAAGTAACAGAAAGATGGAAAATACAAAAATACCCTACATCTTGCTACAAATTTACACAATCAAACCACAAAGCAACCATATCCTTTATTTTTTTCTAATCTTTCATTATTTTTTCGAAGTCCTCAATATTTATACATTTATTAAATTGGTTTTGAATCCAAAAAATTAATTGAATTTAGTTCTCAACATTTACATATTCCACTAATTGGTCCTGACTCTAAATAAATTACCGATTTAGTGACAAATAACTTGTTTATGAGTTGACTTAGTTTTAATTCGATTGACACCATCATTGTTACAACAATATGAAAGGTCATGAGATCAAGCACGCTTAAGCGTGTAATATTCTCCGATTTAATTGATTTGAGGATTTATAAGTAACTTTTAAAATGTCTCTCAAACTTTTGATGGTATTAAATTTAAATTGACTTTAAATTTAGAGTTGAAACTCTACTTAACATTGAATCCCCTAAATTTTATAAACATTAATTAAGAAAAATTAATATACTTATTCGTCGTAATTAAAAAAACTCTACCGTCAATGTATTAAATAATTATCTAATAAAAAAACTAAATTACATGACACTCGTTTTGTGAGTATAGAAAAAAATTTATATAAGATTAATACCAACAATCAAACATGCTAAAACAATACCAACCCGAGCAAGATTTTTGGATTGAGGACTAGTTGATATATCGGCCCCGAAAAAAAGAGTTTGAATCGATTAACTTGTAGGCCAATATAAATTATTAAATTTAACTAAAAAATGATTAAATCGAGTTTTTTACTTATACGAAGTTTTAATAATTTTTCTAATTAAATCAAAACAATCAATCAAACCGTTGGAACCGAAAGCTGGTGGCATAACTTGGTCGGTCCGACCACTGGCCGATGACAAAAAAGAAATCCCTTTTTAAAAATGATAAATTGGGCAATTTCGTAAATATGGCAAAAAACTCTGTCCCTTATTGAAGTGTGAAAAGAAACCGCCGTCTCTTATAAACCCCTAACCTTTCTCCTTTTTGATGTTATTGAATTTTCCCCTCCCAAACATCCCAAATCTCGTATTATTCGTCGCCGCCGCCGCCGCCGCCGACGACGACGCTGAAACGCCGCGCTCTCCACCCGCTCGCCCGAGAACGCACCCAATTTCAAAAAACGGCTTCCGTTTCTCATCCCTTGGCCTAATCAAACTCCTCAATTCCCCGTTCTCGTCTCTCCTTCACCGATTCCATCCTCGAAAATGGCTTTCATTTGCTTTTAGGGTTTTTAAAATCAAACCCATTAGTTTCCGAACCCAATCTGTACCACTTATTGTTCTACTTTATCCAATTCATCAATATGGCTATCCGTTTCACCGTCAGTTTCTCCGGCTACGTCGCCCAAAACTTAGCCTCCACCGCCGGTTCCCGTCTCGGTTCTTGCCCTTCCCGGTCAGTCCACGAATGCTGGCTCCGGTCTCGTTTCCTTTCCCCCAAACAAAAATCCGACTTCGACCCATCCCCTCCTCGTACCTACCACGCTACCGCCGCAGCCGACCTCCGCCGCCCGCGGTCGACCATGTGTTCGACCCTAGCTGCTGAATTCCTCAAAGACGGTTACAATAACCCAATCGTCGCTGCTTTGATCTCGCTAATGAAGTCAACGGCTTACAGCTCTTATTCCTCATCTACCAGTGTGGGAATCTTACCATTCAAAGCCGCTTCAATTATCCCTTTCCTTCAAGGCTCCAAATGGCTGCAGTGTAACGAATCCCCTCCGGTCGGACCGGAGAGTACCGAGGTGGATAAAGGAGGAACAAACGACGATGGTAATCAAAGCTTAACCTTGGAATTAGATCCCAAATCCGGTTGGATTAGAAAGATGTTAAATTCATGCTCCGAAGATGCCAAGGCAGCTTTCACTGCCGTCACCGTTAGTATACTTTTCCGATCATTTTTAGCTGAGCCAAGATCGATTCCTTCATCTTCTATGTACCCTACACTGGATGTTGGTGACCGCATTTTGGCTGAGAAAGTATCTCCTTTTCTCCAAAATAACTTTTATAGAACAGTAAAATTAAAGATTGTAAGCTTAATTTTGTTTCTTTTTTAATTATGAACAGGTTTCATATTTCTTTAGAGAACCTGAAGTTTCAGATATTGTCATATTCACGGCACCTCCCATTTTACAGGTACGTCTCAAAATCTGAAAATTCATTGCCTTATAATTTGTAGAATTTGTAGTAATGAGCATTTGCCCGATAATCCTATAATTATCTTAAAACCGATAGACTATATGAGTCAGGATGGATATAGGTATCGGCTTTTGGTTTAATCTACTGACTAAATCTGCTTGAACCGAACTCCTTCATTGACTAAACCGAAAACTGATAAAATTGAAATTTGTGGTCAAATTGGTTTGGTTCAATTTGGTTTTTATGCTTAACCTTTCTTTTGCACTTCCCTTGCATCATCTTATAGATTAGAATTGCTTGTTATCATCTTAAAATTGATTGAACCAATAGACTATTTGGGTCAGGATGGATATAGGTACTGGCTTTCGGTTTAGCTTAGGTTTCAAAAGTGAAAATTGACTGACTAAATCTAGTTAAACCGAACTCCTTAATCGACTAAACTGAAAATTTTGGTCAAATTGGTTTGGTTGAGTTCGGTTTATATGCTTAACCCATTGGTTTTGCATTTCCCTTGCAACATTTTATAGATTATAATTGGTGACAGTGTTTACTTCAATATGTAGGAAATCGGGTACAGCTCAGGTGATGTGTTTATAAAAAGGATAGTTGCAAAGGCCGGGGACTGCGTCGAAGTAAGCTCTTTATTAAGATCTTTGAAATTCATTCTCTTTAACATATAAGATCTCTTTGTCCCTCTTCATTTATTTCACTTTTTGTCCTTTATCCCTTATCTGCAAAATGCATGATTGTTAATGATTTTCTAATAGGCTCGTGATGGGAAATTGTTGATAAACGGTATTGAACAAGATGAAGATTTTGTTCTAGAGCCTTTGGGTTACGAAATGGAACCATTGGTTAGTTTCTCACTTATGATTGTATATTGCACAAATTATTCATATCCATATGTTTCTCTTGTTCTTCGTCATTGTTTTGTTACACGGTCCTCGAGTTGATGCCGTTGGTTAAACAGTGTTTTATGGTCTCTTGTGTGTGGCTGGCTTCCGCAGGTTGTGCCAGAAGGTTACGTTTTCGTGTTGGGAGATAATCGTAACAAAAGTTTCGATTCCCATGATTGGTAATCCTAACATTTCTTACCACTAATAACCATTTTCAGCAATGCGTTGGGAAGGATTATAATGTCATGTTTTGAATTATCTTCTTCCACAGGGGCCCGCTTCCCATCGATAACATTATCGGGAGATCAGTATTCCGCTATTGGCCTCCATCCAAAGTTTCAAATACCATACATTATATACATGTTGGGAAAGATGCTGTAGCAGTTTCTTGACATCTGAGATAACTTAAAAAGACTCAGTACTTACTTGGCTCATATAGAGCATCTTCGAATACCCATCAGACACGGAATAGGCCAGATTCGGCAGAATCAAGAAAAGAAAAAATCCGGGTTCATCTCTGTTTCCTGAAAAAAGCTTTTTTTGTTGCTTATTTCATGCTAGAAAGTGGGGGCTGCCCTTACGAAAATGGTTGAATTGAAGAGATCTTTCAAGGTTGGTTGATAAGAAAGATACAAGGTTTGTGTAAACATGAAGCAGGTGGATTACATCAGATTTCATGGCTGGAAAAAAGAGGAACTTTGAGGGCCTCTTGAAAGTGGAAAGAGGAGGCTGTTGAATTTGGATTACAACCATGCTTTGAGATCTTTTGAATCTGAATTATCTTTTTCTAATATTCATATGTATTGGTGTTGGTACTTGGTTGCTTCATGCTTTTGCATGTTCCATTGTTTGAAACTTTCATTTTCCCAATGCAATTCATTCAAGTGTGGTATAATTCTGGTTCTTCTTCTGTTTCTTTTTTCTTTGCATTTTCAGTTTAAGTGTTAGATGAAACATTCAGATTTAATTTTATGTTTATTATTATTAAATAAAATTTTGGATTTGTTAAGTTTGACCTGATTTTGAAATTTTGATGTACTTAAATGATTTAAGACTCGAAAAAATAGAAAAAAAAAAAAACTCCATCTTGTCTAATTTTCGTGGTTTCGTAATTATAATCAATACATTATATAACTATAATTCAAATTAAATCATTACAATGCACAAATAAATTGGTGAATTGATATCAAAATATATTTCGACAAGTATAAATACATACGATTAATTTTTTTTTCTTGGAAAATAAAATTATTTCCAATTTTCATCTTCACATCCTCTTGCTTAAAATGTGAAGATGGTTATATTTTTATTAGGCATAATGATTTTTTTGACACTCCAACTTTATAAAAAAAAATTATTTTAACTTTTCATTTAATTTTTGTCACTTTTAGTCTTTAAACTTACATCTCCCACCTATCTATTAGAGAAATTATTTTATGCATCATTTTTACCATATTATGTATAGTTTTTATTAATTAAAAAAAGACACATCATTATTATTTTTTATATTTATAATAATTTATTTCTATAAAACATGATATATCTAAATTATTAAAAAAAAAAATACACGAGGGCAGTTTTTGAAAGCCCTGTTTGCCTAGCTTCAAAGTCAACGACTTGAGTCAACTATTATATATATATATTTAATTTTAAAATAAGGTGAGCTGTTTTACTTAGGTTAAATTTTGCTCTCAGAGTTCTATTATGTATAAATTGTAAATTTAATTCATGTATTTTAATAGGGTCAATTTTAATATTTATATTTTTTAAATTTTAATTCTCGTTAAATTTATTAAGTTAATTTTTTTTTTAAAATCTTATGCACGGACCATATTTATACTTGTATAACGTAATGTCAATTTATTATGTTTGCATATTACTTACAAAAAAATGGTTAACGGATTTAACGGTTGTCATTCTCAACCATAGAATATAATTTTATCATATTAACATATAAATTTATAACTTTTAAAGAGATTAAAACATAAATTTTCAGTTTTAGGGGATCATGCCCTTACTTAACCTATGTTGCCGTACTTACGAAAAATGATCAAATTAAATAATATAGATTAAATTTACAACTTTACACGTATATAGAACTAATAACAAAATTTAAACAAACGGATATTAAATATGGCGACTTTCCTTCCATTTTACTCAAGCCCACTTTCCAACCAAAATGTTCCATAATGCAAGCTTGATTTCAACACTCGAGTCCTTCATTCTAAGCCCACTTTCCCTTTTAGGAATACATATCTTCCTAAGAATTGCTTTAGATAGAATGAAGTGCTTGCATCAAAAGTTCTGAATCTGAAACTCAGTTACTTTGTAGTCCAATTTGTAATCTTAACCCCGACTCTCCCAAGTGTAATTAGGGTACAGCATTCGATTGAGTCGAGTTGAATCGAATTGAATTAAAGCTTTTTATGTTAATCGAGTTGACGAATCCTATTTTAGTAACTGAATTCAATTTGAATTTTATTTTAATCGAGTCAAATTGAGTTAACGAATCCTACTATTTATACTCAATATTACATTTATATAGATTGATTATTTAATTACATGAGTAAGGTTGATGGATAAACATTTATCAAAACGACGTAATTTTGCCTTCTAACTTAATGGTTTTGACTTTTTAAGAAAATGTAAACATTTATCAAAACGACATAGTTTTACTTCTTCTTATTCGAATTTTCAAATAACTCGAATTGTGTGATTTATATTCGAGTTAAACCGAAAATTTTAATTTTTTTTTGTTCGAGTTTTTCGAACAAATCGAATTTTGCTCACTCATAGGCGTAACATAATCTATCTAATATATATAACTTTTTTCTAAAATTTTTTATATCTGTTTTACTATTTATGTTTAAATTTTGTAGTTACTTTCCTCAATAATGTCATGTCTAAAATTTAAACCCGAATCTCCCATTTTTACGATATGCATTATCATTCCATCAGTCGAAACCATTTTTGACAAATCGAAAACGGGAATCGAACTTGGGTTTTGAAAAAATAAAAAACGGGAGTCGCCACCGATCTTTTATTAGGTGTGATCGGACCACCTTTGTTTTAATAAAACATTTTTGATTTACTAAAACAATACTTTTGGTCTACGAAAATTTGAGAAAATGGGTTCGGGAGTCGGTTACGTGCGAGGAAGGGTTAGCACCCTCGTCACGCCCAAAACTGGTACCGAATTAATTAACTAATGTCCCAATGTCGAAAGTTTGAAAATTTTGAAGGAATTTAAAAAAATCTGACCCCCTTTTGAAAATATTCGTGTTTTTCTTTAACTAAATCGAGATTTTCTCGTTTCGAAGAAATAAAGTGTCACATCCAATACTTTAGGACACGATAGTTTAGATCTTCGATCCTAAGATCATCTCATAGTTTTCGGGGATTGCAAATCGAGATTTTCTCGTTTTCGAGAGATTAAAATATCACATCCAATACTTTAGGACACGATAATTTAAATCTTCGAATCGGAAATTATCCCATAGTTTTTTTGAATTAGAAACCAAGATCTTCTTGTTCCAAAAGAATAAAATATCGCATCCAATATTTTAGGACATGATATTTTAAATTCTTGAATCCAAGACTATCTCAAAACGGTCGATTTACATAAATGACGCGAATAAAAATAATCATAAAAATATCGGAACAAAAACAAAGACATAAAATACAAAGGTTAAAAAAAATAAAGCGAGAGATAAAAAAAAAGAACGATATCAAAACGATAGAGTTAGTAACGATGAGGACAATAAATATCGTAATATGAATACCATCAATAATAATAATAGTAATAATATAGTGATAATGAAAAAATAAAAGCGATACGGAATATATACAATAAGTGATAATATAAATATAGTAATACTAGTAACAATAATAATACATATTAATATAGATGTGGCAAAAATAATATAATAAAAATATTAGTAGTGATGATTATAATCTAATAATAATATAATAATAAAGATGGTAACATGGCAATAATAGTAAAAATAAAGAAAAAGAATGTAATATACTAATATAATAATACAATAACAATATACCATAGTAATAATAGATATAATAATAATAATAATTCTAATAATAATAAATAATACAATAATACAAAATATGTACAGGATAAATAATATAACTATAGTAGTAATACTAAAATAATGATAATGGTAAATGTAACAATGATAATAACAAGAGTATGAAATATATGTAATATACTAATATAAACATAATAGTAATAAAAATATAATAATAATAGTATAATAATAAATATGTACAATATAATGGTAATATAAATATAACAATAATATAATAAAAAGACTAAAAGGGGTACAAAATAACTAAAAGGGGTTAAATTGCATTTAAAACGAAAGTTTAGGGTCAATTTGAAATAACATAAAGAGAAAGGGCCTATTAGAAGTGCGCGTAAAAAGGGAGGGACCAAAATGGGTAATAACCCTCCTTTCCAAAATACATGGCATCGGGAGGACGCAATTGAAATCGAAAAACAAGTTCTTTGGGCCAAATTAAAAAATTCGTAAACTTAATTGCAAAATCATAAAAAGGCGGAAGGACCAAAAGCGCAATAAACCCATTAATTAAAAACACGCGGATCCTCCTTAGTGGGTCGGGTCAAAAATGGGTCATAGTCAAAACGACGTCGTTTTGGGTGTTTTAAACCAGTCCCAAAACTACGTCGTTTTGATGGGCTATATAAGGCCAAAAATACCCAAAAATTCATTTGCTCACTTCTCTTAAAAAAACTTTTTCTCTCTTTTTTTCTCTGCAAGTGCGACGGGAGAAATTCGGCCACGACGCCTCATTGTCGGCCACCAGTAGGCACCGCCACGGACACCGTCGCCACCCGCCGCGCTCGATGGCGGAAATCGTAAATGTTAGTTTTGTTTTTTTTTTTTTTATTTTTATATTCTTTATATTTGGCTAGAATTTATGAAATAGGAGATTCAAGAAAAAAATACCTTCACAGATCGACTTTTAGCTTTTGATTCTCTGCTATTATTCTTTTTGCTTTTTTGAAACTGTTTTTTTGTATTTTTGATTGATCGTGAAGAGGAAAAAGAAAAAAAGGTGCTTATTACAGAGGCGTTTGATGGCTTTATAGCCGATTTTACATTATTTTTATTATCCCCATTTTGTCTTCTTCTTGCGGTGGGTGAACAGCGCTTAGTGGAGGCTTGGTGGCCGACAAATGACTAGTGGAGCGGCGCAGCATGGGAAGGCCTTGCGGCGCATCGTCGAGAGAGGAACCACGACTTGATTAGTTTCGGCCTATTTGGGCCCTTACAATTTTGGGGCCCTTCCTTTTTATTTTAATTTGGGCTTCGACTATTTGGGCCACTTACAGTGCCTCTCTTTGCTCATTCTCGTGTAACGAGAATAGAGCAAAGACACAAAGATATTTAAATTTGTCGGGACCCACCGGGTCTTGACTTCTTAATGCTCTTTTTCCTGGTAGTCTCGTTTTGACCTCACGCAATCGCTTTTCAATGTCAATTTTATTCGATGAGTTTTGTTACGATCCAATCTCATCGCAACTTCAATCTGTTCCGTATTGTCAAATTTACTATCTTTAGTTTGCTCTCGCAATATCGGGAATGCCGGACTTAATGTCCTCAATCTGCTCTCCGCAACTTTAGGAACGCCCGACTTGCTATCTTCAATCGCTTCTGCAAAGCTCGGGAATGCCGATCTTACGTCTTCAACTCGCTTCGCAAAGCTCGGGAATGCGGATCTTACGTCTTCAATCTGCTTCTGCAAAGTTCGGGAAT
Organism: Gossypium bickii; assembly: GCA_025503065.1. Lineage (NCBI taxonomy): Eukaryota > Viridiplantae > Streptophyta > Magnoliopsida > Malvales > Malvaceae > Gossypium > Gossypium bickii. The sequence goes on along the minus strand of CP106714.1, from coordinate 130,504,810 downwards.
GCGGATCTTCCGTCTTCAATCTGCTTCGCAAAGCTCGAATGCCGTCTCTCGTCTTCAATGCGCTTCTGTGCATTTCGGTAATGCGGATCTTCCGTCTTCAATCTGCTTCCTGGAAAGTTTAGGAATGCCAGATTTTTTGTTTTCAACCCGCTTCGCGCAAAAGCTCGGGAACGCCAGACTCGCTATTTTCGATTTGCTTCTGCTTAAAGCTCGGGAATGCCAAATTTCTTGTCTTCAATCTGCTTCGCAAAGCTCGGGAATGCGGATCTTCTGTCTTCTATCTACCTCCCGCAAAGCTCGAGAGTGCGGTTCGTTGTCTTCAACCACTTTACTACACCGCCTTTCTCGGGCATGACACGTAGAATGGGTGCATGCTTACGCTCAATGATTAGGATGTCATGATCAAGGTAAGTCGATGCTCCTATTTAGACTCTGCTATGATGCAAACATGTTATGAGTTTGATTTCTTTTCAAGGCATTATCGCTTATTTATCTCGACGTATCATTTTCTTGAACACTTGGCCCTTATGGTAATTTTGGGGCTCGCGAGTGTAAGTCGTATAACAAATCATCCCCAAATGATCCCAAAGATATGTTTTAATCACAATTCTTTGATCCGCTCAAAGAATTCATCTGTCACGTGCTTGGGGATTTTGAACAACCGCCTCTATTTTGGTTTCTGTTTTATTCAGAAATTTCAAAGTAATATATGGAACTTCTTTTGTGAAGTTATTAGTTCATCGCTTTCATTATTTAAATGCAACATGTGGCAATAAATTGATTTGAAAGAAAGTCGAATTAATTGTCCGAGAATACAAGAAAAAGCGTCGTGAGAAGCAGTCTCGAAGAAAAATGTCAAAGATAACAAAGGTCAAGGACCCTGATATCGTTGATTAGGCTTCTACATACAAACTTCATGAAGGCTATTTTGAGCTTTAGCATGTGTTTAGATGACTCAAAGGATTTTGCTGATGCCCCCAACTTTGCTTTTCGTCAATTTTGGTGCCGCAAGGTCATTTGAATCCGCGCCCCCCCTTTTTTTTTTTTTGAATCAAAGCGCCCTTTGCGAGTTTTCACCTTGGTATCTAAGCGTAGTATTTCTTGACTGAATCTGAGTTTACTGGATTAGGCAAGACTTTTCCATCCATTTCAACCAGAATTAATGCCCTCCGAGAAAGCTTTTTTACCACATATGGTCCCTCCCAGTTCGGCATCCATTTTCCCCTGAAGTCCTTTTGTATGGGAAGGATCTTTTTTAGCACAAGATCTCCTTCTTTAAACTCTCTTGGGCGAATCTTTTTATCATAAGCTCGCATCATTCGTTTTTGGTACATCTGACCATGACGGATAGCCCTTAGCCTCTTTTCTTCGATTAAGTTCAATGATCGTATCGAGCTGGATCCATTCGGCTTCATCCGGTTTATTTCTCGACAAAACCCGAAGAGAAGGTATTTCCACTTCGATAGGTAGGATTGCTTCCATCCCATAAACTAACGAGAAAGGTGTTGCCCAGTGAGAGTTACGACCGACGCGTTCGGTAAGCGTGAAGTGCGAATGGTAGTTTCTCATGCCAATCCTTATAAGTCTCTTGTCATCTTCCCTATTATCTTCTTGATATTTTTATTGGCCTTCCATCGCACTGCTTCATTTTTGGGCGGTAGGGAGACGAGTTGTAGTGTTTGATACCGAATTGGCTGCAAACATCTGCTATAGTGTTGTTGTTCAGGTTCAATGCGTTGTCAGATATAATCCTCTCAGGCATTCCATAACGACATATGATCTCCTTTTTTAGGAATTTACTGACTGCTGATTTTGTGACATTGGCATACGACGCAGCCTCTACCCACTTGGTGAAGTAATCAATGACCACGAAGATGAATCTATGCCCGTTGGAAGCCTTCGGTGAGATTGGTCCAATAACATCCATGCCCCACATGGAAAAGGGCCATGGGGATGTCATCACGTGTAAAGGTGACGGGGGTACATGAATCTTATCTCCGTAAATCTGACATTTATGGTATTTCTTGGCATATTTGATGCAATCTTCTTCCATGGTAGACCAATAATACCCGAACCTCATGATCTGTCTAGCCATTGTAAAACCATTAGCGTGCGTTCCACAAATACCCTCATGGACTTCCTCCAAGATCTGCTTAGCCTCAATAGCATCCACACATCTAAGTAACACTTGATCTTTTCTCTTTTTATGCAGGATGTCCCCATCTAAGACATAGTCGGAGGCCAATCTTCGGCGTCCTTTTCTCATTCTCCGTTGCATGCTCCGGGTATTCGTGGTTTTTATATATCGCGACACATTCGATACCAAGGGTAATCATCTTTTCCTCATTTTCTAGATTACAACAAGATGGCGGGGACTTGAGAATACTCATCCGGATGGGTCTCATATCCTCTCGCCTGTTTACCTTGATCATAGAAGCCAAAGTTGCTAAGGCATCTGCCATCTGATTTTCATCACGTGGGAGATAACTAAAAGTGATGTCGTCAAACTCCTCAATCAATCCCAAAACTATCTTTCGATATTCGATTAGTTTAGGGTCTCGGGTTTTCCATTCACCTTTGAGTTGATAAACCACTAGTGTAGAATCTCCGTACACTTCTAACACTTTGATCTTCCGCTCCATGGCCGCCCGAATTCCCATGATACAAGCTTCGTATTCTGCCATGTTATTCGTGCAATCGAAATCTAATCTACATGTGAACGGATGATGATCACCACTAGGAGACACCAAGATTGCCCCAATTCCATTTCCCACAGCATTAGATGCTCCATCAAAATTCAACTTCCATGGTTCTTCTTCAGTATTTGCCACATACATCAACTCTTCATTGGGGAATTCAAAGCTCAAAGGCTCGTAATCTTCTGAGGCTCTGCTAGCCAGAAATTCTGCTATCGCACTCCCTTTTATGGCCTTTTGATTGACGTAGACTATGTCAAATTCAGATAGCAAAATCTGCCACCTTGCCATTCTACCGTTCAGAGCAGTTGACTCCATCATATATTTTAACGGGTCAAGCTTTGAAATTAGCCAGGTCGTATGGTATAACATGTACTGCCTTAGCCTCCGGGTTGCCCAGATCAAAGCGCAACATAATTTTTCAATCGACGAATATCTCATTTCACATTCGGCGAACTTCTTGCTGAGGTAGTATATCGCCTTTTCTTTCTTCCCTGACTCATCATGTTGACCAAGTACACATCCCGTGGAATTATCGAACACCGATAGATACAGTATCAATGGTCTATCTGGATTTGGCGGGGATAGCACTGGAGCCGTTGACAAGTATTGTTTGACTTTGTCGAAAGCTCTTTGGCATTCTTCGTCCCATACCCCTTGGTTGTGTTTCTTAAGAAGACGGAATATAGGATCGCATTTCTCGGTTAACTGTGAAATGAACCGAGCAATGTAATTTAATCTTCCAAGAAAACCTCGGACTTCTTTTTGTGTGCGTGGTGGGGGCAAATCTTGTATGGCTTTGACTTTATCTGAGTCCACTTCGATCCCTTTCTCACTGACCACGAAACCCAGCAGTTTCCCTGACCTAACTCCAAAAGTACACTTGGTTGGGTTGAGCTTTAATTGGAACTTCCTTAATCTTAGGAACAATTTCTTCAGGACTTCGACGTGTTCCTTTTCTGTTTGAGATTTAGCGATCATATCGTCCACGTACACTTCGATCTCTTTGTGCATCATGTCGTGAAATAGGGTTACCATGGCTCTTTGGTATGTTGCCCCTGCATTCTTCAGTCCGAATGGCATTACTTTATAACAGAAGGTCCCCCATAATGTTATGAAGGTGGTTTTCACCATGTCCTCAGGGTGCATCTTGATCTGATTATATCCGAAAAATCCATCCATAAAAGAGAACCACGAGTATCCCGTCAGTATTATCCACCAACATGTCAATATGGGGCAAAGGAAATTATCTTTCTGGTGGCTTTATTTAGGTCTCTAAAGTCTACGCACATCCGGACCTTTCCATCCTTTTTGGGGCAGAACAATATTGGCCACCCACTCTGAGTATTTGACCACCTGTAGAAAACCAGCATCAAACTGTTTCTTCACTTCCTCTTTTATCTTCAATACTACGTCAGGCCTCATCCTCCGTAGTTTTTGCTGCACTGGCTTACATTCTTCCTTTATGGGGAGGCGATGTACTACAATATCAGTACTCAAGCCCGGCATGTCTTGATATGACCATGCAAAGACATCTTTGAATTCCCATGATAATTCCACCGATTTTGTTTTGTTTTCTCTCGTTATCGTGCTCCGATTCTCACCGTTTTTCCTTCTTCTAGGGATACGTTCTCCACCTCCTCGTCATGAGGCAGGATTTGTTTCTCTTCCTGCTGCACCATTCGCAATAGATCCGGGGATAAGTCACCCTCTCTATCACCTTCAAAATCCTGAGATCCTTCTAAACACATGTCTTGCTCAAAATGGGCCTCTAAGTCTGTAGTGTCGTTGCTTATATCGTTGATATCTAAGGACCTGTGATGGGTGCCAAAATGTATGAAGAATGAATTTGCGGACAATTATTCATGTCATGAATGAGCAAAAAGAAAAACAAAAAGAAATTTGCTTAGAGGAAAACACGGGATATTTGTGATAATAAACCAAAATGCCTTTCATTCAAAATAAAGATTTCTGAACATTAGCCCGTTTCACAAAAGAGATTTTATTGTTCTTAGGCTTAAAACAACAAACGCATTCTCGAATATTACTCTGTGGAATTTCTAAAAACTACAGGCAATTCCTCCGCAGTCCAATTGTTCAAAATGCTCCCAAGTTCATAAGGACGAATACACCAGTTCGTTCCTTTGTCCGATCTCTCCTCCGTCTATAAGCGTTGATGTATAGACCGTTATTCGACAACCCTCTTCCGGGTGAATTATTCCTCTAGATATGAAGGTTTGGGATATATGAGGAACGTCATTGGTTCCCACATGACTTCTTCCCTATTCACCGTGCTCTTCTTCTCTCCCCCGTTTCCTCTCCATTTCTCTTCTCATCTCATTGGCATTTGGCTTAAAACCCGTGCCAAAATGGTCTCTCTTTTCTTTCAATGATGGCGCTTGAGCTTCACCCTGGAGACATCTTCCTAGCCCTTTTCCTAGCAAGGCCCCCTTACTGATCATCACTTGCAGACTCATCTTCGTGGTATTGGATATCTTGGGTACCGAAATTTTAGCCCCCTCACGAACGAATGTCGCGTTGACAAACTCTAAAGACCAGAAAGAGCATTCAACGACCTCCTCGTTTGCCTCCACATATATGGCGTCATTGGTAATTGTTGCTATGATGTCTTCTTCCGCGTTGATAGTGACCAATCGACCATCTGCCACCAATTTTAGTTTTGGATGGAGGGATGAAGGTACTGCCCCTGCCGAATGAATCCAGGGTCTTCCCAATAAGCAAGTGTATGAAGGATTGATATCCATCACCAGGAAATCTACTTCATATGTATTCGGCCCGATTTGTAGTGGTATGTCTATCCTTCCCATCACTCTTCTTTCTTGCCATCAAGCGCTTTCTCACTATGTTTTGGCATGTTTTCATGTGAAGAATCGTCTATTGGCAACCTTTTCAAGGTCGACAATGGTAAGACATTCAAGGCCGACCCATTGTCAATTAACATGCTAGGTAGGATGGATCCCTTACAACGAGTAGTTATATGCAGGGCCTTGGTTGATCCCATGCCCCCAGATGGAATCTCATCGTCGCTGAAGGAGATGAAATTATCGGCACTTATGTTGCCAACTAATCGGTCAAGTTTATTGACGGATATATCTTTAATAACGTAAGTTTCGTTTAAGTACTTTCATCAACGTCTTGCGGTGTACTTCCGAGCTCAATAGTAAAGCTAGCACCGAAATACGGTGCTGGTTGCTTATGCAATGCTCCTCCACCACTCTGTACTCACTATGCTTTAAGAACTTTAAGAATTCTTTTGCTTCTTCCTCTCTTACGGGTACATTGACGAGGGCGCTAGGTTCTTCATCTGGCTTAATTGTCATGGCCTTTAATTTTGTCGTATTTATTCTGACACTCGTTGGGTCATAACGTCTTCCGCTTCGTGTGTGGAACCCCTCCTTTTGGTTTTCATATACAGTGCTGGTTGATCCTTCTGCCCCGGGTATTGCCACGTTACAATTATAGTTCTACGGTACCTTTTTGTCATCCTTGTAAGGAAAGGATGCTGGTTTCTTGATTATAATCTTAGGCCTGTTTGAGCTCCACTTTCTGGGTTTCTCGGGCGAAATAACAATCTTTGGAAACTTAGCCTTTTGACGGTCAATTCTCCTTCATCGCATGTATGTCCCCTCCTTCCGAGCTTTCTCATAAAATTCTAACTCTTTATTATTCATGAAGCCTTGCACCAATAGTCTAAATTGCATGCAGATCCTGGATCTTATGCCCTTCCGCTCCGTGGAACGCGCGATAATTTTCGTGCTTTTCGATTCTTCCTTCCGAGACTTGGCTTTATCAGCCCTCTTTTGATCATTTCCCCCCATACGATTATTAGTGGGGTCTTCACATCCGAGATGTCTTCCTTGGTCTTTCTTGTTCCATCCTTTTCGATCGCGTTTACCGCTCTATCCCCATGATTGGGTAATGGGTTCCCCGAACCTGGCAGGTCGTCGAGCTCTATAATCCCCATCTTGATGAATCTTTCGACTACCTTTTTGAAGGCAGTGCAGTTTTCTATCGAGTGACTTGCCACTCCTGCATGGTACTCGCATTCAGCATTTGGGTCATACCATTTGGGGTACGGAGGTTGTAATGGCTTTAGATAATATGGGGCTACAATGTGTGCGTCAAACAGGCGTCGATGCATCTCCCTGTAGGTTATCGGGATTGGCGTAAATTGGGGCCTCTCGAAATTTGGTCGTGGGCCTGGCTCTTGCCCTGTCGTCCTGTCGCTGCGACCATGACTTTTGGTGAATTAACGATGCTCGCTTTCGAGTATTCTTTATTGTACGTACTCATATTGTTCACTTCATTATCCTTCTTTCTAGGGATGGATCTCCTAGTAGCCTCCCCTGCTTCAATCCTTCCACCTCTTATGGCGTTTTCAATCATCTCCCCCGCCAGGACTATATCTGTGAAGCTTTGAGTTGTGCTCCCCACCATGTGGGTGATAAACGGGGCCCTCAAAGTACTGATAAATAGCTTAACGGTTTCTTTCTCTGAGAGGGGTGGTTGGACTTGTGTAGCTACTTCTCTCCACCTCTGGGCATACTGCCTAAAGTCCTCACTCGGCTTCTTTTCTATGTTTTGCAATGTTATTCTATCCGGCACTATATCTGTCACGTGACCATATTGCTTCATAAAAGCTTGTGCCAAATCTTCCCATGAATTAACTTGAGCGCGGGTTAGTGGGTTATACCATTTGGCCACCGATCCGACTAGAAGTATCTTGAAAGCGGTGAATCAACGATTGATCATTCTCGGCGTATCCCGCCATCTTTCGGCGAGAACATCGTTATGTGGGCTTACGGGCAATCGGTCCCATTATATTTTTCAACTCCGTCTTGAATTTTGGCGGGAGTATTAGGCGGGACTAAACTCAATTCTTTTACCTTAACACTGTATGATGGTGGCATTTTTCAAAGCCTTGACCTCCTCCTCCAACCATTTACAACGATCCTCTAACGTGCTTGAGGATTCACTCTTGTCTCTTCCTTCTCTATCATATCAAAATCGGGGACGACCAAGTTAACGAGGTTATCCCTAGGTTGGATCCGGAACCTCGCTTGGAGATTCGCGGGTGGTCTGATATTATTTTGACCTTGTCGGGGCCTAATCGTGACAGTGGCCTCGGAAGATATTCTTCAGGCAATATAGGTGCGTGTGGCAGGGTAAAACCCGAAGGAGTGCCTTCGTTTTCTTCCCTTAATAGCCATAGGGCCTTTTCCTTTCTCCACAAGTCCATTCGATGAGTTGGGTCATTTGGGCCATTTGAGCCATCAAGTTTTTCTCGATTCCGCCATCTTGTTCGTCATGTCCTGCTTGATTTGTGCCAACTGTTCTTGTGTTTGTGCCATTTCTTTTTGGAGTTGCTCATATCTTTGATCCATTTTCTTAGACTTAGCAGGCGTGCCGTACTGGTGTTCAACTTCGAGTTTTTCACCTTCCTCTCTATTATGTCCGGTAGGTTTAATCAATTAGGTTCTTTTTATAAACTTAAATGCATGTAACGTGATGCAAATGCATGAAATGTATGCAAAAATGTTGATTCCAATTCGATTTCCATTAGAATAGCTTTTTCTAGAAAACAAGTTTCTTTACACAAAATGGATCACACAAAAGGCCGGGCCCTAGCACCTAACGCCTTGACCTCCTCAAGAAGGCAAGCTAACTCTCGACCTTTTCTCGACTTCGACTCGTACATCAAACCTAATGTATCCGCTTCGAATCGCCAAGGTTTGCAAGTGATCCGCCACTCCTCGCATTTGAGCTAGGGCTTCTCCTATAACATAATCCCGACTTGACTTGGTTTTGGGAGTCATACAATTCTTTGCTTCCATCGCTCCTCATTAACTTTGAAAAGTTCTTCCCGTAGCTCGTAGCCATGTGCGATGATTCTAGTTCTTCAATCCTTGCATTCATTTCCTCAATTTTGCTCTTACTAGCCTCTAATTCACTATGGATTTACGACTTGATCTTGTCTGACAATCTCTTTCGATTCGACATCCGTGTTTCTAATTTACTCTTCTCATCTTGGTTTTTCATCAATTTCTGTTTGAGGGCATCTTCTCGGTCATGGGCATCTCGGAGTTCCCTTTCCCACCGCTCGCTTTTATTCTTTTCCTCTTTGATCTCTTGGCGCCATTGCTCGACGTTTTTCCCAGTCCATATTTCTTATCGACCTTCGTAGCTTCTTGTAGTCGGTCTTTAAATCGTTTAAATCTTCTTCGGCTTTAGTCTTCCCTTTTCTCCACTTCTCGGTTTCTGACTTTTGAATATCGACATCCAAACCTGGCTGCATCTTCTCCTCCTCTAGTTGCTCTATTTTTTTCCTTAATTCCCGATTCCTTTCTTCAAAGTCTTGTTTGATGATTTCAAGCTCTGAGGGAATCACCTGTAACTGCTCTTCTAGCGATCGGGTGTTCTCTTGATCAGATGTGGGGATGTTGTCATTGATTCTTTGACCTCGCCATTGGACATACTCGGGGGTCGTCATCGGATTGGCAGCAAACCTTTTCATTCTATAAATTCGGCCCCAAGCCTTTGATATCTCGCGAACTCTTTTCTTGTGATTTTCCCCTTTATACTCGAATTCGCACTCGGCTAACCCTTGTGTAGGCGGTGTAAACTGTCTTGACCTATCTTGTTTTAACACGAGAAGAGGAGCGTGTCCGTGCGGCTCCCCATATTCCGAGCATGGGGACATAATCAAAGTCTCCACACTTATACAAAATTTCGTCAAGAATCATCCAAGGAGTTTTCCACTCTACGTCCTCTTCTTGTAAGCTTTGCAAAATCACCATCCAACTTTCTTCCGTGATGTCATCTCGTCTAGCGTTGCTACTATATTTTTAGCGGAGAATAGTCTCGGTGAAGATCGACGCGATACCTTTTCTATTTTCCAAAATGATGTGAAACCATGCCATTAGGAGTTGGGCGCAACCGATGAATCTCCTTCGCGCTCTCCGACACGCGTTTAAAGATCTAAAAGTTTCAGCGAGAATCGCGAGAATAGGAGTGACCCTCTGTCTAATTTGTCGAATAGATCGAATCTTCGCCTCGTCCACATGTCCTAAAGCTTTGGGAAGAGGACTAATCCGTAAATGCTCAAAGCTAAGACATCAACCTCTTCTTCTTCTTCTTGGGATGAGCTATGATCAAGTCCTTAGATTCTTCCAAGGGATGCACTTACAATCTCCCTTTTGTTTTATCCGGGCGTGACCCACCGCCGCTCATCCCCGTAATATTCATCAACTTTTTCGTGAATGTAGGGACATTAATGGCTCTCAAATAAGCCTTATCAATTTGGATTCTTGGGCGTGAATCGTAGTGTATATTCCTCTATGGTAGGAACCAAGTCTACTTTCCCAAAAGTGAAGCACTCGTCTGTTGGATTCCAAAATCGGCCATTGCTCGGAACAAGTGTGGATCTATCTTGGCGCCAAGCGGATAAGGCGGTCGCCATAATGATGATAGAATAATCTGTTTAATCTTGTCGTCCCACTTGATCCCATATTTCCCTCATTTCTTGGAGATTATTTTGAGTCACACTAATGCGTGTGTAATCCCACAACTCGATATATATCCTTCCGTGAGGCTATCCCCTTCTCTCATTTATCTTTGTCTCACCATTCCGTATCCGGACGGCGCATTGTCTTCCACTCTATCAAGAAATCCTTTTCCATGATAAGCTACCTAGTCGAAGAATCGAATGGGAATCAACATCTTTTGATGCATATGCTATGCGAAGAGATGAAGATAAAGCGAGATCATTATTTCGTAATCAATAAGCGATAAATCTGAAAACTTAACGGTAACCACTAGAGTTCGGCATGGCTCTATCTAGGGTGGTTCTTATGGTTCGTTATATGAGGTTCGATTCTAGAGTAAAAGGTACGAACCACAGAGATTCCTCAATCCTCACCCATTATAGGCTCATATAGATTGAGTTCGATTCGAGGGGATACATTTCCCTATGGCTGCGCACGGAGATGACAATCTCACGAAGACATAGATGCGGATGTATCCCTAAAGCAATCCACTATCTTGCACTGAGGTGAAAACCTCACGAAAGAGTAGCTTCTCACTCCCACTTAAAAGGGTGTGACTCAACGGTCATGCAATGCAATGCCAAAGTATTTGATAAAACAAAAGAAACATGATTTTTCAAAAATAAATTTCCAAATTTCGACAAAAGGATGGATAATAATCAATTTTACGGCTGACTCTCTAATCGTCCCAGATGGAGTCGCTAAGTCGTGTAAAACCATTTTTGACAAATCAAAACGGAATCGAACTTGGGTTTTGAAAAAATAAAAAGCGAGTCGCCACCCGATCTTTTATTAGGTGTGATCGGACCACCTTTGTTTTAATAAAACATTTTTGATTTACTAAAACAATACTTTTGGTCTACTAAAAATTTGAGAAAATGGGTTCGAGTCGGTTACGTGCGAGGAAGGGGTTGCACCTGCGTCACGCCCAAAACTGTACCGAATTAATTAACTAATGTCCCAATGTCGAAAGTTTGAAAATTTTGAAGGAATTTAAAAAAATCTGACCCCCTTTTGAAAATATTCGTGTTTTTCTTTAACTAAATCGAGATTTTCTCGTTTCGAAGAAATAAAGTGTCACATCCAATAGTTTAGGACACGATAGTTTAGATCTTCGATCCTAAGATCATCTCATAGTTTTCGGGGATTGCAAATCGAGATTTTCTCGTTTTCGAGAGATTAAAATATCACATCCAATACTTTAGGACACGATAATTTAAATCTTCGAATCGGAGATTATCCCATAGTTTTTTTGAATTAGAAACCAAGATCTTCTTGTTCCAAAAGAATAAAATATCGCATCCAATACTTTAGGATAAGATATTTTAAATTCTTGAATCCAAGACTATCTCAAAACGGTCGATTTACATAAATGACGCGAATAAAAATAATCATAAAAATATCGGAACAAAAACAAAGACATAAAATACAAAGGTTAAAAAAAATAAAGCGAGAGATAAAAAAAAAGAACGATATCAAAACGATAGAGTTAGTAACGATGAGGACAATAAATATCGTAATATGAATACCATCAATAATAATAATAGTAATAATATAGTGATAATGAAAAAATAAAAGCGATACGGAATATATACAATAAGTGATAATATAAATACAGTAATACTAGTAACAATAATAATAATACATATTAATATAGATGTGGCAAAAATAATATAATAAAAATATTAGTAGTGATGATTATAATCTAATAATAATATAATAATAAAGATGGTGACATGGCAATAATAGTAAAAATAAAGAAAAAGAATGTAATATACTAATATAATAATACAATAACAATATACCATAGTAATAATAGATATAATAATAATAATAATAAATAAATAAATAATAATACAATAATACAAAATATGTACAGGATAAATAATATAACTATAGTAGTAATACTAAAATAATGATAATGGTAAATGTAACAATGATAATAACAAGAGTATGAAATATATGTAATATACTAATATAAACATAATAGTAATAAAAATATAATAATAATAGTATAATAATAAATATGTACAATATAATGGTAATATAAATATAACAATAATATAATAAAAAGACTAAAAGGGGTACAAAATAACTAAAAGGGGTTAAATTGCATTTAAAACGAAAGTTTAGGGTCAATTTGAAATAACATAAAGAGAAAGGGCCTATTAGAAGTGCGCGTAAAAGGAGAGGACCAAAATGGGCAATAACCCTCCTTTCCAAAATACATGGCATCGGGAGGACGCAATTGAAATCGAAAACAAGTTCTTTGGGCCAAATTAAAAATTCGTAAACTTAATTGCAAAATCATAAAAAGGCGGAAGGACCAAAAGCGCAATAAACCCATTAATTAAAAACACGCGGATCCTCCTTAGTGCGTCGGGTCAAAAATGGGTCATAGTCAAAACGACGTCGCTTTGGGTGTTTTAAACCGATCCCAAAACTACGTCGTTTTGATGGGCTATATAAGGCCAAAAATACCCAAAAATTCATTTGCTCACTTCTCTTAAAAAAAAAACTTTTACTCTCCCTTTTCTCTCGCAAGTGCGACGGAGAGGAATTCCGGCCGCGACGCCTCATTGCCGTCGGCCATCGTAGGCACCGCTGCGCCATGGGACATTCGCCACGGCCACCGCGCTTCGGTGGCGGAAATCGTAAAATGTTAGTTTTGTTTTTTTTTTTGTTTTTATTTTTATATTCTTTATATTTGGCTAGAATTTATGAAATAGGAGATTCAAGAAAAAAAATACCTTTACAGATCTGACTTTTCGCTTTTGATTCTCTGCTATTATTCTTTGCTTTTTTTTGAAACTGTTTGCTTATTACAGAGCGTTTCGATGGCTTTATAGCCGATTTTACATTATTTTTATTATCCCCATTTTGTCTTCTTCTTGCAGGTGGGTGAACAGCGCTTAGTGGAGGCTTCGGTGGCGACGATAACTAGTGGAGCGGCAAGCACCAGGAAGGCCTCATGCAGCGCATCAGAGAGAGGAACCACTGTGGTTCCTCGACTTGATTAGTTTCGGCCTATTTGGGCCTTTACAATTTTGGGGCCCTTCCTTTTTATTTTAATTTGGGCGGGACTTTTGGGCCACTTACAGCTGCCCCTCTTTGCTCATTCTCGTGTAACGAGAATAGAGCAAAGACACAAAGATGGCCCAAATTTGTCGGGACCCACTGGGTCTTGACTTCTTAATGCTCTTTTTCCCTGGTAGTTTCGTTTTGACCCACCGCAACTGCTTCAATGTCAATTTTATTGAGATGAGTTTTGTTCTGATCCAATCTACTACATCTTCAATCTGTTCCGTATTGTCAAATTTACTATCTTTAGTTTGCTCCTGCAATATCAGGAATGCCAGACTTAATGTCCTCAATCTGCTCCTGCAACTTTAGGAACGCCCGACTTGCTATCTTCAATCGCTTCGCAAAAGCTCGGGAATGCCGATCTTCGTCTTCAACTCGCTTCGCAAAGCTCAGAATGCGGATCTTCGTCTTCAATCTGCTTCCTGCAAAAGTTCAGGGAATGCCGATCTTTCCGTCTTCAATCGCTTCGCAAAAGCTCGGGAATGCCGTGTCTCCGTCTTCAATCTGCTTCTGCATGCATCTCGATAATGCCGTAGATCTTCCGTCTTCAATCTGCTTCCTGCAAAGTTCAGGAATGCCAGATTTTTTGTTTTCAACCTGCTTCCTGCAAAGCTCAGGAACGCCAGACTCGCTATTTTCGATTTGCTTCCTGCAAAGCTCAGGAATGCCAAATCTCTTGTCTTCAATCTGCTTCCTGCAAAGCTCAGGAATGCCAGATCTTCTGTCTTCTATCTACCTCCTGCAAAGCTCAGGAGTGCCAGATTCGTTGTCTTCAACCACTTTACTACACTGCCCTTCTCGAGGGCATGACCTGTAGAATGGGTGCATGCTTACGCTCAATGATTAGGATGTCATGATCAAGGTAAGTCAGATGCTCCTATTTAGACCTGCTATGATGCAAACATGTTATGAGTTTGATTTCTTTTCAAGGCATTATCGCTTATTTATCTCGACGTATCATTTTCTTGAACACTTGGCCCTTATGGTAATTTTGGGGCTCGCGAGCTGTAAGTCGTATAACAAATCATCCCCTAAATGATCCCAAAGATATGTTTTAATCACAATTGCTGATCCGCTCAAAGAATTCAGTCCTGTCACGTGCTTGGGGGATTTTGAACAACTGCCCTATTTTAGTTTCCTGTTTTATTCAGAAATTTCCAAAGTAATATATGGAACTTCTTTTGTGAAGTTATTAGTTCATCGCTCATTATTTAAATGCAACATGTGGCAATAAATTGATTTCGAAAGAAAGTCGAATTAATTGTCCGAGAATACAAGAAAAACTGTCAGAGAACAGGTCTCGAAGAAAAATGTCAAAGATAACAAAGGTCAAGCACCCTGATATCATTGATTAGGCTTCTACATACAAACTTCATGAAGGCTATTTTGAGCTTTAGCATGTGTTTAGATGACTCAAAGGATTTTCTTTGATGCCCCAACTTTGCTTTTAATCAGTTACAGTGCCGCAAGGTCATTTGAATCCGCGCCCCCTTTTTTTTTTTTTTTTTTTTTTTTTTTTCAAAAAGCGCCTTTTTTCATGAGTTTTCACCTTGGTATCTAAGCGTAGTATTTCTTGACTGAATCTGAGTTTACTGGATTAGGCAAGACTTTTCCATCCATTTCAACCAGAATTAATGCCCCTCCAGAGAAAGCTTCTTTTACCACATATGGTCCCTCCCAGTTCGGCATCCATTTTCCCCAAAGTCCTTTTGTATGGGAAGGATCTTTTTAGCACAAGATCTCCTTCTTTAAACTCTCTTGGCGAATCTTTTTATCATAAGCTCGCATCATTCGTTTTTGGTACATCTGACCATGACGGATAGCCCTTAGCCTCTTTTCTTCGATTAAGTTCAGCTGATCGTATCGAGCCTGGATCCATTCGGCTTCATCCAGTTTTATTTCCGACAAAACCCGAAGAGAAGGTATTTCCACTTCGATAGGTAGGACTGCTTCCATCCCATAAACTAACGAGAAAGGTGTTGCCCAAGTGAGGTTCGACCGACGCGTTCGGTAGCGTGAAGTGCGAATGGTAGTTTCTCATGCCAATCCTTATAAGTCTCGGGCCATCTTCCCTATTATCTTCTTGATATTTTTATTGGTCGTTTCCACTTTGCACCGCTTCATTTTTGGCGGTAGGGAGACGAGTTGTGGTGTTTGATACCGAATTGGCTGCAAACATCTGCTATAGTGTTGTTGTTCAGGTTCAATGCGTTGTCAGATATAATCCTCTCAGGCATTCCATAACGACATATGATCTCCTTTTTTAGGAATTTATCGATCACGATTTTGTGACATTGGCATACGACGCAGACCTCTACCCACTTGGTGAAGTAATCAATGACCACGAAGATGAATCTATGCCCGTTAAAGCCTTCGGTGAGATTGGTCCAATAACATCCATGCCCCACATGGAAAAGGGCCATGGGGATGTCATCACGTGTAAAGGTGACGGGGTACATGAATCTTATCTCCGTGAATCTCGACATTTTTGGCATTTCTTGGCATATTTGATGCAATCTTCTTCCATGGTAGACCAATAATACCCGAACCTCATGATCTGCTGTCTAGCCATTGTAAAACCATTAGCGTCGTTCCACAAATACCCTCATGGACTTCCTCCAAGATCTGCTTAGCCTCAATAGCATCCACACATCTAAGTAACACTTGATCTTTTCTCTTTTTTGTACGGGATGTCCCCATCTAAGACATAGTCGGAGGCCAATCTTCTCGGCGTCCTTTTCTCATTCTCCGTTGCATGCTCCGGTATTCGTGGTTTTTATATATCGCAAAGACATTCGATACCAAGGGTAATCATCTTTTTCCTCATTTTCTAGATTACAACAGTAGGCGGGGACTTCGAGAATACTCATCTGGATGGGTCTCATATCCTCTGGCCTGTTTACCTTGATCATAGAAGCCAAAGTTGCCAAGGCATCTGCCATCTGATTTTCATCACGTGGGAGATAACTAAAAGTGATGTCGTCAAACTCCTCAATCAATCCCAAAACTATCTTTCGGTATTCGATTAGTTTAGGGTCTCGGGTTTCCCATTCACCTTTGAGTTGATAAACCACTAGTGCAGAATCTCCGTACACTTCTAACACTCTGATCTTCCGCTCCATGGCCGCCCGAATTCCCATGATACAAGCTTCGTATTCTGCCATGTTATTCGTGCAATCGAAATCTAATCTACATGTGAACGGATGATGATCACCACTAGGAGACACCAAGATTGCCCCAATTCCATTTCCCACAGCATTAGATGCTCCATCAAAATTCAACTTCCATGGTTCTTCTTCAGTATTTGCCACATACATCAACTCTTCATTGGGGAATTCAAAGCTCAAAGGCTCGTAATCTTCTGAGGCTCTGCTAGCCAGAAATTCTGCTATCGCACTCCCTTTTATGGCCTTTTGATTGACGTGAGACTATGTCAAATTCGGATAGCAAAATCGCCACCTTGCCATTCTACCGCTCGAGCGCTTGACTCCATCATATATTTTAACGGGTCAAGCTTTGAAATTAGCCAGTCGTATGGTATAACATGTACCGCCTTAGCCTCGGGTTGCCCAGATCAAAGCGCAACATAATTTTTCAATCGATTTAATATCTCATTTCACATTCGCGAACTTCTTGTTGAGGTAGTATATCGCCTTTTCTTTCTTCCCGACTCATCATGTTGACCAAGTACACATCCCATGAAATTATCGAACACCGATAGATACAAAGATCAATGGTCTATCTGGATTTGGCGGGGATAAGACTTGAGAGCCGTTGACAAGTATTGTTTGACTTTGTCGAAAGCTCTTTGGCATTCTTCGTCCCATACCCCTTGGTTGTGTTTCTTAAGAAGACGGAATATAGGATCGCATTTCTCGGTTAATCGTGAAATGAACCGAGCAATGTAATTTAATCTTCCAAGAAAACCTCGGACTTCTTTTTGTGCAATGTGGTGGGCAAATCTTGTATGGCTTTGACTTTATCTCGAGTCCACTTCGATCCCTTTCTCACCGACCACGAAACCCAAAGTAGCTTCGACCTAACTCCAAAAGTACACTTGGTTGGGTTGAGCTTTAATTGGAACTTCCTTAATCTTAGGAACAATTTCTTCAGGACTTCGACGTGTTCCTTTTCTGTTTGAGATTTAGCGATCATATCGTCCACGTACACTTCGATCTCTTTGTGCATCATGTCGTGAAATAGGGTTACCATGGCTCTTTGGTATGTTGCCCCTGCATTCTTCAGTCCGAATGGCATTACTTTATAACAGAAGGTCCCCCATAATGTTATGAAGGTGGTTTTCACCATGTCCTCAGGGTGCATCTTGATCTGATTATATCCGGAAAATCCATCCATAAAAGAGAACCACGAGTATCCTGCCGTATTATCCACCAACGTGTCAATATGGGGCAAAGGGAAATTATCTTTCGGGCTGGCTTTATTTAGGTCTCTATAGTCTACGCACATCCGGACCTTTCCATCCTTTTTTGGGACAGGAACAATATTGGCCACCCACTCTGAGTATTTGACCACCTGTAGAAAACCAGCATCAAACTGTTTCTTCACTTCCTCTTTTATCTTCAATACTACGTCAGGCCTCATCCTCCGTAGTTTTTGCTGCACTGGCTTACATTCTTCCTTTATGGGGAGGCGATGTACTACAATATCAAGATTTCGTGCCCCGGCATGTCTTGATATGACCATGCAAAGACATCTTTGAATTCCCGCAGTAATTCCACCAGATTTTATTTTGTTTTCTCGGTTATGCGTGCTCCGATTCTCACCGTTTTTCCTTCTTCTAGGGATACGTTCTCCACCTCCTCGTCATGATGAGGCGGATTTGTTTCTCTTCCCGCTGCACCATTCGCATGATAGATCCGGGATAAGTCACCTCTCTGTCACCTTCAAAATCCCGAGATCCTTCTAAACACATGTCTTGCTCAAAATGGGCCTCTAAGTCTGGTAGTGTCGTTGCTTATATCGTTGATATCTAAGGACCTGTGATGGGTGCCAAAATGTATGAAGAATGAATTTGCGGACAATTATTCATGTCATGAATGAGCAAAAAGAAAAACAAAAAGAAATTTGCTTAGAGGAAAACACGAGATATTTGTGATAATAAACCAAAATGCCTTTCATTCAAAATAAAGATTTCTGAACATTAGCCCGTTTCACAAAAGAGATTTTATTGTTCTTAGGCTTAAAACAACAAACGCATTCTCGAATATTACTCTGTGGAATTTCTAAAAACTACAGGCAATTCCTCCGCAGTCCAATTGTTCAAAATGCTCCCAAGTTCATAAGGACGAATGCCTGTCAGGTTCCTTTGTCCAGTCTCTCCTCCGTCTATAGCGTTGATGTATAGACTGTTATTCGACAACCTCTCTCCGGGTGAATTATTCCTCCGGATATGAAGGTTTGGGATATATGAGGGAACGTCATTGGTTCCCACATGACTTCTTCCCCATTCAGCCGTGCTCTTCTTCTCTCCCGTTTCCTCTCCATTTCTCTTCTCATCTCGCTGGCATTTGGCTTAAAACCTGTGCCAAAATGGGCTTCTTTTCTTTCAATGATGGCGCTTGAGCTTCACCCCGAGACATCTTCCTAGCCCTTTTCCTAGCAAGGCCCCCTTACTGATCATCACTTGCAGACTCATCTTCGTGGTATTGGATATCTTGGGTACCGAAATTTTAGCCCCCTCACGAATGAATGTCGCATTGACAAACTCTAAAGACCGAAAAGAGCATTCAACAGCCTCCTCGTTTGCCTCCACATATGGCGCGTCATTGGTAATTGTTGCTATGATGTCTTCTTCCGCGTTGATAGTGACCAATCGACCATCCGCCACCAATTTTAGTTTTTGATGGAGGATGAAGAGTCGCGCCTGCCGAATAAATCCAGGGTCTTCCCAATAAGCAAGTGTATGAGGGATTGATATCCATCACCAGGAAATCTACTTCATATGTATTCGGCCCGATTTGTAGTGGTATGTCTATCCTTCCCATCACTCTTCTTTCTGGTGCCATCAAACGCTCTCACTATGTTTTGGCATGTTTTCATGTGAGAATCGTCTATTGGCAACCTTTTCAAGGTCGACAATGGTAAGACATTCAAGGCCACCCATTGTCAATTAACACGCTAGGCGGGATGGATCCCTTACAACGCAGTAGTTATATGCGGGGCCTTGGTTGATCCCATGCCCCAGCATGGAATCTCATCGTCATTTGAAGGAGATGAAATTATCGGCACTTATGTTGCCAACTAATCGGTCAAGTTTATTGACGAGATATATCTTTAATAACGTAAGTTTCGCTTAGTACTTTCATCAACGCCTCATGCGGTGTACTTCCGAGCTCAATAGTAAAGCTAGCACCAAAATACGGCCGGTTTGCTATGCAATTGCTCCACCACGCTGTACTCACTATGCTTTAATAACTTTAAGAATTCTTTTGCTTCTTCCTCTCTTACGGGTACATTGACGAGGGCGCTAGGTTCTTCATCTGGCTCAATTGTCATGGCCTTTAATTTTGTCGTATTTATTCTGACGCTCGTTGGGTCATAACGTCTTCCGCTTCGTGTGTGGAACCCCTCCTTTTGGTTTTCATATACAGTGCTGGTTGATCCTTCTGCCCCGGGTATTACCACGTTACAATTATAGTTCTACGGTACCTTTTTGTCATCCTTGTAAGGAAAGGATGCTGGTTTCTTGATTATAATCTTAGGCACTGTTTGAGCTCCACTTTCTGGGTTTCTCGGGCGGAAAATAACAATCTTTGGAAACTTAGCCTTTTGACGGGTCAATTCTCCTTCTGTCGCATGTATGTCCCCTCTTTCTGAGCTTTCCTCATAAAATTCTAACTCTTTATTATTCATGAAGCCTTGCACCAATAGTCTAAATTCTGTACAGTCCTGGATCTTATGCCCTTCCGCTCCGTAGAACGCACAGTAATTTTCAGGCTTTTCGATTCTTCCTTCGAGACTTGGCTTTATCAGCCCTCTTTTGATCATTTCCCCCCATACGATTATTAGTGGGGTCTTCACATCTGAGATGTCTTCCTTGGTCTTTCTTGTTCCATCCTTTTCGATTGCGTTTACCGCTCTATCCCCATGATTGGGTAATGGGTTCCCCGAACCTGGCAGGTCGTCGAGCTCTATAATCCCCATCTTGATGAATCTTTCGACTACCTTTTTGAAGGCAGTGCAGTTTTCTATCGAGTGACTTGCCACTCCTGCATGGTACTCGCATTCAGCATTCGGGTCATACCATTTGGGGTACGAGGGTTGTAATAGCTTTAGATAATATGGGGCTACAATGTGTGCGTCAAACAGGCATCGATACATCTCCCTATAGGTTATCGGGATTGGCGTGAACTGGGGCCTCTCAAAATTTGGTCGTGGGCACTGCTCGTGCTCTGCTGTCCCCTCGCCGCTTGACAACCATGACTTTTTGGTGAATTAACGGTGAATCGCTTTCGAGTATCCTTTATTGTGCGTACTCATATTGTTCACTTCATTATCCTTCTTTCTAGGGATGGATCTCCTAGTAGCCTCCCCGCTTCAATCCTTCCACCTCTTATGGCGTTTTCAATCATCTCCCGCCAGACTATATCTCGTGAAGCTTTGAGTTGTGCTCCCACCATGTGGGTGATAAACGGGGCCTCAAAGTCTTGATAAATAGCTTAACGGTTTCTTTCTCGAGAGGGGTGGTTGGACTTGTGTAGCTACTTCTCTCCACCTCTGGGCATACTTGCCTAAAGTCCTCACTCGCTTCTTTTCTATGTTTTGCAATGTTATTCTATCCGCACTATATCTCATCACGTGACCATATTGCTTCGTAAAAGCTTGTGCCAAATCTTCCCATGAATTAACTTGAGCGCGGGTTAGTTGGTTATACCATTTGGCCACCGATCCGACTAGATCGCTCTTGAAAGCGGTGAATCAACAGCTGATCATTCTCGGCGTATCCCGCCATCTTTCGGCGTAACATCGTTATGTGGGCTTCGGGCAATCGTCCCATTATATTTTTTGAACTCCGCGTCTTGAATTTTGGCGGGAGTATTAGGCCCGGACTAAACTTAATTCTTTTACCTTAACACTGCAGCGATGGTCGCATTTTTCAAAGCCTTGACCTCCTCCTCCAACCATTTACAATGATCCTCTAACTGCTCTTGAGGATTCAAATCTTGTCTCTTCCTTCTCTATCATATCAAAATCGTGGACGACCAAGTTAACGAGGTTATCCTCAGGTTGGATCCGAACCCGCTTGAGATTCGCGGGTGGTCCGATATTATTTTGACCTTGTTGGGGCCTAATCGTGACAGTGTGGCCTCGGAAGATATTCTTCGAGCAATATAGGTGCGTGTGGCGGGGTAAAACCCGAAGGAGTGCCTTCGCTTTCTTCCCTATTAATAGCCATAGGGCCTTTTCCTTTCTCCACAAGTCCATTCAGTAGTTGGGTCATTTGGGCCATTTGAGCCATCAAGTTTTTCTCGGATTCCGCCATCTTGTTCGTCATGTCCTGCTTGATTTGTGCCAACTGTTCTTGTGTTTGTGCCATTTCTTTTTGGAGTTGCTCATATCTTTGATCCATTTTCTTAGACTTAGCAGTGCGTCTTGTGTCAGTTGGTGTTCAATTTCCGTGTTTCACCTTCCTCTCTATTGTCTGGTAGGTTTAATCAATTAGGTTCTTTTTATAAACTTAAATGCATGTAACGTGATGCAAATGCATGAAATGTATGCAAAAATGTTGATTCCAATTCGATTTCCATTAGAATAGCTTTTTCTAGAAAACAAGTTTCTTTACATAAAATGGATCACACAAAAGGCCGGGCCCTAGCACCTAACGCCTTGACCTCCTCAAGAAGGCAAGCTAACTCTCGACCTTTTTCTGACCCTGACTCGTACATCAAACCTAATGTATCCGCTCGAACTGCCAAGGTTTGCAAGTGATCCGCCACTCCTCGCATTTGAGCTAGGGCTTCTCCTATAACATAATCCCGCTTCGACTTGGTTTTGGGAGTCATACAATTCTTTCTTCCATCGCTCCTCATTAACTTTGAAAAGTTCTTCCCGTAGCTCGTAGCCATGTGCGCATGATTCTAGTTCTTCAATCCTTGCATTCATTTCTCAATTTTGCTCTTACTAGCCTCTAATTCAATGCTATGGATTTACGACTTCGATCTCGATCAAACAATCTTTCCAGCTTCGACATCCGTGTTTCTAATTTACTCTTCTCATCTTGGTTTTTCATCAATTTCTGTTTTAGGGCATCTTCTCGGTCATGGGCATCTCGGAGTTCCCTTTCCCACTGGCTCGCTTTATTCTTTTCCTCTTTGATCTCTTGACGCCATTGCTCTGACGTTTTTCCCAGTCCCGCCATTCTTATCGACCTTCGTAGCTTCTTGTAGTCGGTCTTTAAATCGTTTAAATTTTCTTCGGCTTTAGTCTTCCCTTTTCTCCACTTCTCGGTTTCTGACTTTTGAATATCGACATCCAAACCTAGCTGCATCTTCTCCTCCTCTAGTTGCTCTATTTTTTTCCTTAATTCCCGATTCCTTTCTTCAAAGTCTTGTTTGATGATTTCAAGCTCTGAGGGAATCACCTGTAACTGCTCTTCTAGCGATCGGGTGTTCTCTTGATCAGATGTGGGGATGTTGTCATTGATTCTTTGACCTCGCCATTGGACATACTCTGGTCGTCATCGGATTGGCGAGCAAACCTTTTCATTCTATAAATTCGGCCCCAAGCCTTTGATATCTCGCGAACTCTTTTCTTGTAATTTTCCCCTTTATACTCGAATCCGCACTCGGCTAACCCTTGTGTAGGCGGTGTAAACTGTCTTGACCTATACTGTTTTAACACGAGAAGAGGAGCGTATCCGGCGGCTCCCCATATTCCGAGCATGGGGACATAATCAAAGTCTCCACACTTATACAAAATTTCGTCAAGAATCATCCAAGGAGTTTTCCACTCTACGCCCTCTTTCTTGTAAGCTTTGCAAAATCACCATCCAACTTTCTTCCGTGATGTCATCTCGTCTAGGCGTTGCTACTATATTTTTTAGCGGAGAATAGTCTCGGTGAAGATCAGACGCGATACCTTTTCTATTTTCCAAAAATGACTGTGAAACTATGCCATTAGGAGTTGGGCGCAACCGATGAATCTCCTTCACGCCGGCTCTCTCGACACGCTTTAAAGATCTAAAAGTTTCAGCGAGAATCGCAGAATAGGAGTGACCCTCTCGTCTAATTTGTCGAATAGATCGAGCATCGCCTCGTCCACATGTCCTAAAGCTTTGGGAAGAGGACTAATACGTAAATGCTCAAAGCTAAGACATCAACCCTCTTCTTCTCTTCAGGATGAGCTATGATCAAGTCCCTTAGATTCTTCCAAGGGATGCACTTACAATCTCCCTTTTGTTTTGTCCGGTGTGACCCCCACCGCCGCTCATCCCCGTAATATTCATCAACTTTTTCGTGAATGTAGGGACATTAATGGCTCTCAAATAAGCCTTATCAATTTGGATTCTTGGGCGAATGAATCGTAGTGTATATTCCTCATGGTAGGAACCAAGTCTACTTTCCCAAAAGTGAAGCACTCGTCATCTTTTGGATTCCAAATCGGGCCATTGCTCGGAACAAGTGTGGATCTATCTTGACGCCAAGCGTATAAGGCGGTGTCGCCATAATGATGATAGAATAACTGCGCTTGATCTTGTCGTCCCACCGATCCCATATTTCCCTCATTTCTTGGAGATTATTTTGAGTCACACTAATGCGTGTGTAATCCCACAACTCGATATATATCCTTCCGTGAGGCTATCCCCTTCTCTCTCTGTTTGTCTTCGTCTCATTTCATATCCGGACGACGCGCATTGTCTTCCACTCTATCAAGAAATCCCTTTTCCATGATAAGCTACCTATTCAAAGAATCGAATGGGAATCAACATCTTTTGATGCATATGCTATGCGAAGAGATGAAGATAAAGCGGATCATTATTTCGTAATCAATAAGCGATAATACTTAAAACTTAACTGTGTAACCACTAGAGTTCGGCATGGCTCTATCTAGGGTGGTTCTTATGGTTTGTTATATGAGGTTCGGTTCTAGAGTAAAGGTACCGAACCACAGATTTCCTCAATCCTCACCCATTATAGGCTCATATAGATTGAGTTCATTCGAGGGATACATTTCCCTATGGCTGCACGGAGATGACAATCTCACGAAGACATAGGTACGGATGTATCCCTAAGCAATCCACTATCTTGCACGGAGGTGAAAACCTCACGAAAGAGTAGCTTCTCACTCCCACTTAAAAGGTGTGACTCAACGGTCATGCAATGCAATGCCAAAGTATTTGATAAAACAAAAGAAACATGATTTTTCAAAAATAAATTTCCAAATTTCGACAAAAGGATGATAATAATCAATTTCTGGCTGACTCTCTAATCGTCCCTGATTGAGTCGCCAAAGTCAGTCGAAACCATTTTTGACAAATCAAACGGAAATCGAACTTGGGTTTTGAAAAATAAAAAAGCGGAGTCGCCACCGATCTTTTATTAGGTGTGATCGGACCACCTTTGTTTTAATAAAACATTTTTGATTTACTAAAACAATACTTTTGGTCTACGAAAATTTGAGAAAATGGGTTCGAGTCGGTTACGCGCGCGAGGAAGGGTTAGCACCCTCGTCACGCCCAAAACTGTACCGAATTAATTAACTAATGTCCCAATGTCGAAAGTTTGAAAATTTTGAAGGAATTTAAAAAATCGACCCCTTTTGAAAATATTCGTGTTTTTCTTTAACTAAATCGAGATTTTCTCGTTTCGAAGAAATAAAGTGTCACATCCAATACTTTAGGACACGATATGTAACACCCCCTACCTGTATTCGTTGTCAGAATAAGGTATGAGGCATTACCAGAGTTTACAATTTTATTTTTTATTTTTTTTTTTTAAAACCGATGCCAGTCTAATTCAACATATTTTCAAAATAATTCATGCATATTTATAAGATAACTTTAACACATAGGCCATACCAATGGCCGACCTTACATTACATTCATTTCATATTAACATCTATTTTATTAGCTTATACATGCCATTAATTTCTAAAATAAAGTTTCTTAAAATACCGAAATCTTGGGGTTGATAGTGTGATGAGTCTCCCACCAATCCGACCTCCGAGCTCTTAACACTACAAAACAGGGAAAAAGGAAATAGGGTAAGCACTTTGTGCTTAGTAAGCTCATGTAACAAGAATTATACTTACCTAGTATTTTCATTACAAGCAATAAATATTCATATGCTCATTCAATGCATTATTACCCTAACATTCACAAACTCAACATCCAAGTTAGTCGATTAATTTCCATATATCAATAATATACACACCATGATTGATGAGCTCATCAATATTATGATTTCCATTTCCTTGTTATTTTTCCATATTTATCCCGTTGAATTACTCGGAATTTCGATGGATTTTCAGAGGTACACTTTAGTGTACAAATCCGGGTCCGTCAATTCATATTCATGTGCGCACATTTTTATTTCAGAGAGCACACTCCCGCGAACCTCATCTTTTTGTAATGGATTACCATCCAAGCTAAATCCTCTGTAATATAAACTCATAGAGTATTGTCGGGATTACCATCCAAAGCTAAATCCTCAAACGCGACAATTACTCTAATGAGCTTGGATCTGAATTACAGTCAGAGCTAAATTCGGACCTAATTCGGATTACCCGTCCCGGCTAAATCCATTTTCCACATATTCTTCGGAGGGCTATATCAAGATAGGATCACCCGTCCGGCTAGATCCCTTTTACCGTCAATTCCTTTTCAGAGATCCATCGAATTTTCCTTTCATTCAACCGGGATTTCTTTCCCTTTTTTTATCAAATATATCAAAGTTTCATCAATTTTCATACAATGAACATTCAAATTATATTCACATCAGTAATATACATTTCAAACATTTAAGAATATAATTCAAGTTACACGAACTTACCTCGATACTAGTTCGTTTATAAAATCTACTAATCCGGGACTTTTTCCTTTCCTCGATCTAGCTTTGTATTTGAGTTTTCCGGATCTAAATAAATAAATTCAATCATCAATTCAATACATTTCATGTTCACATGTAGCATTTTCTATAATTCTATTATTATTTTTAGCTTATTCAAAGCTGTCTACCTGAGTCACAGTCACTAAATTATTTATTTCTCGAGCTACAGAGCTCCAAATGAAGAACCGTTAATTTTCCCTGAAACTAGACTCACATATCTTCTTCCCATAAAATTTTCATAATTTTTGGTATGGCCAATCAATACCAGATTATTCTTAAAGTTTCCCCTGTTTTACTGTTTGACTGTTCTGACCTCTCTTCACTACGAATCAAATTACTCTTCTTACAGAATTCATATGACCTTCTTATTTATTTCATTTGAAAATAGACTCATTCAGGGTTCTAAACATATAAAGTTAAGCCCCTAATTATTTTTCTACAATTTGTTATGATTTTTCAAAGTCAGAACAGGGGATCCCGAAATCCCTCTAAACCAGTCTTACAAAAATATAAATATCTCAAATTACAGAATTCCTTTGCTTTCCCTGTTTCTTTTATATGAAACTAGACTCAATAAGCTTTAATTTCATATTTTGTTCATCTTCTAATTCAACTTGTACAATTTATGGTGATTTTTCAAAGTTAGACTACTGCTACTGTCAAAAACTGTTTTAGTGCAAAGTGTTGATTTCCATTTTGCCCCAAATTTCAGAGTTCATACAATTCAGTCCTTGATCAATTACCCTCAATTAAGATAATTTTTGTAAATTAATACTTTACCTAATTATTATGAGTTATTTCAAACCTATTGGAATTCAGAATTTCCACATAAAAACCCTCACTTCATATTCTTTTAAAATTAGGTCCCAAACATTCACTTTCTATGCAATTCTTTCAATAAAATCAGCATATAAACCATTTAAAGTTAAAATTCCATGCTAAATCATCATATACTTCCAGAAAATATTCATAGCAACTTCCAACTTTATTCGTAAAATCTAAAACTAATGAATTCAACAAGTGGACCTAGTTGTAAAAGTCACAAAAACACATAAATTTCAATAAACAATCAAGAATTGAACTTACTTGCAGTAGAATTATGAAAAACCAGCTTAGGAAAACCCTTCTATGGTGTTTTGCTGATGAGAATGCAGAAAAATAAAGACGAATCTAGATAATTCCACTTTAGTCCTAACTTTATTAAGTAAATTTTGCAATATTCCAATTTTACCCTTATTTCTCCTTATTTTCTCTGATTTCATGCCCTTGTTGTCCAGCCCAAATAGACCTTAGGTCTATTTGCCTTTAAGACCTCCTTCTTTTATCATTTAAGCTATTTAATCATTTCTCATAACTTTACATTTGTTATGATTTAGTCCTTTTCATTTAATTACATACTCAAACGTTAAAATTTTCTAACGAAATTTTAATACTATATTACTAACATTTTATAAATATTTATAAAAATATTTCCTACTCAATTTTATGAGATCAAGGTCTCGATACCTTGTTTTTACCCAATTCCTTCAATAATTCCTTTTTCTAACTAACCACTAAATCGGTAAAATTTTTCTTTCGATATTTTAATACGATTTCCTATCATATAAATATTCATGCAAAAATATTAAAATAAATTTTTCTTTAAATCGGATTTATGGTTACTGAAACCATTGTTCCGATAACCTTGAATTTAGGCCATTACAACTCTCCCCCTTTTAAGGATTTTCGTCCCTCGAAAATCTTACCAAGAAAGAGGTTTGGATATTGTTTCCTCATTGCCTCCTCCGGTTCCCATGTCGCTTCCTCAATCCCGTGCTTTTGCCACAATACTTTCACCAAATTTATTTTTTTTTTTCTAAGCTCCTTTGTTTCCCATGCCAATATTTTGACCTGGTTCTTCATTGTAAGTCATATCCTATTGAATCTCCACTTCATCGGAGAAATAACATGTGAAGGATCTGACCGATATCGTCGTAGCATAGACACATGAAAAACATTATGGATTCTATCAAGTTCTGGTGTGGTAATGCCAACCGATAAGCTACTGGGTCCAATTCTTTCTGCGATCTCATATGGCCCGATAAATCTTGGACTCAATTTACCCTTTCGACCGAACCGAGAACTTTCTTCCAAGGAGACACTTTCGAAATACTTTGTCACCGACCTGAAATTCAATCTCTTTTCGCTTTAAGATCGGCATATGATTTTTGGCGATCGTAAGTCGCTTTTAACTATCCCGAATAACCTTTACTTTTTCTTCTCGCTTTCTGAATCAAATCAACCCCGTGTATCTTCTTTTTTCACCGAGCTCTGTCCAATATAATGGTGTTCTACACTTTCTACCATACAAAGCTTCATACGGAGCCATTTTAATACTTTGGTGATAATCATTATTATAAGCAAATTCAATCAAAGGTAGATACCTCTCCCAATTACCTTCAAACTCTAGTATACAACATCGAAGCATATCTTCCAATACTTGAATTACACGCCGATTGGCCATCCATCTGAGGATGAAATGCAGTACTGAAATACAACTGAGTACCCAAAGCTTCTTGCAATTTATCCCAGAAACGAGACGTAAATCGGGGATCTCTATCTGATATAATGGAGACAGGCACTCCATGTAGCCTGACAATCTCAGATATGTACAATTCAGCCAGTTTATCTAAAGAATAATCCATACGTACCGGAATAAAGTGTGCTGACTTTGTCAATCGGTCAACAATCACCCAAATAGCATCCTTTTTCCTCGAAGACAA
The DNA here is from genome assembly GCA_025503065.1 of Gossypium bickii. Lineage (NCBI taxonomy): Eukaryota > Viridiplantae > Streptophyta > Magnoliopsida > Malvales > Malvaceae > Gossypium > Gossypium bickii. Next base: position 130,475,636 of record CP106714.1, on the reverse strand, counting down.
TGGTAACCCCGATACAAAATCCATAGTGATTCTTTCCCATTTCCATTCCGGTATAGTAATTGGCTGAAGTAACCCCGAAGGTACCTGATGTTCTGCTTTAACCTGTTGACATGTCAAACATCTTGATACAAACTCAGAAATATCACGTTTCATACCTGGCCACCAGTACATCTTCTTCAAATCATTATACATTTTATTACTTCCCGGATGTACAGACATAATACCACTATGAGCCTCGTGTAAAATTTTCTGTATGAGTTCTGAATTCTTGGGAACACATACCCTACCTCTGAATAATAAACAATCATCAACCCCAACTTGAAATTCAGAATCAGTACCTGACTCACATTGTGCCCGTTTAACCTGTAACTTCTCATCATTCTTCTGAGCTTCACATATTTGCTGTAGAAATGTCGGTTTAGCTCTCAATTCAGATAAGATTGAACCATCATCAACCAAAGACAATTGAGCATTCATAACTCGTAAAGCAAACAGAGATTTTCGACTCAAAGCATCAGCCACAACATTAGCCTTACCCGGATGATAATCAATAATCAAATCATAGTCCTTTATCAGTTCAAGCCACCTGCGCTGTCTCAAATTCAAATCTTTCTGTGTCATCAAATATTTCAAGCTTTTATGATCAGTATAAATATGACATTTCTCACCGTACAAATAATGCCGCCATATCTTCAATGCAAAAACAATAGCAGAATAACTCAAGATCATGTACTGGATAATTTCTTTCATGTGGTTTAAGTTGTCTTGAAGCATAGGCTATTACTTTACCTTCTTGCATCAAGACACAACCTAAACCATTTAATGAGGCATCACTGTAAATAACAAATTCCTTACCCGGTTCAGGCTGCACTAATACTGGTGCTTTCGTTAGTAGATCTTTTAATCGGTTGAAGCTCTGTGACATTCATCATCCACTCGAACTTTACGTCTTTCTCTAATAATCGAGTCATCGGAGAAGCTATCATAGAGAATCCTGCACAAATCTCCGATAATAACCAGGTAAACCCAAGAAACTTCTAACTTCGGATACATCTTGGTGGACTCCAATTGACAATAGTGAGATTTTACTTGGATCTACCCCGATGCCTTCAATGGATACAATATGTCCAAGAAAACCCACTTCTCGAAGCCAAAATTCACATTTACCGAATTTAGCATATAATCGTTTCTCTCGCAGAAATTTGCAACACAATTCTCAAATGTTACAGTATGTTCTTCTTCATCTCGAGAATAAACTAAAATATCATCAATGAATACTACCACAAATCTGTCTAAGTACGGTCTGAATATTCGATTCATCAGATCCATAAATACTGCAGGTGCATTAGTCAACCCAAATGGCATAACCAGAAACTCATAATGCCCGTACCTGGTTCTGAAAGCTGTCTTTGGCACATCTGACTCCTTTACTCGTAACTGATAGTAGCCCGATCGGAGATCAATCTTTGAAAATATAGTAGCACCTTTCAGTTGATCAAATAAATCATCAATCCGGGGCAACGGATACTTATTCTTTATAGTTACCTTATTGAGCTGTCGATAGTCAATACACAATCTCAAAGACCCATCTTTCTTTTTCACAAACAGAACCGGAGCACCCCAAGGTGAATAACTCGGTCGGACAAAACCTCTATCAACAAGTTTCAGAATCGTGTCTTTAATTCCTTTAATTTCGTAGAGCCATTCAAGACGGAGCTATGGAAATCGGAGTAGTTCCTAATCAAATCTATAGAAAATTCCACTTCTCTTTACGTGGCAACCACGTAACTCTTACGAAACACATCGGAAAATTCGCATACCACCGCATCGCTTGAATCTTCGACTCGAGATACCTTGGTATCTAATACATAAGCAAGAAAAGCATCATACCCTTTTTGACATACCTCGGCAAGTAATAATCGAAATCACATCGATAATCCTCCATCGATCGGATTTAACCCAAAGTAATTCACCGCTCGACACTTCAACACAATATATTTCACATTTACGATTTACTCTTTTGCATCATCTTTGAGTTAACCAATCCATGCCCAATATCACATCAAACTCATCAAATGGAAGTAACATCAAATCACCAGAAACAATAACCTCTTACCGTCGGTGGACAATTTTTACAAATTTTATCCACCAAAATAGATTGGCCAAAGGGTTCGAGACTTTAACAAAGAAATTCATGAGTTCAACAGATAAATCTTTTACGCATGCAAGTTTTACACATATATATGAATGCGTAGAACCGGATCAATTAATGCGGTAATATCGGTTTCAAGTAAAGAAAATGTACCATAATAACATCGGTCTTTGGCATCTTCTTCTGCGCATGCGCATGACATATGTCCTAGGAGGTGCTCGTGTCTCGTGCCTACTTGTAGTATCTTTTGTAGCTCCTCGGCTACCACTAACATTACCGGATGGTCGAGATGGTCTACCCCTCAAAGATGGATTACTTGGCTTCGATATATATTCAGCTTCTTTTTCACTTCTTTCTGGACAATCTCTGAGGAAATGGTCAAAAGAACCACATCGGTAACATGCCCCGCTCTTAAATCGACATTCACCAAAATGAGCTTTATTACAATCTCGGCATCTCGGCTTAGGGGTACCAACACCGCCAACACCGGTCACCGAGGAGTGGAAGGTCTTGAATTAGTCTTGTTGTGAACTTCGCACTCTATCCGAATACCCAGTGGTTGAGGTAGAACGATCCTGGTACTTCTTCAATTTCTTTGGAGCAGAAAACTGAGATTTTTCCATTGGTCTTTTACTAAAAATTCGAGCTTCCCTCTCAGCCTGTTTCTTTTCTTTGCTCCATTCTTCTGCTTTATAAGCTCGTTCTGCTAGTGTAGCAAACTCTCGAATTTCAAGAATTCCAACAAGGAGTTTAATTTCTTCATTCAACCCTTCTTCGAATCGTTTGCACATTTCAGCTTCCGACTGTACCCATTCTCGAGCATATTTACTCAACCGAACAAATTCTCTTTCATACTCGAATCTTCGATCTATTTCCTGTTTCACCAAGAAATTCTTTTCTTTTCTGATCGAGGAATCTCTGACTGATATATTTCTTTTTGAACTCGGTCTGGAAGAATTCCCACGTAATATCTTCTTTCGGAACAACTGAAGCTTTAGTATTCCACCAATGGTAAGCTGTGTCTTTTAGCAGTGAAACGGCACATTTCAAACATTCTTCTGGCGTGCAAGATAATTCCTCCAAAACCCGAGTAGTATTTTCTAACCAAAATTCAGCTCGTTCGGGATCATCATCAACTGCTGCTCGAAATTCTTCGGCCCCATATTTTCGAATTTTATCGACCGGAGCTTTTCCTTTTCTGACAGATTCAGTACCTGTACCCTGTGGAATCTCGGGAACCGGTGGAGGAACAGGAGGGGGAGCTTGAGTTTGCTGCACTGTAGGGTTAGTTCTTATATACTTGGTAAACCATTCATTCATCATTTGAAAGAAGGCTATTTTTGCCTCCTCCCTTGACCTCTATATACCGGCCTTCTATCGCTAGTTTCTTCTTTTTGTATTGAAGCGGAGCATGACTCCCACTTCCCTCAGATTGAGCTCGATCAGATGACATTACTATAAGGAAAACATAATTTAAATGATCAGGAGATATCACACTATCAAAAAATAATTTAAATGGCATGTATAGCTAATCCGTATTCGCTATATCGGTCCTAGAACCGGCTAAACCGTAGCTCTGATACCAACAAATGTAACACCCCCTACCTGTATTCGTTGTCAGAATAAGGTATGAGGCATTACCAGAGTTTACAATTTTATTTTATTTTTTTTTTTTAAAACCGATGCCAGTCTAATTCAACATATTTTCAAAATAATTCATGCATATTTATAAGATAACTTTAACACATAGGCCATACCAATGGCCGACCTTACATTACATTCATTTCATATTAACATCTATTTTATTAGCTTATACATGCCATTAATTTCTAAAATAAAGTTTCTTAAAATACCGAAATCTTGGGGTTGATAGTGTGATGAGTCTCCCACCAATCCGACCTCCGAGCTCTTAACACTACAAAAACAGTGGAAAAAGGAAATAGGGTAAGCACTTTGTGCTTAGTAAGCTCATGTAACAAGAATTATACTTACCTAGTATTTTCATTACAAGCAATAAATATTCATATGCTCATTCAATGCATTATTACCCTAACATTCACAAACTCAACATCCAAGTTAGTCGATTAATTTCCATATATCAATAATATACACACCATGATTGATGAGCTCATCAATATTATGATTTCCATTTCCTTGTTATTTTTCCATATTTATCCCGTTGAATTACTCGAAATTTCGATGGATTTTCAGAGAGTACACTTTAGTGTACAAATCGGTCCGTCAATTCATATTCATGTGCGCACATTTTTATTTCAGAGAGCACACTCCGCGAACCTCATCTTTACAATGGGATTACGGTCGAGCTAAATCCTCATAATATAAACTCATAGAGTATTGTCGGGATTACCACCCAAAGCTAAATCCCAACAACGACAATTACTCTAATGAGCTTGATCTGAATTACCATCCAGGCTAAATTGGACCCTAATTCGGATTACCCGTCCGGCTAAATCCATTTTCCACATATTCTTCGGAGGGCTATATCAAGATAGGATCACCCGTCCGGCTAGATCCTTTTTACCGTCAATTCCTTTTCAGAGATCCATCGAATTTTCCTTTCATTCAACCGGGATTTCTTTCCTTTTTTATCAAATATATCAAAGTTTCATCAATTTTCATACAATGAACATTCAAATTATATTCACATCGATAATATACATTTCAAACATTTAAGAATATAATTCAAGTTACACGAACTTACCTCGATACTAGTTCGTTTATAAAATCTACTAATCCGGGACTTTTTCCTTTCCTCGATCTAGCTTTGTATTTGAGTTTTCCGGATCTAAATAAATAAATTCAATCATCAATTCAATACATTTCATGTTCACATGTAGCATTTTCTATAATTCTATTATTATTTTTAGCTTATTCAAAGCTGTCTACTTGAGTCACAGTCACTAAATTATTTATTTCTCGAGCTACAGAGCTCCAAATGAAGAACCGTTAATTTTCCTGAAACTAGACTCACATATCTTCTTCCCATAAAATTTTCATAATTTTTGGTATGGCCAATCAATACCAGATTATTCTTAAAGTTTCCCCTGTTTTACTGTTTGACTGTTCTGACCTCTCTTCACTACGAATCAAATTACTCTTCTTACAGAATTCATATGACCTTCTTATTTATTTCATTTGAAAATAGACTCATTCAGGGTTCTAAACATATAAAGTTAAGCCCCTAATTATTTTTCTACAATTTGTTATGATTTTTCAAAGTCAGAACAGGGGATCCTGAAATCCTCTAAACCAGTCTTACAAAAATATAAATATCTCAAATTACAGAATTCCTTTGCTTTCCTGTTTCTTTTATATGAAACTAGACTCAATAAGCTTTAATTTCATATTTTGTTCATCTTCTAATTCAACTTGTACAATTTATGGTGATTTTTCAAAGTTAGACTACTGCTACTGTCAAAAACTGTTTTAGTGCAAAGTGTTGATTTCCATTTTGCCCCAAATTTCAGAGTTCATACAATTCAGTCCTTGATCAATTACCCCTCAATTAAGATAATTTTTGTAAATTAATACTTTACCTAATTATTATGAGTTATTTCAAACCTATTGGAATTCAGAATTTCCACATAAAAACCCTCACTTCATATTCTTTTAAAATTAGGTCCCAAACATTCACTTTCTATGCAATTCTTTCAATAAAATCAGCATATAAACCATTTAAAGTTAAAATTCCATGCTAAATCATCATATACTTCCAGAACATATTCATAGCAACTTCCAACTTTATTCGTAAAATCTAAAACTAATGAATTCAACAAGTGGACCTAGTTGTAAAAGTCACAAAAACACATAAATTTCAATAAACAATCAAGAATTGAACTTACTTGCAGTAGAATTATGAAAAACCAGCTTAGGGAAAACCCTTCTATGGTGTTTTGCTGATGAGAATGCAGAAAAATAAAGAGGAATCTAGATAATTCCACTTTAGTCCTAACTTTATTAAGTAAATTTTGCAATATTCCAATTTTACCCTTATTTCTCCTTATTTTCTCTGATTTCATGCCCTTGCCGTCCAGCCCAAATAGACCTTAGGTCTATTTGCCTTTTAAGACCTCCTTCTTTTATCATTTAAGCTATTTAATCATTTCTCATAACTTTACATTTGTTACAATTTAGTCCTTTTCATTTAATTACATACTCAAACGTTAAAATTTTCTAACGAAATTTTAATACTATATTACTAACATTTTATAAATATTTATAAAAATATTTCCTACTCAATTTTATGAGATCAAGGTCTCGATACCTTGTTTTTACCCAATTCCTTCAATAATTCCTTTTTCTAACTAACCACTAAATCGGTAAAATTTTTCTTTCGATATTTTAATACGATTTCCTATCATATAAATATTCATGCAAAAATATTAAAATAAATTTTTCTTTAAATCGGATTTATGGTTACGAAACCATTGTTCCGATAACCTTGAATTTAGGCCATTACACGATAGTTTAGATCTTCGATCCTAAGATCATCTCATAGTTTTCGGGGATTGCAAATCGAGATTTTCTCGTTTTCGAGAGATTAAAATATCACATCCAATACTTTAGGACACGATAATTTAAATCTTCGAATCGGAGATTATCCCATAGTTTTTTTGAATTAGAAACCAAGATCTTCTTGTTCCAAAAGAATAAAATATCGCATCCAATACTTTAGGATACGATATTTTAAATTCTTGAATCCAAGACTATCTCAAAACGGTCGATTTACATAAATGACGCGAATAAAAATAATCATAAAAATATCGAAACAAAAACAAAGACATAAAATACAAAGGTTAAAAAAAATAAAGCGAGAGATAAAAAAAAAGAACGATATCAAAACGATAGAGTTAGTAACGATGAGGACAATAAATATCGTAATATGAATACCATCAATAATAATAATAGTAATAATATAGTGATAATGAAAAAAAATAAAAGCGTCACGGAATATATACAATAAGTGATAATATAAATATAGTAATACTAGTAACAATAATAATAATACATATTAATATAGATGTGACAAAAATAATATAATAAAAATATTAGTAGTGATGATTATAATCTAATAATAATATAATAATAAAGATGGTAACATGGCAATAATAGTAAAAATAAAGAAAAAGAATGTAATATACTAATATAATAATACAATAACAATATACCATAGTAATAATAGATATAATTCTAATAATAATAATAATAATAATAAATAATACAATAATACAAAATATGTACAGGATAAATAATATAACTATAGTAGTAATACTAAAATAATGATAATGGTAAATGTAACAATGATAATAACAAGAGTATGAAATATATGTAATATACTAATATAAACATAATAGTAATAAAAATATAATAATAATAGTATAATAATAAATATGTACAATATAATGGTAATATAAATATAACAATAATATAATAAAAAGACTAAAAGGGGTACAAAATAACTAAAAGGGGTTAAATTGCATTTAAAACGAAAGTTTAGGGTCAATTTGAAATAACATAAAGAGAAAGGGCCTATTAGAAGTGCGCGTAAAAAGGGAGGGACCAAAATGGGCAATAACCCTCCTTTCCAAAATACATGGCATCAGGGAGGACGCAATTGAAATCAGAAACAAGTTGCTGGGCCAAATTAAAAAATTCGTAAACTTAATTGCAAAATCATAAAAAGGCGGAAGGACCAAAAGCGCAATAAACCCATTAATTAAAAACACGCGGATCCTCCTTAGTGGGTCGGGTCAAAAACGGGTCATAGTCAAAACGACGTCGTTTTGGGTGTTTTAAACCAGTCCCAAAACTACGTCGTTTTGATGGGCTATATAAGGCCAAAAATACCCAAAAAAATTCATTTGCTCACTTCTCTTAAAAAAAAAAACTTTTACTCTCCCTTTTCTCTCTGCAAGTGCAGACGGGAGGGGGATTCCGGCCGCACGCCTCGCTGTCGGCCACCGTAGGCACTGCCGCCGGACACCGTCGCCGGCCACCGCGCTCGGTGGTCGGAAATCGTAAAATGTTAGTTTTGTTTTTTTTTTGTTTTTATTTTTATATTCTTTATATTTGGCTAGAATTTATGAAATAGGAGATTCAAGAAAAAAAATACCTTCACAGATCTGACTTTTCGCTTTTGATTCTCTGCTATTATTCTTTGCTTTTTTTTGAAACTGTTTCTTTTTGTATTTTTGATTGATCGTGAAGAGGGAAAAGAAAAAAAAAAAGGTGCTTATTACAGAGCGTTTCGATGGCTTTATAGCCGATTTTACATTATTTTTATTATCCCCATTTTGTCTTCTTCTTGCAGGTGGGTGAACGGCGCTTAGTGGAGGCTTCGGTGGTCGACAGTGACTAGTGGAGCGGCGCACCAAGGAAGGCCTTGCGGCACATCAGAGGAGAGGGAACCCTAGGGTTCCCTGACTTGATTAGTTTCGGGCCTATTTGGGCCCTTACAATTTTGGGGCCCTTCCCCTTTTTTATTTTAATTTGGGCCCGGACTATTTGGGCCACTTACACCATCTATTATCGAATTCGAGCGAATTCTATAAACAAATGTAAATCATGAATGAATGAGTTGAAAATTAGAAAGTTGATAAGGTTGATGATGAGACCCCATAAATCTTAAACTTAGTGTTTGTGTTCATATTACATAGGGCTAAAAAGTTTAAGGGAAAATGCATGCAATTATTGAAAGAGTTAAAAGCTGGTATAAGTGGGGAGGTGATCTGATCTCTTAGTCGGTGCTTTGTCTCTTAATACTATTCTAGGATTGTTCTATAATTCCATTATAATGGCTTAAATGAAAAAAGAAAATTCATTTTATTTAATAATTAATAGTATAAGGGGTGAAAATAGAGCGGGACAGAAATTACTTTATTCATTTTTGTTTCGTGTAATTATTACACTTTTTTCTATATTAGATTTATTCAAAAGTAGAATTATCCGTCAAGCTTGAAATTAATTTGTCTGATTTTGGGGATTTAAACAAATATATTAGTGGATTTAAGTAAAAAAGTCTAATCAGTTTAAAATATGGATCGTGCTTGAGTTTCAACATTCAATGTTTGAACATGATTCGACCCATTTTCTAATTATGTTATATATTATGTAATTTATTTCATATAAAAAAAATTAAATTTATAATAATATGTAATGACTATTTAATCTAAATATTAGAATATGTGTTATTTATATTTAATTTTTAATAAAAGAAAAAATATATTAAAATTTTAAATACCAAATTAACAATAGCAATTTTCAAATAAAAATGCTAAAAATAATATGTACAGGATTGATAAAAATTGAGAATCGTATTTTTGGTCAAGTCGGGCTTCAACAAGTATGGAGTGTTCTAATAACATGCATAGGCTGCTTTGAACCTAGCTTGACCTAGCACACGAACAACCCAGAGGCGGTGTCGAGTGGTTAGCAAGGGCTTAACCCTTTAAAATGTGAAATTGCATTTTTGACTCTTTAAAATTTATAAAATTGCACTTTATCTCTCAAAGATGAAAATTTTTAATTTAGTCATTTTACAAAATTATAAATATATAAATTAATAAAATGGTAAAATTATATTTTAGCTCTCATAAAAATATGTAACTTTTCTAGTCTCAAAAAATTTCTGACTTTTTTACTATGCTTTTTCAATTTAATAATATAGAAGTATTTATAATTTTGCTATATATAATTCTACTGTGTATATATAACATATGAATATGTCCATGATTTTAATACATAGATTTTATATATAAAATTATATATATGATAATAGATTTTAGAAATAACAGATCATAACTAAATGAATTTAGCAGTTATCGCTTGATGATAACTGGCATTTTAAAATTTGAAAAAATATAGAGACTAAAAATGAAAAAATTAAAATATATGAATTAAATCCATAACTTTTGTGAAATATAAGGACTAATAATAGAATTTAACCTTTAAAAAATTCACCTTAAAATTTTTCTCTTAATTATATGAATAAACTCAAAGTTAAAAATAAGTGGACCATCATTATTCATTAGGTAGGTTAGGGTTTTATAAAAGTGCTTTTTAACTTTTAAGTGTCTTTTTTATTTTTCAACTTATCTAATAAATAGTCAACAATGCAATCAAAAGAAAATTTATTGGGTAAATTCTAAGAAAGCTAAATTTAAATAAAAATAAAAATAAAGTAAAATTGAAAAAAATTGAATGATAAAACATTTAAACAAATTTCGAAAATCTTAAAATCAAGAATTTCAAAACATCCATTTCTAAAATATTTTTTTTCTTAAAATTTACGTTTTAAATTACATAACATAAGACCTGATATGTCATTTAACAATTAAATTAACGATTTTAGTAATGAAAAGATATAATTAATATGACCTCGATAATTTAAAGATGTAATTAGAATAATTTAATATCTAAATATCATTTTAAAATAAGGTTCATAATTTAAAGATTTTTTATACAAGTCAAATTAAGTCCAACCTTAAAAAAAGAATTATATTCAAAGATTTCACTACAATCCACATAAAACCATGGGCTGACAACATAGCTATCAACCAACAATCCCATTTCTATTTTCTAATTTTCTTTTTGGTGATGTAAGTTATTTACTGAAGCGAGTCCAATGATTAATTTTTTGTATTCGATAAGTTCATTAAAGAGATAAACGCTAATCTCATCTACTCTATATTCAGAGCAAGAATTGAACCCTCAACTACTGGTTAAAGTAGGAGAGACTAATCTCATCTAACTATGTGGTTTCAAAATTATTTTATTTTCTTAAAATGAAAAGGACATGAACAAAAAATAAAAATAAAAATCTTCTATATTAAAAATGGGTTAATAGTAAATTTAGCCCTTTATCACTTATTTCTTTTATTATTTCACCCCTAATTATTTTTATCACTTTCACTCTTAACCTTTAAATTTTAGATGTAAAAGTTAATTAGACACTAACATAGCAAACACGTATGATAATTCACGTAAACACTATGCATGCTATCACGCCAATGCTATTAAAATTTAACGGTTTATTTATTTTTTTTGTTTAAAATAAAATAATTTAACTAAAATTTAAAGGATAAAGTGATCTTAAAAAAAAAGGACGAAATTGATAAATAAGATAAATTTATTTTTAGGAAATAATAACTGAAATTTCAAATGCCCGCATGGCATAAATGTTATTTTCAACGAAATTGAAAGCTAAATTCGACAAAAGCCAACATCGTAAGATTCTCGATCATCATCTAATCTACAGTCAGAAAAACTGAAAAACAGAGTCCCCACGCGCTTTGCCCATTCCCGGTTCCCACATTATTTAATTTTACACCCTCCACAAAAAAGGTTAATTTCATTACACATCCTCAAACTATTGTCTCAATTTTAATTTGATCTCTCTAAAACTCAAAACATTCTAATTAAATCCTCAAAGTATCAGTATCATATCAAGTAGATCTTTCGTCAATTTAAGCATTAAATGTTAGTTCAGATTATGCTGAGTGTATTTAAAATATAAAGATAAAATTAAAAACACAAGTGTATTGTTGTCCAGACAATTTAGAAGAGCTATTTTCTAAACATATCATATTTAGGTTGTTCATGCATACACCCGTGTTTAAAATTTTATTCATGTGTTTTATACATGTGAAATGAATTAATATACCATTTGGTACTTGGGTTTGGTTTCAATGTTCCATTCGATACATAGGTTTTTTAAATTTGAAACTTGAGTTTTTCTTTATCCCATTTAAGATTAGCTTCAATGTTCAATTTAGTACCCTCGCTTTATTTTTTGTCATGCTTTTTTATTAGAGTATACATGTCAAATATTCATTTGATTGTGAATACCAAATTGAACATCGAAACCAAATTCAAATACTAAATACCATATTAGCCCATACGAAATTTAGCATCCAAGTTGATAGAAAGATCCAATGGCAGAGTGTAGTATGTCCCCCTAAAATGGTAAAATTTTAATTTAGGCCCTTTATAATTTATAAAATTTTAAACTAGTAACAGTAAAATTACACTTTAGCCTCCCCAAAAATGATAAAAATTTGATTTAGCCTTTTAAAAATTATAAAGATTTTGGCTATTAAAATGATGAAATTGAATTTTTACTATCGTAAAAATATACAATTTAATTCCGGCCCAAAAAAAATTCCAGGCTCCGCCACTGAAAAGATCTAATTAAATTTTTACTCATATTTGAAAACAGATGAAATTCAGGGACGAATTTAAAATTTACACAAAATTCTTTAAAGAAAGTGAGTATTATATTCTTTACGAAATACGACAAATCATAAACATAACGTAATCCAAACTCACTTTTTTTAGCTTTTTCTTCTTTTCATCCTCTTCTCTCTTATCTCTATATATTTCAAAAGATTTCATTTTTAATTTGTCTCAAAAGAATAATAATTTAATTTTAATAAAAAAATATAATTTTGAGCTCAATGAACTTTCTTTTTGTTCTTTAATATTTTCCCGTCATCGAAGCTATAAAGAAGGTAATTTCTTTATTCATAATCTATGTATTTATGTTCTTAATTTATTTATTATTTTTTCGTCGGTGATTTATTGTCAGTTCTGGAAAAAGAATATAAAAGTTACTTGGAAGAACACTTTCAAAGTTTAAACCTTTATTTTTTATTTGTTAGGAATCTGAACAAAAAGAAGATTACAAATAGCTGAAAAGGGTAATTGAAAAAAGTTTAAACAAATGGGTGAAACGGAGAATCATCAGCAGCAGCACCACCACCCACCGCCGCCACAAGTGGTTGCTCCGCCGGGTCCTCCTCCTCCTAATTTGGCTCTTTCAAGGGGACCTACTTGGACTCCAGCTGAACAACTTCATCAACTTCAATACTGCATCCACTCCAATCCTTCTTGGCGTTAGTTCCCTTTTTGTAAAAAGTTTAAGATTTTATGCTTAAAGTTGCTTGCTTTTTATTCGGTATATCCAGTTTTTTTTTCTTTTGCATGTTAGTCCTTTGATGGTGAAATTACAGAATCAAATAGATCCCTTTAAGAATCAATAAATTTTTCTGTATGTATGGCAGAAATCGGAGTCAGATTGCATTTTACCTCTTTTACTCGAAAAATAAACAAATTAGTCCCTGTAAATTGGTCTTTTTGTTAAAAGTTTCAATCATTTCTACTGTTAAAAATTGGCATGCCTGACAGAATAAACAGACTACGTGTAACTGTAGAAATGAATAAAAAATTTAACAAGTAAGACCAGTATGTTCTTTGATCTAATGTACAGGGACTAATTTGCTCATTTTTTGAGTCAAAAAGGGTAAAATGCAATCTGACTCTTCGTACAAGGCCTCCATGATACTTTTAACATGTATATATACATGTGTGTGTGACACTTTTTTCTTGGTTGTTGTTGAACAGCTCAAGCACTTTTATTGGCATTCCAACACTTCATTTTGAATCTTGGTACAATGGTGTTAATTGCAAGTACTATGGTGCCACGTATGGGTGGTAATCATGTATGTTATATAAAACTGTATAATTTCGATACTTGAAAAATGGAATTGATGCATGTTTAACCTCTATAACCCTTTGCGTTGTGTTATGAATAGGGTGATAAAGCTCGGGTTATTCAAGTATTGCTGTTTATGTCAGGCATTAATACATTACTTCAAACGCTTATTGGCTCGAGACTTCCCACAGTGATGGGTGTATCATTTGCTTATACCTTGCCGTTGTTGTCTATCATCAACGATTATACTGATGAGGCCTTTGGAACTGAGCATGATGTATGTATACGCTTTAGTAGGATATATATAAGTTGAATTAATAGTCAAAGGTGAATCCAGAATTTTTTTAGCAGGGCTGAAATTTAATTATAATTTTCTATAGATCAAAATATAAGTTCATTACGTATTAATTTATAATTTCATCATTTTGAAGGGACTAAACAGAATTTTTTCATTTTTAGGGGGGCTAAAGTGCAATTTTACTATATGTTAGTTTATAATTTCTTTATTTATAAGAGGACTGAATTGAAATTTTTTCATTTTCCCCTGCCTGCCGCCCCCCCTCAGATTCGCCTCTGCTAATAGTAACTTATGAATGACTGACTCGGGTGCTTGTTTGCTTGCTTGTAGCGGTTTGTTCGCGGTATAAGAACCATTCAGGGATCACTAATCGTTGCTTCCTTTGTTAATATCATCCTCGGGTACAGTAGGGCATGGGGCGAGCTAACAAGGTAATGGTGTATTTAGTTTCGAGTATAAATTCATACGACCTATATTATTTATTGCTCACATCTCGTTTTTACTTGGAACATGATTCTCTCTAGGTTCTTTACTCCCATAGTCATGGTACCGGTTGTTTGTCTCGTTGGTCTCGGTCTTTTTGCACGAGGCTTCCCATTGGTAATTTTTCTTTGAACACTTTAATGCTTGGTTGGGACCAATAATATGCTGATATAAATAATGCAATTAATGTATGATACAGCTTGGTAACTGCGTGGAAATCGGCCTGCCTATGCTTATTCTACTGATTATTTCTCAACAGGCACGTAAGCTACTCTGAGAATAACATCGTTTCGTGCCGACATTCTTTTTCGTTGATTTGACTATTGTACTTGTTTGCTGCAGTACCTGAAGCGTGTCCACTCGAGAGCCCATCTAATACTTGAGAGGTTTGCCTTGCTTATTTGCATTGGAATTGTGTGGGCTTTTGCTTCTGTCCTAACCGTGTCTGGTGCTTACAACAACGTTAAGACTGCTACTAAACTGAGTTGCCGCACGGATCGATCTTACCTAATGACTTCTGCTCCTTGGTATGGTCATAATGTGCTGTTCTGCTTGCTTAATCGCGTTCTAATTGGTTTTGCAAAAACCCTCTTTATAACACCTTATTTAATGTCATTGTTTCTAGGATTAAAATCCCGTACCCATTTCAATGGGGCACGCCTATATTCAGAGCTAGCCATGTGTTCGGGATGATTGGTGCTGCACTTGTTTCGTCTGCCGAGGTACAGTCACTATCTATTTAGTGATTTTATTTTCTAAGTTTAATGTTTCAGTTTCGCTTGATCCAGTTGATGCTTTAGTATAGAAACTGGTCGGTAATTGAACTTTCTTTGACTTTCAATGCAGTCAACTGCAACCTTTTTTGCAGCAGCTCGGCTTTCGGGTGCCACAGCCCCTCCGGCACATGTACTCAGCAGAAGTATTGGCTTACAGGTCTTTTCCTAGATTGTTGTGTTGTTTTTTTTTTTTTAACTTATCGTGAATTGCATGATATTATTTTTTCATCAGTGATGATTACTTACTCGTCTTGCTCGTAAATGTAGGGCATCGGTATGTTACTCGAAGGACTTTTTGGTTCACTTGTTGGTACTACCGCATCCGTGTAAGGAAAAATATCCGTTCTTTATATAATTATTAACTGTAAAATGCCGTTACTGATAGACAACAATATACCTAAAAAAAATTATTTCCGCGTCTTATCTAAATGGTATTGCAGTGAAAATGTTGGCCTTCTCGGACTTACACATATAGGAAGCAGAAGGGTGGTACAGATTTCCACCGGTTTTATGATATTCTTCTCCATATTCGGTTAGTTCTAGTACTTTCTCATTAGTTGTATTGAAAATTTTGTACTATATTTATCGTGTCGCCATACATTCTTCTAGGGAAATTCGGCGCATTCTTCGCCTCTATCCCGTTGCCGATATTTGCAGCCATATATTGCATTTTATTGGGTATTGTCGGTAAGTAACTCAATAATAATGATACTTATTGTATCTCGATATTTCATTTTTTCTTTAATTGGGAATTCCGTGCCCCGTTTTTTCCCACTTGATGCAGCTGCTTGTGGGATCACATTCATACAGTTTGCAAATAGTAATTCCATGAGAAACATCTATGTTTTGGGTGTGTCTCTATTCCTCGGGTTATCGATTCCTCAATACTTTGTAATGAACACAACCAGTGACGGTCATGGACCCGTAAGAACAAATGCCGGATGGGTAAGTCTTCCCTCTTTCTTCTTTGTTTCACTGGTCCGATATTCACTCGATTCTAATTTTCCAAACACATGCAGTTTAACAGTATATTGAACACCTTCTTTTCATCGCCTGCAACCGTGGCCATCATCGTTGGGACCGTGCTCGATAACACATTAGAAGCAAAACAGGTGGACGATAGAGGAATCCCGTGGTGGAAACCGTTCCAACACAGAAAAGGCGATTCTCGAACCGAGGAATTCTACAGCTATCCGTTAAGAATAAATGACTATATTCCGACCCGGTTTCTCTAAAGCATTATCACTAAATTGTTTTTATATTAGCTACAAAATACAGGGCATATTTTGTGTTCCATATGCGCGAGGCTCAGGTTAAATCGGTTCTTATAAACCGGTGATCGCACCTGTGAATGTCGTGTCGGTTTTTCAAGGTATGTAGAGTAGTGAATGTAGATGAAATTGGCTGAGAAAAAGAAACAGGGAACTGGTTAAAGCTATATTTATCCTACTGAACTCTTTAAGCAAATAATATTGGTCAAATTTTATAGAAGGCCCCTGCACAATATAATTTTGGCTATTCAGTCTCATTGTTATTTATAATTTGATAGATTTACTTTCTAGTCACATTTAAAGTTATCTTTTTTTAACATTTGATGATGTGATATATACATTTTAACAATTTTTATATGGGTAGGACATTTTCTACACATTTAAAAGAAAAAAAAGTTTAATGTTGTTGAATTATAAAAAAATGTGCATAATATGGGGACTTCTTTAACAATTTATGTTTCTACCTAATATAGGGACTGTTGACATATTTTTACCTAATCTTGTTATTACTCTCTTTAAAAGAGTTTTGGTATAATGATAAATTAAGACTTACATTTATTTATTTTAGTTGATTCAGTCAATCTTAACTTTTCAAAAATAGTCTATTTTGGTTTTTAATGAAAATATTAACTGTAAAAAAATATTTTTATTATTTTAAAATTTATTATATCATGTCAACATGAAATACTAAATGAAAATTTTCATTTTTAGTCCCTCTCGAAAACCAATAATTTAATTAAAGTCCTTTAGACACCAACTTTTTTTTAAACCTCCAAAAATTTTACAATTTCATCTCGACCCCCTAATACTAAAATCACCAACTTTGCCCTTGAAGATGAATTTAAGATGCATAACAACGAACAAAAATTCCAAATACATTGAAATGCATGTGCATGTGATTTTCTCTTACAGCATATATATATATACGATGATATTGAAGATGCAAATTGGGCAGTTTTGTCGTTTATTTACAAAATGGTATCTGCAATCCTTAAGAGATTTTTAATTTACAAACCTGTGACCAGACACCATTCAATGTTTTGCTAAAAAAAAAACACAAAATTGGTAAGAATTTTTCTGCAAATAGGTTTTGAAAATTGATTGGTTTTTAAAGAGAATGAGAGGTGGGGATTACTATGAAGTAGGGTTTGGTCATTGGTGTAAATGTTTATGAATGAGGTAAGAACAAGTTATAAATATTCAGCACTTATTATTGTAATACATATATGCTTTGACTCCATTATTACTGGGTTCTTTTTTTTTTTTTTTTTGGCTAAGCTACCATAACTGTGAAACTCAGGTCCCCCACGTATGATCTGCAATAGCTTTTTTAGAAAAATGGATTTTGAAGTTTTTGGTTTAATTTGGTTTTAGTCCTTTTAAGATGATGAATTTTGTGACTTGATCCTCCCCCTATTTTAGTTTGACATAATTTGGAGGGTTAACTACAAAATTGCCCCCCCCCCAACTGTACTGCTTTTCCCCAAACTAAAGCTTTCTTTTTTTTTTTTGTAAAATGGCCTTTCCAATCTCTCTCGTTCGAAATTGAACAAATTGGTCCCTCTCGAACAAAGCAATTTAATGTCATCAATTTCAAAAGTGAGCAACCAACTGTACATGATTTTAATTGGTATAATAAAAATTTAGCTCTCAGAGTTTATGTATTTTGTCAATTTGGCTTAATTTAACAAAATTATCCCGCAACATTTGTGTAAATGTGTAAATTTTAAGGCTGGATTTGTTGATTTTTTAGAATTAAATCCAAAATAACAAAATATGTAAACATCGAAGGCTAATTTGTCACTTGTCAATTAGAATTAAGTATAATTGATGAATGGCATTAACGCAGTGATTAATTGTCCTTGTAGTTGCTCACTTTCGAAATTGACAGGAATTAAATTGTTCCAATTTTTTTAGGGAACTAATTTGCTCAATTTCAAAATTGAGAGGGACTAAAGAGGTCTTTTTACCAAGTTTTTATGGGGTTAAAAGCAATACCTAAACTATCAATTTTGTCTCTTTAGTTACCATTGTGTTTTGGGATAAAATAAGATAAAAAATTGATGGTTTAGATATCGGTTTTGACAACAAAAAAAAAAAAAAGTAGCTAAGAGGGAAAAGTGGTATAGTTTGAGGGTCTGATTTGATTTGGACCCTCTATTTTTATAATGTTATTAGTGAGTGCACATTGACGTTTAGCATACATATAAAATTTTCAATGTGTTGTCGACCATGTAATCGACTAATAGTAACAAAAATTCCACGTTGTCATGTATCAATTTTGATAATACCAATAACATTATAAAAATAGATAGACTAACATATCCCAATTCTCATCATAGAAAAAAAACACTAAAATTACAATTAGACCCAAGTTTTCTTTTTCTCTTTTACAAAAAATTGGTGTTTGGCTAAGCAAAATTTCAGGACCTTTGAAGGGAAAAAAGCTACTCATTAAATCTAATCACGAGTGTTAGATGAAATGATAAGGGTTTCTCCTACCTTAATCAAATGTTGAAGGTTAAATCCTCTCATTGGGTATGGAATAGTTTTAAAACTCGTAACTAACATCTACACTTTAATAAGCCTATAAAATGTAGAATATTAATTACTGAACTTGCTTAAATAGATGCATAGAAAAATAAAAAAGAAATACTGATTAATCCATGTTTTTATTGGTTGAAACAAAGCATCTAATCAGTTATTTCTTTGGCTTATTTATTACAGGTTTCTGACCACGTATTAGCATGCACTATAAATCCCTTTTTCAGATGTTGGAAAATAGCCTGCACCAATGCCAATTTAGCCTCTTTTTAATTGTCCCTTGATGTGTTGCAAAGGTTGTATATCTTGGTTAAATTTTCTACTAGGTCCCTAAATTTTTTTTAAAACTTAACTGGTATCTAAACTTAGAAACCGTAAGCTAATTTGGTACTTTTTTTAAGTACCTGATTAACACTATTAAAATGCATTGAGGTGGCACTAACGACCAATAACAATAGTGATACATGGTAGCTTCACATTTGAAAACGTGGTAAAAATATAAAATCTATTATAAATTGAGTAATTTAATCCGTATATGGCACAGACAATGATGAATTTCTTGTATTGTAGGTCGTTGTGCAATGTTTTTTCAAGTATTGCAAATTTGATTTGATTATAAAAAGTTGATAATTTGAACCTGAACAAGTAACTCAAAACCAAGGGTAGATGGTAATGATGGCCATGGGGGCTTGCCCCTGATATTTTTTGAAAATTTTAATTAAGTCCTCTTAATTTTTTTTTACAAATTCTCATTAATCTGGTAGAAATATTAATAAGGCCCTCAATTTTTTTTAAGAAAAATCTCATTAAAATTTTAAAATACTTGAAAATTTTAATTAGATCCCACCAAAATTAAGTCCTAGCATTCTTATTGTTCAAAAATATCTTAAACTTGAATGTCAAACCCTAATGATAAAAGTTTAAAATAATTTAAACCTTAAAAAAACTTAATTTAAATTTTTTTTAATAAACCCAAAATTAAAATAACTTAAACCCGAAATAATTTAAATTTAAAGTAATCCAAAAACCTCAAATGATTTAAAAATTGAAAATGGAGGAAAAAGGCTTTTCCACTTTTTTTTTTAATTTCTTCTTTTTTCTTAAACCTTACCCTAGACATAGTCCCATAGATTCCCCAGTACCTTTTTCTGATTACATTTTGCCCTTTCCTTTGTCCTTTTACTGAAACTACCCATCTTTTCATTGGTCACCAGTAGGCAGTAGTACTCAGTAGAGAGCTGATCTATGATGTTTCATTCACTCAAATCTTTCATTTGAATCTTGGCCATCAATCTTTTCAAATGGGTCAAATTGTGATTTTAGTCCTTTTATGCTTAAATTCAAGTTTTAATCACTATAATTTGGCATAATTCATAGGAAAGTACTTGTAGATTCTTTTATTGTAGAGACTGGATCAAATTAATCACTATATTTTAAAATATTTTAGCGTGAAAGTATTTGGTAGGTCCTTTTTATTACATGAATAGGATTAAATTAATCTCTATATTATTAAAAAGAATTAAATAAGATTGAATTTTAACAATTATTGTTTAAGAAATAATATAAAATTTATTTTGCAGTTTAACTCTAAACAAATATTTCATTTTCAGAATAATAATAGCTTGGGGCAAAACCAGGGGGGCTAGCAGGGCCCTGACCCCCGTAAAATAGAAATTTTTTTATTTAGGCCTTTTAAAATTTTTAAAATTTTAAATTAGTAAAAATAAAATTGCACATTGACCCCCCAACAATGATAAAAATTTAATTTAATCCTTTAAAAATTATAAAGATATGTTATTAATATGGCGAAATTACATTTTTTCTATCGTAAAATTTATAATTTAATTTCGACCCCTAAAAAAAATTTCTGACTTCACCACTGATAATAGCTTTAAAGATGTGAACTCCATTAAATAGTAAATAACATTTTTTTAAACAATAAATATTGACTTTGCTAAAATGACTTAATTAATTTTCTTTAATAGTAAAAGGGATTAAATTGAACTATTTAATAGTAAATGTGGTAATTTAATTCAACCCCTATATAGTGGGCATGTCAAGTATTTTCACCGATAATTCAAACCCTATATTAGATTAAATGGGAAGGATCTCTAAGTAATGTCTTAGCTTGTTTATTTAAAATGGACTTGAACAATCGATGTGCTGGTACGAATCAATTGAATCCGGCTAAAAAAACCTATTAAGCTAATGATTTGAATTGATTTCTAATTTGTTTTTAATTTTAATAATTTATGTAATTAAACAGTCCAAATTAGTGAAATTGACGAACCAATGGTCTAAACAACTCAACCATCGGTCTTCTTTTGAAAACATTGTGTTTTGGGTTTAGAGAGAGAAAATAATTTTAAAACTTATTTAGGGTCTGATCTAACTTAAATCTCTGATTTAATCGAGACCTAATATGACTATCGAATAAGGAAGAATCTAAGGAAAAAAAATTGTACATTCCATAAAAAAAAAAAACTTAAGAAAGTCATGATATTTAAGCTTCTTTTTAAGTGATAAAGTTACAACTGTTTTTGTATGTTCTTCACAATTATATAAAGAATCTCCCTTTCTTCACTGTTTTTTTTCTTGACATTGTTCCATTGCTCTCTTTCTTCTCCATTTCTGCATTACAAGCACCACCATCAATCATTTTCCGGTTCTGGGTCACCACTAAAATGTCAATGACGGTAACCCAGCAACCACCACAGCCGCCGACGATGACCGTACCTGACCAGCAGCCATATCACAACTCTCAAACCACCACCCATCCTTCCCTTCCTCCTCTTATAGGTGTACTTTTAGTTATCATAATCTTAGGCATTATCGCCGGCATGATCGGACGTCTATGTACCGGCCGGAAAATCATGGGTTTGGGTCATTTCAACATTGAAACTTGGATCGAAACAAAGTGTTCTTCTTGCATCGACGGTAGGGTTTACCCTCCTCCGCCACCACCACCACCGCCAGCTACCTCCGTTTTAACACCACCAATTCAACGACAGCCACCACAGCAAGAAGATCAATCTCCACAAAACCCCACCACTTGACATTGATTCTTAAAACATGGGTTGTTATTGTCTTGTAATTTATGTCCTTTTTTTGCTAGATTTTTGTCAACTTTGTAACATTTTTCTTGTTGGCATTGCTAGTTTCTATTATGAGCTTCTAGCTCAATTGGAGATGATTATGGTTTGTTGGTTATGGAACTTTATTTTTCAATTGAAAATGTTTGCCAAATCTTTAGTTTATTTTGTTTAAGACCCTCCCCTAACCACATATTAAACCCCTTAATTATTGCAAAATCAAGCCAAATCCAATCTCTAATAAGGTTTAATCCAAGAGCAAATTAGTCATTTCAGCTAAAAATTTGGTTTATTTTTATTGTAAAAAACTAGTGTAGCTAAAAAAATAACTAGACAATTATGTGTACCTCAATGTATAGACTAATTTTTAATAGAAATACTTTTTGATCAATGTATTAGGACTAATTTGCCTATTTTTTTAATAGAGAGAATAAAATACAATCTAGTTCTTAGTGTAAGGACCTCCATAAAACTTTTACTCCAAAATCAAATATCATGAAAACCAAGAACTTACATACACAAGGTAAAAAGTTCACTATATTTATCTCTATCAAAACGAGAGTGAAGCCCCGCAGGCCCCTAGTGCCGAACATGACATGAGTCACGGTTAAAGGGGGATCTTGTTCATCGGAATATTCTGTTAAGCAAATACCGAAACAGATCATACAGTACAAAAATAACAGCATGTCCTCATTCCTACTTATCTTCTCAAATGTCGGGCTGACAACGTAGGAAAATTTTGTAACATACATTGATTATGAACATAAAGACAGTAGTCAGAATTGCATCATGGATAACAGTAGTTAACATGTTGGTTTCTAGCTCTTCATGTGAAGGACTAAGGCACTGTAAATACAAGACTAAAAATACTTTCATTGATGTAGGCACTGTAAATACGAGACTAAGGCACTGTAAATGCAAGAGCTACCCATCGGATGTAGGACGCTTTATCTTGAGAAGATGAGAGAGGCCTGCGATTACATGGAGTCGACTACTTGGGATACCAGTCTTTGCCAGTGCCAATCCGTTTTTGTCCAACAGCACAAAGCAAGGAACATACTTGATGTCGTAATGGAGAAGCTATATGAAAACAAATATCTGTAAGTAATCAACCCGAACTTATATATACAGTTTTTGCAACCCCTAGCTGCTGTTTCTTGTATGAAACATGAAGTATAGTAGCAGAATTTTTTCTTTATTAGATAGATAATGAAAACAACATTGCAGAGAGTGTTTCCTTTTAGGCACCAAAAAGAAAAGTGATTGGGTTGTACATTAAAAGCCGTAAATATGACACCTACTACTACTAGAGGCAATCGGCTTGATGTTGATCCAATGTGTGATGAGCACAGCACCAGTCACCACTGCTCATTATTTTCTTCTTTCCACATTTCAACCCAATTGCGTTGAGCTTCTTCCAGTCCCAGCAAAGAACCCTTCTTATTCGGGTCCCAACTCGCAGACAAAGTCCCATAAGCAATCCCAAGCGTTGATGCCCCAAAAGTAATTAATGTAGTCAAGAATGGTAGCCACAACGGCGCATCCCATAAGTTTTGCTCTTTCGCTACACCAAATAGGTGCAGTAGAGCCAGACCCGTGGCCATTGGAACTCCCACAGAGACCAAAATCCTTGCTATCATCCTCTTAAACACTACCTGGTGAATTTCTTCGTCCTCGTTCTTGTTGTTCTTCTTGTTGTTTGAGCTTTTTTTGGCAGCGTTTTCTTTCACGTTAGCCTGTGGTGTGCTGGAAAATCCTTTGGCGCTGGCTTGAAGTTTCCATGTTGATGAGGGTTGGTTCTGTTTCTGGGTTTTGATGATTGTAGGGAGGATTGTTGGCGATATTGAATCCCATGAAGAAAGCTTTGGAAGGTAAAAGTGCTGGGTTTCTAGTGAGAGTGTACTCTTCATTGTTTCTGTCAGGTTCCTTTCCACCAAGCAATGTTCCATGTTCTTATAACTTAATTATCTTATCCAAAACTTTGAATGGCAGTGCTTTCTCCAAATTTAAGTATGAGATATTTTCATTTTAGATTTTACATTTGTTGCAGAATGACGATAATATCTATATTTTAAAATATAATTTTATATTTTGGATTTAAATTTAAATTTTATATTAATACAATTTAATTATATTTGAATAAAAATATTATAATTCAATAAAATATTGTGCCATAAAAAAATTATTCAAATATATAAAATCATATTGATTTTACATTGATATAACATTACTATATAATTTTGAAAGAAAAATATTATCTTCATTCTGCACTTCACTAGTATAACTTACAATACCTTCCAAAGCTTTCTTCATGGGATTCAATATCCCCAACAATCCTTCCTACAATCATCAAAACCCAGAAATAAAACCAACCCTCATCAACACGGAAACTTCAGGCCAACGCCGAAGGATTTTCCGGCACACCACAGGCTACCATGAAAGAAAATGCTGCCAAAAAAAGCTCAAACAACAACAACAATGAGGACGAGGAAGTTCCCCAGGTAGTGTTTGAGAGGATGATAGCAAGGATTTTGGCCTCTGTGGGAGTTCCAATGGCCACGGGTCTGGCTTTACTGCACCTATTTGGTGTAGCGAAAGAGCGAAACTTGTGGGATGTGCCATTGTGACTGCCATTCTTGACTACGTTCATTACTTTTGGGGCATCAACGCTTAGGATTGCTTATGGGACTTTGTCTGTGAGTTGGGACCCAAAGAAGAAGGGTTCTTTGCTGGGATTGGAAGAAGCTCAACGCAATTGGGTTAAAATGTGGAAATCCAAAATATAAACACTCTCTGCAATGTTGTTGTTTCCATTATCTATCTAATAAAGAAAAAAATTTCTGCTACTATACTTTTTTTTTTTTTTTGTTTCATACAAGAAACAGCAGCTACGGGTTATAAAAACTGTATATATTTGGTTCACTAAGTACATGATTTTAAGAAAGAAAAAGTGAAACAACAAGAAAGTTATGCAAAGAGGTCTCTTCAAACTTTGCTACTCAAATCATGTTGTTAAACACACTTCCTTCAAATAGCAAACCGAGAATAGCCCGAGAACCTCAAACACTGCAATGGCCAAAGGACTGAATATCCAACTTAAGAGGTCTTTTTAGGTCCATATAAAGCCATATAAAACGGGGGGAAACGAACCTCATTCACCAAAACTAGGAAAGAAAAGGAGTGCTACAATACTATCACGAGAAATTCTGATATTGAAGCAGAACAGGAACAAAAGAGATTGACCTATGGATAGGAAATACGATCTAATACTGACCCTAAACACCAACCGATTACAACCTATAGCAATATCCGTCATCTGAGTCCATGTCCATCAAAAAACTAAATGCAAAACATGTCAAGCATATACATCATAGGCAAAAACAATAGCATTTCGTATTTCAATCTCGAACATATAATAAAAAACCGGGAGATAAAAAAGTTACCTCAGGCAACCATTTCTCGTTCTCGGCATCAGCCAAGACAATGTTCAACCAATCCGAGTTCCTATTCTCCACTTCCATTACAAACTTAAGCAAGGAATTACATAAACTACATTTTGGCGAGTAAAACTCGATCACCGTTGCCGATTTCCCACTAGCCAATGCCGATGCAAAAGCCCTATGTTCAGCTTCCCCTTGTTCATCAGGACTCAATGGTTTCCTTTTAAACTTCAAGTTCCCATTTTGACTAACCCCAAAAGCTATTTGGGTAGGGTTTAAATTACTAAACCTTAAACCCGAAACCGAATTGAATGAATTTAGAACAAAGGAACCAAGATTTTGCATAGATTTGAATAACCAAGGACCTTCAAAGGTACAAAGATTGGAACTTTTAGACTGTTTATTAACATCCCAAGGCCATTTTAGACAAAACAAACCTTTTTTAGAACCAGAATTCATCTTCTTGTCTAATTATAACCTCCAAAATCCTCTTTTTTTTCCACAATATAGTAAGAACCCTAGATTCAAAACAAATATACATTACATTTAAGATCATATTTGTAGTTGATTTCCACAATTATAAGAAATAAGGAAATAAACCCAAAATTGTTAACCCAATATGAAAAAAAAAACAAGGGAGTTTTAGGACAGTTACCCCTCTGAACACTTCAGTTCCAAAACTGAACTCTGTCACCAAAGATTCGCAAGGAGGAAGACAACAACGGTGTAGGCTATGGGGACGACATAAGCCAACAAAGATTTCTTCATGTTGTTGGGCTGAGTTGTCCTTATTGACTTCCATGGGTATATTTCTTTGGTGTGAGATAAGCCCTTTCTTTTAGGCCTTAAGGATTTGCTCTTCTTTGTTCAACTCTTTAAGCCCAAACTAGAACTTCCATTACCAGACCGAGCAAATCTCTAATTTGATTAGATTTTGATGCGGTGAGGCGAGGAATTTAGAAGTGAGAGGCCAAAATAAAATTATGATTTTTTTGGAGGGATTTAAATTCTTTTAAATTGAATTTTTTTCAGGGACTAAAAGACAATAAGTACTTGTATTATTATGTCTAATAAAGTTCTAATTAGACTTGTCAAATTAAAATGAAAAGATTAAATCTCAAATTTGAACGTAGTAAAAGGACTAAAATAAAAATTAGACTAAAGATTATTAATCAATCTTGTAATTGAAATAGATTAAAGTCTTAATTTAGTTTTTGACTTTAGAAATAAATAAATAAAAGTTAAAAAGGCATTTAGTTAACATCCAACTCCAAATAAATGAAAGTTAGGAGAAAATGCCATCATTTGACAATTAAGTCTTCAACATTGAAAAAAATTTCATCTCAACTAACCCACAAATTGTATTTTGATGACCTAAAGGACCCCCTAATCATATCCCAATTTTTGTTTCAAACTATTGGATTTCCACCCAATTTTTTATGACTAAACTGCTGTTCTTCAACTCATTTCAATGACAATTTTACACAATGTTCTATTGGACCGTTTCATGTAGGTGATATTAAGGTAATTTAGCTAATGAGAAAAGAATATATATATATATATTTGATTCTAGATGAGGATCCCATTGTCATGCATGTCTTTCCTATATATTATATAAGGTTTTAACTCCCTTCTCCCATTGTCATCATTTCAATTACCTAGCAAGTTTTTTATTTCCCTTCAAGCAAATCAACTTGAGAGATGGCTTCAATTGGTTTCAATGCTCAACAAATCATCCTCTTGGTTGTTTTAGGTGCTTCTCTTTTGGCTGTCACTCGAGCTGCGACGGTGATCGTCGGAGGCTCTGAAAACTGGCGTTATGGCTACAATTACACCGAATGGGCGGCCAACACTGCACCTTTCTACTTCCACGACACCTTAGGTACTTCAAACCAAACTAGAGCTAATTTAGCATTGTTGGTGCACTTAAAAACTGCTTTTGCTAAGTGCTTTCTAAATTATTTTTAAACTCCAAAAGCAACGTTAACTACACCCTAAACACCATTATTTATTTAACCATTTGTCTACTTGCTGCCGCACAGTGTTCAAATACGAAAACAGCACCCCACCACACAGTGTTTACTTGCTGCCAAACTTGTGGAGTTACTCGACCTGCGATTTCAGCAAAGCAAAGCTATTGGCTAATCTAACACAACTGAAAGGTGATGGGTTCAAATTTGTGCTGAATCAATGGAGGGTTTTCTATTTTGCTTCTGGTGAAGCTAATGATTGTAAAGAAGGGTTGATGAAGATGGTTATTGTCCCTTGGCCACGTTTTTAAAAAATATATATCATTTGATATATATGGATAGATATTATTGTGTCTTTCATTAGAATGTTTCAATCATGGGGGAGAGGATGATATATCAACCATGATTGAATACATATAATAAATTATGGGTTTTTATCATTGGGAATAAAATTGTTGCATGTTTAGTATGCATTTTGTTTTTTGCTTTATATTAATGTACTTTATAAGTGGTGAAGTATTGGTGTATGTTTTTTTTTTGTTAAACAAAAGGAATTGAGTTTTATATATATATATATATATATATCTTGGATTTTGTTCTTGGAGCAAAAAAAAAACATAAGTAAATTTCACTAGTGGTTTGTTTTGTCTCTTGAAACAAGGATCACTACAAAGTTATTACAATAAAATAAAACAACTTGATTTACCATGGCTGTCAAAGTATCAAACCTAGGCCCCCAACTTGATGATGGAAAATTAAATCATTCTATCTTTTTGATTTAAACATTTTAATCCAATAATTAATACCATCAGTGTCTTCTATCAAAATTTTACATTTATTGAAAAAATATCAACTCTTTTTGAAAAAGTCCTCAAAGTGTTGTCTACCAAGAGCTGATAAACTTCTTAACAGATTTGTATTGTTTTGAGTGAGGATTTGTCTTTTGACTTCATGGAGAACTTAAGTGCTGAAGGCTACTTAAAAAGATGATGAATTCAATAGAGAGGGAGTATCTCGTCAAACTGAACCGTGCGTGGTGCTTGATCACCTTATCACCTTCCAAAGAAACGTGGGCATTTGCACTTAGTAAGATTTGAACCTATGCCTTATCCCTTGAAATGTGGTTTTCAAGTAGCCTCAAGCGCTCAAGCTCTCCAAAAAGTCGAGAGGCAATCTTCCATTAAAAACAATTCTAAACCGTTGAGGAATCCTTCAACAACATTCATACAATGATGTCATTTTCAAAAAAAAAATATTATGAATTCAAGATAAATAAATTCTAAAAAAAACTAAATTAAAATTTTTGAAATATAAAATTATTCAACTTTTTAATTACATAAATTAAATCTCAAACTTCAAAATATAAAAGGTTGTAAGATGTTCAATACTTGTTAATATGTTTATTTTGTCTTTATTTTTTTAACATTAATTTCGTTATAAGTTATTATTATATCTGTTTTTTTTATATACAATGCCTAGAACTATTTATAACCCCTCTCCAACCCTTAAATAGGAGGATAATGTGCTTCAACGCACTCAAACCCACGTCCTCCTGCACTAGCAACAATATCAATGTCAATTAAGCTAAGATCAATTTTAAATTATAAAGTTTTTTAATATTATTTCAAAGAAGTAAAACGAAAGTAAATTATATATATGATTTTGTTTGTAAATTGAGCTTGGAATATACTCAAAATTTTAAATTGGTCCTTAAAAGTCCTTTTTAGTCAAAAGTCATATTTAAAGTATCAAAATTGATCCTTTACAAATTAATATGAAAATTAAAAGTACAATTCTAAGGACCAATTTATGAATAAACCTTGTACGCACGTGAACCCTACTTTCGTACTTATATGTCGTCATGAAAATCAATATTGTGTGAACAAATCTCCTAGAATAAGGAGAAATTCTCATTGTTTTGCCCCAAATCTTTTTCAAAATTTCAAAGCACTTATTAACTAATTAAAAATTACTCAAGTTCTATTGATATCGGTATTATTATTAGTATAGGAGGATGTGAGTTCGAATGCGCTGAAATGTATTATCCTCATATTTAAGAGTTGGGAAGAGATTATTAATAGTTCTAGACATTGTAAAAAAATACCTTTTAAGCTAAAGTACATTAATTTCATAAAAATCTTAAAATTTCCTCTCTTCTTTTTGCCATTTTAAAGTAAAAAATAAAATAAAACAAACAAATACACCATATTAACATCAAATACAAATCTAAAACCCCAATAGAATACATAAATAACTTTTTTTTATCAAAGTAAATGAAAGGTCCCTGTATTATAGGGATTAGATTAAATCAGTCTCTCTATTATTAAATGAATTAATTTAGTCCCTATACTATTAAAAAGAATTAAACAAGTTCAAATTGTAACAAATTTATAAAAAATATCTTAAAAATTATTATTTTTCAATTAAAATTCAATTCTAAACAAAAGATTTAATTTACAAAACCATAAAAGAACTTTATAATTAACAACTTTGTTAAACAATAAAGGTTGACTATATTTCAATTTAACATTATTTGATCTTTTTTAAAGTACAAAGACTAAATTAATTCATTTAATGGTATAAGGACTAATTTGATTGAAGTCCTATAACAGAAGGACCTATCAAGTAAATTCACCTTTCTTTTCATCAATGAAGCTTCGATGTGTTGATAATGTAGAGCTCATATACTCTCTAACTTCGCTAGCAATCACACCCTTCATCGCATCCCAAAACTCTGCCGTTACTCCCTCTTCTCTCCTCCCCTCCACAGTCAACCCCCACCACTCCCTGGCTGCGCAAGAGTCAACGCCGTTAACACCTCCTCCTCGTCCACCACCACAGATCCCTTCTGTTCCTTTTTTTGCTCCCTTGCTCTCCTCTTCAACGTCGAGTTCCAATGATTCTTCACAGCATTATCCGTCCTCCCCGGCAACAACTTAGCAATAGTAGCCCACCGATTACCATAAACACCGTGAGCAGCCAATATAGTCTCATCCTCCGCTTTTGTAAATGGACGGTGTTCAACATCAGGACTGATCTGATTACACCACCGTAACCTACACGATTTCCCTGAGCGACCCTTTATGTATCGGCTTATCAATGACCAGTTCCGAGCACCGTATCGTTCAACAAGACGAGTTAAAACCCGATCTTCTTCAGCACTCCATGGACCTTTGATCCTTGATGACTCCGATGAGGATGTATCGGATGATGATGTTGATGATGAACACCCATTCATTGCTAATGAAATTTGGTAATGAAGATTATGGGGAATTTGAAGTGGTTTTTTTAAGTTAAAGATGGAGATTTTGAAAGGAAATGGTGCATGAATGTAGTAAGGCAAGTAGCGAGTGGGTACTTCCAGGAAATAGGGTTATGGCTCTTTTTTTATAAAGTTGGTGGGGGGGATCTAAGGAAGGTTTTGTCTAGTAGATGACTACACTTTGGCCCTAGGTTTTATTTGTTGACATTTTTATTTTGTTTTGTAAAAGATCTGTCTTGTCATTCTGTTTTGTCCTTATTTGTTAATTTTACCAATTTGGGTCCAAAAATTTTAATTTCTTTCTCGTTTGGCATGTTGAGAATTTTGACATAAAATAACCTTATATATCATGAGTTTATGTTTTGATGATTGAACTATTTAAAAGTTTTCATTTAAGTCACTAAATTATTTGAAAGGTTTTTTATTTATTTAAGTCATGAGATTGTTAAGTTCATTTAAAAGTTTGGCTAGCAAACTCCATCTGACAATTAAACAATTAATATGGTGGATTAGTATCCATCAACGAGTAGAAAAATATATATTAGATCCAAATTAATCTGGCTACTAGTGTCGAAGATCAAAGAGGAAAGTTGTTTGGATTTTGGTTTATAGATTTATGACATTCGAAGCTGTTTCATGAAAAATCAAATTGAATTGTAAAAGAGAAGGGGAAGAAGAGCTTTTAGTTGATGTAGGTAGTGCGAACAAATAAGGCCATACAGTAATGGTTTTAACAACCCAATGACTTAAATCAGGGGCAAAGTCAAAAATTATTTTTTGGAGGGGGCAGAATTAAACTTTATATTTTTATGAGAGTTAAAATGCAAATTTTCCATTTTAATAGCCTATATGTTTATATTTTTTAAAAGGACTAAATCAAAATTTTATCAATTTTAGGGGGGCAATGCACAATTTTACCTATACTAATTGTCAATTTTAGGGGGCTAATGCACAATTTTACCTATACTAACTTAAAATTTTTATAAATTATAGAAAGCCAAAAATCAAAATTTCCCATTTTAGAGGGGCCAAGGCCCCTACTAGCCCCCTCTAATGTCACCCCTAACTCAAATGAAAACTTTTAAATAGCTTAGTGACCATTTTGTAACTTTTGAAGTTGAGTGGTCAAAACGTAGGCTTACTATTAGTTTAGTGACCTTAAATGCAATTTACCCTATATTGTTAATATCTTTGGGTATTCAATAGTTATATTGAACTCTAATGAGGATTATACCTAAATTGTTCCTTTATTGTTTCCCTAGAGATTACTTGTGTTAGCTAGTTCAAGTAATAACATTTTCACCTATAAGTGCCTTATATCCTATAGGGCATGGGTTCAAGATCAAGATCAACTATACGTATTGCGTATGATTCGTCTTCTTAGGTACTCGACATAACACTCTTGATATGTGAACTTGTCGTCTCTTTGATTACCTTTTCAAGCACTTAGGTTTTCGATAAAATTGGGAGACAAAATCTCCAAAAATAATACTAGACTTGTTGAGGAGTCCACTAACTCCAAATGAAAGACATTGTTGTGAAAAATGTTAGTTTAAAAAAAGTTTAGGTTGAAAAAAAAATGTGATTTAAAAGCATGTTAAAAGAAAAAATTATGGTTTTAAAATTTTATAGATGTTTGACATTGTTGTGAAAAAAATGTGATAAGAAATTATCAAAAGGATTGTTAATGTTAATTTGGTTTTTTTCCTTGTATGAGATTGTCGATTTTTGGTAGCCTCATCGGCTTCGACTAAGCCAAAAGTTGAGCTAATCGAACCCCATTTTGAGAGACAAGCTCTTACAATGATTCTTTTTTAATCTATAAAATTCAGTAAAAGTATCATAAAGACCTTTATATTAGAAGTTAGATTGTATTTTGTCCCTTCTACTTAAAAAAGGGACAAATTAGTCATTGTACATTAGATTAAAGAGTAAGATGGTCCTTTTATTAAAAATTTCGTTCATCGCTCCTATTAAGTGATGACGTACGATAACTAATTTGCCCATTTTTGAGTAAATGAGATAAAATGTAATCTAATTCTTAAAATAAAGATCTCTATTATATTTTTACCATAAAACTCTAAATTTGAGACATAACTTAAGAGGTATTAAATTTTTTACCACCGGTTAATTTAAAATTTTAAATGTATGGAGCAAATATTTAGGGAAATGGGTGGAAAAATTAAAAATTTTCAATTTAGTCAAAGTAAGGGTGTTATTGGAATTAAAGGGAAACCAAAGGACGAAAAAATAATAATAAAAATCATTCTCGTAGACGACAGGAAAGGCACAGCTGTTTAACACATAACATTATAACAAAACGTTTTAAAACGGAAAGTGGGGCCTCCCACCCTCCTACTTTTTCAACTACTTTAGTTTTGCCCGCAGCAGATTTACAGCTGTAAGTCCAAATCCATTGTCACTCAAATCAACGGCTCCCATTCAACTTGCCGTAAATATCTGATTTTATTACCGTATAATGTTTTTAAAAATATTTCGTTTATTTTCTTCTTTTTTTCTCCAAGTAGTTTATTCCTAGCGGTGGCGTCAGCTTTCGGGTTGGCTATTGCCCGCCTTTTCTCTTTCTCATCAATCTTTTTTTTTTCTTTTTTCATTCACTACACATAATTTCTCTCTTTTCAGTTTACAGATTTATTTTGTTGATATCTTTGTTGTCTTCACAAATTGTGATGGACAAATGACAGTATCTGTTGTTCGCTAAAACTCCACTAGCCATCAGTAGTTTTTCTTGAAAAGTGGGTGACGTCAACTTCTTAATATATTTATATTTTGAGAGTATTTTAAATTAATAAATGATTTCACATGTCGATTTGGACCCCTGTTGTCTTAAGTTTTATATTTTTTTGTTTATTTTTCTATTATTTAATAAATCTTCAGTTTTAGAAGTTTTTATCTATTCTTGTAGCGCGTTTTTTTAGTATTTCTTATGCATGTAATCTTAGTTTTACAAGTGATTTTAGAGATGATTTTGTTGTCGTCCTCTCTAGTTTAGTGAATGCTCGA
The DNA here is from genome assembly GCA_025503065.1 of Gossypium bickii. Taxonomy (NCBI): domain Eukaryota; kingdom Viridiplantae; phylum Streptophyta; class Magnoliopsida; order Malvales; family Malvaceae; genus Gossypium; species Gossypium bickii. Next base: position 130,441,812 of record CP106714.1, on the reverse strand, counting down.
TTTTTTTGTCGATTTTTGTTCGCCGCTTTGGACATCCATGGCTGATTTCCTTATTGCATTAAGTGCTTGCAATCACTCCAGATATGTCGTGCTTGAGTTGTGACAAAGCCAACTGTTAACGTGTCATGATGTTCTATTGATGCTGAGACTAAGACTTTTGTTGTGTTGATAGAGCTTGTCCATCACTATCTACGACGAGTGTTTGCCATTTTTCTCTAAATTGTATAGTTCCATTCATTTAATGAATTATTGAATCTACATTTCAAAAACAAATCGTTTAAGTTTAGAGTAAACTATAGCAAATGTCGCTAAGTCATTAGTGAGTTTACATTTTGGTTACTCAGTTTCAAAAAGTAACAAAATGGTTATTGAACTAATTGAAAATTTTCATTTAAGCCACTAAACTATTCGAAATATCTTATTCAAGGCACTAGGCTATTAAGGTTTTGTTTTTTTTTTTTTTTAAATTCTGCCTAGTGAGCTCCAAGCGACGAGTCAACGATCGATATGATAGATCAAGACCATCAACAAATAGAAGAACATATCTTAGATCCAAATAAATCTGACAGCCGATGGCGAAGATAAAAAAAAAATTGTTTGGATTTTGCTTGTAGATTCATGACATTTAAAGTTGTTCCATAAAAAAAAAAAGCTAAACTATAAAATAAAAGGGGAATGAGAGCTTTCGATTAGTATAGACAGTGCGTATGGATAATGTCATACAACAACAATTTTAACAACCTAGTGGCTTACATTAAAACTTTTGAATAATTCAATGATCATTTTATAACTTTTTGAAGTTAAGCAGCCAAACGAAGACTTACTAATAATTTAGTGAAAATTAGTCATCGATTGCTGTAGTTTGACCTAAAAATATTTCTTTTGAGTTTAATTAATTAATTATGTAACAATAAACAACAATTTCAAATTGTTAAGGTTTTAACTAATTAATTAATTATATAACAATAAACAAAAAAAATATCAATTATTATATTTAAAAAAAATACAAAAGGAAGGGAACACTGTTAAATACTAAAAAAGGAAAGGTCTCCACATAGGACGGGCCCCACATCCAGCCTGTAAGAATGTCACACGATTCGAGTTGAATCACTTTGACTTTTTGGTCTATTTTTTTTATCCAACAACTCGCTCGTTTCACTCTCCAATAAAGAGCGCGTCTTACTCCCTTCATCATTGCCATCAAATTTAGAATATTTATTTATGATTTTAGTCCCTCCACTACACTGAAATTTAGGGCTTAATCACCTACATTAATTTGACATCTAATCAAAGTCACGTGAAAATTTAATCAATCATGCTCAACTAATATATATTTATAAGTCGATGTAAGGCTAAAAGTTGTTTTAATAAATTTTAGTAAAGAGATTAAATATAATTAGCCCTTTCCAAAATTATATATTATATGTGATATATGCATAACAAAGAGAATAATCACTATGTTTTATTATTAAGTACTTCAGAAACTTTAACGTTCAAGTTCAAGTCTCCTTTATGTAAATTAAGTAAGGCAAGTTAATTTATTGAATTAATTATTTAATTTAATACTTGTAATGAATAATTCTTACAATAATTAATGACGTAATTTTAAAAAATTACAAAATGAACAATTGAGCAAACAAAAAATGTGTAACTATTAATTAGATTTTTTTATGTTTGTTTTATAATTTACGAAGACTAATCCTTTTAGGGTTTGTGGCTATTATTGCCAATAATATTTTTTTACGGGGTTTCAACTTGTGCTCTCTTTCTTAAAATGTAATATGTTTTAATGTTGTATTCAATATTTATTAGTTAACCGATTATTCGTATTTATCTAATTACACTAAAAAAATTCATCAAGAATGTTTGAATTGAATCTGATTGACTGGTTGAATCGATTGAGAGAGTCTGTCAAGGTATCAATCCAAGAAAAGACTTTAAACCGATTAAATCGAAAATCCAGTATAAATCAATTAAATCAGTATTTTTTTAATAAAATCGGCGTACCGCTAAATTTAAAGGGCCAAGGGCGTGGCTTAATTAGGGAGTATGATGCACGCGGTAGCGAAAAAAAAAGGATAATGATAAATTGGAGTCTAGCAACGTGAACTGGGGATTGATATCATGATTGCATATCTACCGTACGCGTGTCAGACCCACAGACATTTAGGATTTTTTTTGGAGTTTTAGGTGGGCCTGTGATATTTCCAGCTGGGCACCAAAATTAGAGACAAGCGAGGTAAATTATGATGATTTAAACTTAATTAAAAGGGTTTTATTTAATCATTTTACAGTGTCAAAATAAATATTTTATAAGAAATAAATTGTTTTGAAAAATGTAAGTAAAAGTATTATAGAGTTCCTATATTATAAAATAGATTGTATTTTTATATATTATATAATTTATAATACATAAAAATTAAATCTATAATAATAAATAATATTACATATATACACGTATTTTGAGTCAAAAGTCTTAAAAATTTAGAATTAAATTTATTGATAAATTCAAAAAGAGGTTACAATTTGTGGATTTTTTTACAAAGAAAATTCATTTGATTATTCTCTTTTGTTTGAGCTTCGATCTAAAAGTTGTCTGACTTGATCTTGAAAGGATGCAATTTTTTTTAAGAGCCATTGAGACTTAATCTCGAATCAATGGTGTTTGTTTCAAGAGTCGTTGAGACTTGATATTCAAAACGGGTTTGGACCATTTTATTTAAATTACTCATTTTATATACCTCATACATGTCATTAATATATATAAGCACGAATCTGAAAATAACTTTTGAACTGACGAGAATACTTTTTATTTTTCATCATATTACTAAATTCACATTTAAAAATAAAAAAGTTGAAGTTAAATAGAGGTTGCGATAATTATTCATTAAAAACTAATTATAATTTATTAAAAGTTGGAGTTGTGAGAATTATATACTTAAAAATAATTATAATTTAATTTATAATTATTAAATAAAAAATATTGTTTTAATTTTAAAATAGAGTTATTACTTGAATAAAATCTAAACATAAAATATAACTAAAAATTTAACTATAATTATAATTACAATTACAATTACTAATTAAAAATTTTGATGAAGTTGTGCTAATTTTATTTAAAAAAAAAGAATGTGCTAATTTTATTAATGTAAAATAAAGTTATTATTGAATAAAATTCTAAATATTATTTAATTAATATTAAATTATTTATGTTAATTAATTATTATTTTGAATAATATTATGTTGCATTAATTATATAAAGTGAAACTATATTATAGTTTGAATATATTAAAAATGCCGATTTGAAATTTTTTATTATAATATTTGAATGATAAATTAATATATTTTAATTATATTTGATAATTCAAATAAAAAATATTATTTTCTGTTATTTATAACAAATAAAAATAAAATATTTAAATTTAATTAAATATTAAATTTGTAAAATCTTGTTTATAATTTTATTTATTTTAATATATATTTGTATTTCATAATTTTGTTAATATATTTAAAATATTATAGATACGCACATCAAAAGCCATTGATTTCCGAAAATCCAACAGTCTGGATGATTCACGATGACAAGAACTCAATCCTACCTAAAATACACCTGTTTACACCTGATCCACTATCAAATTCTCCAATGGCTATTTCGACCCTCACTCGCTTAGCCACTTCCACCATTACTTCACCACCACCATTCACCACCGCTCTCATAATTTCTCGCTATTTCACTAAAAGGATCATCTTCACCACCGCTACTCAAAAAAAGAACCCACCCCGCAGTTTCAAAACAATGTCTTCTTCTCAAAACAGCAAAATAACAGCACCGTACGGTTCATGGAAATCACCCATCACAGCCGACGTCGTTTCGGGTTCATCTAAACGGCTCGGTGGCACCGCCGTTGACCCTCAGGGTCACCTCTTTTGGCTTGAGTCACGACCTTCTGAATCTGGGTAATTTCAGTGTTTTTGAATCGCTTATTTAATATTATTTTGATATCGATTATGAGTTTTGCCTTTTTTTTTTTTTTTGAAAAGGCGGGTGGTTCTTGTTAAGGAAGCTGGAGATGAACCGATTGATATTACTCCACCGGAGTTTGCTGTACGGACGTTGGCTCAAGAGTATGGAGGAGGAGCGTTTAGGATTTCTGGGGATACCGTGATTTTCTCAAACTATAAAGATCAGAGATTGTATAAGCAATCAACCAGTTCCAAAGGTTCATACTTTTACTGTGTTTTCACCTTAAAAAGTTAGGATTAGGATTAAATTGATAGGATTTGTAAGTTTAGAGTGTTGAATTTGTTGAATTTTTAGAATTAGGACCAAACTGGAAATGTTAAGGTCTAAATTTGTTATTATACCAATCAAAACCGGTGACCCAATAATAACACCATCGAACTGGGTGACTATCTGGTAGTTTGTCCTGTAAGTTAAGCTTTTTTATTGGCTTTAATTAACTGATTCCAATGGATGGCAGAGCAGGTTCTTGTCCAGTACCAATCACTCCAGATTATGGAGGACCAGTTATAAGTTATGCCGATGGGGTTTTTGATTCAAGGTTTAATCGTTATATCACCGTAATGGAAGGTTAGTCACTTTGTTTTGTAGGTTCCTTTTCTCTAGAGTTAATGGGTTTTTGAATTGTCCCTTTTTATTGATTCAATCTTATCTATCACAGATCGCCGTGTAAGTAGTACAAATTCAACCACAACAATTGTAGCAGTGCCGCTTGACGGGAATATCCAAGGTACTTAATTTCTCTAGAAATGCAACTTATCTTCTTTGTAAATTATGTTGCATATGATGTTAACGTTATCTGTTATTGTTTGTTGTTTCGTATGTTTACAAGAAATGAATTTTGTTTCCTTTTGTCAACTTTCAGAACCAAATGTATTAGTGAGTGGCAATGATTTCTATGCTTTCCCTCGATTGGACTCGAAAGGTGAAAGGATGGCATGGATTGAATGGAGTCATCCTAACATGCCATGGGATAAATCGGAGCTCTGGGTTGGCTATATTTCTGAGAGTGGGTGAGTTGAATTCTTTCAGTGGTCACATAGCTCGTCTTTGGAATTCTTTTTGTTTCGTATAACATTCCTTGTTTAAATTGAAAGCTTAGTTGTTATAGAGGTAAAAGTACCATAGAGGCCTCTGTAGTAGGAGTCAGATTGTATTTTGCCTCCCTCTACTAAAAAGGGGGACAATTAATCCTTGTACATTAGATAAAAGAGCATCCTTTCTTTTAAAAATTCATTTATTTTTTCCTGTTAAAAATTGATGTGTCTGATGCAATAACTAGTTGTGATGCCATGTATACGTCATGCTATGTACAAGACCAATTTTTTAACAGTAGAAATGAATGAAATTTTTAATAGGATCAATTTGCTCTTTGTCCCTTTTTTTTTATTAAAGGGAGCAAAATGCAATCTGACTCCTACTACAAGGGCCTCCATGGTACTTTTACCGTGTTATTGATTGTTGAATCTGTTCATCTTTGATACTATAAATATATTGATAACTATGGATTGGTATGTCATGCAGAGACATACACAATCGTGTTTGTGTAGCTGGTTATGATCCTAAAATCGTGGAGTCTCCTACTGAACCGAAGTGGTCCCCTACAGGTATTCTGTGATAATTTTCTTATTTTGTGAACAGTTCTAAATATGAAATATAGGCTTTCATGATACTTACGTAAACATTTTGGAGTTTTCATGAATGAAACGGTATGTTCTTTAACATCTGTGTTATTGGAGAAAGTCCGTCCTCCCCCCCTCCCCCCTAAAAAAAAAATACGGTCATTTCTGCCTGGTTTAGGCAAATTAGTTCGATGTTCTTCTCTCTTTTTGATATTTTCTTATCTTATAGGTAAGTGAGGATTCATGTATCAGTTGTTTAATAATTTATCAGTGAAATATTAAAATATTTTTGAATTTGTGCAGGAGAACTATTTTTCATTACAGATAGAAAAAATGGATTTTGGAATCTCTATAAATGGGTAAGTTCCTTTTTGTTGATTGCTTGTAATAGTTCTAATTAGTATTATAAGATCAGTTTCATTAATTTTTTTGGCATAATGATAAATTTAGCTTTAAAAATTTTCATTTTCTGCTAATTTGACGCTTATTCCTTTTTTTCTGAACTAAATTTGATTATTAACCTTTTAAGAAAGTGTCAAATTGCTTTTCTTTAACAGAAATATTGACTAAAACATCAATTTTTTAATGAAGTTGGCATGACAACCCGCGTGGCAATTTACATGCAGTTCGTGCTTACATGACACTATTTGTCGTATATGTCACTTTCAACAAATAATTTTAAAATTATAAACGTAAAAAATAAATCAAATTGAAAAAGAATTATAAGAAACTCTTAAAAATAAAAAATATTAACATGAAGTACACGTAGATTGCCACACGGACTGCTATGTGTAAAAATTTAACATTTTAGTCAGTATTTCCATTAAAAAAATCAATTCGAATCTTTTTCAAAAGGTTGGTCAAATTTTACTATTTTTAAAATGTTGAAGGCCTAATTTAACGTACACAAAAAAAGAAAAAAAGAAAAAATGCCAAATTGACAAAAAGATATAAGCATTTAGGGCTAGATTTGATATTATGCCATTTTTTCCCATTCTCTTTTCTCCCTCCAAGGTGGTTTGTCGAGGTTTTCTGCATTATAGTACTTGTTTGTGCATTTATTCAACCTTAAGAGTGTATCAAAATTAATCACCTTTTATCGTCTCTTGGAACAGGTTGAATCGAAGAACGAGGTGCTTCCACTTTATCCTTTGAATGCTGAGTTTGCAAGACCATTATGGATTTTTGGGATGAATTCTTACGAGTTCATCAAGAACGAGGCTGGAAAAACCTTAATTGCTTGCACTTATAGGTAATTCCGAGAAAATTACTACCCAACATACTTTGATATATAAATAAGATCTTTGATGGAAAGAGAAAAAAGAACATGTTTCTAGTTTTTTGTTGATTGATACCTTGAATGTCTGAATGCAGGCAGAATGGGAAGTCGTATCTTGGAATTTTGGACGATGTTCAGGGTTCATTTTCACTGCTCGATATTCCTTTCACGGATATAGACAATATTGTACTTTCAAAACCCCAAATTTATTTGTAGGTACGAAATTATAATGACATTCTTTTAAAGATATGCTTTTTCATTTGCAGGCTTCATGGAATGATTATCTGTATGTCGAGGGAGCCTCTGCGGTTCATCCTTCATCAGTGGCTAAGGTAAGGTTGCCCTCTTCTTCTACATGTAGAGATCTTTCGATTACGGTCTTAACATTCTTTTATTGTCATTGAAGGTGACTCTAGATGGCCGTAAAGTAGTTGATTTCGAGATTTGTTGGTCGTCTTCGTCAGATTGCTTAAAGTACGAATCTTACTTCAGTCAGCCGGAGTTAATTGAATTTCCGACGGTGGTTCCTGGTCAAAATGCCTATGCTTACTATTATCCGCCAACTAATCTGCTTTATCAAGCTAGCCAGGAAGAAAAGCCGCCATTGCTGTTGAAAAGTCACGGTATGATATTTGCTTATCTTGAAAACTGGTTAAATGCCCCTTCACTTAATGAGTGTTGTCCCCCGTGCATTAGCAAATTCTTTGGTAAAAGTGCCACAAAAGACCTTGTAAAAGGAGTCAGATTGCATTTTACTTACTTTACTAAAAACTGGGCAAATTAGTCTTTGCACGTTAGATCAAAGAGCAAATTGGTCATCTTGTTAAAAATTCCATCCATTTTTAATGTTAAAAATTGGTCTTTGTATGTCAGTATAATGTACATGTGGCACTCCACGTGTCACTGTTTGGTTTTTCTGCCAGGCACACTAGTTTTTAATAGTACAAATAGATGAAAATTTTAACAGAAAGGACTAATTTGCTCTTTGATCTAATGTATAGGGACTAATTTGCCCGTTTTTTGAGTAGAATAGGCAAAATGCAATTTGACTCCTAGTACAGGGGCCTCTATGATACTTTTACCAAAATTCTTTGCATATTTGATTGCATTATGACGTATATGTTACGAAATATATGGCAGGAGGACCTACTGCTGAAACTCGTGGAATTTTGAATCTAAGCATCCAGTACTGGACTAGCCGAGGTTGGGCATTTGTGGATGTTAACTATGGTGGAAGCACAGGTTTGTTCTCCTTGCCTAACATGCGGACACATTCATTTTTGGTTTATATCTGATTAAGTATGGTGCTTTGTTTGGACTACACGACACAATTTTGTAGGTTATGGAAGAGAATTTCGTGAACGACTTTTGGACCGTTGGGGAATTGTTGATGTTGATGACTGTTGTAGCTGTGCTAAATTTTTGGTAATTTGTTCAATTATTCCCAAAATTCTAATGAATGGAGATCTATCGTATACAATACTGCTCTGTCATGATAATGCTTGTTTCTTTTCTCTAGGTGGAGAATGGGAAGGCAGATAAGGAACGACTTTGTATAACAGGAGGCTCTGCTGGTGGGTACACAACCTTAGCAGCCCTTGCTTTTAGAGATACATTCAAGGCTGGAGCTTCCCTCTATGGGGTAATTTATTTCTCATTTTTTTCAATTAAGAGTCCACCGAAATATCCTTCTCTTTTGTATTTTGGCGCTGTATGCATATATCTTGAATCTTAGAAGCACGAAACTGAAAACCGACAGTTTTATATGGTATAATTCTTTTCTGAACAGGTAGCTGACTTAAACTTGTTGAAGGCCGAGACACATAAATTCGAATCCCATTATCTTGATAAACTCGTTGGTAATTAGAAAAAGTCAACCAATCACTAGTTTGATTTTAAATTTTTATCCTTTTAGTTGTTTGTCATATCCCTTGCCATTTGCAGGAGATGATAAGGCTTTCTTCGATCGATCACCCATCAATTTTGTAGATAAATTTTCTTGTCCCATCATTCTCTTTCAGGGACTCGAAGACAAGGTACATAAATTTTCTTCTAAAACTCTTTTTTGGTACATAATAGTGAAGATCAAGGGGTTATTAGTTAAGACTTGAGTTTGTAGAAGTACCATGGAGGCCTCTATACCAGAAATCTGATTGCATTTTGTCCTCTATTCAAAAAATGGTCAAATTAGTCTCTGTATGTTAGATCAAAGAGAAAACTGGCCCTTTTGATAAATTTTCGTCCATTTCTACTATTAAAAACTGGTCATTGTCTGGTTATTCTGTCATACTCCAGTTTTTAATTGTACAAATGGATGAAATTTTTAGCAGAAAGGATCAGTTTACTCATTGATCTAATGTACAAGGACTATTTTGTTATTTTTTGAGTAGAGGGGGCAAAATGCAATCTTACTGTTAGTCGGGAGCCTCCATGGTATTTTTACCCCTTCGTCACTTGAAATTTGTCTTCGAAAATTGTTATTGCAATTCAAGCAGACTTCAGTATTTTGAATAACCTTTACGTGTCACAGGTTGTACCCCCGGACCAAGCTCGTAAAATCTACAAGGCATTGAAGGAAAAGGGTTTGCCTGTTGCTCTTGTCGAGTATGAAGGCGAACAGCATGGTTTCCGCAAGGTATATATACATCCCACTCTTAAACATATACTTCGAAGTTTCATCATACTGAAATATGATCGATCGTTGTGATACCGTGCTTGAACAGGCTGAGAACATTAAATTCACGATAGAACAACAAATGGTGTTTTTTGCACGGTTGATTGGACGCTTCAATGTTGCCGATCCCATTACACCGATCAAAGTAGACAACTTCGACTGAGCACGAAGATAAGTCTTTTAGTTCGTGGAGTTCACTTACGTACGAATTGCTTGTAACATATTACTGTTTTATAGTTTTCAGGTAGCTCGATTACTAGAGTCTGCACTTAGAACACGTAAAACTCTTGTCATCACTGTAAACCCGAAAAAGTAGCCTGATAACAGTATCGTTTTTCTATGAATAAGAAAATTCATTTGATTATTCTTTTTAGTTTGAGCTTCGATCTAAGGGTTGTCTGACTTGATCTTGAAAGGATGCAATTTTTATTAAGAGTCATCGAGACTTAATCTCGAATCAAAGGTGTTTGTTTCAAGAGTCGTTGAGAGTTGATACTTGATTTTCAAAACGGGTTTGGACCATTTTATTTAAATTACTCATTTTATATACCTCATACATATCATTAATATATATATATAAGCACGAATATGAAAATAACTTTTGAACTGACGAGAATACTTTTTATTTTTTTATCATATTACTAAATTCTCATTTAAAAATAAAAAGTTGGAGTTAAATAGAGGTTGCGATAATTATTCATTAAAAACTGATTATAATTTATTAAAAGTTGGAGTTGTGTGAATTAAATATTTAAAAAATAATTATAATTATAATTTATAATTATTAAATAAAAGTATTGTTTTAATTTTAAAATAGAGTTATTATTTGAATAAAATCTAAGCATAAAATATAACAAAAATTTAACTATAATTATAATTACAAGTTACTAATTAAAAATTTTGAAAAAATTTTAAACATTTGAATAAATTATCATTTAGTTAATATTAAATTATTTAGGTTAATTAGTTATTATTTTAAATAATATTATGTTGCATTAATTATATAAAGTGAAATTTTATTGTAGTTTGAATATATTAAAAATGCCGATTTGAAAATTTTCTATTATAATAGTTGAACTGATAAATTAATATATTTTAATTATATTCGATAATTTAAATAAAAATATTATTTTATGTTAATTATAACAAATAAAAATAAAATACTTAAATTTAATTAAATATTAAATTTGTAAAATCTTGTTTATAATTTTATTTATTTTAATATATATTTGTATTTCATAATTTTGTTGATATATTTAAAATATTATAGATATGCACATCAAAAGCCATTTATTTCCGAAAATCCAACGGTCTGGATGATTCCACGATGACAAGAACTCAATCCTACCTAAAATACACCTGATCCACTATCAAATTCTTCGATGGCTATTTCGACCCTCACTCGCTTAGCCACTCACCATTGCTTCACCACCACCTCTCATAATTTCTCGCTATTTCACTAAAAGAATCATCTTCACCACCGCTACTCAAAAAAAGAATCCACCCCGCAGTTTCAAAACAATGTCTTCTTCTCAAAACAGCAAAGTAACAGCACTGTACGGTTCATGGAAATCACCCATCACAGCCGACGTCGTTTCGGGTTCATCTAAATGGCTCGGTGGCACCGCTGTTGACCCTCAGGGTCACCTCTTTTGGCTTGAGTCACGACCTTCTGAATCTGGGTATTTTCAATGTTTTTGAATCGCTTATATAATATCTATTTTGATATCGATTATGAGTTTTGCCTTTTTTTTTTTGGAAAAGGCGGGTGGTTCTTGTTAAGGAAGCTGGAGATGAACCGATTGATATTACTCCACCGGAGTTTTCTGTACGGACGTTGGCTCAAGAGTATGGAGGAGGAGCGTTTAGGATTTCTGGGGATACCGTGATTTTCTCAAACTATAAAGATCAGAGATTGTATAAGCAATCAACCAGTTCCAAAGGTTCATACTTTTACTGTGTTTTCACCTTAAAAAGTTAGGATTAGGATTAAATTGATAGGATTTGTAAGTTTAGAGTGTTGAATTTGTTGAATTTTTAGAATTTGGACCAAACTGGAAATGTTAAGGTCTAAATTTGTTATTATACCAATCAAAACCGGTGACCAAATAATAACACCATCGAACTGGGTGACTATCTGGTAGTTTATCCTGAAAGTTAAGCTTTTTTATTGGCTTTAATTAACTGATTCCAATGGATGGCAGAGCAGGTTCTTGTCCAGTACCAATCACTCCAGATTATGGAGGACCAGTTATAAGTTATGCCGATGGGGTTTTTGATTCAAGGTTTAATCGTTATATCACCGTAATGGAAGGTTAGTCACTTTGTTTTGTATGTTCCTTTTCTCTAGAGTTAATGGGTTTTTGAATTGTCCCTTTTTATTGATTCAATCTTATCTATCACAGATCGCCGTGTAAGTAGTACAAATTCAACCACAACAATTGTAGCAGTGCCGCTTGACGGGAATATCCAAGGTACTTGCATTTCTAGAGAAATGCTACTTATCTTCTTTGTAAATTATGTTGCATATGATGTTAACGTTATCTGTTATTGTTTGTTGTTTCGTATGTTTACAAGAAATGAATTTTGTTTCCTTTTGTCAACTTTCAGAACCAAATGTATTAGTGAGTGGCAATGATTTCTATGCTTTCCCTCGATTGGACTCGAAAGGTGAAAGGATGGCATGGATTGAATGGAGTCATCCTAACATGCCATGGGATAAATCGGAGCTCTGGGTTGGCTATATTTCCGAGAATGGGTGAGTTGAATTCTTTCAGTGGTCACATAGCTTGTCTCTGGAATTCTTTTTGTTTCGTATAACATTCCCTGTTTAAATTGAAAGCTTAGTTGTTATAGAGGTAAAAGTACCATAGAGGCCTCTGTAGTAGGAGTCAGATTGTATTTTGCCTCCCTCTACTAAAAAGGGGGAAAATTAATCCTTGTACATTAGATAAAAGAGCATCCTTTCTTTTAAAAAATTCATTTATTTTTACTGTTAAAAATTGATGTGTCTGATGAAATAACTAGATAGTGATGCCATGTTTAGTCATGCTATGTACAAGACCAATTTTTTAACAGTAGAAATGAATGAAATTTTTAATAGGATCAATTTGCTCTTTGTCCCTTTTTTTATTAAAGGGAGCAAAATGCAATCTGACTTCTACTACACGGGCCTCCATGGTACTTTTACCATGTTATTGATTGTTGAATCTGTTCATCTTTGATACTATAAATATATTGATAACTATGGATTGGTATGTCACGCAGAGACATACACAATCGTGTTTGTGTAGCTGGTTATGATCCTGAAATCGTGGAAGCTCCTACTGAACCGAAGTGGTCCCCTGCAGGTATTCTGTGATAATTTTCTTATTTTGTGAACAATTCTAAATATGAAATATAGGCTTTCATGATACTTACGTAAACATTTTGGAGTTTTCATGAATGAAACGGTATGTTCTTTAACATCTGTGTTATTGGGGAAAGTCCGTCCTCTCCCCCCAAAAAAAAAAAAATACGGTCATTTCTGCCTGGTTTAGGCCAATTAGTTCAATGTTCTTCTCTCTTTTTGATATTTTCTTATCTTATAGGTAAGTGACTATTCATGTATCAGTTGTTTAATAATTTATCAGTGAAATATTAAAATATTTTTGAATTTGTGCAGGAGAACTGTTTTTCATTACAGATAGAAAAAATGGATTTTGGAATCTCTATAAATGGGTAAGTTCCTTTTTGTTGATTGCTTGTAAAAGTTCTAATTAGTATTATAAGATCAGTTTCATGAATTTTTTTTGGCATAATGATAAATTTAGCTTTAAAAATTTTCATTTTCTGCTAATTTGACGCTTATTCCTTTTTTTCTGAGCTAAATTTGATTATTAACCTTTTAAGAAAGTGTCAAATTGCTTTTCTTTAACAGAAATATTGACTAAAACATCAATTTTTTAATGAAGTTGGCATGACAACCCGTGTGGCAATTTACATGCAATTCGTGCTAACATGACACTATTTGTCGTATGTGTCACTCTCAACAAATAATTTTAAAATTATAAACGTAAAAAATAAATCAAATTGAAAAAGAATTATAAGAAGCTCTTAAAAATAAAAAATATTAACATGAAGTACACGTAGATTGCCACACGGACTGCTATGTGTAAAAATTTAACATTTTAGTCAGTATTTCCATTAAAAAAATCAATTCGACTCTTTTTCAAAAGGGTGGTGGTCAAATTTTACTATTTTTAAAATGTTGAAGGCCTGATTTAACATACACAAAAAAGGAAAAAAGAAAAAAATGCCAAATTGACAAAAAGATATAAGTATTAAGGGCTAGATTTGATATTATGCCATTTTTTCCCATTCTCTTTTCTCCCTCCAAGGTGGTTTGTCGAGGTTTTTTGCATTATAGTACTTGTTTGTGCATTTATCCAACCTTAAGAGTGTCTATCAAAATTAATCACCTTTTATCGTCTCTTGGAACAGGATGAATCTAAGAATGAGGTGCTTCCACTTTATCCTTTGAATGCTGAGTTTGCAAGACCATTATGGATTTTTGGGATGAATTCTTACGAGTTCATTGATAACCAGGCTGGAAAAACCTTAATTGCTTGCACTTATAGGTAATTCCGAGAAAATTACTACCCAACATACTTTGATATGCAAATAAGATCTTTGATGGAAAGAGAAAAAAGAACATGTTTCTAGTTTCTTGTTGATTGATACCTTGAATGTCTGAATGCAGGCAGAATGGGAAGTCGTATCTTGGAATTTTGGACGATGTTCAGGGTTCATTTTCACTGCTCGATATTCCTTTCACGGATATAGACAATATTGTACTTTCAAAACCCCAAATTTATTTGTAGGTACGAAATTATAATGACGTTCTTTTAAAGATATGCTTTTTCATTTGCAGGCTTCATGGAATGATTATCTGTATGTCGAGGGAGCCTCTGCGGTTCATCCTTCATCAGTGGCTAAGGTAAGGTTGCCCTCTTTTTCTACATGTAGAGATCTTTTGATTACGGTCTTAACATTCTTTTGTTATCATTGAAGGTGACTCTAGATGGCCGTAAAGTAGTTGATTTCAAGATTTGTTGGTCGTCTTCGTCAGACTGCTTAAAGTACGAGTCTTACTTCAGTCAGCCGGAGTTAATTGAATTTCCGACAGTGGTTCCTGGTCAAAATGCCTATGCTTACTATTATCCGCCAACTAATCTGCTTTATCAAGCTAGCCAGGAAGAAAAGCCGCCATTGCTGTTGGAAAGTCACGGTATGATATTTGCTTATCTTGAAAACTGGTTAAATGCCCCTTCACTTAATGAGTGTTGTCCCCCGTGCATTAGCAAATTCTTTGGTAAAAGTGCCACAAAAGACCTTGTAAAAGGAGTCAGATTGCATTTTACTTACTTTACTAAAAACTGGGCAAATTAGTTTTTGCACGTTAGATCAAAGAGCAAATTGGTCATCTTGTTAAGAATTCCATCCATTTTTAATGTTAAAAATTGGTCTTTGTGTGTTAGTATAATGTACATGTGGCACTCCACGTGTCACTGTTTGGTTTTTCTGCCAGGCACACTAGTTTTTAATAGTACAAATAGATGAATATTTTAACAGAAAGGACTAATTTGCTCTTTGATTTAATGTATAGGGACTAATTTGCCCGTTTTTTGAGTAGAATAGGCAAAATGCAATTTGACTCCTAGTACAGGGGCCTCTATGATACTTTTACCAAAATTCTTTGCATATTTGATTGCATTATGACGTATATGTTACGAAATATATGGCAGGAGGACCTACTGCTGAAACTCGTGGAATTTTGAATCTAAGCATCCAGTACTGGACTAGCCGAGGTTGGGCATTTGTGGATGTTAACTATGGTGGAAGCACAGGTTTGTTCTCCTTGCCTAACATGCAGACACATTCATTTTTGGTTTATATCTGATTAAGTATGGTGCTTTGTTTGGACTACACGACACAATTTTGTAGGTTATGGAAGAGAATTTCGTGAACGACTTTTGGACCGTTGGGGAATTGTCGATGTTGATGACTGTTGTAGCTGTGCTAAATTTTTGGTAATTTGTTCAATTATTCCCAAAATTCTAATGAATGGAGATATATCGTATACAATACTGCTCTTGTCATGATAATGCTTGTTTCTTTTCTCTAGGTGGAGAATGGGAAGGCAGATAAGGAACGACTTTGTATAACAGGAGGCTCTGCTGGTGGGTACACAACCTTAGCAGCCCTTGCTTTTAGAGATACATTCAAGGCTGGAGCTTCCCTCTATGGGGTAATTTATTTCTCATTTTTTTCAATTAAGAGTCCACCGAAATATCCTTCTCTTTTGTATTTTGGCGCTGTATGCATATATCTTGAATCTTAGAAGCACGAAACTGAAAACCGACAGTTTTATATGGTATAATTCTTTTCTGAACAGGTAGCTGACTTAAACTTGTTGAAGGCCGAGACACATAAATTCGAATCCCATTATCTTGATAAACTCGTTGGTAATTAGAAAAAGTCAACCAATCACTAGTTTGATTTTAAATTTTTATCCTTTTAGTTGTTTATCATATCCCTTGCCATTTGCAGGAGATGATAAGGCTTTCTTCGATCGATCACCCATCAATTTTGTAGATAAATTTTCTTGTCCCATCATTCTCTTTCAGGGACTCGAAGACAAGGTACATAAATTTTCTTCTAAAACTCTTTTTTGGTACATAATAGTGAAGATCAAGGGGTTATTAGTTAAGACTTGAGTTTGTAGAAGTACCATGGAGGCCTCTATACCAGAAATCTGATTGCATTTTGCCCTCTATTCAAAAAATGGTCAAATTAGTCTCTGTATGTTAGATCAAAGAGAAAACTGGCCCTTTTGATAAATTTTCGTCTATTTCTACTATTAAAAACTAGTCATTTTCTGGTTATTCTGTCATACCCCAGTTTTTAATTGTACAAATGGATGAAATTTTTAGCAGAGAGGATCAGTTTACTTATTGATCTAATGTACAAGGACTATTTTTTTATTTTTTGAGTAGAGGGGGCAAAATGCAATCTTACTCTTAGTCGGGAGCCTCCATGGTATTTTTACCCCTTTGTCACTTGAAATTTGTCTTCGAAAATTGTTATTGCAATTCAAGCAGACTTCAGTATTTTGAATAACCTTTACGTGTCACAGGTTGTAGCCCCGGACCAAGCTCGTAAAATCTACAAGGCATTGAAGGAAAAGGGTTTGCCTGTTGCTCTTGTCGAGTATGAAGGCGAACAGCATGGTTTCCGCAAGGTATATATACATCCCACTCTTAAATATATACTTCGAATTTTCATCATACCGAAATATGATCGATCGTTGTGATACCGTACTTAAACAGGCTGAGAACATTAAATTCACGATAGAACAACAAATGGTGTTTTTTGCACGGTTGATTGGACGCTTCAATGTTGCCGATCCCATTACACCGATCAAAGTAGACAACTTCGACTGAGCACCAAGATAAGTCTTTTAGTTCATGGAGTTCACTTACGTACGAATAAGAAGCTCGATTACTGTTTTATAATTTTCAGGTAGCTCGATTACTAGAGTCTGCACTTAGAACACGTAAAACTCTTGTCATCACTGTAAACCCGAAAAAGTAGCCTGATGACCGTAACGTTTTTCAATGAATAAGAAGGGTCATTTTCATATCTCTAAGTTCTCAAAACGATCATTTATTATATAGGGCCACCACCGTGGTCCTCATGGCAATGGCTTTAAGTACATTTTCATTTTCGTCACAGAATAGCAGCCGGTAACATGGGTGAATGGATAAAGTATTAAGTGTACCAGAACCACCATGAGAAAACTAAAGGCTTATTGCTTTAATAGCTTTAGTTATATGTCCACTTTGCAAAAGCTTGAATGTTCTTTGCCCCACATAGGCTTTATAAATCAGGGCCACCTTATTTTGACATTTCATTGTCTTGAGCTCAAGACAACTTTTGATACCATCAGCTTCTAATAGTTGGGACAGCACTACTTTATTGAACCATGATGATTAAAGCTCCAAGCTAGCTTTGTCATATTCCCACCAAAATGTCTAAGGGTCATGGAAGCCCTTGTATTAAGAGTCGGGTTGGACTGCATTTTGCCATTTTTTCTAAAACTTTAAGGGAATTAATCTCAATACATTTGATTAAAGAGCAAATTGGTATTTGTGTTAAAATTTTCGTACATTTTTATTATTAAAAACTTGCCCCTATACATCAAGAGGTACATGTGGCACTTTACATGTTATTGTCTTGTTATTCTTTCAGTTATGTCAGTTTTTAACAATATAAATGAATGAAATTTTTAACATAATGGATTGATTTGTTTTTTGATTTAATATTTAGAGATTAATTTGTTCTTTTTTTTTAGTAGAAAGGACAAAATGCAATCTGACTTTTAGTATAAGGGTTTCCTTGCTACTTTTACTCCTTATGTATCAAACGTGGATTGTTGAGCTCTTTTACTATTAGTTTCTATATGGTATTTGCTCTTTTGCCAAAAAAAGGTCATTATCAGCTTCAATTGGTATTGACCTTCAATGGTTGTCCAAACAGATCATAATGGTCTAGCCTAGAAAAGGGTTTTTAGGTTGCCTGCTTCTTATGGACCATAAGGGAAAGGTTTTGGATATCAACAAGGTTAACCTGCATCGGGTATCAGTAGCTTTCCTTGAATGCAAAGGCTTAATAATGGGTTAAAGTATCTGGAAGGTCCCTACATTTTGGGGACTAGATCAGATTAGTCTCTATATTATTGAAAAAATCAAATAAGTTCAAATTTCAACAGAGTTAACATTTACTTTATAAATTATAAAGACTAAATTGATTCTTTTTATTATAAATGTTAACTCTATTTCAATTTAATCTTATTTGATTTTTTTAATAGTAAAAGGGTTAAATTAATTTATTTAATAATAGAGACTAATTTAATCAAGTCCTTATAATATAGGAACCCTTAGGATACGTTCACCATTAATGTATGCTAGAATTCCAGTTCAGTTTCTTCTTTCAAAAGAGACATAAATGCTCACTAGCCCTAAATATTCTAGGGAATTAATGATGCTGATAATGCTTACACCTACTTTTCTTCGATGGTTTAACTCATTTTCAATGAATACAACTTAAAACTTGAATATATATATGCGCGCACGTGTGCCAGATCACATCATTATCCATAGAAGTATTTATTAATTACATGTAGAGAACCCTGATGAACATTCTTTCCACAACCACTTTCCAATTACTCTATACTTGGTATTTGATCTTAGACTGTACAAAAGGTGATACCCTTCAACAAGATCCAAGTGAATGCCAAAATGATATATTTTATGTGCATATAAGGTACCTAAAGTTGAACTCATAAGGTATAATTTGAACAAACTTTACAAGAGACTCTCCTTGAGCTCTTTCTAGATATTTAATTGCTTCTTTTCCTAGTTCATTAGGTAATTGAAGGCAAATCCAATCAAGCAATGAATCTAAGTCCTTAGCAAAGTCAAGCAAGTACCAATCTAATAGCTTTGGGATTGCAAACTTTGTTGATGAAATCCCAACTGCAGCCTGCAAGTACTCTCTCTTTGCCGCTTCCAACTCGTTTTCGACTTGAGAAGCGGTATAAACTCGAATCTTCATGCAATGGAATTGAAAAAATTGGTATTACGTCACAACCAAAAGATGGTAAAAGTATCATAGAGGTCTTTATTAGGAGACGGAATGCATTTTGCATCCTCTACTTAAGAATGGGCAAATTAGTCATTGTACGTTAGATCAAAGAGCAAACTAATTCTTTTTATTAAAAGTTCTATCATTTTCATTGTTAAAAAGTGACATGGTTAATAAAATAACCAGACAATTACACATGGTGTTCCACGTGTATTTAATTCTAATGTACAAAGATTAGTTTTTAACCATAGAAATGAAAATTTTTAACTGAAGGATCCGTTTGCTCTTTAATCTAATGTATTGAGATTAATTTGTCCATTTTTTAAGTGGAGGGAGTAAAATGTAATAAACTCTTAATATAAAGGCTTCTATAATACTTTTACCATCAGTAAAGTGCTTTGGAGTCCAAATAAAGAAAGAAGGAAACAATGGCAATGGCATTAAAACTAGGTGATACTGATACATAGAATCAACTATCAAAGTATGGACCACTGAAAGTGTTTTGCAATACAAAAGTTGCGAACTTACAGCAGGAGAGGACCAGCTTCCACATGCAAGGGCAAATGTCACCAATGGTTCAGATAATTCCAATCCGAACATGCCCCTGGCTGTCATTTCATCATTTCTGGTACCCTTTGGAAAAGCCTATATCAAAAATCAAGTACAAAATATAATGGAGACTTAATTATCAAGCTGAAATAAGATAAGATTATTGAAGTTTGTAAAACAAATTGGAATGAGGTACCACTTACAAATTTTGAGTGGTAAGGTAATCTGAGAATGAAATGTTCTATAGTTATTGCATTCAAGGGGTGTCCCCCAACATTTATGGTTGCCTGTTACATAAAAACAGCAATTGAATTGTTGTTTAGGTTTTTACTGAAAAAATAGATAATTAGTTTTTGTTCGTTAAATTAAAGAGTAAATTGATCTTTTCTGTTAAAAAAATTATCAATTTGTACTGTTAAAAATTGACGTTACTGATGAAATAACCAGATAATGAAGGAAATAGTTTTTAGTAGTAAATATGGATGAAACTTTTAACAGAAGAATCATTTTTTTTCTATTATCTAATGTAGATAGACTAATTTACCTATTATTTGAGTAGAATGGACAAAACGCAATCCGTTTTCTAGTATAAGGGCATCTATAGTATTTTTACCCCCAAAATAATGTGGTTTTGGGACATCCTTACCTTTCTCATCAGTTCCACGACCATTTCTGGACTTTCTGGTACTCCTTGTTCTAAGAATGCCTGAAATCAACATCAAGAAATAAGTGAATTCCACATGATAGCATAAACTAAATGCATTAAAAGATAAAAAGTACCATCATGATGGTCGAGGTTCACATACATTCATCATGCAAGAATTATAAATATTTATCCAAAATGCAAGCTTTTCTTGATGGTTAAGGTTCTGCAAGTCCAATGAGGCCAATCTTGCAAGGAGTCGTCTGTGAAATACAACACAAAAAACCATCAACATTGTTTATAAAAACATCAAATGAACAAAGAAACTAAATGTAATAACATATGACTTACTTCAATCTATGCAACAGAAATAAAGAATTCGATGTTCGATTTAGATTGATCGAGTCATCACTGATCGAAACTAAATGCTTATATGGTCCAATATCTCTCCTTCCATAATCCGAACAAATACCGTAAGGATCACGAAATCCGGTTTCTTGAGACCCCAACATTGATAATGAAGGAAAAGTTTTCTTTATTGAGTTCATTCTTAAGAAAATGCTGGATAAACATCTTATAAGGTCCTCCGAAACTTTATTCGGTCCATCGTCTCCCGACGGTCTCTCATCGGGGATGCTTATATTTCGTGTTTCTGCATTGTTTTGGTCTCTTACTCTACATTCCATCTGAAAGTGTAAAACAAGTCATCCACACCTAGCTGCAATTACAATAACTTGAATCAAAAGAAACCGGTTTCGTACCTGCAATTTTTGAGGATCTAAACGCTTCTCCGATGACTTCGAATCGATCAAAGGTCTCTTCAAAAGAGGTCCCTTATTGCTCTTTGTGGAATTAGTCCAAGACTGATTCTCTTTTCCTCTTTTATCATCTGAAAAATAACAATGGATGATCAAATATGCTAATGGCATTGGCATTGGCATGACTCATCAGAAGTTAAAAAATCCGAAAAAACTAACCCGAAAAGGATCGTGAATATCTTGCCATCGATATGCATCGAGTTAAAGTTTTCGGTTGCTGATGTTTAGGATTATCCAAGCAAGGTTCATTCAAATCAACTGAACTTTCCATGTTCCTTTTCGACGATGATATATAAACAGCTTCTTGATATAAGTCTTGTCGGAAGTGTACCACCTGTTCTTCGAGCCGAACGATCTCTTCTTCGAGTACTGCCACTTCAGCCAAAAGCTCCAATGTCTACAAAAATCAGAATCAACAATGTCATTCACCAATATGT
Source organism: Gossypium bickii (assembly GCA_025503065.1). Lineage (NCBI taxonomy): Eukaryota > Viridiplantae > Streptophyta > Magnoliopsida > Malvales > Malvaceae > Gossypium > Gossypium bickii. The sequence goes on along the minus strand of CP106714.1, from coordinate 130,420,082 downwards.
GAAGTTTTTAAAGGAAGCAACAATAGTTATGTGAAGTTTTTAAAGGAAGCAACAATGGTTATGTGAAGTTTTTAAAGGAAGCAACAATGGTGAATTTACTAACTGGAGGAGGAAGATATGGAGGAAGACGAGGTAAAGCTCCCAAAGGTCTATTAAAAGCTCTCTCTAAAGCTCTATGAATATTCTCTTCTTGTCTAAGCTTCTTCTTCAATTTATCAACCTGACAAAAAAAAAGGAAGAAGATTGAAATAGCTTTCAAATTTTCAATACAATCAAGTCCTAATTGTAAATTTTCCTGAGAAAATGAGATAAGAAAATGTATATACATCTTGTTGAAGGGCCATTTTTCTCTCATTGATCGAAGATCGTTTGTTTTTCATTGCCTTTGTAGTAACAATTGACTTGGTACCCTGCATATCTGTTTTCTCCTTCAAAGAGAAAAAAAAGCAGACAGTCAGCTTTGTTTAAGCCTAGAAAATTCACATTTTCCTGGAAAATTTGGAATTCCACAAAAATCCCAGTTTAACCATTGGATTAAAATGCTTGAAAATTTACTTTTTCATGCTTCAGTGGAACTTTCTTGGCTTTGGTATTCATATTTTTCAACACTTAAACACCTTATCTGCAACAATAAAAAGAAAGCACCCAAATTCAGAAAAACTTCATATAAACGACAACAATTTAGCAAATTCAATAATTCACCAACAGATTCAGACCACTTAAAAGGGTTTAAATACCAAGTAAAAGTTCTAAATGAAACAGCTTTCATCAATGGAAGAATCAAAATGAAAAACAACAAATTCTAAAAAGAAACAAAGGAAAGAATGTTTCTATGTATGAATTTTAAACTTGAAGGGGTATCTTGGAAACAAGATAGAGCCGTACATAAACTCCATGAAGAAGAAACACTCACTTGCCTGTGTCATCATGAATCAACGTGAGTCTTTTATTTTATTTTTTTCTTTTTCACTTCTCTAACTGTTAAATACTAAATAATGATAATATATTCTTCGGTTATGGCTTTTTTACCTATAAGGTCCCCCTTCTTCAACTTTTATTTAGTTTTGGGACAAGGCAACATTTAGTCTCTGAATTTGATATTTGTTAGGCATTTATGTTCAGCAACCTGAAAACCAGATAAGGTTTGAGTTGCCTACCCGTGACCTAGATAGGGCCCACTAGTCGTATACATGCAAGCCTTTACGGAATGAAGCTCGCAAAGGGTGTTAGCAAGGAAGCTTGCAAACCCAACTTGCACAGGACAAGAGGAGTTCGTAGGAGCCCAAGGAGTGTCCAGTAGGCGGCCCAGAGCAGTACACGTATCTAACATGCATAGAGTCTGTTTAGAGCGTCAATTCTATGAATAGTAGCTATGTATATAAAGATTCGGTTGTCCCCTCTAATGGGACACAACGAACAAATTACTCAACAATATTTTTTTAATTTGGTCCCTAAATTTGGAAACTTTCATAATTTTGGTCCATGTAATGATATGACACTTTGAGACTATGTCGCATGATTAATTAAATTTTTCTACAAAAAATATAAATTTTAGGTGATAATGTGGTAAAATATAAGAGAGCCATGTCATCACATGAATCAAAATTAGGAAAAATTGTCAAGTTTCAAGATTAATTTAAACAAAAATGCTGAGGGACTAAGTTGAAAAAAGGTTACCAAATTCAAGGACTAAATTTCACACGGGATTCTTAAATTATGGGTTAAATTCTAAATTGGGTATCTAAACTTCAACTTTTTTCAATTTAGTCATCAAATTACTATTAGATCAACTGTTAGCTTTGACATTAAATGTAAAAAACATCACATGTTGGGTTATTATATATATACATACATATGGTAATGAATATAATGATGGGTTATTGAATCTTGGTTTTTTTTTTTTTTTAAAGAATTGGAAAGTAATTTATGGATTGAATTTTGTAGGGAAAAGCTGCACAAATCACATGTTTGCCAACTAAACATTTTAAAAAAAAATACTTATAATGTGTTTTTATTAATGTAAAACATTAATAATATTGATGCAATAAATTATTAGAATTGCACCACATTGTATTTTGGGTAAATTTTAGAATTTCCAAAAAAAAAAAACACAGTACTTTAGGAAATACAATTGACCTATATATATATATATATATTTTTGAATAAAACCTGTACTTTTTAAAGAAAAATACAAACTACATTTGAGCTATATATTTCCTTTTAAGAAAAATTATGCATTGACTCTAATTAGATTTATTTGGTCTAATTATGGTTTTAGTCACTCTACTTTGCTAAAATTTATGGTTTAATCCGTCTATTTCAACCTGGCATAATTTAATTCGTTTGCTTTTTAATAATCTTATTAATAGATTAAACTAATAACACTTTTATTTGGTCACAAAATTAGGGTCACGTGGAAATCCAGTCAAACCGTGTTCAATAAACAATAGATTAATATGTCATAGAATGTTTAATATTTAAAAAAAATCATATTATCATTTTAATGAAAACAATTAACAATTTTATTAATTTGGACCTACTAATAAAATTATAGAAGGTAGAGTGTGACCAAATTATGTCAAGGTGTCCCTTAATCAAATGATCCCGCTCATGAAATGAAACACATTTTGTAGCTAGTTGTTTACTGTTTCAGAGAGCACTTATGGCGAGGGAATTAGTTATTACTACCAGAAGTGGATACTTTGGTTTCAACAAAAATAAAATAAAATAGAAGGATTAAATCTCAATTTTCAAGATAATAAAGGGATTAAATGCATAACTAAAACTTTTTTTTTATTATTATTATAGATTTTTCTTGTTTCATGATTAACATTGGGATGAAATACAATACGTTTAAACATGCTCGAATCCACATTCTTTTGTATAATAATAATATTAATGTCAATTGAGTTAAGACTCACTCGAGATAATAAAATTAAAAGATATCTTTGATTTTTTTTAAAAAAAAAATTTGTGATATGTATAAATGAAATGGACGCACCACCCATAAGCATGTGATGGCGACTATTAAACTAAAACAATTAATTAATACGTTTTAATTTAATTTAATTTGTTATCATTATTAGCTGTTGGGAATTCAGTCAATTCTTCACATTTTTATTAAATAATGGATTCCCAATGGTTTTTTTATTATAATAATTACAATAAAATTATTAATTTTTATTTTTATTCTTTGGGAAGATGATTTTATCATTGTTAATTGACTACTGAGGTTGATAAGAGACCTACTACGAACAAGCCAATTGGGCTTGGACAATTAAAGCAGACAACTTATATATATATATATATAAAATAATTATAAAATATTTTGGAATAAGTTATAATAAAATGGAATGATAGATTATGAAAATGATTAGTGAAATTAAAAAAAAATAGTTTTGTTGATTGAGTTTTAGCTCAACTAGTATAGGTATTATTGTCAATGCAGTAGGATGTGAGTTCGAGTGCATTGAAGCGCATTATCCTCCTATTTATAGGTTGGGGAGGGATTATGGGTAGTTTTAAATATTGTGTAAAAAAAAAACAAATATGAGTTTTTAATATAACATGTCGTTGCATTTAATTTTGTATATTTATTGATTTTTATTTTATTAAATATTTTTTATTTCATATAATTAATTTAAATAAATATATTAACTACCTTTATAATTAAACCATGGTAAAAAGTGTAATTCAAAATGAGTGTAAAATGTAATTTCAGTTTTAATAAAATATTCTAATATTCTAAATTTAACAATAAAAATAAATTATTTTTGAACAATATATATTTTATATGTGGTATTTTCTTTTAAAAATCATTATTTTTAAATGTATTTTACAAAAAAAAAATTATTAATGTTAATTTCCCTATTTTATGGAACTTTGTTATTTCTCCTAATTTTTAAAAAAAATGTTACTAACACTAAATTTAATTAATATTTTTTATACATAATATATATATGTGTGTGTGACATTAGAAAATAACCCAATATTAATTATAGTTTGGCAGAAATTTTTTTATTAACTATATTTTTCTTTGAAAATAATTATTTTTGTTTCTTTTTAAACAATCTTATTATAATTTCTGATCATATCTGCTCATTTTGACATAATATCTAGAATTATTCATAGCCCCTCCTCAACTCATAAATAGGAGGATAATTTATTTCAATACATTCAAACCCACATCATTTTATATTGACAAAATATCCATATTAATCGAGCTAAAAGTCAATCAGTAAAATTAACTATTTTTATTGAATCATATAATGATTAGATTATAGTACATTTTGAACCATTATATATTTAGTTAATAATTAATGTAAAAATATGGTAACGTGCTTAATAAGTTACCAACCATACATGTGTTAAAAAATGTTTATATTAAAATGGTTGAATAAACAGCTCATTCATAATTACATGCTTTTAAAAATAAGTCTAATTAAAATAATTCAATAACATTAGATAGAAATTAAAATTGAGTTATAAATTTGTGTGAGAATTAAAATGTAAATTTATCGTTATATTAGCTTATAATTTTTCATTTTTTAAAAGGATTTAATTAATTTTTATTATTTTAAAATGTTAAAATGTAATTTTATCATATATTTTATAACTTTTTAAGGGACTAAATCATAAACTTTAGAGGGATAGAGCCATTGCCGCCACCCTTGCTATCAATGTCTTATTCTGGCGCTCAAGGGTAACCACCTTATCCTTGCAAAGGGGGAAGGGTAACGAAAAAGGTGCATCTTCAATAGGGATGAAGCCAGAAAATTGTTTTACCATCTTTAGGGGCAAAATACCAACACCTGTCCTTTATCTATGTCCTTGGTCTCCGAGATGACAATCAAGTGAACGGTGAGGATGTTTCTAAAAAGACAATGAATGCTAAAAAAAACCCTTATATTTTAAAGATAAACTTTTCAAGAATGAAAAGATAGATGATTGTGATATTATTAGATTAAACTGAACCCGATTTAAACACATTAAAATGTTCTAAAATCGAACAGTAGTCTAACCCAACTTAATTAGCTAGTTAACCAATCTCTTAGATGGTGAGATATCAATCTCAAGAAATCTAATCAAAATTGAAATTTCTGATTACCTTATAAATATTTGATGAAACTAATGGGGTTTACATCATATCTCCATAATACAACAACAAAAACAAAGATAATAAATTAGATTATCAATTCAACAATCTCAAAGAAATCACAATTATTGATTATTATTATTATTATTAATGTCCACAAACTTATTGATTTATCCTCTTATTAATTAAATATTTTTTAAAAAATATTTTCATTAATTATTAGTTAATTATGCCATTGTTAATTGTTGTTAGGAGCAAAGTTGTAAATGACAAAGGAATTGGATCAATGGGGACCATAGTGGAAACATGAAAAAGATGAAACAGCTTCTTCTTTAGCATCATTGGATGAATTTGTTACCAAACATTACTTCTTTTTTTCATTATAAACAAACATATTGGGACCTACCAATTTACCATCCTCTCCTTTCCATATATATATATCAGTGTTTGTAATGATTCGATTAATAATGTCGGACGGTCATCCATTAAAATTTTAGGTCTAATTTTAAAATTTAATCCTTATACTTTAATTTTATATAATTTTTTTTTATTTTTATAATGTTTTTAGGATACAAAGTCAACTTTCATAATATTATTAATAGGTCTAAATTGATAACGTGCTGTTTTAAAGTGATGACGTGGATTTTTTTTTATTTTTTGTAAAAATAGTTGTCCGGACTATCTTTACTGTTAGAAAGTTATCAATAAAAAGGATTACATTATCATTTTAGTGACAACCATTAGCAATGTCAACAATTTTGCATCTATTAATAAAAGTAGAGAAGTTAAATTATGTGATTAAATTTCAAATTTTAACATAATAGGACTAAAACTATAATTAGATTAAAACTTTACATATTTAGTTAATTGAAACAATATGGTAAAAAGTAGACACGTCAAGTGGTGGATTAAGTTGGTTTTGGGTCCAATCGATTAGGATCAGATTAATTCGAGGTTTTTGAGTCAATTTTGGATTTAGGTCATTTCGGGTTCATTTCATTCGAATTTGAGACTCATTTTTTTTTTTGTGTTTTAATCATTTTAAGTTAATATAAATTTCGAATTTGAATTAGATTGAATCAAATTTAAGTTGGAATGGATGAAATCAAGCTTTTGGGATAAGGTAAGAATCTATAGATCTAATAAAAAGTTCAAACAAGTTATGAAAAAAAGCGTGAAATGGAAGTCCACAAAGTAGACACGTCAATTGGTGGATCAAGTTGGTTTTAGGTCCGATTAATTTTGGATTCAAATCATTTTGGGTTCATTTTATTCGAATTTGAGATTTATTTTTCATGTTTTAATCTTTTCAAGGTCATATAAATTTCGGAATTAGATGGATTCAAGTAATTAATATTTTTATACCCAAATCAAACTTTTGGGATAAGGTAAGAATGTATAGATCTAATAAAAAGCTCAAACAATTTATGGAAAACGCGTGAAATGGAAGTCTAAAAAGGTAGGTCCATGGTTGAGCCCCCAAAAGAGAAATATAAGTAAATAGATTGAAAGACAAGGGGAATCATTAATAGGTGTAATCAACAATGTGACTATTCACAACATCCCCATCAATTTTTTTGCCATTGGTCTGGTCCTGTATTAGTAGGGACAAGGTCAAGAAATAAAGGAAATGATGGTCCAAGACCATAATACCCTACCAACACATATGCCTATATACAACTTATATAGGGCTCTAAAGCTTAGTCAATGTGGACATGTGGGCACCTTTTCTTTGTGAAATGAAATAACATCATTTGTCATGCTCCTCAAAATCATTGTACTTCTTTCACCAAAGCTGCCATCTTATGTATACATATATATATTATCATAATTTGAAGCAAATAGGTAAAATTGAATGTTAGAAAATTTAGAGACTTATCAATTAGTTTTGTTGAGGGATTTTCGACTCTTTTAAGAGAAATTTGTGAAGTGTTGGGAACCAACGGATTCATTAACATAGACGGTATTGTATTCTCAAGGTATATATATTTCATTTTAACCTTGAGAACTCTTTCATAGAGAAGTCTTTTAAATATTATTTGTGCCTCTAAAGGTTGTATCTAGGGATGGCAAAAAAACCTAGATTTCCCGGGTTCTGACTCAACTCGATCCAATAGGGTCAATTTTTTTTTTTTTTTGGAATTTGGTTTTGGGTTAGGTCTAATTTTTCAATTAGTTGGGTCAAGTCAGGTTCAAGGAAAATCCACTTCGCCCCAAGATATTTATCAGAACATCCTTTATATATAATATTAGTTTAAAAATATATAATAAAATTTATATTAGTATTTCTCTAGCATAACTATACCTATAAAAGAATTAATAGTATATTAAAAATAAAAAATATTATTATTAATAAAAAATAAAAAGTTAAAAATTATGGTATATCAAGTTAGAGCTTAGTATATCTTTGATTTTTCAAGGTGGGTAAATTCACATTTAATATCTAGTCGGATCTGATTATGTTGAGGATAAATCTGTAGGGGCCAAGATGGGTAAAAAATAACTCCACCTTATCTTGTTATCATCTCTAGTCGTATCAAGTGAGAGCACCTTATCCACTAAATATATCTCATATTTGCGCTTGTTAGAATATATTACCATTTGAGCTTAACGATGATTAATTTCAGCATTAAGGAAAAGATAATGTAAACCCTAAAATGAGAAATTAGTGATGATTCAAGTTAACCAATACTTCAAGCAAATCATTAGGCGTATAGGAATTAGTGTGAATGTGAAAGGGAATAGATCATAATGAACAATGTCTAGAGTATTGAAGACATCAAAGATCAAAAAGCCATAGGCATCAAAGGTAAGTGGTCCTACTGTCTATGGAAGCTACAATTCAGTCCATTCCCATGGGTTTTTGAAGTCTTTTAGGTTTTCAAGTAGGAGAGTCAAGCCAAAATAGAAAAATTGGATAAGCAAATTGGCAATGGGGGTTGATACAATAATCCATATCCTCATAAAAAAAAGGGCAAAAGCAACTAAGTGAGAAAAGGTATATATCTTTTATTAAGTGGCATGAATCAAAAGCCACATTGGATTGGGGCTCAAAGTAAAGTTTAAGTATGATTGCTTTTGCACAACCCCAACTTTGTCCCTAGAAATATCATCATTGCAAAAGACATTCATAAGTCTTCATTAGATCTATGAGTTTTATCCAAATTTGATTCCATCAAGTTGATCATAAGAAGTCATAGGCAAACGATTAAACTCAAATTGGCTCATACGCAAATTAACTCAAATTTGAAACAATATGAATTGAAACTAAAAAAAAAAAAAAAAAAACTAACAAGTATTTCGAAATTATCTAAATATAAAATAACCAAAACCCTTGATGACCCACAATGGCGCATTTTAGCATTGTGTTTTGGAGTATATTTAGGGGCGTGCATTTTTTAGTTTTAACACAGTTAACTCACCAAACCGAATTAGTTCGGTTAATTGGTTGGTCAACTAATCTAATTCAATTAGAGATGAATTGAAAGTTTTTAAAAATTTTGGTTATTGATTAATTCAGTTTGAAACTAAGTAATTAACCTTAACCAATTACTTAAAATTATTATTAATAATAAGTTGAATATATTAGAGATAGGTCCAATACCAATATATAAAAATTAAAGGATTTATAAATATTTTTATAATAGGTGTAAAAAATATCAAAACTAAAGTATTTGAAAAAAAAACTAAAATTAAACTAAAAAAGTCAACAAAAAAGTAAAAAAATTAAACAAAGAAAAGTAAAAATAATAATAATGTTTTTAGTGTAATGTTTGTTATTGTGTTATTTTTTTATCAAATTTATTTTTTTGAAATAATGTCTAAAAACTATTCATAACCCATCTCTAACTCATAAATAAGAGGATAATTCGCTTCAACGCACTCGAACCCACGTTCTCTTGTATTGACAACAATACCCATGCCAATTGAGTTAAGACTCAATCGGCATGTCTATTTAATTTATTAAAACATGTTTTAGTTAATCACATTTTATTATATTTTATCAATATACCTAAACTTTATTTTAACAATCTTATTTTCTAGTTTAGTTTCATGGCACAAGTAAAACAACTACAAGGCTAGCTTTAGCTTGTATCTTGTTATTTTCTTGGTTTTGGCTAAGAAGAACCAACACCCATAACTAGTTTGCCACTCACTCCTCCACTTCACATGAGCATTTTAGATTCATAACATCTAATCTTAGACATTAAAGGATTTCCAAAAGAAACAGGTTGCTTTCTTCTTCTTCTTTCCTTGTTTTATATACCACCCATTTTGTACTCTAATGAGAGCAAAGTTAGATCTAATCTTTGCATTGAAATCAAAGTTTGTTGTTTTTCAATTAAGAAAACAAAGGGTAAATATACTTTTTCAATATTTGAACTTGGCTTCAAGGTTCAATTAAGTACTAAGGACTTGGCTTCAAAGTTTAATTTGATAGTTAATTTTTTTTGGTATAATTAGGTATATGAACTTGGCCTCATGGTTCAAATAGATTCAAATAAATCATTTAATGTATGTGCTAATTTAGATCAAAAAGTCAAATTCAAGTACTAATTTGAACAAAATAAACTTGTTTAAAATTTAAATTCAAGTACCAAAATGTATATTTACACCATAACAAACAACCAAACCCAAAATAATTAACTTGAATTGACCCAAACTTAACTAGAAAAATCTTCAAACCTAGGTAATCTGAACATAAAAGAGCTCCAATCTGAACTTAACTAAAAGAATATAATCTTCAAAATTAAATAAAAATGCGGTGAGCGTGGATCGAACACGCGACCTTCAGATCTTCAGTCTGACGCTCTCCCAACTGAGCTATCCCCGCCGATGCTTTGTAAATTGTGCTTCAAAAAATATATGTTATCTTTACTCCCTCCAATGTATACCCAAATGTCTACCATGCGAAACCCTAGCTATAACACTTAATACAGGTCTAAGTGTTCTACAGACTAAAGCTGGACTCGACTTCAATTTATGAGTGATACAGATCACACTGTAAAATATTGATGCCAGATTTTCACTTAACAAGATCGTAAATATTATTGTCACAAATCAATTATAAAAAACGAAGTCAAAATTTTCCATATTAAGAGGCAGAAATTAAATTATAAATTTTTTGAAATTCAGATATATGAAATTTTATCATTGTATTAACTTATAACTTCACAATTTTATAACACGATTTTACCATCAAAGAATAGAAAAGGAAAGCGATGAGAGTTCAAACCAGAACTGTCGATGAGCATTTATGCATCTTTTCCTTCGTTCTTTCGGTGACGACGACTGGTTTAGGATTTGAAGTCAATGACATGCTGAATCACTTGCGAAGATTGACTAAGACGAAGGCGAAGGAGATCCGCTCATGGAAGGTGAGAAAGAGATCAGCCGTGAAGTGTGGAGTTGCCGCCGAGAAGAAGAACACGGCGGAGGAAGAGGAGAAAGTAGCGCCATTGAAATGTATAGATCGAATAAGACGAGGGCGAAGGAGATCCTATCATGGAAGGAGAGAAAGAGATCGGCCGTGAAGTGTGGAGTTGCCGTCGAGGAGAAGAAGAACACGGCGGAGGAAGAGGAGAAAGTAGCGCCATTCAAATGCCATTGGCGCCTTCTGCCCAATTAACCAATTAAACATTTTCCCGCTTTAACAGAAAATCTACCGCGAGCCGTTCAGTTTTTCTCTTTAAACAATTGCTGAAATTCACATTTTGATGCATTATGAATTATGATGCTCATATTTAGAATTTAATTTATGTATTTTAATTTAATATAATTTGATATTTTATTTTTATAGTGTGATTATTTAAAATATTTAATATAACAGTAAATTTTAATCCCGATTAATTCAAAATCGAATTTATTTTAATCTGATTTTACTATAAAAAATTCATAATAAAATTTAGATTTATCTAAACTCAAATTCACTTGAATGCCAAACAATTTAAATCTAAAATAATTTGAATAAATAACCTAAAATGATATAAATTCATAATAAAAGAAAAAAAAATTCAAACCTCAAATCTAACAATCCAAACTCAAAAAAAAAAAAAAAAAAAATAAAAATTTAAATTTTCAAAAACTCGATCCAAAACTAATTTAATTCAAAATGATCCAAATAGAAAGTGATTAAAATAAAAAATAATTTAAAATAGTTACAATAAGTCCAAAAATACCCAATCCTTAGAATTTAAATGATTCACAAAATTTAAAAATATCATTACCCCAATTGACTCGATTAACCATCGAAACCAATAAAAGCAATAGAGATATCCAAAAAAATAATAAAGCTGGAAAAATTTATTGCTCAAATTGACTCAATGAAGCAACACAAATAAGCTTAAAAGCCTTAAGCCATGCGGTCGAACTCGCGACCTTCAAATCTTCAGTCTGACGCTCTCCCCGCAGATGAATGCTACGGCTTTTGAAAATTTAAATCTTATTTGCAATTTCTCCAATGAGATGCTAAATTCAAATTTTCATCTGCCCTGACTACAATTTATCTACAGACTAATTTTCATTTAACAACATTATCATATTATTAGATTTTACAGTCGATCGTAGCTGATTAAATTTTTCCTATCACCTATAAATTTAGGGAGGTTGATAAAAATTGAAAGGATTTAAAAAGAAATTTAAAAAGATAATATGTAGTTTTCTGATCCAACTTCTCTAAAAATATTTAAATAGTATCTGAATTTGTATTCTGTCATATATATAGGTTAGTGTATTTGCTCATGGGTCCGACCATGTAAGGTATCTAGACTAATTTTCTAACTTGTCCCGACTCGGAAAATGGATTTATATTTTTGCATATGCCCAATCCAATTTAAGAAAAATAAACCCAGTGCCAACCCAATCTACCCATATTTTTGCATAAATGCGCTAAAATAGTTTTTTTCTAACATATTAAAAATAAATTAAAAAGCATTTATATTAAAAAAACACAAATAAATATTATTTATTACATTAAATATAATTTTTACAATTTTATATTTTAGATTGAGTTATTTAGTTGGATAAATTTTATTGTAAGTTTTGAATATCAAGTTTAATTGGGGTTAGTGATTTAATATAAATATAAATATATTAATTATTATTTAACATATATAATTAATATAAAATTTTTTATAACATAATATATCCAAGTTATGCTCGCAAAAAAAAATCTTGCCTAAGGCTCAGCCAATATATAAAATGGGCCTCAAATCTTACCTAAGCTCATTTTTTGAGTCTCGTATTTTTATCTAAACTCTCCAATTTTTCAGACAGGCCTTTGATCTAGAGTGAGTGAACTAACTCATGAGCAAGTCTATTCTACACTAACACTGTTAGTTTATACTATCATACCACATATATAATTTTCAAAATTAAAAAAAAAAAACTTTAAAAATATACAGATTAAAAATATATATATAAATTTTTTCACATTAAAAATGAACCTAAAAAAAATTATGCTTTTTAATTAATTTATTTGTTTTTAAATATATATTTTTTTAATTTATGCTCGTTACATAGTATATTGAGACGTTGACACATATCACCATTAGATTAATTATTTGTGTCACGTCAACACAAACTAATAATATTAGTCCGAAAGTATTAATTTAGATGACAAAATATAAATTTAAGTACCAAGTAAATATTTTTGAAAATATTAAAAAAGTAAACTACATGTTAACCCCAAAAAAGAAAAACTTAACCTTAAATTCGGATAATTCAAACTCAAAACCACTAGAACATGAGAGTTTTAAAATCCCAATTGACTCAGAATTGATTCAATTCTAAAGAGTTGGACAAAAAAATCCTTTTAAGTGACTAAAAATAAAGAATAATACAAACTCATAATAAATTAGAAAAAAAAAAAAACCCTTGAACCTAAATCATTCAGATACAAAATGTTAAAACTTTGAAAATTTAAAAACCTTAATTATTTCTATGAACCGACTCCAAAAAAAAATTTCAAGCCTTAAACCTATTGTGACCCCAATTGACTCAATCCAAAAAAAGAATACTCAAGTCTTAGAGCTGCCCTGATCCCAATTAACCCAATCCAAAAAATAAAAAATGCAATGAACAGAATCGAACAATTGACTTAAAATAAAGAATGATACAAATTCGTAATAAATTATAAAAAAAAATCCAAGCCTTGAACTTAAATGATTCAAACTTAAAATGTCATAACCTAAAATTTTAAAAACCTTAATTAATTCTATGAACGAACCACCCCCCCAAAAAAAAAAAAAACTCAAGCCTTAAACCTACCCTGACCCCAATTGACTCAATCCGAAAAGGATTACTCAAGCATTAGTCCTGCCCTGGCAAACTCACCCTGACCCCAATTGACTCAATCCAAAAAGGAATACTCAAGCGTTAGACCTGCCCTGATCCCAATTAACAGATTCAAAAAATAAAAAATGCGGTGAACGTGGATCGAACACGTGACCTTCAGATCTTCAGTCTGACGCTCTCCCAACTGAGCTATCCCCGCAGTTGCTTACTGTTCAATTTTACAGATTTAAATCTTATTTGCAGGTTTTCTCCTAAATTCAATCTCCCTAGAACTATTGTACAGACTACCTCGATTTTCAAATTAGAGTGATCCAAAATGACAACGTAGAGACATTGATAACACAAAACAATATGACAGAACATTAAAGCAATCTTAATGCATTATCTTTTTTAAAAAAAATAGAAAGATGGATAAAAATTGAAGGATTTAAAAGAAATCAAAGAGAGTACCTCAGAGCGATTTGATTCGTTCTTTGGAGACGATGGCGACTTCAAGATTTGTAGTGTTAACAATGCTGGATCACTTGCGAAGACAACGAAAATGAAAGCAAAGAAGCTCCGGTAATAGAAGGAGTGAAAGAGATCGGCTTTTCTGAAGTTGCATGAAAAAAGAACATGATGGAGGAACAGGAGAAAGTGGCGCCATTGAAATTTGTTTGGCGCCTTATCAAATTATTGAAAAAAAAATTGAAAAATCTAAATCGATTCAAAATAAATTCAACTTATAAGTGAAATAGTAAAAGCAAGGGAAATTTAAAGCAGATCCAAAATCAATTTGATTGGTAAATAGCATAATTAAAGCAATATTATCAAGAAAAAAGATTGAAAATTCAAAATTAATTCAACTCATAAGGGAAATTCAAAGATCTAAGATCAATTCGATTTAAAAATGGCGTAGTTAAAGCAATGTTATCGAGAAAATATATTAAAAATACAAAACCGATCGAAAATCGATTCAACTCGTCAGTAAAATTGTAAAAGAAAATAAAAATGGAAAATACAGTAAACTTTGATCAAACACACAACAGAGAAATCGATAAAATTGGAATGATTTGAAAGAGATGAAAAACAAAAAGAAAAGAAATCAAAGAGAGTACCTAAGAGTTTAAACCAGAGAACGTGAATGGGCATTTTTGCGGCTACTTCAAGATTTGTAGTGTTAACAATGCTGGATCACTTGCGAAGATAACGAAAACGAATGCGATGAAGCTCCGATCATGGAAGGAGAGAGATCAGCTTTTTTGAATTATGAAGTTGGAGATTAGAAGAGAAGGAAGAAGAACATGGCGGGAGGAATTGGAGAAAATGGCGCCATTGAAATGTGTTTGGCGCCTTATGCATTTAATCAATTAAATATCCGTTTTATCATTAGCTACTTTTTTTAAATCTTAGATGTTGGATGATTATATTAAAATTCAAAAATGTAAAAATTAAATCTCAACAAGTACCAATGTAAAAACATATTCCAACCCATGTAACACAAAATATTAACATATTAATTTAACTGATAATATAGATCTCTTAAACATGATCAAAGGCAAAAAAACAGACCAGATCACCAGTTTATCAGTTTAATTGGTCTGAATAATTTAATAAAATAATTCACTAAAAAATTTGTAAAACTATTTAAAGAATATTAAAAATTGGTTCAACCACCGATTTTCTATCAATCTATACTAATTCACAAATCTACTAGTACAAAACCTTTTTTCGAACCGGTACCCTAACTGATTTCGAATTGCAACAAATCCAATTCAAATAACCATAACCAAAACAAATATATAACTTAAATGTAATAGAAGAACTGCTATGTTTAATAGAAGAATTGCTCCTATCCTCTTAAGACACTTAACTAACTTCAACAAAGTTATAAAGCAAACAGTCCGAGAGGAAACTGTTGACTAAATTTATTAGAACAATTTCTAGCCTCTTAATGCACTTAACTAAATTCAACAAAAAAATACAACAAACACCATAAGAGGAAACTGTTCACTAAATTTAATAGAAGAACTGTTTTTAGCGGTTAAGAGAAAGGATTGTATGAAACAATGACGCCATATTATCTCTATCATTTTCTAATAGTTTTATGCCACATTAACATTTTCATCTTAAAAAAATCAAATTCAATATGGCATAAAATTACAATGGTACAAAGTAAACACCCAAAATAGATATTGCTCAATTAGCATATTCATACACTTTCAACCGTACTAAACATGTGTAATTTAATAATTGGCCCTTCTCGCCAACCCTTCACCTATTTACTAAAAATATGAGTGTATTTATATTTTAATTTTAAATTGAGCAAACAATCTATCTCAATTAAGGCCTCACTCATATACAAGAGGTCTTATAACTCCTCGTCAATACGAAATTGGCAAGCTTCATCTCTCTCCGTAACTCTCCACGAGAGAGTTTACTTCTTTCATCATTCACCGCTAAGACAATCGGCTCTCTGCGCCATCTTAAACGAAGTAAATCGACCAACACTACTATAACTTCCGCTTGTCTGATCTTTGCATCAACAAGCTTAAAAGCAATCCAAGACCAAAATGGTGTGCCAACTAGTGTGAAAATATGAATATCAAGCAACATAATTGAGGAGAATATTGAGAGTTCAAAGCAGATCCAAAATCAATTCGACTCGTAAATAGCATATTTAAAGCAATATTAACGAGAAAAAAATTGATCGCGACCTTCAAATCTTTTATCTGATGCTCTGCCAACTGACCTATCCACCATATGTGTGTTAAAACCATTTTTGCTGGTATAAATCTTATTTGCAGTTTCTCCAATGGCATGCTAAATTCAATTTCATTCTACCTTGACTAAAACTATTGTACAGACTAACTCGATTCCAATTTAGATTGATACAGATCACACCGTAGATACATTGAATGCCAAATTTTCATTTAACATTATAATATTTTTAGATTTTAATAATCGATCGTAGCTGATTAGATTATAATATTTTTAGATTTTAATAATCGATCGTAGCTGATTAGATTTTTCTATCACCTAGAAATTTAGAGAGGTTGACAAAATCGGAAGGATTTAAAAAAAAAAAAAAAGAGCTAAGAGAGTACGTAAGAGGTGCGA
The DNA here is from genome assembly GCA_025503065.1 of Gossypium bickii. Taxonomy (NCBI): domain Eukaryota; kingdom Viridiplantae; phylum Streptophyta; class Magnoliopsida; order Malvales; family Malvaceae; genus Gossypium; species Gossypium bickii. The sequence continues at coordinate 130,403,593 of CP106714.1, read as the reverse complement.
ATTCAAACCAGAGCCTCAATGGGTTGATAAGCTTGAGAAGACGACAAAAAACGAAGGCAAAGAAGCTCCGATCATCGAAGCAGAGAAAGAGAGTCAGCTATGAAGTGTGGAGTTGCAGAGAAGAAGAAACATGGCAGCGGAGGAAGAGAGGGGCGCTGTTTGTTTGGCACCTTACCCAATTAATCATCTAAATACTCGTTTGGCAAAACAAAAATTATAATGCGGTGAGCGTGGATCGAACACGCGACCTTCAGATCTTCAGTCTGACGCTCTCCCAACTGAGCTATCCCCGCAGATACATCGTAACTGACCTATCCCACCACATGCATCATATTCACTTTTGCCTGGAATTGTTTTATGACAAACAGATCACAAAGTAGAGAAATTGATAAAACAGTATGATAACATTTAAGCGATCTTAAATCTTAATGCATCATCTTTCAAAGAAAATGCAGATTGAAAGGATCTAAAAGAAGAAAGTACCAAAGAGATGAGAGTTTAAACAAGAGATTGAATGAGCTTTGTGCATTTTTGCAGCTACTTCAATGTTAACAATGCTGGATCACTTGCGAAGCCGACGAAAATGAAATCAAAGAAGCTCCGAGCATGGAAGGAGAGAAAAAGAGATCGGCTCTGAAAGTGTAAAGTTGCAGAGAAAAAGAAGAAGATGGTGGACGAATTGGCGAAAATGGCGCCACTGAAATGTGTTTGACGCTTTATCAAATTAATCAAATATTTGTTTCGCAAACCAAAATTATTTTCCCGCTTTATTATATATATAATTTTTCTTATTATTTTTTTGTGATATTCGAATAGTTTCGACTAAATTCAAAATCGAAATAATTAACGAGTACGAGTCAATTCACTCAATTACACATCCTCTTACATTAATAATGTAATAATAATATCCATGTCAATCAAATTAAAACTTGATCAACAACCATCAAGTCTATTTTTAAATAAGATAAAACAGAAAAAAATGGAGAAAAAAAAATTGAGTTCAATTTGAATTTTTAAAATCGGTTCCATTATAATTTAAATGTGTTTAATTAAATTTGATTTTCGATTTACTAGTTAAAAAATTTAATTAGCATAACTGAATCAATATTCTATTTTTATTAAATAATTTTTTAAAAAAATTAAAAACCAAGAAGAAGAAGAAGAAATAAACATTCAAAGTAATGTTACCCAAAATTAAATATAATAGTCGATACTACATAAAAATGAAATAAAGGGAAACGCTGATACTAATGTAAAAACATATTCTTTAACATGCTAATTTACATAAAAATATATATTCTTTAATTGATCTAACCGATTTAGAAGATCTGATTAAATAAATCATAAAAATGATTCAACTGGTTCATACCGATTCGCAGCTGTACCAGTCTAAAGCCTTTTTCCGGACCGGTATTCTAACCAGTTCCTGGTCAAACCAATCCAGTTCAGATAACCATAATATAGCTTAAATGCAATCCAAGTTACCAAAAATGGTGTTCCAAGTTCAAACTAGAGTGAAAATATGAATAACAAGAAGCAAATGAAAGGAACAAACTCTTATTTATGAATATAACTTAAATTATTCATCAAGCACACTACCACACACGTCAGCCAATTCATATATCCCAATCACCACGTTTCCCTTTTTAACTAAACACATAAAATTAAATAATGAATCCAATCCCTAAAAAAACAAAACTACTTAAAAAAAGGGGTCAAAATTCAGTTCCACTCCATATTTGGAGGGATTTATGTAAGAATTCTACACAACCCAGAGAGAGCTATGGAGTAACAACTAACAAGCCAGTCCCCCTTTACCCCTCTTTTTTTTTTCTAGTTCAAGTGTCTAAGTAGAGCTATAACATCTCTCCTGCTGTTATTATTTTAGCTTACCTGCTGCTGATGACTGCCGTAGATCGGATAAGCCCCGTATGCGGTGGCTGCAGCTGCGTACATGCCTAAGCCATTTGGTGGTGGCAAAGCATAGCCGTAACCATCGTAGACCTGCCCTCCATAGTAAGCTCCACCCCACTGGTTACTGTAATCAGCCCTAAACTGCAATATCACAAAATAATAGGTTAGGAATAATTCACCATAGCTTTCTTAAGGTGAATGTACTTGAGAGGTCCCTCAATTTGTACAATTAAAAAGAATGAAATAAGACCAAATTGGAATAAAATTAACATTTACTGTTTCAAAAAATATAATTTATTGTTTAACAGAGAGTATTTTTAAAGTTTTTATGGTTCTGTAAATGAAATCTTCTATTTGCAATTGAAAAAAAAAAATTCAAGATATTTTCTAAACAATAAATGTTAGCTTTGATACAATTTGCAATTATTTGATTCTTTTTAATAGTATAGAGACTACATTAATCCATTTAATAATAAAGAGACTAATTTGATCCGGTCCCTATAATACTCGGACCTCCTAGGTACTTTAACCCTTTCTTAATGGTGAAAGGGGAACTGGATAGAGAATAGAGACCTGTTTATTTGCTGGATTGCGACCCCAAGAGAGACGCACTGTTTGCTTGCCGATATTCGTTTCATTCAACTTATGTAATGCCTCCTCAGCATTGTTCCTGTTAGAGACTCAACAGTAACTAGATCACACCTTTAATATAGTAGTCTTCTATAGGCAAAAGCAAAAAAATATAGCCAAAACTTCACCTGTTGGCAAATCGTACAAACCCACATCCTTTTCCAACAGGTATTTTAACAGAGACTAATTCACCATACTGAGAGAAAGGTTGCCTGAGATCTTCCTCGGTCACATTAGGATCAAGCCCTCCGACAAAGATCTGTAATAAATTTTTATTAGCCAAAGGAGGTACAGATTTTGGTCCTCGTAAGAGTTAAAGCCAAAAGAAGCTTAAAAACTTACTGTTGTATTTGAAGAATCTCCATCAGCTTGGGTTGAAGCACCATTTGATGCATAGCCACCTTCCAAGAAAAAAAAGAACGGGAATGTATCAAGCAAAATCCTAAAGGCTTTTATACTGTAACAGTTAAATTTGCCTTCAGTGGTCGAAAATAGATGGGGCCAGAATGAACAACAAAAGGTTTGCAAGGATGCAATTATAAAACCAGGTAAATAAGCATCTGGAGTTGGCAATTATCCGAGCACTCACATTATTTTATAATGCCAATCATGAAATTGCCACAAAAATCAACTTTTCTATTAAAGAAAATGAAAAGAAAAAGGAATAAAAGAAGTTAAAGATTCATTATTAGACACAATTCAACTAAAAGTATGTTACGGTCATGAAACAATAATGGAATTTGTCAATCACACATTATCAAAATTTGGGATAACCCAATTAGCTTCTCTCATAGAATACAAATCTATGATGGTTTCGATTTTAAAAAAAAATCAAGTCGGTATAATAACCTTTATATTTCTTCAAAACCAACAACAAACTAGTCCTTACTGAAAGCAACATACGAAATAGCTGAGCAACTTTTAGCAATTCCTATGCTATGTTATTGCTCATAAAAGAAAACAAAAATCGTGACCCTTGAAATTCAGCTGTGGTCACTGACGATGCTATTTTATATTGCATGAAAAATGGTACTTACAAATAGAAATGCTAGGAAGGCATAAACCCCATCAAAAGAGGCTAGTGTGAGTTTGGATGGGCAGTGCGGTGCAATGCATTTAACTTACTTTTTGTCTCACGCTACAATATCACTACAGTATCTAATCTCACCACCACCGCTGTTTTTACACTAACAGCAAGTAAACGCACCGCCCATCCAAACCCATACTAAACCAAGTTGCCCAACAGAAAAGGAAAAGCGGGATATGTAAGAACTTTGTTACACTAAAAACAAACAGAAAAGTAGCATTTTATTGCCCCAAAAAGCTACGATTTGATGTCAACATAATCTAATAACCAAAAGAAAGGCAGCTTAGATAAATCATAAAGTGTCTCAGAAGGAATCACTGATCTGCTAGGTTTAAAATTTTAAGTCAAAGTAAGGGAAGTAGCACCAAATATGAAAGGGTAAGGTGAGGCAAGACTCAAGAGAAACTTTTTACATCTACAACTACAAAGCATCCTCAAAGAAAAAAAAAAAAACAAAGAAATGCAAGCAGCAAGAAACAAAATGTAAAAAGATAAGCACTTGTAGCAATAAAGGTAGCTCCTTAACTAAAATTTTAAGATGTACCAATCCCTTAAAGCTTAAACAGAACAAATAAAGAAAAAGCACGTTAAATAATCAAATACCCTGTGAAGAATATTGCTGTTGATACCCTGATGACTTCCTGGGAGTTGCAGCACCAATACGCATAGGCCTGCTTGAACAATATGCACCATTCATTTCAGTCATGGCTTGGGACCTTTCAGTATCATCCCCAAACCTCACAAAACCATAACCCTTTGATCGACCAGTATTAGCATCAATTACAACTTTTGCAGCTTTAACAGAAGGATATTTACTAGCAAAAGTTTCATGCAATAGGCTATCAGTAACATCTGCAGCTAAATCTCCTACAAAAATAGAAAGATCAGGACCATTTTCTGAGCGCTTCTCTCCTGTGCTAAAAGTAGCCCAATTCAGGCGGAATGGTTGTTCTGTATTAGGCATCAACATGCCACTATAATTTTGAAGAACTTTCTCTGCCGTTGCATGTGAAAAAAATTCCACAAATCCATATCCTTCTGATAAACCAGTTTGCTTATTGCGAATGACCTTAATGGACACAATCTGCTCAAATAAATTCCAAATATCAATTATTAGACAAGCAACTAGAACCCTTAAATCAGATTTCTATATTTCCTGTGCCTCTGCCTTCTAAAATCAATCATACTTGGTTTAAATTTAAGCAAAGGCTCTATCACAATATGCGAACCTTACATTTAAGCCAAATGTACTGAACATATTGCATAGATCAACATAGGCCAAAAAGTCAAGATATTCTGAATTTAACATGTAATTTAACCTCAGCATTCATAATATATGTTGTAAACAGCTTTTTAACATTCCAAACAATAACTTCAACCAAGAAAGTCAAATTCCAAACTTGTTTCAGATTCTAGTTAATTAACTTTTTGTTGTATGGTATTTTCTTTAAATGCCTCAAATAGCAAAATCAATAATTGACTACACCCAGTTTACTAGTTCATACTCATCCCATTCATAGTACTTGATTCTATATATACAACCACGAGAGCTACAGACCAAGACCAATAACACTGGCATAGATACACAACCCCATCTTTTTGCTACAAATACCCTATAACAATACTTGTAAGATTACTATTTTCATCAATAGTAGTCAATGAAGATGCATTTAATTTGAATAATTTCCATAAATAGTACTAAATAAGTGCTCTTATAGCATTCTCACGTGCATTTACATACACACAAGTCACACAAGCATATCAATCGATTGACAGTGCCATAATTGCAGAAACCACAACAAATATAATTTCAATAGTTAATGAAATATAAACATATTCACAGCCAATCATTCAACTAAATCTAAGCATCTAATTTTTTTAAAAACAAATCAATATAATTAAGAGGAATTCGTATCAAGTTTCAACCTCGCCAGTAGAAGCGAAACAGCTATGAAGATAGTTCTCATCCATCCAATGATGCAAATCACCAGCCCAAACGGTCTTATTCTCGCCGCCACCACCCGATCCTTGCTGCTGCTGCTGCTGCTGCGACGGCGCGTGACCGTGGTGATGATACTGATGATGATAAGGCACGTAGTGTTGAGGCGGAGGAGGTGGCGGCGCAACAAAGTGTTGCGGTTGCATCATTTGATGCTGCATTACCATAGCCGCCGCAGCAGTCGGAGGATACTGCATAGCCACCCACTGTGGATGCGGTTGCGGCGGCGGTTGTTGTTGTTGAGGCCGGTGATTCTGTTCCGTTTGTGAATCCGAACCACCGTTTTGCTGCATCCTTATCTCTTTTTTATTGCTATTAATTAAAAAAATACAAATAGATAATTAAATTTTCAAAAAAGATTTTGAATGTTTATTAAAGATTGAATTTGAATCTAATTTCTTTTTCTTTTTTCTTTTTCTTTTTTGAAATAAATTTCTGTTCCTTTTTTTTTTTTAAAGCTAAATCTGAGTATTTTCAGGGGAAAAAAAAAAGGTACGGCTAGGGTCTAATTTCTAAAGCACTTAAAACTATAAGCAGAGGACTTAAGCGAAGGGTGACGGGGAACATGAAACGTGGAGATTAATCGATCGTTAGATGAGTGAAGATATAGTTTAATATTAACCGTTGGATTTTGACATGTTGTAGTGGTGACATGCACGTGATACTGTTTATGTGGGTCTCTATCTCCTACCCCGAATCCGCCGCCAGCTGCATTCTTTTAACCTTTTTCTCCTTTTTAGGATTTTGAGGATTTAATTTAGGTATAATTGTGTCTCAGTCCCTGAATTATTTAAAATTTGAAATTTAGTCTTCATTTTTATTTTAATAGTTTAATCCCTCTATTTGTTTGGTTTGGATTTAAAGTTAAATTCCTAAAATTAAATGTATGTTAATCTAATTATAAATAAATTTGTGACTACCGCATGAGCAATTGGATCTAATATTTTAAAGAAAAATAAATAATCCTTCTAATTATTTATGTTATTGGTTGTTTTTTAGCACGTTAGACATTATTTTCAAAATCGAACTGATTGATCAAATCGAAAATTGATCCATCATATCAAAAATCAGTCAATTGGATCGAGAATTGGTTAGACTATCGATCTGGAATGAGGAGTAGGATCCATTTGACTCGTGAACTGGTTGAACTAGGCTATCAATCCAGTTGAATTGGGTTTCTTTGTTTTTAATATTTTTAATAATTTATTTAATTAAACTTGAGAAATCGATTGAGCCGATCGAGCCGAGAATCAAAGGTCTAACCAATTCAACCTTTGATCCAATTCTGAAAACCTTAACATGAGATCCATTCAATGCGATACATACACATATTTAACTTCCGATTTATATTTTTTAATGTCCAACCTAAAATCCAAACTATCATTTTAACACCCAAGTTGACTATAAAGTTTGACTAAAGGATTTAATTGATATAATACTGATACTTTGAAAAATTAATCAAAGCATTTGGAAGTTTTCGAATTAATTTAAAATCTTAATCATAATTTAGGGATTTTAAGTGAAATTAACCCCTTGATTTGTGCAAGTTGACAATTCTTTTTTGGCTCGGATACAACTTGGCATGTTATTAGAACATGTTCTGTTTTAGAACATGAATCAAAACACAACCAAGGCTAGCAGCCCAATGATAACACTTTTGGTCCTATTTGTCAAATCCGAAATAAAATTACTCACATTTTCATTGATCCATATACATGCCAACATTTAATAATTTTTATTAAATAAAAAAAACATTTAATAATTTTCTTTTAAAAAAATCCAACATATAATAATTATTATTATGTCTCAAATTAATGAAAAGATTGTGAAACATTTTATGTAGTATAATTTTATACCTTATTCGAGGCGAAAGTCAGAAAATTACTTTAAAGGTCAGAGATGAATTCTAACTTTTTGAAGAGTCGAAGTGCAATTTTACCATAATATTAACTTATAATTTCATAAATTTCAAAAGGACTAAAAGGCACAGTTACTATTTTGGGGAGGGCCAAGGCCAATACTTGCCTCTTTATCCACACCCTGTCATTATCAATGAATTTATCTACACCTTGTTATTATCAATGAATCATATGATACCATGTAATTAAAAATGAAGTACTAATGAACCTCAAGTTGTGGTCTATCAGTTGAATGTTCACTTTTTTTTCAGAAATAACATGGGTATAAATAATAATTGTACAAAAAAATAAGTACCAATAAAGATTAAAATTGAAATATTAAAAATTTAAGGTCTCGGTCCAGACTTTGAACTTAGTAATATTTGAATTGACATAAAAATATAAATAAAACCAAATTTACGTTTATTAACTAATAAATGAGATGCATTTTTTTGGTATACTTACTACATTACAAGCCTAATTATCAACTATAACATAACAATTCGTCGTATTCAAATAATCTAATTATTAAAGACGAGTACACATGACATGTCACATTATCCTACATAGTCTACATATATATATATATAATAAAAGGTTTATATTTAATACCGACAATCTATGCATCAACTATAATTTTATATGATAAGCGATAGACCTAGTTATGATCATCGCTGTTTGGTCCAGTAGAATGACCGGCGCCGGGGCTATGACCGGGAGTTGTCGGCCGGAAATCATCGGTATACTCCGTACCAACATTGTCTGCAACAAATGCTTCATAATGATCAGCTTTCAAAACCCTTTCCTTACTAAATGAAACTCCATAAGCAAACAACAACACAAAGAGAAGGGCACCAACAAAAAGGATATCGTTTTTAGCCATGGAAACTAAAATATTCAATAACTGTAAAAACCTAACAATGGAATATAGAAAAATAAATAAAAGAAGTTGAGATATGGCCTTAATGCTTTGGGAAATGGGTATTTATAGAACTATCAGAAGCTACCATTGTGGAGCTTGGTTGATTATAATGGATGTCCCCTATTGAATTCCATTATGACAGGACATGTTTCAGTATAGTCCAATGTTGTGGTGAAAAACTCTTGAAGTGTGCTGTTTTTTTGCCATGCAACTATCTGTTCCCCATTGTTTCTTTATATTTGAAAACATCGTATATGTATGGGGGAGGTGGTAACTTCACGCATTTGCTAAGATGAATGTGACTTTCTTTTTTTTTGGTATAAAAGCAACAAGTAGACTTTTTTGGGGGTTCAATTTTGCTTCATTGAATCTCTACCTTCAAAAGTTCTTGGAATGTACACCGTTCATGCATTATGTATCACGTGGTAGCTAGATATAGAGTTTGATTATTCCAAATCCGAGCTCGATCCAACTTGATTTTATCGTACAAAGGAAATTTTGATTTTAGGGGAGTAAGATAAGAATACAAAATTGTTGGGGTAAACTTATAAATTTCATACTAAAAAGATTAAATTGGATTACAAAACAATATTGGGGGGTGAAATTGATATAAAGCCACTTTATCCAGGGTTTTCCCCTCTTTGGATATGCTCCTCACAAACTCAATAATCTGAATTAGTCCAACTCTAACTTAAAAATAACTTGACTCGAAATTGATCTAAACATAAAATGACATGAATACAAAAAAAAACCCGACTAGCAAGCTTGACTTGCCTTAACTAAACTGACATGGGCCCGGAATAAAATAATCCAAGCCATGATTATCTTTCCTTTTTCCGTCAATAAAAATTTAGGGAAGAAAAGGCTACCCTAGGGTTGGAGCATGACATCAATCTCATATAGAGCAAAAGCCATACATATTAATTACCCATCAAATGAGATTGTTGGTAAAACTCAAATTATGAACCAACTTGTATTCAAGGGTGAAGGCCTCCAAATAATGCTATAACCAGAGGTAAAGCCAAAAAATTGTTTTTAAGGGTTAGAGTGTAATTTTACCATTATATTAAAACATAATTTTATAAATTTTAAGGGACTAAATGACAAATCTATTATTTTTGGGAAGACTAAGGCCACTGCCTGCCCTCCCCCTTTGCACTTGCCCCAAGCTATAGCCCTTGTAAAATTTGGAAATTTATAAGTCAATACATGATAAAATTGTATTTTAGCCCTCCTAAAATGATAAAATTACGATTTAATCTTTTTTAATATTGTAAAATTATAAGTTTGCAATGAAAAGAAATTACTTTTTAACTCTCATAAAATTTCATTATTTAATTTCAACCCTCCAAATTTTTTTTTCTAGCTTCACATATTCACCATTCTTCTTTCATTTCTATTAAGAATTACACATATGCATTCGATTCATTAACCAAAATCAAGAAGAGAAAAAATGAACATTAACTTGGCTCATCAAAAGATTCCTAGCATAAATATAGCAAAGGGAAACATATAAAAAACAAGTATCAAAAATGGTACCAACCTGTTTGCCTTTTGTTCCCAAAGAACATAAAGTGGAAAACCAAGTTGTCTTCCAATGTTCCTTGTGCCCCTCAAAAATCTTTCCAAACTTGAATAAAATGAATTCTCTACCATTCTTAAAATTTCAAAAAGAATCATCACATACCTTGTTTGACTTGAGAGGATACCAAGCTCAACATTTGATGGTTGAAATACCATGTGGTATTTTAATTTTTTTCTACTGCTATATAGTTTTCATTTTCGTCCTTGTTGTTTGTTACTATTTTAATGTTAATAACCTTAGTTGCGTGACAAGCTAGAACAGCCTATATTTGTGCAATATGTGTCAATTGGTATGATAAGAATCTAAGGAGGATATTGTGTGGTTGCTACCGCGGCTTGGAGAATCTTTTTTCGTATGATTTTGATTCGGGTCAATTTTGGATTATAATTTGAGTTTGAATTTTTTTGGTTCCAGTCAACAGAAATTCAGATCATTTCAAGTTTTGATCGACTTAGGTTCATACTATTTCGGGTTATTGTTTGGGTTATTCAAGTTTGGATTATTCTGGATTTGGGTTGTGTTAATTTGGGGTTGAGTTAAAGTTAATATGAATCAAACTAATTTGGGTTTTTAAATTATTTTTTTGTCATTTTGATTCAATTCAATTTTAGAGTTGGGTTTGGGTTCGGGTTTGAGGTTGAAGTTTCTTTTATTTGGGTCAATAAGATTTTGAATATTTCAAGTTATGATTGGTTCATGTTTAGATCATTTCAAATTACTTGTTCGGATTATTTAAATTTAGATCATTTTAAATTTTGGTCAGTTTTTCCGATGAATTTAAGTTGTGTTAAATGAATTCAAGTTGTTGATGCTTTATAATCAAACTGATTAAGATGAATTCGGAGGATTTTGAGAGAGAAAGATTGAGTGGAATTCTATGTGTATCTCATCAAAGTACAAGGTTGATGCCTATCTTAGGAAAGATACCACCAGTGCAACGAATGTAATAAAATAAAATCCATATAAAATAAAAACTTAAAATACTTATTTTAAAATTATAATTATCAAATTAAGTATAGGAACGAAAAGCATAAGTAAAATTAATCAACAAGAGGAAACTAGAATTTTCATTGTAATCAATAGAGTAGAGCAGCAAAGTATGTAGCCAAGCTAGAGCATCAAAAACCAAATTTATGTCTAAAATTCAAACGACTATAGTGGGTAAAAGTATTTCGAAGGCGCTTATATTAGGAGTCTTATCTAAAAAATGGATAAATTAATCTTAATATGTTAAATCAAAAAGTAAACAAGTTCTTTCTATTAAAAATTGATATAGTTAACAGAATAACCAGACAGTTACACGTGAAATGCAACATGTACATCATTTTGATATATAGAGATCAGTTTTTAATAGTAGAATTGGATGAAGTTTTTAACAAAATAACTAGTTTACTATTTGATCGAATATATCAGAATTAGTTTGTCCATTTTTTAAGTCAAAAAAATAAAATACAATCTAACTTTTAGTAAAAGGTCCTCAGTGATACTTTTATCGACTATATTGTATAAAAGTGCCCCAAAATGCAATTATCTTTCTAAGCACTTGCGAGTAGCGATAGGAGTCCACAATGCCATTTCAAAGCTTTTACCATTAAAAGTAAAAAACGTGCATGAACCATTGTGCTCCCATAGAAATCCAAAAGGACCCATAATGAAGGACATTGAAGTCAAATGAAGCTAATGATGTTTGTATAGTGTGCTATGAGCTTTCCACTATAAGGGAATGGGGGAGAGGTACTGGCCGGTGTCTAAAGCATGGCTAAAGCATGGTTGGTTCCTCGAGTTGAGGAAGTTGTTATTTTCCCAATAAGCTAGGTTTTGATAATGGAGATATGGGTTCCCATTAGTTCATTGCATCTTGAAAATTCGATTCAAATTATGAAAATTCGATTCAATTAATTTGAATTTGATCAATAAAGTATCATAGAGGTTTTTGTATTAGGGGTCAAATTGCATTTTATCTCTTTTATTTAAAAAAATTGATAAATTAGTCATGTACGTTAAATTGAAGAGCAAAGTGGTTATTCTATTAAAAATTTTATTCATTTCAATTTTTAAAAATTGGTCCTTGTACGCTAGTATAAGGTATACGTGACATGAATAACTATCTGGTTGTTTTATCAGACACGCCATTTTTTAACAGTAAAAATGGATTAATTTTTAACAAAAATGAGTAGTTTGCTCTCTGATCTAATATATAGAGACTAGTTTGCTCATTTTTTGAGTAAAGGGGACAAAATGCAATTTAACTCTTAGTATAAAGGCTTTCATGATACTTTTACAAAATTTGACTCGAATCCATTGATAATAAAATTTTGATAACTTGAACCTATTCATTTTAGATTCAAAATTATTCAAAACTTTAATAACTCAGATTTGAAGTTACTCAAATAAGTAGCCTTAAAATGACTTAAACTTGAGATGACTTGACTCGAAAAATTTGATTGGCAAATCTGAATGACTTAACTCAAAATAGAAATGATAGTGAAATTGATATATAGGACTTGTAAATGAATCGAGTTTGAACTAGCGAAACCTTTGGTTCATGCGTGTTCATTTATTTTTTAAGCTTGTCGTGTTGATTCGTGATCGTTAAGAATTTCAAATTATATATGTTTGATATATGTTTTTGTTCGCTTGTTTCAAATTATGTATGTTCATGTATGTTTATTTAAGTTAAACGAATATGTTCGTGAATATTAAATGAACTTGTACATAAGCATATAATTAAACATGTTTATAAACAATATTCATGAATGATAAACAGACAGTAAATGAGCATATATATTATTTTCTAGATGTAAAATAATCAAATACAAGTATTAATAATTATATTATAAATAAAATAAACACATAAAAATAATAATTTTATTAATATATAATAATTAAATAATAAACGAGCATAAACAAGTTTTTCATTAACATAAATTAACTTAATAAACTTTGTTCATATTCAGTTAATTTAATAAACGAGTCTTAAAAACTTGTTCATATTCATTTATTTAGCTTCATAAAATGAACATAAACGAACAAAAATCAAGTTGTTCCATTAAAATAAAATATAATAAAATAAAAGGGAAATTAACTAAATAATATCGAAGCCCACACAAATAAAACAAAAGGATTAAAACCCAGCAAAATTAATAAGCCTTACTCCTAGGGGTACTAAACCCCTCCACCTGCTCATCATTTCTGGTAGTACTTCCAGAATCAACATTCTCCTTGGTGATAGCCTAAATACTCCCAGCCAATTGCTCCATGGATTTTTTAAGTGAAACACAGTGATGGCCTGAATTTTTAAAGCACACATTGCTGCCATGTAAGCTTTTGTTTTGCTTACTATTTTTGCCTCTAATTTTCAGACCCTTGCCCGAATCAAAGATCCCCACCTGAGCCATGGAGCTGTTTGAGGGCAGAGAGTCTTTGTTTTCAAAGAAAACCACTGCCGTGTGTTTGCCGGAATCAAGACTCCCCACGTCAACCATCCTTTCACCCTTAGCATATTCCTTTAAATTCAAGAGTGTGCTAGTAGGAAATTTATCTGAGCTTTTCGCGAATATAATTCAAAACATGGATCGAATATTGTTTGCCTCGTTGAACCAAGAGTAAACGGTAAAAAAGCCAATTTTGTTATTGAGCATTTGGGCTTTAACTCTTCTCATAGAGTTGAAGCGGTTGGTTTTTCAGGTGGTATTTGGGTGGGATGGAAGGATTCTGTCCGAATTCAAAATTATTTCTAGTCATCCTCGATTTATTTTTCTTTGCTTTGATAACTTTATTTCCAATAAGTCTCTCTTCATTTCTTTTGTTTATGGTAGCCCTAACAGGTTGAAACGAAAGCTTCTTTGGGAAGGGTTACAGTTTATCGCCCCAGACCAGTCTATTCCTTGGCTTATCATGGGAGACTTCAATGCTATTTTATCTTCCTCAAACAAGAGAAGTCTCTTTAATATAGGTAAATGCTGTGAATTTTTTGGTAATTTCGTTGACTCTTGTGCTTTGCAGGATTTAGGATTTAGTGGACATGCTTTCACTTGGCAACGAGGTGGTACTTACGTAAGATTAGATCGAGCAATTGCAAATGATGATTGGATGGCAACTTTTCTGCAGTGCTTAGTTCAACACCTCTCTAGCATTAAGTCGGATCATCGGCCGCTCTTACTTTCCACTTGCCTGAATTTTGGCGTTTCTAAAGGACGACCTTTCGGATTCTTAGCGGGATGGACACAACATAACACATTTCCCACCTTTGTAAAAGAAAAGTGGAATTATGCAAGTAATATGGTCGATTCTCTTAATAATTTTACTTCTTCTGTTTAAATCTAGAACAGGAATGTGTATGGATTTTTGGAAGCACGCAAGTAGATCCTTAATCGATCATTTAATAAAATTCAAAAGGCCATTGATCACTTTCCTTCCAGACAGTTAACTCAAAAAGAAGTGGAAGTTAGGGATGAGCTGGAAAACGTCATTGGCCATGAAAACTTACTTTAGAGACAGAAGGCTCATTGTGACTGGATACATTTGGGGGATAGAAACACAAAATTTTTTCATAGCCGCACGATCAAGAGAAGGAAATTCAACCGTATTTCTATCTTACGTATTGATGATGGGGATTGGTGTTCTGAACAAGACATTTTGTAGTCTAAGGCGATGGATTTTGTTTGAAAGGCTCTATGGTGAGACCTCCTACTTTAAGGGCTTTACCTAGTTTTGGCTTCCCCAAGCTTACTCATTCGGAGGTCTTTTTTAGGAACTTGATGTCATTAATGAGGAAATCAAAAGGGTGTTATTTGATATGGCGCCTCTGAAAGCGTCTGGCAGTGATGGGTATCATGCCCTCTTCTTCCAAAATCAGTGGGATACTATTGGCGATGATGTGTGTCAATGGGTCAAAGAGATCTTTACTAGAAGACTGATTGACCAGGAGCTCAACAACACTCTAATTGTTCTAATTCCTAAAAAAGAGAATCCTGAAGACTTCAACCAATTCCGGCCTATCAGTTTATGCTCTGTGCTGTACAAGTTGGTTATGAAAGTGATCTCTAACAGGTTTAAAGTAATTTTTCCTAAGTTGATCTCACAGGAACAAGCTGGATTCATAACTGGCAAGAACATATCAGATAACATTATTCTTGCCCAATAAGTCATCCATTTTATGCGGTGTAAGCGGAAAAGTAATAACTGATAGCCATAAAGTTAGATTTGGAGAAAGCCTATGACAGAGTTAGCTGGGAGTTCATTGATGCCTCGTTGAGTGCAGCCGGAATCCCTACCTTTCTGCGAAAAGCTATTATGTTAGCTATTTCCTCATCTATAGTGCAGATCCTTTGGAATATAGTGCCCACTTGTAAGTTTAAACCGGTTAGAGGAATTCGTCAATGATGTCTGTTATCACTGTATTTGTTTGTTCTTTGCATAGATTGGTTGGGACATATTATTTGAACAAAAGTGGAGATCAGTAATTGGGATCCTATTCTACTATCTCACAATGGCCCTGCTATCTCTCATTTATATTTTGCTAACGATCTAGTTGTCTTTGGGAAAGCTCATCTTGACCAAGCTCGGTTGTTAGATTCCATCCTCAATCAGTTTTGCGAGATCTTGGGTCACAAAATTAGTGTTGGGAAGAGTAATATCTTCTTTTCCAATATTGTTTCAGGAGATGTTCACAATCAAATTATTCAAATTTTCAGATTTCAGGAAGTTCAGAACTTAGATAAGTATTTAAGTGTTCCTCTCTTTCATGAGAGAGTTACTAAACATACGCTAAGCTTTGTTGTTGATAAGGTAAGGAGAAAGTTGCAGAGTTGGGATGCTAGGAGATTATCTATGGCAGGGAGAATCACCTTGGTGCAATCAGTTCTTCTCTCTATTCCCAACTATTTTATGTAGTCTCTAATGATCCCTAGAGGTGTGTGCATAGAGATTGAGAAATTGGCCAGACAATTTATTTGGGGTCGTATCAATGGGCATTCCAAAATGTCTTTAGTAGGTTGGAACTCTATTTTTTAGCCTTGGGCTCGGGGTGGCCTTGGTTTTAGATACTTGGATGAGCAAAATAAGTCTTTTCTCATGAAAATTTGGTTTATTCTTGTTTCCAAAAATGATGCCCTTTGGGTTCGTGTTCTATAGTCCAAGTATAATTGTAACACCCCTTACCCGAGACCGTTGACGGAGTCAAGCACGAGGCATTACTAGACTTAACTTACTAAATCAGGGCATAAAAATTGAAACTGTCCATCTGCGTCATGTTCACTAAATTGACTATAACTCGAGTTACGAAACTTGAAATTTAGATCCGTAAATTTTCCCTGAAACTAGACTCATATATCTTCCTACTATAATTTTTCCAGAATTTTTGGTGTGGCCAATTAGTACAGTTTATTAGTTAAAGTCTCCCCTGTTACACAGTTTGATAGTTCTGACCCCTCTGCACAAAAGATCAATTATCTCATAATACACAACTCTTTTGCCTACACTGTTTCTTTTATATAAAAATAGACTCAATAAGCTTTAATTCTATATCTCATTCACACCATAATTCCATATATACTATTTTTAGTGATTTTTCAAAATCACATCACAGTTGCTGTCCAAACTGTTCCCCTGCATATAATTATATGATTTTTCTATAATAACTATCAACTAGGCATTACAAAACATCCAAAACATGCTCTTAATTAGCCATTTTAATAGCTAATTATTACCAAGCATTTACAATCCAATCTTAAGCCATATCATAAGGTCATACAAACAAAATGGCTAAGTCCCTATACATGCCATAACTTAAAACATTCGAGTCACAAAATACCAATATAATCCTTTGATAGTGTGTAACGATCTCCGACGTCCTTTCGATCCCCGAGTTGGCTTGTAATACTATAAAAAGAGAGAAAAGAATGGGAGTAAGCATTAAGCTTAGTAAGTTTGCATGTAAATAAATAACAACATTCATAATAAATTATTTTATTCTTTTCTTATCAAGATCACTTAAGCTTTTAACTCAATGTACTTAAAATTTCATTCTTACCTGTACCTTTTAACATGAACTTGTCTTACCTTTCCTTTGGTATACTCTTTAAATTTTCCTGTTGAACCACTTGGAATACTAAGTATACGCGGGTACCTTTCCTTATGAAACTTAACCATTGTCATGTCTTGACATGGTCTTACGTGGTGTCCTTGCCTTATAAACTCACCAATGCCATGCCTTGGCATGGTCTTACATGGGACCTTTGCCTTATAGAAACTTATCAATGCCATGTCTTGACATGGTCTTACATGATTTCCTTAAACCCTAATGTCATGACATTTGTATCCTACACATTCCTAAGGTTCAACCGGAACTTTCTGAGATAGCTTTTTCGTCAATTCATACTTGAGTCTTTGAATAATAAATTTATAAAATAAATATGTAAATGCTGGAATTTAATAGTATTAAATGTAAAATAATAGAATATTGCATTTATTTACCGCAAACTTACCTCGAAACAAAATACGATAAACTATATCGATTTAGTCCACTATCTTTTTCTTTCCCCGATCTAACTCTGGATTTCGTTCTTCTTGATCTATAATAGAAAATTTAGCTTATTTAATACTCACATTTACCAAAACAGTCCTTAACTCTAACTTTGGCAAAATTATGATTTTGCCCCTAAACTTTTACATATTTACACATTTGCCCCAAAGCTCGGAAATTAAACTTTATCCCTTATTATTATGTTTTATGACATGCTGATCATTTTTCCCTTCTATGACAACATCAAATTCTCACTCTAACATGTACTTATGAACATTAGGTATTTTTACCGATTAAGCCATTTTACTCGTTTTTACTTAAAATCACTTAGCAAAAGTTGTTTAACATAATTTTAGACTTTATATTCTATCATAAAACATCAAAATAAACACATTTCACCTATGAGTATTTTTCCAAATATGAACTCTAGCATGAATTATTGATAGAATAAGCTAAATCGAGCTACCAGGGCTTCAAAAATGTAAAGAACATTAAAAACGGGGCTTGGAATTACTTATTATGGAGCTTGAAAGCTTGAAAAAAACCCTAGCTATGGTGAACCCTTGAAAATTCGGCCTAATGAAGAAGATGAGCATATTTTGCCATCTTTTTCCCTTTTAATATCTTTTTATTACCAAATGACTAAATTACCCTTCATTAAAAACTTTGGTTCTTTCTACCTATATATGTCTATTTTTGTCCATGAAAGCCTATAATTACCATTTAAGGGCCTCTACTTCAATTATGCTCTTCAATTAAATCCTTTAACATCTAAAACTCATATTTATCAACTTTTGCAATTAAGTCCTAATAGGCAAATTAGACATGCAATTCATGAAATTTTCTATCGATATTCTAACACATGCATCTAATCACTCGATAAATCATAATAATTAATCGTAATAAACTTTTCTATCTCAAATTCATGGTTTCACAACCACTGTTCTGTATAGGCCCTATTTCGGAATGTTACAATAATTGGAAAGAACAGCTCCCGGATTTGATTAGCAGGGGTCAATGCTCCCACTTATGGAGATTCCTTTCTAAGATATGGCCATTATTCCGTGAAAATTTAATTTGGTCTCTTGGTGATGGCTCAACTGTCCGATGTTGGAAAGACTCTTGGATTCCAGGTATAGGTTCTTTAACCTCTAAAATTCCATCTTTTACTAACCTTGATCTTGATTGCCGTGTTAAGGAGTTTGTCAATTTGGATGGAAGCTGGAATTTGGATATGTTTCGAGTATGACTACCTGAAGATGTGATTTGTAGGATTATTAGTATCTGTAACACCCCTTACCCGAGACCGTTGCCGGAGTCGAGCACGAGGCATTACTAGACTTAACTTACTAGTTCTGGGCATAAAAATTGAAACTGTCCGTCTGCGTCATGTTCACTAAATTAATTATAACTCGAGTTACGAAACTCGAAATCAAGATCCATAAATTTTTCCTGAACCTAGACTCATATATCTTCTTACTATAATTTTTCCAGAATTTTTGGTGTGGCCAATTAGTACAGTTTATTAGTTAAAGTCTCCCCTATTACACAGTTTGACAGTTCTGACCTCTCTTCACTAAAAATCAATTATCTCATAATATACAACTCATTTTCCTACACCGTTTTCTTTATATGAAAATAGACTCAATAAGATTTAATTCTATATCTCATGCACAACCTAATTCAATTTCTAATATTTTTGGTGATTTTTCAAAATCACATCACTGCTGCTGTCCAACTATTCCCCTGCATATAATTGCATAATTTCTTTAAAATAATTATCAACTAGACATTTCATAACAACCACAACCATGTTCTTAATTAACCATTTTAATGGCTAATCATTACCAAACATTTACAAGTCCATAATAAGCCATATCATAAGGTCACACACATAAAATGTCTAAGTCCCTATACATGCCATAACTTAAAACATTCGAGTCACAAAATACCAATATAATTCTTTGATAGTGTGTACAATCTCCGACGTCCTTTCGATCCCCGAGTTGGCTTGCAATACTATAAAAAAAATAAAGAATGGGAGTAAGCATAAAGCTTAGTAAGTTTACATGTAAATAGATGACAATATTCTTAATGAATTAACTTATTCTTTTCTTATCAAGATCATTTAAGCTTTTAACTCAATATACTCAAACTTGTATTCTTACCTTGTCTTTTTAACATGAATTTATCTTACCTTACCTTTTTAACATGAATTTATCTTACCTTACCTCTTTAACATGAATTTATCTTACCTTACCTTTTTAGCTTGAACTTGTCTTAACTTACCTTTTTAGCTTGAACTTGTCTTACCTTTACTTTGGTATACTCTTTGAATTTTCCCGTTGAACCACTTGGAATACTAAGGATACGCGGGTACCTTTCCTTATGAAACTTAACCATTGCCACGTCTTGACATGGTCTTACGTGGTATCCTTGCCTTGTGAACTCACCAATGCCATGCCTTGGCATGGTCTTACATGGGACCTTTGCCTTATAAACTCACCAATGCCATGCCTTGGCATGGTCTTACATGGGACCTTTGCCTTATAGTAACTTATCAATGCCATGTCTTGACATGGTCTTACATGATTTCCTTAAACCCTAATGTCATGACATTTGTATCCTACACATTCCTAAGGTTCAACCTAACTTTCTGCGATAGTTTTTCCAATCAATTCATACTTGAGTCTTTAAATAATAAATTTACAGAATAAATATGTAAATGCTGGAATTTAATAATATTAAATGTAAAATAACAGAATATTGCATTTATTTATCATGAAACTTACCTCGAAATAAAATCGATAAACTATATCGATTTAATCCTCTATCTTTTCTTTCCCGATCTAACTCTGGATTTCGTTCTTCTTGATCTATAATAGCAAATTTAGCTTATTTAATACTCATATTTATCAAAACAGTCCTTAACTCTCATTTTTGGAAAAATTACAATTTTGCCCCTAAACTTTTACATATTTACGATTTTGCCCCTAGGCTCGAAAATTAAACTTCAGCCCTTATTCTTATGTTTTATAACATGCTGAACATTTTTCCTTCTATAGCAACTTCAAATTCTTACTATAACACATACTTATGAACAATAACAACTTTTACTAATTAGCTCGCTTTTTACTAAAATCACTTAATAAAAATCATTCCTCTACTCATAAACATGCAAAATCTACCATCAATCATCAAAAATCACAAGTTCTCATCAATAGCATAACTCAAAATATTCATCAAAATTCAAAATTGAAACATGGGTTTTGTAGCACTCAAAACAACGATCTCAAAAACGTAAAAATTATTAAAAACCAGAACAAAAACATACCCGAATTAAGCCTCCTAGATGCTGAAACTTAAAGCTTCAAAAATGGTGTTTTTCTTTCTGACATTCGGCTAAGAAGATAACTTTTGCATCTTCTTTTTTCTTTCCATTATGTTTGTTATTATAAGATTATAATATTATTATAATATATTATAACATAGCCTATAATTTAAACATATAATTTCATTATGAAAAATGCATGCTGCCATTCACTATCCCATTAAAATGGACAATTTTCAACATAAGTCCTCCCTTATAAAAAGACACATTAATTTAACCACTCAATCAAGCTTTAAGGCTACTTTTACCACTTATGCGATTTAGTCCTTTTCTTTAAATTAAGCACACTAACAATAAAATTAATTTACGAAACTTTCACACATGTAAATTCACATATTATAAGCACTGAAAATAATATTAAAATATTTTACTGACTCAGATTTGTGGTTTCGCAACCACTATTCTGTTTAGGCCCTATTTCGGGATGTTACAGTATCCCTCCTCCGCATCCTGATTCTGATCCAGATAGGGTGATTTGGGCTCGATTAACTTCAGGAGTTTTTTCGATTCGTAGTGCATATTGGGCCTTAAAAAAGTCTACTTGGAACCCTCCAAACGATCAGTGGAAGTCTATTTGGAAATACCTAGGACCACAAAGAGTTAGAGTTTTTCTCTGGTTAGCTTATCAATAAAGACTCCTTACTAATTCGATACTTGTAAGAAGGGGGATTAGGCACTGTACTTCGTGCGCTTTGTGTGGGCATGCGATTGAAGATTTGACTCATGCCCTCCGAGACTGTCCTTTTGCGAAGGATGTGTGGATGCTAGTACTTCCAAGATAGCTTAAACTAAGGTTATCTTTTTCTCCTTTTCCTTATTGGTTTTCACTTAACCTTTATTTTCACGAAAGATTGCAGGATAGTGAACTCTCTTGGCCGTGTTTATTTGGTTTAATTGCGTGGCGTATATGGAAGAATAGAAATCTTTTTATCTTCTAGAAGCTTTCCTGGTTAGCAACTGAGGTGATTAAGAACTCTAACTGCTGGGCTCAACAATATGAAACACGCATGGGAACCAATAAAAGGGCTAATAACAGGTCGACTTCTGCAAATATCTTAGATAATTCTTGGGTTTTTCTTTCCACGGATGGAGTTGTGGCCAGAGATTCTAGATATGCTACCACATGAGGCGTGGCTAGAGAACATGAAGGAATTTGGATAGTGGGGTTCTCTCGTTTTTTAGGAGTTTGTTCTCCGTTTGAAGCTGAAGTCTGGGGCATCCTTGATGGAATTCTTATTTTGCTTAATAAGGGATATAGCAAAATCTTGAACTTGACTAATAATCTTGAATTCGTTCAAGTCATGTGTAACACCCCTATCCCGTGTCTGACACCGGACTAGGGTTAGGAGTATTACCGGACAAATTGGAAACGTACATAACATTTCATACATTACATTCATCATTAACAATCATAGTGTCCCTTAGATGAGTCATCAAGACCCTAATCATGCTTATAAACTGAGTCGGGACTAAACCGAAACACATATAAAATTTCATGAAAATTTGAAACTTTTCTAAAATACAGGGGAGACACGCCCGTGGAAGGAGACCGTGTGCCCTCCACGGCTTCTAGACACCTTCATGTCTCCTTTCGTGTCAATATACTGACTTGGTCCCCACGGCCACCAGACACGACCGTGTGTCCTAGCCGTGGTCCTATACTGACTTTCCCACCACGGTCACCAAACACGACCATGTCAAGGCCGTGTTATTTTTAGGCTACATTCTGCCAATTCACCCACGGTCTTAGGCACGCCCGTGTGCCACAACTGTGTGACATTATAGGCCATTTACAAGGCCAAAATGCCACCCATAAGGATCAAACCTATAAGCAACATATGTCATCCCATTTCATTCACATATAACCATCAAAATATACCAAATAGTCATCCCAAATCATGCATATTTGACAACTAAGGAAATCACACACTAATACATTCAAAACCAACTCCAAACATAACAATTTGCATGTCCAACTTACAATTATACCCAAACATCATTCATCTATAAACTTACCATATCAACCATGTCATGTACCAACTAATCATGCCAAAACAACTTCTCAATTCACATTTATTTAAGCATAATACCAAAACATAACTAGCCAAATCATATGGCTAAGTTCACTTTACAAATCATAACAAGAACTAGCCTATACATGCCATATCTAGCCATATACAATTCCAAAGTGTACCAAAAAGAGTTTAATAGTGTGATGTCGATCCGTGACGGTCCCGAGCCTTTAGTAGCTTTGACGACCTATAAAACAGAGTAAACACACACACACACAGAGTAAGCTTTCCAAAAACAAACTTAGCATGAATTGCACATAACCAAATCAATAAAATAACCAATTTGATTCTTATGATATAAATCATCTCATTCTTTCATAAGCTTGTTTACTTAACTGTCACTTACCATATCCCAATTCACATACCATGTATGCACATACTTCATCTAGTCAAACTTTACATATTGTATCATCAATTTCATATACATAACATCATAGTACGATCATATAGATACTTACCTTGTATACACAATTAGTGTATAATCAACGTACCTGTATCGGACATTCATTTACTTAATCTATCAAACCTCGGATTTGCCATTCATATCTCAAACTTGCCCGTTGAACCATAAGGAGTCCAGTATGATACTCAGAAGCTTGGAATAGCAGTACAATGCCATCGTCTCAGACGAGGTCTTACATGTACTCAGATATCGATGCCACTATCCCGGACAGGGTCTTACACGAATCAGAACGATGCCAATGTCCCAGACATGGTCTTACACGTAAAAATATCATAATGATGCCAACGTCCCAGACGTGGTCTTATACATAAAGCTCATATTGATGCCAACGTCCCAGACGTGGTCTTACACGAGTCTCAAATCAATTCCAACGTCCCGGACGTGGTCTTACATGATAAAACAGAACAGATACATATGTCAGGACAAAGTTAATCCTATCTATTCCTAGGTTCGAATGGGACTTCTCCGATATTGTCGCTATATCGACCTCATCTCATAATTCATATACTCAACATCTCATAAACATTCATTAACATTATTAGTCATATGAACATTTACAAATCCATACAAATACGTTTATTTGAATAATGACTTACCTCGGATTTCAGTTTATCGGAATGAAAACGGCTACTCGTTTACTTTCACTTTCCCGCGATCTAAATCTGTTTTCTTCGATTTTTGATCTAAATATATTCAGAATTAACCCTTTTATTCACTAATTCATACAATTCAATCCATAGACACACATTTAGGGCAATTTGCAAATTAGCCCTCACATTTGCACACTTAATCAATTTAATCTATTTTTCTCAGAACATCAAATTCACAAATTTCAAACATACACATGCTTAGCCGAATGTATACACATCTCATACAAGTCCATATTTTTCATCAAATTTGCAATTTAGTCCCTCAATTTACCATTTTCTCAATTTATCCCTATTTAGCTAAATTCATCAAAAATTCAAGAACAAAGTATATTCATCTAGCTCCTATCTTTCATTTAACACCAAAAATCATCACAAAGCTTAACAAATCATCAATGGCATATACACAAACATCATCAATTCATTAAATTGAGACATGGGTTTTAAAGCTCTCGAAGCGGCGTTTACAAAAACGTAGAAATTATCAAAAACGGATAAAAAACTTACCTTGAATTTAGCTTTCAAATGGCCGAAATTCACAAAGCTTTCAAGCTTTTTTTTCTTTCCAAAATTCAGTGGAAAATGCATGAATGAATGCTTATTTTCATGCTAATTTTTTGTTAATAAAACATTAATAAACAATTTCCCATTTTATCCATATAAAACAAAAATTTTATAACATATAAAACAAGGTCATTTTTTACCATAGCCACCCACTAACATAATAATGGCTTATTTTCCAAATAAGGCCATAACTTTGAAAAGCCACAACACCTTGGTATTTAAACAAATAGCATTCAACTTTTACATTCAATGCAATTTCATCCTTTAATCAAATTAAACACACAGACAGTCAAATTAGCTTACGAAAATTTATCTCATGCTCGATCACATTCCAACGACACAAAAAATAATATTAAAATATTATACAGATACGAATTTGTGGTCCCGAAACTACTATTCCGACTAGGGTATAAACCGGACTGTTACATCATGTCTGAATCAGATTTGGAGGACTCTGGGATTATTGTTCTTAGAAGAGCTCAGCGTATCATGAGGGCGGAAGGAAAGTGGAAGATTAAACATATCCCAAGAAATTGGAATTTGGTGGCAGCTGCCTTGCTAAATTCAGCCTGAATTGGAAATCAAGTTTACAAGTTTTTAATGAGGCTCCCAAGGAAGTTATTGATTTGTTACAGGAAGATAAAGAAAACGGTTGTTTTATGTAGCTGATTTTATTCATTTTCTTTTCACAAAAAAAAAAAATCAAGTTGTTCATCAAATGTTCTATTCATTTACAACCCTACGAATATATGTCATTATTGTAAAATTCGAATACACAATCTACTTAAACATCCAAATCCATTTATTATTTGCATTAAATCCAACCACCACTATCCAAATCAGAATTGATTAAATTTTCATCAAATATTCAAACTCGCTAAATATCTGCATTTAATAAATATTTTTTAAACAACCATTTAAAAAAGTAAATCTGATAATTGATATGAATATCTGAATCCAAATTTATTATCAGCAATATTTGAATTTACAAAAGTAAATCGGATTTGGGTAATGGATAACTAAAGGTAAATATCCATATCTACTTTGAATTTATTACGGATAGTAATTAAAATATTCGAATCTGTATATTATTCAAATCTACAATATTCAAAATTCGCCAAAAAACAAATCAAATATCTACAAATATTCAAATCTGCACTATCCATTTTCATCTCTAACCCAACTCAAACTCAAAATAATTGAAATCAAAATTGTTCGAACCTAAAACTCAACTCAAACTCAAATTAATCCGAATCCAAAATAAATCAGATTCGCTGAATTATTAGGTCTAGTTGTGACTATTAAGTGATGAACATGGGATGGAAAATTGAGCTTTTCTTCTCTTTAACCAGCCGTCAAATCCTAGCCATTGAACATGATTTCATAATCTTGGTAAGTCAAAGGAATCTATGAATCTATGAATTGGATTTGATGGTTATGGTGTACTTGGAAAAGGGGTTTCTAGGAAAAATTTAGTGGAGAAGATCATCATGGGAAATGAATGTGGGTTTGAAATTAATTGGGAAAACAGTGAAGCAAGAATATATATATATTTTTAAATTTACTATTATAAATACAATATATTCACATAAACATTTAACAAATGATCAGAGACTTCCATGAAAAATAATTATTCCAAAGGCTCACTTGATTGCAATTTATAATTTAAAGTGTTCGTTTGATGTGATTTTCAATTATAGACTTAAGAAAGAGCACACTTAATTCACAGTCTTCTTTATTATTACAATAGCAAAAATATTAATAAAGTTAAAGCTCAATTCACATATATTTTCTTTATATACCCATAATCTCTCATCGACCATTAAATTAGAAGATATACGCACTTATGTGCGGTCAAACCCATGCCCACCTCGTTGTTGCAATAACAATGGTGCAAACAGAGCTAAATCTCAATTGATTTCAACCTTTAAATCAGAGAAAACACATTTACATGCGCTTAAACCCATACCCACCTCATTATTGCAATAACAACGATGCCAACAAAATTAAATCCCAATCAGCCTCATAAATCGGAGGAAAAAACACGCTTAAGTACGCCTGTACTTGTATAGCAATAGTATCAACAAAGCTAAAGCTTGATAGGGGCATTTTAAAAAAAATATTTTTCATGTCCATTTTACAATCCATGTTTGGGATTCGTGGCTACCTCTACCATTATTGTCCAAAACAACGATTTCTCCTTAAAAGTGAAATATACCTTACCATTGCACTTAACATTTGTTGATA
Organism: Gossypium bickii; assembly: GCA_025503065.1. Classification (NCBI taxonomy): domain Eukaryota; kingdom Viridiplantae; phylum Streptophyta; class Magnoliopsida; order Malvales; family Malvaceae; genus Gossypium; species Gossypium bickii. The sequence goes on along the minus strand of CP106714.1, from coordinate 130,376,649 downwards.
GCGTAATCGACATATACTCTAGTATTTAAATATCAAATGTATATATGATAATGGATGTAAACCACATGGGTTCCTTGCAACCGGTTCATGGGCCTGCTTTGTTCAAAGCAGAGCTCATTAGCTTTGGCCCAAAAAAAGTAGACCATTAGGCTCATATGGAGAACCAATGGACCCATCTTGTGTATGCTTATCTTCAACTAGTTAGCTTTTTTACTTCTTTTTTTTTTTGGTTAAATATATTATCGGATACTATACTTTGACAAATTTTAAGATTTAATCCCTATATTTAAAAAGTTAAAAGTTAAGTCCTCTAACTTTTTCGCTTTAAAAACCTCAGTCCAACATGTAACATCATTAGTATTTTCCATCAAAATTTGTCAATTTGGTATATTGATTAGGTTACCCTTATGATTAAAAAAAAATGCTAACAATGTTAATGATTGAACTAGAATTTTTAAATTGAAAAAGTACGAGGATTTAATTCTTAACTTTTAAATTGTAGGGACTAATTCTATAAAAGTAGAATGATTAACAACAGATTTTGACCTTTTACTTTTTCCTTTCATTGCTGAATATTGGGAAATTTCTATTGGTTTAATTCTGTTCACACTCCCTGTACTTTCGGGGCTTTTGAAATTTAGTATCTCTAATTTTAATTTTTTAAAAAATTTAATCACTTACTTGTCTAATTTGAAAAAAAAAATTCAATCAATAATATCTTTAAACGCTTTTTGTTAAATTTTAATACGTGTTATAATTAAATTTTAAATTTTAAATTTTAAATTATACCATTAAATGTTAAAATGCTACGTATTCAAATTTAAAGAAAATCTATAAATAATATTAATAATTGGAATTTATTTTTCAAATCAAATAAGTAAAAAGATTAATTTCATAAAAATAGAAATATAATAACTAAATTTCAAAAATTTGAAGAGTTTAAAATTATATCCACTTGCAGAGATATTGATGAAGTGGAAGAACCTACATCAGTTGCAAAACTTGTTTGCTTATTCGTGCAATCTATGCAAACTTTTGACATAAGTATTAAAACTATTCATAGTTCGTCTTCAGCTCATAAATAGAAAAATAATGCACTTTAGCGTGCTCAAACTCACGTCTTCCTGCATTGGCAATAATGTACATGCCAATCAAGCTAAGACTCAATTGACTATATATGAAACTTCAATTTAATTCAATTCTTGTAAATTATTAACACAATTATTGATAAAATATAATTTTATGTTTATATATTGCATACATAAATAATTTGTATTTATTTTTTAAAACGTGTATGATTAAATCAGAATCAAAGTTTCAAGTATATATTTCAATCACAATTAGAGTTTCACGTGTATAATTGTACTAAATTAAAGTTTATATATATAATTATATATTAAATTAAAGTTCACGTATAATTTTGAGATTTATATTTATAATTTATCATATTTGGTCAATATATTGTTACTAAAATTATGTGAAAATAGCTTTAATTTTAATATAAAATATTTATTTTTATATAAGAAAAAATATAAATTAATTATAAATATAATAAAAAGTCTAATTTAATTCAAATGGAAACCTCAGTAATAATGTTTGAATTTGATTAAATCCATTAGTTGAATCGAAAATTAAAAAATGATATCAAACTAATTGAATCAAAAATTGATATGAACTGATTGAATGTATCCGACGGATGAGATTACCAGTTCGAAGAGGGGCTGAGTTCTAAAAACATTTAGCACCAGTAGCTCGACTTCCACTTGTCGGATTCTCAACTCTCTTTAACCTTCAAGCAATCTGCCCCCAAATCAAACGGTTTTCAATTCAATCATCACAAATCCTGAACTTAAAAAATTCATTTTCAACATCACTTCCTCTTTAAAAACAATAATTAAAAACTCTCCAACTAATTGGGTATGTGAAAGAGAATATGCCATTGCCATTATCAACTGCTTCTACATGCATCCTTTCTTTTCTCTCTTCAGGTACCCTCCCTATCTCTATTGAACTTTTTATTTTAAAATTTTCAAATGATCAAAGACCCTTTGGTTGTTTTCTGTTTTTTTTTTTTCTGATTTTTATCGAATGATTTAAATACTTTGTAGTAATGAATTATTATTATTGTTATTATTTTAATATAATTTGAAGCGAAAACGAAAAACCCTAGTGGCATTTTGATCGCAGAGGAAAATAGGAAATAGTTAGGCAACTAGAATTTTAATTTTGGGTTTACGTTAATTAATGATTTTGAAGTAGAAGATTACAGTTTTAACTTTATAATCAATGTGGTTTTTGCGTGTTAGATTAGTTAGCCCCTTTTTTCTTTTTATAGAACATTATAGCTTGATGGAAATGGTTCATTTGATTTTGTTGGATCGTTAGATTGTTAATTACTTTGGAAACTAAAAATTTCTTATTAAAATCTAGTAGTCTTTTCTGTTTTTTTTACATATTCTAATTTAGAAATTCACTAAATTTTATGTTTTTTTTCCCTTTCAGTTTAAGGCTTTATACGGTATTGTTATCAGGAACCTGGAGCAGGTCATGTCCACGGTTTTCAACTTCCTTTGTGGGGGAAATGTGGGTGCAATTTGTGAGACATTGAATTAAGCTAAATAGTTCTTGAGAAATGGGTTCCGATAAGCGTTCTGCTGGATTATTACCCAGAATGGAGAGGGTTCGGACGATTTTAACGCATAAATACCCTTATCCTCATGAACATTCGCGTCATGCAATAATTGCAGTAGTTGTGGGTTGTTTGTTCTTTATCTCATCAGATAACATGCATACTTTGATAGAAAAGTTGGATAATAATATCAAATGGTGGTCTATGTATGCCTGTTTACTTGGATTCTTTTATTTCTTTTCGTCTCCGTTTATTGGGAAGACTATCAAGCCAAGTTATTCAAATTTCAGTCGATGGTGAGTGTTCTAATCTGATGCCTTCATTAATCATGTTGCAAATTGATATTCAGTTGGATGATAATGAGCAGCCATGGCTTATTTGTGGCTTCATATAACTTAAATTCACAGGTACATAGCGTGGATTTTAGTTGCAGCCGTGTATCATCTTCCGAGTTTTCAGTCAATGGGAGTGGACATGAGGATGAATTTGTCTTTGTTTTTGTCAATATATCTCTCTTCTATTCTCTTTCTCCTTGTCTTCCACATTATATTCTTTGGTCTGTGGTATCTTGGTCTTATTTCTCGTGTGGCTGGAAGGAGGCCTGAAATTTTGACTGTTGTCCAGAATTGCGCTGTAAGTGTTGAAGATGCAAATGATGGTTTTTTCTTTAGACTGCAGGTTTTACCTTTCATGTGATGCTGTTGCTTATAGGTATTTTCTTCTCTTGCCCTTTGTAGGTTATTAGTATAGCCTGCTGTGTATTTTATAGTCATTGCGGCAACCGTGCAATGTTAAAGCAGAAACCTTCTGTACGAAAAAATTCTAATTGGTTTTGGGAAAAAGGTGAGAGAAACACATGGCTTGCAAATTTTCTTCGTATGAACGAGTTGAAAGACCAAGTCTGCTCATCTTGGTTTGCTCCAGTTGGCTCTGCAAGTGATTATCCACTTTTGTCGAAGTGGGTTATTTATGGTGAGGTATGGCTCTTACTGAATACAAGATTTATATTGTCTGTCACTCTATGGGTATTCTTATGGTGTGTTTTGTTGTTTTTAGTCCTTACTACATATTTTTCTCTTGATATTTTATTTGCAGATAGCTTGCAGTGGTTCATGTTCGGGTCCTCCAGATGAAATTTCTCCTATATACTCACTGTGGGCTACATTTATTGGCCTTTACATTGCCAATTATGTAGTGGAAAGGTCAACAGGGTGGGTAGCAGTATATTAGCTTGTTCCAAAATGTGTGAACCATTTGTATTTGTTGCATGTTCTTGAATGAGAATTGTAATATATCTTGCATGAGATCCACTGTTTAGATTACTATGTATTCTTGCATTGCGGTTCATTTTCATAGCAGTGGCACTGGACAGTAAACATTCATGATTATTCTATTGATGATCATTTCCCAGTTTCTTGACTATCTATCGTTTAGATCAATCTTATTAGTTTCTGAGTCCAAGATATATATATTTTATAGGATTGAGGTACACTTTGTTTCTACATGCCTTGATCTTTACTCTTTTATCTTAAATTTTTGTTGTTCTACATCAAAATCAGGTGGGCTCTTACTCACCCTTTGTCTGTTGAAGAATATGAGAAGCTGAAAAAGAATCAGATGAAACCAGATTTCTTAGATATGGTTCCTTGGTATTCAGGGTAAATATTTAATATTTCTTTGTCTTTTACCTTTTGCTTCACCATGTGGTAGGAGTGAAAAGGTTTCAATCTTTTTAACTTTAGTATGGTTATCACAAACTTTGCAGAACATCAGCTGACTTGTTCAAGACTGTTTTTGACCTCTTAGTATCAGTAACTGTGTTTGTTGGCCGGTTTGACATGCGCATGATGCAGGTAGAGTTTTAAAATTTGATAATTTATGCATTGATGTATTTTCCTTTTTTGTTTTGTAAGGATAAATCTCCTGATAAATATTCCATCAATAAATGACTTTCTATCCCCCTTTATGCCTTTTGTCAGGCTTCAATGAGCAGGGTCCATGAGGGAGCTCAACAGTATGATCTTTTTTATGATCATTTGAGTGAAAGGGAGGATCTATGGTTTGATTTCATGGCTGATACTGGTGATGGTGGAAACTCGTCATATGCTGTGGCTCGGCTACTTGCTCAACCTTCCATACAGCTTCCTAAAGATGATTCTCTACTTACCCTGCCACGCGGGGACCTGCTACTTATTGGAGGAGATCTTGCGTAAGTTAGTTCTTTCATATTGATTGTTTATTATTCTTGAAGCTAGAACCTTTAACATAGCTGTTTGAATTTTTGGTTGATGATTTAGTCATAAAGTACTCTCATAGTACTAGTTATCGCTCATAACCTGGTTGTGTGTAGGTATCCTAATCCATCAAGGTTTACATATGAAAGGCGCCTCTTTTGTCCTTTTCAATATGCTCTCCAGCCTCCACCTTGGTACAAACCCGATCACGTTGCTGTAAACAAGCCCGAATTACCTGAAGGGGTTTCTGAACTCAAGGAATACAATGGACCCCAGTGTTTTATCATTCCTGGAAATCATGGTAGGTCGTACTTTTTAACGCAAAATTTATCTTCAGTGATCTATTTTTCTCATGTAAGAAAAATTCAAAGAATTTGTTTTCATGTATTTGTTAATAAAGAAGTTCACTATTATTACTGCTATCTAAAGATTCAACCTAGTGCAATGGAATTATACTTCTGACTTTACAGATTGGTTCGATGGACTTAATACTTTTATGAGGTATATATGCCACAAGAGCTGGTTGGGTGGCTGGTTTATGCCACAAAAGAAGAGTTACTTTGCTTTGCAGCTCCCAAAAAGATGGTGGGTATTTGGTCTCGATTTATCACTCCATGCCGACATTGATGTATACCAGTTCCAGTTCTTTTCTGAATTAGTAAAGACCAAGGTACCGATACTTCTAAGATCCATCCCTTTCTGTTGTGTTTGCTACGAGAAAATACACTGTAATAGTACTATGGAAGCCCTTGTAGTAGAAGTTAGATTGCATTTTGTCCCCTCTACTCAAAAAATGGGCAAATTAGTCCCTGTACATTAGTGCAAAGAGCAAATTGGTCCTTTCAGTTAAATATTTCATCCATCTTTACTATTAAAAACTGGCATGGTTGATAGAATAATCAGACTGTGCCATGTGTACCTTACGTTGACGTATAAGGATAAATTTTTAACGACAAAAATTGTCAAGACTTATTAACAGAAAGATCAGTTTGGTCTTTGATTCAATGTATAGGGGCTAATTTGCCCATTTTATTAGTAAAGGGAGTAAAATGCAATTCCTAGTAAAAGGGCCTCCATGGTACTTTTAGCGAAAGTACACCTAAGTGAAGGAAGGAGTGTATTTTAACCTAATGGAAGACTCATCTATCTTTTATGGTTTCATAGTAATGTCATGCATTAATGCATTCTAAAGATTTCACATTGCTATAACTCTAGTTTTCTTTCCGAGTCCTGTATGATGCATTTTGATTTTGATGCCTTAGGCATAAGGCATACTGCGATTCATACGTTATGCTGGTTGAACCCTGCATTTTCCTTTCAGGTTGGTGAAAATGATTCTGTTATCATTATGACCCATGAACCACACTGGCTTCTTGATTGGTACTGGAATAATGTTTCGGGCGAGAATGTCTCACACCTGATATGTGATTACTTAAAAGGAAGGTGTAAACTTCGAATTGCTGGGGACCTGCATCATTATATGCGTCATTCATGTGTTCCTTCAGAAGGTCCAGTTCATGTGCAGCATCTTCTTGTAAATGGTTGCGGAGGTGCATTTTTACACCCTACTCACGTGTTTAGTAATTTTAGCCAATTTTATGGGAAAACATACGAGTGCAAAGCTGCTTATCCTTCTTTTGATGATTCAAGCAGGGTACTTTTCCATTTCTTTTCTATTTCTTTGAATCCGTTTGTCTTGTTCCCTAAGTTCCCACTCAAATTGGGACTGTAACTTGATGCAGATTGCATTGGGAAATATCTTGAAGTTTCGTAAGATGAACTGGCAGTTTGATTTCATTGGTGGTATTATATACTTCATATTGGTTTTTTCTATATTTCCACAGGTATATTTCTTTCAAATCCTTTGAAGTTCGTTACGTTTGACTCAGTTTTTCTAACTTTAACTCTCATTGAACCTAAAATGACCTGATTATTGGCTGTGATCCCCTTCTCTGTCTTAGAAAGTTTCATGTAATATTGTAATGTTCTACCGACTAATCTGTTTCCCTCTTTTTCTAGTGTCAGCTCGATCACATATTGCAAGATGATTCATTTTCTGGTCATCTTAGGAGTTTCTTTGGCACGGTGTGGAATTCTTTTGTATACATGCTGGAACATTCTTTTGTATCGTTGGCTGGTGTGGTGCTATTATTGATGTTGGCCTTCACATTTGTTCCTTCCAAGTTGGCTCTCAAGAAACGTGCTATAATTGGAATTCTTCATGTTTCTGCACATCTAGCTTCAGCCCTTATTCTCATGCTGCTCTTGGAACTAGGTCTGGAGACATGTATCCGGCATAAACTGCTAGCTACTTCTGGTGAGTTACATTCTAACCACCTGTTCTGCTATCGTAGGATTGTTCATACGTGATAGTTTCGTGATGAATGTATTCATGCTGACTTTTTAATTGAAGTTAATGACCATTAGTTACTGTGTTCAGGTTACCACTCTTTGTATCAATGGTACCAGTCGGTGGAAACTGAACATTTTCCAGATCCTACTGGTCTTCGAGCACGTATAGAGCAATGGACATTTGGCCTTTATCCAGCATGTATCAAATATCTTATGTCTGCATTTGATGTTCCTGAGGTAAGAAACCTCTCCTTGTTTGGGAAATGTGATAACTTTCACGATAAAAGTATCATGGAGGCCCTTGTATTAAGAGTCAGATTGCATTTTGCCCCATCTACTTAAAAAATGGGCAAATTAGTCCCTGTACGTTTAGATGAAAGAGCAGAGTGATTCTTCTGATAAAAAATCCATCCATTTCTATGGTTAAAAACCGGTACTTGTATGTCAAAATAAGGTACATGTGGCTGTTTTGGTTATTTTGTCAACCAAACCAGTTTTTAATGATAGAAATGGATGAAATTTTTAATAGAAATGACCAATTTGCTTTTTACTCAAACTTACAAAGATTCATGTAAAGGGGGTAAAATGCAATTTGACTCATAGCATGGGGCCTCCATGGTACTTTTACCAACTTTTCACTTGTCAATATTGATGGAAAAAAATTGCCTGCCAGGTTATTGCTGTCACTCGGAGCAATATTTGCAAGTACGGAATACAGTCACTTTCCCGAGGAGGTGCTATTATATATTATGCTTCTGTCTTCCTTTACTTCTGGGTTTTCTCGACCCCCGTGGTTTCATTGGTGTTTGGAAGCTACTTGTATATTTGCATTAACTGGCTTCATATACACTTTGATGAAGCATTCTCGTCCCTTAGAATTGCTAATTACAAGTCATTTACACGATTCCACATTAACCGTGATGGTGATCTCGAGGTTTTCACTCTTGCAATCGATAAGGTAAGAAGCCAATATTTATTCACTTGTTACTATCTTTTTTCTTTAGGTTTCTCGTCGACATTTGAAATTGCCTTTTTCCTTTAGCTGCATGTTAAGAACATAACTATCTGTTTTCTCTCAATGATTTTAGCAGTTCAAATGGAATTTGGTTAAAACCAAGTTAACTGACCGAATCCAGGCAATTTGGTTCATTTGGTTTCGGTTTCTGGATTAGTTTAGGGTATTTGTTAACTGACTTTATATTCCCCAAACACAAATCCTATGTTGCTCGGACTCTTTTGTTTTCTTGAAGTACTCGTGTCTGATACATGGATATGAAAATATGATTTACAAGGATCTTTCAAATACATGGAAAAAACTTAGGAAAACTTAATCATATCTGTGCCGGATATAGACTCATATCCAATACTCAAACTTAAGTTGCACTAACATAGCCTAAATCCATTATAATATTCCCCAAATCCAAATGTAAAATAACAGAATCCATTAATATTTCTTATTTTTCTGTTAAGGCGGTCAATAGATCAAACCTATTGAATTAAGTCTTGTTATTTCGGTTTTTCTTTAAAGTCAGTTCAGCCATCGGTTTTTATTTCTGAAAGGTCGGTTAAGTTTGTTTTTAAGTTGAACCGATTGAACTGATTGATCGCACACACTTGGAATATATACATTTGGACACTCATCCATTTGACGTGCAGGTTCCAAGGGAATGGAAGCTAGATCCCGATTGGGACGGAGAGGCGAAACAGCCGCAACAGTGGAGCCACCGGATAAAACATCCTAGCAAGTGGAGTGCATCTGTAAGTCATCAAGATCCACTGAATACTGTGAGGATTGTTGATCGATTTATTATTAAACAAACAGATAATCAGGATTTTGCATCAAGTAATGGTTCAATTAATAGTTGATTCTTGGTGCTTTTAACATCACTTAGATTGTAGTTTCATTGCATTGTGGGTTGTTAGTGGTGGTGTTTAAATGGCTATCATCATTGAAATGTCACGGTTTATTTACGTTGTTCCGATTTTTTATTTGAATTACCTGTGTTTATATTCGTGTCAGACACATTCGAATGTAAGAATCGGGTTAAAGATTCTTCGAGTACATAGAGATTCTAGAAAAATTTTTAGTTGGGCTGGAGTTAAATTATAATTTTTTGACATCAAAATATAATTTTATCTTTTATTAATTTATGATTTCATCACTTTTAAAGGGATTAAATAGATTTTTTTTTTATTTTGAAAGGATCGAAGTGTAATTTTACTATATATTAAATTAAAATCCCATTATTCAAGAAAGGGCTAAATTGAATATTTTTCGGAGGTGGGGGGCTAAGGCCCTTACCTGCCCTTTAAATTCGCCTCTGGTTGAAACCGACTCAACTGGTGTTATTCGATCGAGTCAGTTTTATGAAGTTGATTAAGTTGGTAAAGTCGGTTTTAAGGTCCGTTATAATAGGTTTTAATAGACTTTTAACAAATAAATATTATTTTTAAAATTTTTAAATATAATCTATAATTCATAAGTTAACTTTCGGTTTTTCTCGAAAACATTGTTCATATTTTTAGAGCTTTTTGAACAACATGAATTCGAAATGATTCGAATAAGTAACTCAAAATGATTAACATTCAGAGTGATCAAAGTTTGAAATAATCTGAATTCGTAATAATCACTTAATTTATGAATAACTCTAATCAAGACGATTTTAAAAATTTTGATCAAACTGATTGGTCAAATTAGTTAATTTGGGATTTAATTAAGGTATTGATCCAAAAAGAATCGTAAATCGGTACACACAGATTGAATCGAATTTTATTATAATTATTTAATAAAATTTTACAATTTTAATTTTTAATAATTTATTTATTTTAAATCAAACGAACTATTTAAATAAAAAACTGATGATATGACTAATTTAACTAACAATTCGATTCCAAAAACATTATTAGTTGTAATTGTTATGTGAGGTCCATTATTTCTCCTTCTTGAGTACCTCACATCTGTTGTCAGCATCATACGCATGAAAGGATGATATCAGCTTCAACTTTTGAATGTGTTGTAATGCTTTTACGCAGGAGCGACACGAGAAATTTTTTTAGGGATGGGATTTAAATTATAAATTTTTAAGAAAATTAAAAGATGTAAATTTATTATTTTGTTAATGTATAATTTTATAATTTTTAAGCGATTAAATTATGGGTAAATTAATTACACTAGAGGTTATTTAATTGTAGTTTTTTTTTGTTTGATCACTTAATTATGAAAAATTATAAAATAATTATTCAAGTATTAGTAAATTTCTTTTTTAGACATTCAACTGTGAAAAGTTACAAAATAGTCATCGAATAATTCGATTTTGTCTTCTTCTTTTCTGTCATCAACTGACTAACATAAAAACGAAAAGACCTAAAAAAATATAAGATAGTTGGGTGATAAAGAAAGATAAAATTGAATAGTTGAGTGACTATTTTGTAACTTTTCATAGGTGAACATAACAGAAAAAACTATAGTTGGGTGACCATTAATGTAGTTTAGCCTTAAACTATAAACTTTTTGCTTTTGGAGATAGCATATTTGAATTTTAAATTTTAGGAAAGTCAAAATGCAGTTTTACCATTAAATTAACTTAAAACTTTACAATGAATAAGTTTTCATTTTATGGGGGGATTAGAAGGGTTAAATAACTTTTTGGGACCTAAATTTGATAACTATTTTCATGTTGGAACTTAAATTTTTTTTATTCAAATTAAGCATTGAAATTGACATTATTTTTATATCCAAATTAGACTTTGAACTAACTATCAGTCTGAAATCATATATTAAAATCGAAACTTTCTAAATTTGAAGTAGAAACAAAAGCTACGTATCCCTTTTCACTCTTTATTACCAAATTGTTGACATTGTAACACCCACAACCACCAATCATCTCTTCTTCATTGTACTTCTAAAAGAGGGCATTCTGCAATTGAATAATCAAATCAAACCCCACCATTGTAGAATTAAACACCACATAATCCAATAGAAAGAGCATGAACCCAGTCCACTAAAGCTGCTTTACGTACACCACTTGGACATTCAAATTGTCTGCTCAATAATATAATTGGAAAGGAAAAAATTGGTAAGATTGTATCGTTTACTTTGAATAGAGGAAATAATTGGTAAGATTGTATCGTTTACTTTCAATAGAAGTTAAATTTTGTCCATTCATTTGGTTACTTGATAAACGTATTGGATTAAAACTTTCCTTTACCTATTAGGGTTACACGTGCATAAACACATTCAAAATTATAACCTCCATCGAGTACTTAAGCTTGTGAGAGTCATATTATTCTAAAGATCTTAAAATAATTATTTATGATTTGAAGGATTTGATTTACATAATATTTAGATCTAATATATCTTACGGAAATGGATTGCAAGAAACATATAATTGAATGTTAGAAAGTAGAGAATGTTTCATAATACCGATCATTAATTACCCCCCATTACCAAATCACACTTCTTCCCGAGCCGCTTGAAAATCATGAGTTTGAATGCATTTAAACGTTTAAAAAAAAGTTTAATTCACGATTTGACTTTTGAATTATACCCGTTTTTTTTCATTTTGGTATCTAAATTATTTTTGTCTCACTTTAGTACTCGAATTATTACTTTCATCTCAATTTTCCCAAAAAAATAAAAGTTGCCAATTAGAAGGTGACATCACATTCTAATTGGATGTCGGTAATTTTTTTTTTTTTGGGTAAACTAAGAAGAAAAGAATAATTCGAATACAAAAGTAGGACAAAAAAGGTTAAGTATCAAATTGAAAAAAAAAAAGAGAACAAGTATAGTTTAAGGGCCATATCAATACATGAACTATACCTGTTTTTTTCATTTTGGTTTCTAAACTTTTTTGTCCAACTTTGGTACTTGAATTATCATTTTCATCTCAATTGACCCAAGAAAATAAAAGTTGCCAATTAGAACATAACACATGTCACGTTCTTATTGGATGTCGATAAATTTTCAAGTAAAATGGAACGAAAATGATCATTTAAATACCAAAGTAGGATAAAAAAATTTACATACCAAAGTGAAAAGATATGTATAGTTTAAGGTTAAAATCATGAATAGAACCTAAAAAAAAATAATGCTATTCTGGACGGGAATCGAGTGAATGTAGGACCATTACAATGTAGCCTTAATAGATATGGTCTACTTGGGAACTATGTGCGTAGAAGTTAGGTTATAGATCTTCAATGGACAACTTAAATTTCGTATCTACCATTCTCTGGGAACTTGGTCAAACCAACAATTCTCCCAAAAACAAAACAAAACCCTTCGATTAATGCTACAAACTTAATACACTTATAATTTATTTTTTTCAAATGCTCCAATATTCACATACCATTAAAAGAAAAGTATAAAGTTTGATCAAATTTGATGCAATTTTTCCACATATAGTACCATTAAGGATAGGATCAATGTGACTATAAATACCCAAGTGGAAATCAATATAAACTCGACCAATATCAAAGCTCTTTAAGGTTTTATCAAGCTTCCCTTTCAGTCACAAATACCATTTAGATTATATATATATATATATGGAGGGTGTAAAGGAACAATTAAAAGCTCCTATATATAGAAATTTAACCACCGTACTTAGCATTGATGGTGGTGGAATAAGAGGGATCATCCCTGGAATTATACTTGGTTTCTTAGAATCTGAACTTCAGGTACGTACGTACACTGGGTCACTATAATATACATGCATGCAGACAAGCATGTCTGTATATATATATACATACATATACTATGTGCCATATTTTAGTCTTTTTAATATGGGTCAAGTTTAGGGAGCTAAAGAGGCTGATTAGAACCCACGTTCATTTGAGTTTGATCATTAGGGTTTTCACGATAGTTTATTTCAAGTTCAAATCATTTTATTTTTTGATCGCTTCTAGTTACTTGTCAAGTTATCCAAGGTTATTTGTTCTGATCATTTCGAGTTTGAGTCAATTTTGAATTCGAGTTGAGCATGTTCAAGTTTGTTGAAGAAAGGTCAATGGACCTCTCAACAAGTTGTGGTATTATCCATTGTCAGGGTTGTCTCCCCACTGTGCAAAGAGGTGACAGGTTTACAGAGTAAGGGGCTAGATAAAGTAGGATCATGTGCTCCTCAAGATTACCTATAAGCCCTATGCTCACATTTCCTTTAGTAGATAGCCGTGCACCATTCACGACCCCGAAGAGACGCTCTCGCTCTATCATTTTCTCATTTTTTCCTGCAATCTTAGGCATTCAAATTCTCTATAGAATTGAAGACAAAACTCTAACTAAGAACATACTGATCTGTTAATGGATTTGTCGTTACAAATAAACAATACTTTAAAAACTTTATAAAAAAGTCCATTTCTCTCCCAATCAATAACACATTACAGTTGAAAGGTCTAATATATACAAAGCAAATTGACATAGACTAACATAAGTACATTGACCTTTTGCTTATCACTAAGTACAAATTTTATGTTTTGGTTTTAGGTGGTTTTAGGAGTACGTCATTTTAGGTTTAGATGATCAGTTCGTGCTCTAACCACTTCAAGTTTCTTATTCAAGTTATATAAAATTACTTATTCCGGTAATTTAGGTTTGGGGAAATTTTAAATTTAAGTTGACAAAGTTCAAGTTATTAATTTAATGAAGTTGAAGTTATTAACTTTTAATAACAAATTCAAATTTTATTAATTGAACGGACTTTTTAGGTGCAAATCGTAATCGAAAGGTCCTGATCTTGTCATAAATTTACGTAACTACATTCGTGGCCTTTTGCTTATCACTAAGTAAAGATTTTACGTTTTGTGTTATTACATAGGAACTGGATGGTGAAGATGCAAGACTAGCAGATTACTTCGATGTGATAGCAGGGACCAGCACCGGCGGCTTGGTGACAGCCATGCTAACTTGTCCGAACGACAAGAACCGACCATTATTTGCTGCCAAAGACATCAAAGACTTTTACTTAACTAATTGTCCTAAAATATTCCCTCAACCAGGGTACGGTACACTTTTTTAGCAGTAAAAGTATGATAGAGATCATTTTACTAAAAGTTAAATTGTTTTTTGTTCACTCTATTAAAAAAACGAGTAAATTAGTCTCTGTATGTTAAACTAAAGAGCAAATTAAGTTTTTCTGTTAAAAATTTCATCTATTTGTATTGTTAAAAACTGGTATGATATACAGAATAGCTAGTTAGTAAAACGTGGCACGCCACATATGCCTTATGCTAATGTACAGGATCAGTTTTTAACAGTAAGAATGGATGAATTTTTCAACAGAAAGACCGGTTTGCTCTTTGATATAATATATAGGACTAGCTTACTTATTTTTTTCGAGTAAAAAAAGCAAAATACAATCCAACTCCTAATAAAACGCCTCCATGTTGCTTTTACCACCCAAATAATGATTCTAACAGTATTTATCACATAAAATTAAGTAACATTTTTATTTTTACTACTAGATGTCCATTGTTTTCTCAAGCAACAAAAGTTCTCAAAGCTCTATCAGGACCAAGATATGATGGGAAGTTCTTACATTACATTATTAAAAAAAAACTAGAAGGGAAAAGGTTGAATGAGACATTAACTAATGTTGTTATCCCAACATTTGATATCAAGCTTCTCCAGCCAGTCATCTTTTCAAGCTTTCAGGTTCCCACATATACATATACATATACATATACATATACATATATGTATGGTTTGTCTTATCATGTCGTGTTTGAACATGCAGGTGAAAAAGAACCCTACTTTGAATGCCTTACTCTCAGACATATGCATAGCAACCTCAGCTGCACCAACATATCTCCCTGCTCATTACTTTAAAACCATAGTCTCCAAAAGGAAAAAAAGAGAAAATAACCTCATTGATGGTGGTGTGGCTGCAAACAACCCAGTATGCATCGACAAAGAGGAAAGAGAAAATAACCTTATTGATGGTGGTGTGGCTGCAAATAACCCAGTATGCATCGACAAAGAGGCAAGAGAAAATAACCTCATTGATGGTGGTGTGGCTGCAAATAACCCGGAATGCATCGAAAAAGAGGAAAGAGAATATAACCTCATTGATGGTGGTGTGGCCGCAAATAACCCAGTATGCATTCTCAAAATGATAACACTTATTCAATTATACGATCAAATATGCAGTAATGTCCTTGTAATTTTACCAAATTTACAATTTTGTCCTTAATTTGCATTTTTTTCCAGACTTTACTGGCTATGGGGGAAGTGAGCAGGGATATTATTGACAAAAACGTTGATTTGTGTATCCAAAAAAACAAAAACGATAATTCCAAGTCGTGTAATGAAGCCATAGACTATAGTAAATTTCTGGTTATTTCGTTGGGGACTGGCTCTAGCTCTGAGGCAAAAACCACAACGAAATACGGTGCTAAACAGGCGGCCGAATGGGGTATGTTAGGGTGGTTAACCAGCGGTGGTTCGACACCGTTAGTGGATGTTTTTACTCAAGCCAGTGGAGACATGGTCGACCTTCACCTTTCTGTTTTATTTAAAGCTCTTGACCACTCAGATAAATACCTTCGAATCCAGGTAATTTAATGCATGCATTCGCACTTAATTTGAAAAATATTTTGGTTAAAATGTGCCTATAATTCCTATACTTTTCGAAAATTAAGAATTTAATCCCTGTACTTGTATTTCTAGAAATTTAATCCCTCTACTTTTTAGATTTTAAAATTCAGGCCCAACTATTAACATTGATAAATTTTTGTTAAATTTGTTGTTGTGGCATTTTGAAATAAAAAAACTACTCACCGATAGTTATGTAATTTTAAAAATGATGTTGTAATTAACCTGACTTTAACAAAAATTTAAAATTTTAAAATTTAAAAAGTAAACGGACTAAATTCTTGGAAAAACAAGTACCAGGACTATAGGCATATTTTAACCTTTTTTATGTTTTATGCCCATTTTATGATTCATGTTTAGGGTTCGTAGTTGTCCTTCCTAACAATGTCATCTTCAAGAATTGAACCTAGTTCTCTCCTTAAAAGTGCAATATGACTTATCATTATACCTAACAATTGTGCTGGGTTTTTTTTATCCAATGTTCTGAGAACGCAAATGAATTTCGTACGAAGGATGAAAATTATAATGGAAACTACTTATATTAGGTAGAGATAGTATTCTCGATTCATTTAAAAAGAACAAAATACGATTTATTGAAAATGTAGAACAGTTTTCTTCTGAAACTTATCTACTTATATTATACTTAAAGCCCCTCATTAAGTTGGTATTATGAGTCAATTGGTATCAAGTTAGTTCATTAGTCTGTCTAGTTCGAATCCGTCAAGCCATCGGTTCATCAGTCTGTCTAGTTCAATTTAATAAGTCATTAAAAAAAATTAAACATTCAGTTCAATCGATTTTAAGTCTAGTCCAATCAATCCGTATAGGTTCTCAACTCACCCATCTAAAGTCTTTCTTCCCACTAGTAGTACCCTAGTTGGCTCACGGTCCAATCGATTTGAGGCCGATTCAAATAACCATGGGAAAATGACTTAAATGACTTTTTTTTTTTTGAAATTTATAAAATTTTATTAATTAATATAATCGTAAAATTATATTTCTTCCTTCTAAAGTTTAAAATTCAATTTCGGCCCCAAAAATTTTCTACCCCACCCTTGCTAGCATTCCCTAATTGAAATTATGCACCAGTTCGAAAATAATTAAAGAGACGACGATTCCGGGTAACAATGTTTTAATCTACTGGTTGTTATCATCATTGAATTGTACGTAGGATGACAAACTAAAGGGGGATGTATCATCCGTCGACATAGCCACGAGGACAAATTTGGATGAATTGGTCAAAGTCGGCGAGAAACTGTTGAGGGATCCAGTTTCTAGGGTTGACTTGGTAACCGGCAAGTTCAAGCCCGTTACTGAAGAGACTAACGAAATAGCCCTTAAAAGGTAATATATAGGAATTTGCCCCCCCCCCCAATAAATTTACATTTTGGTCCCAATAATTTTTTAGTTTTACTTCATCTCCGATTTCATAATGTATTTATTTAGAGAAAATTTGATGTTTTGTAGGTTTGCAAAATTACTATCCGAAGAGAGACAGAACCGACATCCTAAACCACTTCAAGAGAAGGCTGAAACACATAAAAGTGACAGTTAAAAATTAGTTGTTTTCACCGATAAATATTGAAAGTAAATTGCACTTCCAATAAAACAACACATATTTGTACCTTAATAAAAATCCCAAAATGGGATAATAACTTGTAATTCCTTGCTATTGGAACTCTACTCATTTTCTTTGGATTGTATCCGTACAATCATCATATTTCATTGTGGCAATTAAATCTACTCCATTTAATTTTAGATATGTTTATGGGTTAGGTTAAGGTTTATTCGTATTTGGGATGGTTTAAAATATGAGTCTAATTCGGATCTAAACATTCAAGGCTCGGGTCCAACTCAACTTGAACTTTTTTTAAAAAAATTGTAATGTAAAATATTATTATGTTATAATATATAAAAATTAGATCTATAGTAATATATAATCCTACTATAATGTAAACACTAAAAAATGCTAAGACAACTACGTATAAAATTTTAATAAATTAAAAATATATAAAAATAATTAAATATTAAATTAAAAATAACATAAATAATTTTTATTTTTTTATTAAAAAATAATATGGACTGGCCTAAAATTTCTATATTTCAAGTCAAGTTTAAGCAAACATACAATGTGTTAATATCATGTCTAAGCCCAACTCGATTCGGTACATGAAAACCTCTGGTCACAAAAAAAAAAAAAAAAACTTTTTATTATACACACAATAAATATGTATTTTATTTAAAATAGCACAAAACATGTCACAATGTACTTAGACATTCTAATATTCGATATGATATAAAAAAATTGGCACACGTAAAAGAATGAATATTTCAAATCTAGGGGATGCTCACAACTCCGTAACACAGGCGAAGTCCTATCAAAATGGAAAATTCACCTTTCAGTTCTTTATAAATAGTAAAATTTACAATTTAGTCTCTAAAAATAGAATAAATTAATCATTTTAGTCCTTTTAAAAATAATGAAATTATAAATTAATAAATGATAAAATTACATTTTGACATCTAAAAAATTTATAATTCAATTCCGACCCCTAAAAGATTCCTAAATTTGCCCCTCCCCTAACCCCCCGTGAACTTATGAAAGTGCTTATCAGTTAGGTTATAAATCTTCAATGAATCACCTAACATTTCGTACCTACAATTCTCTGGAAAGCTTAGTCTAACCAACAATTCTCCAAAAGGACACGTAGTTTTTAATAATAAAAAAAACCTTAATGCTACAAACTTAATGCACTCTTAGATTTTCTTTCAAATTTACCATTAATATCCCATTCAAAGATAAGTAGAAAGTTTGGTCAAATTTGATACAATTTTCCCACACATAGTACTATCATGGATAGGATCAATATGTGGCTATAAATAGCTAAGTAGAAATCATTTTATGCTCGACCAATAACAAAGCTCTTTTAAGGGTTATCAAGCTTCCCCTTTATAGCACAAAACTACCATCACAAATACCATTTAGATTCTATATATATAGATAGATATAGATATAGATATAGATATATAGATATGGAGGGTGTAAAGGAACACTTACAATCTCCTACATATGGAGATTTAATCACCATACTTAGCATTGATGGTGGTGGAATAAGAGGGATCATCCCTGGAACCATACTTGGTTTCTTAGAATCTCAACTTCAGGTACGTACGTACATTTGGTTTCTATAATATGTACGTTCATGCACACAATGACACAGTCATGTGTATATATGTACACTATATTTCATACGTATCAATTGGGAGGGTCGAGTTTAGGGACGTAGGTATGGAAGTTGGTCAGGACTTTGGGGCCTTCTCCCCTATTAAATTTTTTTTATACTTGTTTTAGGTGGGGAGGATTTTTTCGAGAGAAGTCTTTAAAATGTCCTTGTTTCCGGGTTTTATTTCCCTCCTTCATTGAGAGCCATGTATGGTTCACAAAGCGAGAGCACTTTGATTGGTGGAGATATGACTTGTAAGGCTTAGTGAAGAGGTGTCATTATGTAGGTCACCTGTGTGTGCGGGGGAGACTTGAACTACCAACTTAAGGCATATAGCTCACACATTTGCAAGTATAGTACTACTTGAGCCTTAGATGGATACAAAACCTAAACCGAGATATTCCCCTTTATGAACCGTACGTGACTCTCAGTCGAGGAGGGAGACAAAATCTCGATACGAAGACAATACCTTACCACTATTGGGGGTTTGATCGGCCAAAGGAGTCGCCCCTCAACAATACTTCATACATAGAAATAGTAATAAATAAATAACGTTGGCTTTTTCAAAAATTTATCATTTGATCATTTTTTATGTTGGCTTTATTCCTAGTCAGGTTGGTTCTGAATTGTATTTGATTTAAGTTGTTTTGGTTTTAGGTCGTTTTAGGAGTAGTTCATTTTAGGTTTAGATGATCATTTCGTGCTCTTGCCACTTCAAGTAGTTTCTTATTCAAGTTATATAAAATTACTTATTCCGGTCATTTAGGTTTGGGGAAATTGTAAATTTAAGTTGACGAAGTTCAAGTTATTAATTTAATGAAGTTGACGTTATTAATATTTAGTAACTAAGTCAAATTTTATTAATTGAACCGAGTTTTTAGGTGCAAATCGTAATCGAAAGGTCCTTTTGTCATAAATTCACGTAAGTAATTCGTGGCCTTTTGCTTATCACTAAGTAAAGATTTTACGTTTTGTGTTATTACATAGGAACTGGATGGTGAAGATGCAAGACTAGCAGATTACTTCGATGTGATAGCAGGGACCAGCACCGGCGGCTTGGTGACAGCCATGCTAACTTGTCCGAACGAAGAGAATCGACCATTATTTGCTGCCAAAGACATTAAAGACTTTTACCTAACTAATTGTCCTAACATATTTCCTCAACCAGGGTACAGTACATCTTTGAGTTAGGTTGCATTTTGTTGTTTTATTAAAAAATTATTAAATTAGTTCTTATACATTATAAAAAAGAGTAAATTAATTTTTTTGTTAAATTTTTTATTCATTTGTACGGTTAAAAACTGACGTGATTAACGAAATAATCAAAGTACCTCGGGGTGATAAATATATATATACTAGTTTTTAACAATAAAAATAGATAATTTTTTTTACAAAAAAGCCAACTTACTCTTTGATCTATGTACAGGGGTTAAATTGTCTATTTTTTTAATAGAATGTTCAAAATACAATCTGACTTCTAATATATAGACCTCCATAGTACTTTTACCGACCAAATTATGATTCAACAGTACGTTATTATTATGTAAAATTAAGTAACGTTTTTATTTTATTATCAGATGTCCATTGTTTTCTCGAACAACAAAAGTTATCAAAGCTCTATCGGGACCAAAATATGATGGCAAGTTCTTACATAACATTGTTAAAGACAAGCTAGGAGAAACAAGGTTGCACCAGACATTAACTAACGTTGTTATCCCAACATTTGATATCAAGCATCTCCAGCCAGCCATTTTTTCAAGCTATCAGGTTCTTATATAAACATACACACATATATATATATATTGATAGGATAATACGGGTTTGGTGGTTGATGGCAGTTCACCCAGAGGCCAAGAATACAAGTGTTTTTATAAGAGATGGGGGAGAATGCTCTTATTTCTAGTGTTGAGAGAAAGAAGGAATCCCCTAACTAAGCCATAGGGAATGGCTTATATAGCACTGTGAAACATGTGTGGGGCATGTAAAGGTCACGCATGCATTGCTCTGCAACGTTTGGCAAGGTCACATTTGAAGTTGACTGAGCAAGATCTGTCTGCGTGATAGTAGCTAGATCAAGTGGTATCATGTTTCCTCTCTAGTGACCTATATCTTATAGGTTTGGTTTTGCCTTCCCGTAGGCGAATAATCACCATTTTCTTGGGTAACTGATTGTGCATCACACACAGTCTGACCCAACGAAATGTTCCCGTTTTATAAATCCATGACCCAAGTAGCTTTTTCATGCATTCAGGCTCTCCACAGAGTTGGGAAACAAATTATCTTAACTCAACCTGGGGACAATACCAACCTATTAAAAGGTTCAACGACTCCATACGAATAGCACTTCGAAGATTTCTTGGAGGCAACCTCCCCTCAACAATATATATAGATAGATAGATAGATAGATGGATGTATGATTTGTCTGTTTCAACATGCAGGTGAAGAAAAAACCTACTTTGGATGTCTTGCTCTCAGACATATGCATAGCAACCTCAGCTGCACCAACATATCTCCCTGCCCATTACTTTAAAATCCAAACCGACAACGGGGACGTGAGAGAATATAACCTCATTGATGGTGGTGTGGCTGCAAATAACCCGGTATGCATTTTCTAGATTGATACCTGTTTAATTACATGGTCAAATATGCTGTCATGGCCTTGTACTTTTACAAAGTTTACAATTTAGTCCTTACTAAAAGAAATAGTAAAAATACCTCTCTTGCCCATTCCAAAAAAATAGAAGTCATTTAATCATTGCCAGTTTTGAAAGTAAGCAATTAAGAACAATTAACCGCAACATTAATATTTTCCATCAATTGTACATATATATATTATTGGTATAATAATAAATTTAACCCTCGATTTTTACATAATTTGTCAATTTGATCTTGATTCTAAAAGATTCAACAAATTTAGCCTCAATATTTACATATATCTTGTAAGCTAAATTTGTTAAATCATGATCAAATTGATAGAATATCTAAAGGGCTAAATTTATTATCATACCAATCAAAATTATGTATAATTGGTGGAAAATGTTAACACCGGTTAATTGTCTTTAGTTGTTCACTTTCAAAATTAACAGGCTTCGATTTTTTCAAGAGAGATCAAATTTCTCAATATTGAAATTGAGAGAGACGGGAGAGCTGTTTTTACAAATTATACTTATGTTTGTATAAATGTATATTTTGGATTTAGCCCCTTTTATTTTTCAGACTTTAGTGGCAATGGGGGAAGTGAGCAAGGAGATCATTAAGGGAAACCCTGATTTTTTTCCAACGAAACCCATGGATTATGGGAAATTTCTGGTTATTTCATTGGGGACTGGCACTAGTAAAGACGAAAAGAGATACAATGCTAAACAGTCGGCGAAATGGGGTTTGTTAGGGTGGCTAACCAGCGGTGGTTCGACGCCGTTGGTGGATGTATTTACTCAAGCTAGTGGAGACATGGTAGACCTTCACCTTTCTGTAGTATTTGAAGCTCTTCACTCAGATAAATACCTTCGTATCCAGGTAATTTAATGCATGCATTTGCCTACTCGGAAAATGTTTGTTAGTTTTTTCTTTGAAATAAATATCAAATTTATACATGAACTTTGATCAGATTTGCAATTTGATACATGAATTTTAATTTGGTGCGTACATATGAAACTTAAATACATATATAAAACCTTTGATTTTGATTCAATGGTATACATTTAAAGAAATGGATACATATATTTATTTTTATATTAGATTAATATAATTATTTATATGTGAAATATATCAACTTAAAATTATGCTAATTCGCTAATATTGTTAGCTATTTGTAAAAATTAAATCAAATCAAAATCTCATTTATAAAAAATCGTATAAATTGAAAGTTCATATATGACACTGCACTATATACTATACTTAAAACTCTTGACTGGGTTGATGTTGCAAATTGATAAATACCAACTCAATTGAGAAATAACTTAAAATACATTCTTTTTACAAAATAAATTATATTATTACGAGGGTATTTATTATTTGTTTATATGTTTATGTTGGAATTTCAGCCTAAAATATTAGAATTTTAGATTTTAATTTTACCATTTTAGCCAAAGTTTTATTTAGTTTTACACATTTGTTTGAGTTTATAATCTAGTATATATAATTTTTTTTGTTTATATAAATGCATAATTCTAAATAAATAAATTATGAAGTTTTTTCTTGAGGGGGAGCTCTCAAGAATGGTAAAATTATAGTTTGCTCCTTCTAAATTTGTAAAATAATAAGTTAATATAATGGTAAAATTGCAATTTTTATAATTCATTTTACCCCCTAATTTTTCTACCCCACCCTTGCTAGCGTTTTTAATTGAAGTTTGTGTGTACCCTTGACAACAATTTTCTGGTAATTGAGTTTTGATTTGCTGATTATTAACATCGTTGAATGGTATGTAGGATGACGGATTAGCTGGGGATGTATCATCCGTTGACATAGCGACGGCGAATAATTTGAATGAACTGGTGAAAGTCGGTGAGGGACTGTTGAAGAAGCAAGTTTCTAGGGTTAATTTGGAAACCGGCATTTTTGAGCCTTTCAAAGAAGAAACTAATGAAGAAGCCCTTAAAAGGTATACATACATGCATGCATATATATATATGTATAGAGAGAGAGAGAGAGAGGAATTAAACACTACAAACTTTCCATAAGCCATATTCCATTCAAGGACGAAATTAAGGGGAGAGCAAGGGCTTTGGTCCTGAAAATGAAAATTTTTCTATATATTTGTTAGGATAATTATCATTACCGGCTTAAAAACCCGAATGGGTTTGGGTCAGATTCTATTGAGCTTGCAGGCTGAGCTCGCAAGTCGAGCTTGCTCTCCTGCGAAGTTACATATGCATGAGACTGTATAAATACGTGTTAAGTCTAGAGTAGGATACATGTCATGTGTGCATGAAACCTACCTAATATGTCATATCAATGAACAATACTCATATCATATAAATATACAAACACCACATCTTAAAGGGATAGAGAAAAATACTCAACAATATTATAAATTAAGACAACAATAAAATTTTTGTTTTGATTTTTCAAAAATTTATTTTTCAATTCCTACTAAATTTCATAATGTATTTAATTAGAAAAAAATTTTGATGTTTATAATTGTAGGTTTGCGAAACTACTGTCCCAAGAGAGACACCGTCGGCATCTTAGGTCACCCCAAGGGAAGGCTGAAGCACATAAATATAAGGCTGAAGCACATAAATATGAACTTAAAATTTAGTGGTTTCTCTATTGTAAGCACAAATAATTCCATGATTTAATAAGAATCCCAAATGGGATGATGTTTTGTAATTCATTGCTATTGGAACTTTATTGATTTTCTTTGGATTGAATGTATTTCAACAAGAATAATAGCATTTTAATGTGCTAATTTAATCTAAGTCCCATTTAATTTCATCTATTTGTTTAGAGCTTACAACGAAATGCAAATACATGTCTGATTAAAGCTTACAACGAAATGCAAATACATGTCTGATTAAAGTAAAAATATTATGGAGGTTTTTGTACTAGAAATCAAATTGTATTTTATCTCCTTTACTCAAAAAATGGGTAAATTAGTCTTTATACGTTAGATTAAAGAGCAATATGATCTTTCTATTTAAAATTCCATCTATTTTTATTGTTAAAAACTAATCCATGTATGCTAGAATGAGGTACACGCGACACGCCATGTGTAATTGTCTAATTACCCCATCTGCGATGCTAGCTTTTAACAGTGGGAATGAATGAATTTTTTAACAGAAATAGTTTACTCTTTAATCTAATATACAGAGACTAATTTGCCTATTTTTTAAGTAAAGAAAGTAAAATGCAATCTAACTCTTAGTATAGTAACTTCCATGATATTTTTAACCATATGATCAATTATAAAATAGAATCAAATTAGAATATAACCGAACAAAATCTACACATGAAAGATGTGCTTGGTAAGACTAGAGAGTAGGCATGTTCAATGGTTTATATATTCGTCCAAGCCCAAAGCTTGTTTAAAATATAAAAGAGTTTGGACAAAAGTATAAGACTTGAAAAACAAGTGTGGGTAAAAAATTAAGCTCATTTAAAATACAAGCCAAGTTTGGGCTCCAAAATTCAAGGTTCAAGCTTGGCCTGGCGCGTTGCATTCTCTACTTTGTAATATATATTTATTTTATTTTTATGTATTATGTAATTTATAACAAATAAATTCAATATTTAATACTATAATGTAAACGTTAAAATTTGTTATCTATTCTTAAATTTTTAATAGATGGAAAAAAAAATATTAAATTAAAACTAATATAATTTTTAAAAGAATTAAAAAATAATAATAACACGGGTGGGCCTAAAACAAGATTGAGTTAGCCATTTATAAATATAGATGAGCTTTGACAAAATTTGAGGCTCATATTTAAGATCCAATCAAGCTTAAGCAAACATAAGGTGTATTAATATCATATATAAATCTAACCAAAACCCAACTCGACTCACATCTATTGAAAACCCACATATAACAATTACATATGGTGAGACTCAAATTCAAGTACTTAAAAATTCAGAGCTTTAACATTTGCTAACAATATAAAAATTCATCATATTTATATTTAAAAAAAAAAACTTCAAATTTATAAAAGAAAAGAGTTTTTTTAATATACAAAAAAATTACTAATATATATTATTTTTTCTATTTGAAATAACTCAAAAAATAGTTACATCATATATTTTTTTTTTAAATAGTTACAACATACTTCCACACACAAGAGTTGAATTATTGTTCCATTACATCAACTTTTTTTTTC
Organism: Gossypium bickii; assembly: GCA_025503065.1. Lineage (NCBI taxonomy): Eukaryota > Viridiplantae > Streptophyta > Magnoliopsida > Malvales > Malvaceae > Gossypium > Gossypium bickii. The sequence continues at coordinate 130,350,805 of CP106714.1, read as the reverse complement.
ATAACAATAAAATACAAGATTTTATAAGAGAATTTTAAAAATTACTAGTAGCATCTCGACATTCATGACTATCGAGTTTGCAATAAAGTCATTTAATTATCCACAAACGATTGGACAGAAGAATCTATACATACAATTCAAATTATATAACAGAATTTCACACCCATAAATATAAAGTATTTTTAAAAAAACATATTAAGGAATCAATGTGAAATACTTAGCATGAGTTTGGATAAGTGATGTACAGTGATGACGATAAGATTAGATACTATAATAATGTTATAACGTAAAACAGAAAATAAACAAAATGTACCGCACTCTCTATCCAAATCCACTCCATAAAAGAAAAAAACAACAAATTTAACTTTATGAAATTTCGTCACTATTGCCAATTTATACCCACCAATTAGCCAAGTTGAATTAAAAGTCAATTATTTAATAATAATTTGATATTTTTATTATCAGCATGTGGATTGATATTGAGAGTGAGTGGAGAAATTAAATAAATTTAATTTTTGGTGCTCAAATTTTGTCCCTTTGGAATTTTGTTGATGCATGTTAGTATCTATTCGTCAACTTTGGTTAATGATTATGACATCTACCAACCTATTCCAAATAATTATACTCTTTTGACGAGTTAATTGGTCATGGGTTTTAAGAATCCATACCCATTGAGTGATTTTATATTTTAGTCATTCAATTTTAAAAAATTATAAAATAGTCATTGAATTATTCAAAAGTTTTTATTTAAGTCATGGGGTTGTTAAGTTTATTTTTCTAAGAAAGCCTTGTTAACAAGCTCCAGAAAACTATTTGACGATCATTGTGGTGGATCAATATCCATCAAAAAGTAGAAGAACATATCTTAGATTCAAGTCGATCTAAAGGTCATTGTTGGAGATAGGAAAAGAAAGTTATTTAGATTTTAGTTCGCAGATTTATGACATTCAAGTTGTTTCATGAAAAAAAAAAACTGAACTATAGAAGAAAAAGGTAAGGAGAGCTTTCGGTTTGTAGAAGCGATGCGAACAAAGAAGGCTATACAACAGCGATTTTAACAGCCTAGTGAATTAAACGAAAACTTTTGAATAGTTTAGTGACCATTTTATAACTTTTTAAATTAAATGATCAAAACGTAAACTTATTAATAATTTAATAAACTTAACTGTAATTTATTAACAACCATAATATATTTGTGTTTATTTATATACATAATTATCTACTACCAATTTGGTTAAAAAAATGATTGATTACTATATATTCAAAAAATCAAGTTGTTGAAGGAATATTCGAGGAAATAGTGACATATCAATCTTTAATATTCTGATAGTGTTGGGAAAGTTGACATTTTTTTGGGTTTTAAGCATCGAATTTGAGTTTTATCATGTGAAATTGTAAATGTTGGAGTTGCTATTTTAGAAGGGCTTTACTTAAATTCCATTTCTAACTCGAAAATGACTAGTCTTAGCTAGTAAAATAAATGGATAAATCTCAAAACTATATATAAACTTTGATTTAACGTACATATACATGAACTTTAATTTGGTGCAATTATACACGTGAAACTCTAATTGTGGTTCAAATGTATACAATTGAAACTTTAATTTTGATTTAATCATGCACATTCATGTATGTAATAGATAAACATAAAATGATGTTATATCAATAATTGTGTTAATAATTTACAAGAATCTGATCAAATCAAAATTTCATGTATAAAACTGCACAAAATCAAAGTTAATGTATACAATTGCACCTTAAACCATAATTCATGTATAGTTTTGGGATTTATCCCTAAAACAAATTAAGGAACTTGTGATTATACCAAAAAGATATATACACTTGGAAATTAAGGACAATTAGTCTCAAAGTTAATATTTTCCGCCAATTGTACGTAATTTTGATTAGTATAATAGCAAATTCAACTCTCAAATTTTAGACATTCTATCAATGTGGTCCTGATTTAACAAATTTAGCATGCAACATGTGTGAATGTTGAGGCTAAATTTGTTTATTTTTTTAGAATCAATCAAATTGACAAAACATGTAAACATTAAGGACTAAATCCGTTGTTATAGCAATCAAAAGTAAGTACAACTAACAAAAGACATTAACGTCGTAATTAATTGTCCTTAATTACTCACTTACAATATGAAAAAAAATTAAATTACTCTATTTTTTTTTAGAAAGTCCAATTTATTCAATTTTAAAAATATTGAGAAACAAATTGAATTGTGCACCCTAAGCACCACACAATCTTATTGCAATATCATGTATTTATAGCCCATTATAGTGTTTTCTATAAGAAATGGATAATTGTGGGATAATGGATGATTTAGTTTAGGATATTGCTACCAACATATATCAACATCTATTCACTTATCTGATTTGGGTTGGAAGTGTTTTGGGTTTCGAGTAATATTGATTTTGGGTTATTTGGTTTTAATGTCTATGAGTCATTTCATGTTCGAATAATTTTGAGTTATGGTCAATTTTAATTCAAATCATTTTAAATTAATTGTTTGAGTTAGTTCGAGTTTAGATTATTTTGTGTTTATGTCATTTTAATTTAGATTGTTCTAAGTTTAAGTCAATTTCAAGTCGTGTTAGTATGAGTTTAAGTTGAAGGGAATTTTTAGAATCAAATCAAGTTAATCCAGCTTTGGATTCGATTTCATCAGAATGAATTTATTATTATATACAAATAAAAAATCTCCATTGCTACGCTGATTACTGGGCTCAAAGAAGCCCACCTATTTGATTTTTGGGCCAGTTTAGGTCCACTATCTATTGCTTAAATTGGACCGGACCTGGACGGACATAACAAGCCGTACTATATAATAGCCTTTACAGCCCATAAGGATTTATAGAGAGTTGCAAATCGAAAGTGAGAGAAAAAAATCAGAGAAATTCTCACTTGTCTTGCTACCAAAGAAAAGTTCCCAAAAACTCCGATCGACGATGTCCGGTATGGAACGATTGCACAGGATGTTCGCCGGTGCTGGTGGCGCGTTGGGTCACCCACCGCCGGATTCGCCGACTCTCGATTCGTCGGAGCAGGTCTACATCTCCTCTTTGGCCCTCCTCAAAATGCTCAAGCACGGTACCCCTCTCTCTCTCCCTGTGTGTGTATTTATATATACATATTTCCTATTCTCTTCTGCTGATTTTACTTGCTTAAGTGATTAGGGTTTCTCCGCATTATATTTTTGTTGAGAAAATTGATAGAAACAATCGATGGGCTTATACTGTTTTGCTTTTTGCGTTTTAGGGTTTACTTTATTGAATAAAAACTTCGATTTTCTGATCTGCCTTTCATTTACTTGCTTATGAGACATGTGAGCTGTTTCAATTTCGATTTTAGGAATAATTTAGACTTTTAAATCCTGATCTAAACGTGAAAGCCTGAATCTAAACCCGACCTGATATTATTTGACTGTAAAAAATGAACAACCCGAACCAGAATTAACCTTATCCTGAAGTGATCTGAACTCGAAACTAATCCGAACAATTTAAAACTTGAATTAACTTGATCCGGATTGACTCTACCTAAAATCAATTTGACCTGTCCAATTGTTAGGTCTAGGATAACCTATACCTGATGGTTGTTGTGATTCTGTTTCTGAGTTTTGCTTGATGTGAAAATTTTATAGGAAGAGCTGGAGTTCCCATGGAAGTTATGGGTTTGATGTTGGGAGAGTTTGTCGATGAGTACACCGTACGTGTTGTGGATGTCTTTGCAATGCCACAGAGTGGTACTGGTGTCAGTGTTGAAGCTGTGGATCATGTTTTTCAAACAAATATGCTTGATATGCTCAAACAAACTGGAAGGTATTAGCTACTCTCGAGTTTCTTTCATATTAGCTTATAATTGTTGCTGGAAATAACTCGAGCTTTGATGAAATAATACTTTTCTAACAAGATTTAATGGTTTTGTACTCCTTGATTACCTGTTTCTCTCAATTGAGCTTGTCCTTTTGCTTGGTCTTGCAGACCAGAGATGGTGGTGGGTTGGTACCATTCACATCCTGGATTTGGCTGCTGGCTTTCTGGTGTTGACATAAACACACAGCAGGTTGTGTCCAAACTTTTTTGCATAGTGCTGCATTAGACACATGCTAGGACACTTACTATTTTACTGTTGCTTAGAAGATTTTCTTGTCAGATCATGAGCTTTTTTTATCTTCCATCAGTGTTAGCATTGATGCAGCCCATTGATCATTTCATTCTTTTCTTAGAAAGAAACAAAAAATTCAACTTATCTAGCTCTTCTATTCAGTTTCATGATATTATTTGTCTTATAGGGTTCTTTTTCCTCTACGTTTCAATTCTTTTTTTTCTGTAGTTAGGGGGTGGGGTGGTTCAAGGGCATGGGTATTGCTTTGATAACACAGTCCTTAATTGGTACCTTTAAGGCAATCATTTTGGACGCTGCATTGTATTAATTTTGATTCATGGTTTTGTAAACTCTCCAGTCTCTCCTGCCCCGTTCCTTCTCTCTTTTTCCACCTTTCCTGGTTTTGAAGCTTTGATCATTGGGAAGACATCAAAAATGTGTCAAAGTCTTCAATGCTCGGAATTTAACATCTTTTATTGCTTGCAGAGTTTTGAAGCTTTGAACCAAAGGGCTGTAGCAGTGGTGGTGGACCCAATTCAGAGTGTTAAAGGGAAAGTGGTGATTGATGCATTCCGCTTGATCAACCCACAAACCATGATGCTTGGCCAAGAACCACGTCAGACAACATCTAATCTCGGGCATCTTAATAAGCCATCCATTCAAGTGAGTGCCAAATGAATACGTCTTACTGTTTTCATGTATCTTCTTTTACTTGTGAAGTCTCATTCATCTCTCCATTTTCATTTGTCAGGCATTAATACATGGGCTAAACAGACATTACTACTCCATAGCCATTAACTACCGGAAGAATGAACTCGAGGAAAAGATGCTGTTGAATCTTCACAAGAAGAAGTGGACAGATGGACTGACACTTAGACGTTTCGATACTCATTCCAAAACTAATGAGCAGACTGTTCAGGTGATTGAATAGACTTTATCATCCAAGCTATGCTGTTGTATGTATATGTGTATATATATTGATGTCCCCCACGGAAGCGAGGTATCTTCCATAAAGTTATGATGTTGTGTTGGTTTATTTTGATATGTGCAGGAAATGCTGAATTTAGCTATAAAATACAATAAGGCAGTGCAGGAGGAAGATGAATTACCTCCTGAGAAGCTCGCAATCGCAAATGTCGGCCGACAAGATGCCAAGAAGCACTTAGAGGAACATGTCTCGAACTTGATGTCGTCAAACATAGTTCAGACATTGGGAACTATGCTCGACACGGTGGTGTTCTAAAACTCTTTTAGCACCTGTATACTCTTTTTTCATATTCAGGAACTATCATAGCTTGTTGGTCAAAAACTGCCATTGTATTGTGAAATTTGAAAGGGACTATCATGTTGTCATTAATCTCTCTGTTATCCCCTCTTTGATGTGTAAGTGGGATTGTGAAGATGTTTAACTTTTGTTACTTGCCTTTTGGTAGTTTTCTGAGATTCTTCATATTGCAGTTATTGCTCAAGTTTTTTAAAACCAGACCAGTGGTTCAGCTCAATCGGTCGGATTAGGTTTAATTAAATAAATTATTAAAAATTTATAATAAAAAAATGAAAATATTAACTACAGTTTTTTAGTCTGGTTTAACTAGTTTCAAATAGTTCACTCAAAAAGTCAGTTTAAAGCTAGTTCATGATTTTTGGTTTAATTGATTTGATTGTCCAGTCCAATTTGATTTCAACAGTGGTTTTGCATGTTTTTGGGCTTACATTGGTGATCTGGAGAAATTCAAGTATAATTAGGTTATTATCAAGCTTTGCTCAAGTTATTAAGTGAACGGAGTTTTGAGTATCACTAAATTATTATTAAGTCTATGATTTGGTCACTTAATTTTAAAATGTTATAAAATATTCAGTAAACTATTCGTTTTCATTTAAGTTAGTGAGTTGTAAAGGTCTTCATTTTTGAAGTCCCGCTAATGAGCTTCTAGCGATGATTTAACAATTGGTATGATGGATCAATACTCATCGATGAGTATAAAAACATATATTAGATCTAAGTCAATTCGATTGTCATTATTAAAAATCAAAGAAGAAAGTTGTTTAGATTTTGATCTGCAGATTTTTGACATTCAAAACTATTTTATGAAAAATTTTGATTTAAGAAGAGACAGGGATGAAGAGCTTTCGATTGATGTAGTTTGCATATGATGTGAATAAAGATGACCATACAATAGCAATTTTAATAGCCCAATGAATTAAATAAAAATTTCGAATAGTTTGTGTAATCATTATGTAATTTTTTAAAAGTAGATGACCAAAACATAAATTTACTAATAAATTAAGGACTTTGAATGTAGTTTATCCTAAGCCTTTCTAAATGCTGTTAATTAAGAAGAGACTAAAGCCCAGCCCAAAATTGTTAAAAACATTGATTTGCCAAAGCTTCCCGTTTATTAAACAACGCTTTCGATACTCGACTGACTGCTTTTCTCTTTACTGTCTCTCTGCCAATTTGATTAAAAACTAAAAAAAGAAAAAGCTTCAAAAAAAATGGAGAAGATGATGGCGTTGAGATCCGTTTATAGAGCAGCATGTTTCAGATCTTCCCGTTTTACCCCCATCGCCGTCACGGCCGCCGTCAATCACAATCGCCACTTGGTTTCCCGGAGTTTCTTCTCTATCTCATCGCCTATCGCCCCTAATCCGCCTAGAAACACGCTTTCTGGTACTTTTTTTCTATTCTTTTGGATTCTTTTTTGATTACCCATTTCTCTTTTTTTTAATTATAATGGAAATCGCTGAGTTTATCTTTCTCGTTTTTCTGATTATATTGGGAATCGCTGAGTTTATCGACTTAGATTTAGTGTTTTAGTAACAATATAGCTCGTGGCTGACTTTTTCTTCTTGGGATTTCAAATTTGTAGCTATTTTTTTACGTCTGCGAGATTTGAACTTGTTGAGGGATTTTGACTGTTCGGGGAGAAGTCTGTGAAGTATCATTTGCCGAGGGCCTACCGACTCCTTAAGTCTATGTTCGGTTTTATTTCTGGGTTTTATCTCCAGACTCTACTGAGAGTCCGAGTGAGTTCAGAGGCTGATTGTGCCAAGAACCTGAGGAGGGCCTACGAACCTCTTAACAGGTCTGATATTAGACTTTGGATGTCTATGTTCAGTTTTATTGTTGGGTTTTGTCTCCCGAGTCTATTGAAAGTTCAAGTGGGTTCACAGACTGAGTTTGCCAAGAGAGCGGGAGCACTTTCACTCATCAAGTAAATCTCAACATTTGCTCTTGGTAGGATTTGCAAATGTTTTCTTGTTAGGTGGAGGCGGAACTGCCACCACTGCAGGCTCTCTGCACAACCAGTCTGTGAACGCACTCAGGCTCTCAGCGGATTTGGGAGACAAAACCCCGGGATAAAACCGAACATATACATTCTGAGCCCAATGCTGGACCTGTTGAGGTGTCTGTCGTTCCTCAATGGATGACATTTCACAGACTTTTTCCCGAGCAATCTAAATCCCGTCAACAGAACTATACTCCTTGAAGATTGGATTTTTAAGCTCTTTAGAATCTCCTTAAGGTTGTGGGTGTTTTCTGCTAATTTATGGGTTTTTGATGTGTACTTGTGTGTATGATATTAGGACGCAACTACTTTAATGAAACTATATTTTGTACCTGCTTACGATTAAGGGCTGGTATTTGATACACCATATATATGAAAGTGAACCAAATGCTGTTACCTTGATAAAGGCGTTGAAATTAAATTTAGACGTAGACAGTGTATAGATTTGTAAATAGAGTGCATTAAATGTATACGAACTTCTAGTGGATTGTGTAGCATGTTGTAACTTGTAATAATACCAACTTGTATCAAGTTCCAACACATTTTTATTCACGATGGAAATATGCAGGTGGGAGATCGTCCTTTGCGTTGAGATCGGGAAGCATGCGCTATTTTAGTGAAGACGCAGCTCATTTGCCTGACATAAACGACACTGAGATTCTGAATGTTTTCAAGGACTTAATGGCTGCAAGTTGGGATGAGCTTCCCTATTCGGTCGTACAAGATGCAAAGAAAGCCTTGTCGAAAAATACTGATGACAAAGCCGGTCAGGAAGCTTTGAGAAATGTTTTCCGTGCCGCTGAAGCCGTTGAAGAGTTTGGTGGTATTCTAATCACCATGAAAATGGAACTCGATGACAGCATTGGAGTGAGCGGAGAGGTATTACTATAATATATAAAGACTTCGTTTTTCCCTTTTCTTTCTATTGCCAATTGTTGGCATTTGATGAAACGAATCCTTTATTTCGTAGAATGTAAAACCTTTATCAAGCGAGTTTGCTGCTGCACTTAAGACAGTGTTCCAACGATACGCGACTTACTTGGATGCATTTGGTCCTAATGAAACCTACTTGCGAAAGAAGATAGAGAATGAGTTGGGATCAAAGATGATCTACCTAAAGATGAGATGTAGTGGCCTAGGTTCTGAGTGGGGAAAGGTAATAAACTTATTTACAGCATATCTATGAATTCGGTTAAGACTGCATGATCAGCGTTTTTTTCATGCACTTCGTATCATTTTTCATGTAGTTCATGTATTAATACGAAACAAGAGAATTATGATTTAGGTTAAAGTGCCAAAATGCCTCAGACTATATATACTATTTGCAACATATCTATGAATGCAGTCACGACTGCATGATCTACCTCTACCATGTTTTAACACGGTTTATTCATTCACTTCATATCATTTTTATGTAGTTCGTGTTTTAATACGAAACAAGAGAATTACGATTTAGGTTAAGATGCCTCAGCTTGTATATGCTAATTGCTATTTGTTCTTCTGTGACCATGGTTAACATCTTAACTGTCCGGTATTCCAGAACACCAAGCTGAACCCCGGGCTAAACATTAACCTGTTTTCCAATCCATCTTCATCCGCCGAGACTTATATGCATTCACCCGTTGTTTTCCTTTGCTGCCTTTTTTATATTTGACAATGTCACTGGTCACGGAAACAGTTTAACGCAAACTTTAGGTGGATGAATCATGCAATATCAAAAATGTAATTCGGTCTAATATTTTTTTCGGTTGCTTTCTATGCAGATTACCGTTCTTGGAACCTCGGGACTCTCTGGATCTTATGTGGAACAAAGAGCTTAGCACTAAATTGTTGAGACATTTCATGTGAACTCTTTTTTTTGTTCTGTTTTAGATCATGTTTATGAATGGTAGGAGACAAGTTGGTGTTGTTCTCCTAGAAAACCTTGGGAGTTTGCTTGGAAAGCTAAATAAAAAGGCTTATGTTGTCAACAAAACAATAAATCAAAATGTAAAATCATGTTTCCGAAAATTTTTTTATGGGAGAAATTTTCGCCAGCTTAAGGGTTGTTGGGTTTAGGTCTAACTTTAAGTACGAAATTAACCATTTTATACTTATTTGAACTCAATTTAATCTAAAATATAGGTTTAAAATTTTGCTCAAATTTGTCATATTTGTAACTAATTAACTCATTTATTTTGGCCATGCATATATAACTTTTATTTTTATAAAAAGTTATATTATTTATATTTTAATTTTTTTTCATTTATTGAATTTTCATATGTAGGCAATTTTATTTAATGTTTACATCATAGTATTATATATTACTAATGATTTTTTTTTTTTGGTTATAAATTTTATATTATAAATTTAGAAAACAAATTGAGCTAGTTTGAATTCAAGCTTGAATGTTTGAGCTTGGATTTAACTTATATTTTAAATGGGTTTAATATTTTTATTTAAACTCATTTTTTGGATCTAATATTTTGCCTTCAACTATCTCGAATTTGAGTAAATCTTTAAGTGATAATTCAATCGACCTTATCTTACCCCATATATTTGCAAATGAGGCTTAATAATATTTCTTATTAGGATATAAATGCTCGAATATAAATGTAAGAGTGCAATTCTTCAAATATATAAAAATATTCATATTAAATGTATATTTGGCTTTCATTGTCAAAATGAAAGAAAAAAGAGAAACTCGAAACAAAAGTGACTAATATACCATCAGTCTTTGTACTTTATTTTAGTATCATAATTTTTCTTAGTCCAATTGTTGACATTAAAAACATTGATTGATGTCAATGATTGGACTAAAATTCTTTATAGATAAAAAGATATCTTTGAAGTAAAGAATTATATCAAAGTATAGAAACTTGTAACATATTTAAATATATGGAGTCTTGGCTAATCTGGTCCCTTTGCGCCAAGACCAAGATTCCGAGGGCGATTTAGGTAAAGGTGGTAGCAACACAACTTTCCTACATAACCCAAATGGCCACCCTTCACAATGACAAAATTCCCTAATGATCGATCGCCTTCGGAAATCCTCTGAATCAAACTTCCAAATCTCTGGGAAATCAACATTCTTTAAACTCGAACAACGCGAGAAATTTGATTTAGCTGACATAAACGCTTCCCTACTAACACCACTCGAACACAATGAGAAACAACTCCCTACTGAAAAGAATTCATCTTCTTCATTATCGTTGTCTCTTCTTTTAAAATGATTCGAGCTTATGTAAATCTCTCCTGTCGATGGAGATAACACCCACGAAAAGCTTCCCGTCATTGAACTCGTCTTTCTGTTCATCTTTTCCATCGCTCGAGTCCGGATTTCCGAAACAACTACCTATAAACAACATATCACAAACAAAGAAACGAAACGAAATGAAACAAAACAAAATGAACATTCGTACGTATAGGAAGAATAGGAAATTGTTGATACCTCAGATTCATCATCGATGTCACTCATTGAGTGTTCGTCGTCATCGTGACCCGAACTCGAAAACCGACCATTGAAACTATGGCAATGGGAAAACGCTTCCTTTAAAAGTGTAGCTATGAATTTGCATCTCTTAGAATGATGAGAGTGCTCTTCTTGGTAAAAGACACTCATGTTTGGAAATGCCAAATTGATTTCTAAGATACTGACTTTATATTATACATATTCTTATATAACAATGATTATTATAAGACTTTTATGGTGAAATTTTGGTTTTGGTCCCTCTATTATGTTGAATTTGAGATTTAATTTCTATACTTTAGTTCGACATGATTTTTAGTTTAAATGGTTAACACGATCAACTATTCCGGTTAAATATAAAAGCATTGATTGTTATAGACATATGGTGGTCAAATTATGGTTTTTATCCCTCTATTATGCTTAAATTTAGGATTTAATCATTGTGTTTTAATATAATATAATTTGATCATTTACTTTTATAATATCATTAGAACTTTCCAGTTAAAGCACCGACGTAAATTAAAAAAAAAAAAAACACTTCTAACACACAAAAAAGGATCCATGTCTTCATTCGTAAACTGAAAATCTATAACCCCAATTATTATAAGAATATCATTTAATTGACTAGTGACTGCTTGAATAGACCCGGTTAATCCAATATTTTTTTTATAAAAGTCAATATGATTTTTATAAAGCTCTTCTTCATAACGAAATTTAATCAGAAATAGTATATAATATTAACTATTTGGATTAACTAATAACATTGTAAGAACAAAGGTACCAAATTAAGGTATAAGAACATCATAAAAGAAGTATACGGGCTAAATTCCAAAAACGAGCATGGTTGAAAGACCAAAATTAGAATTTAACCAACTTGTTATAGTTCCTTTATTTGTTTTGATGTTTGTGTTGATAATGGCTTTACAGCTTACTGAAAATACTGGGATTCTATATCCTTTGGGGTAAAGACAAAGTTAAATTAAAACACACAAAAAAAAAGGGGGGCTAAAGACATATCAACAAATAAATTGGGATTAAATAAATAAATAAATTCCCTATTGAGACCCTTCAAAGTGAATTTATAAATTTGTTTTCACCTTTTCCATAAAATAGTTTCCTTTGGAGTTACTTACAAGTAATTTCCCGAAGCTGAAGTCACGGTGAAAACTGAGACTTGGTGCCAAAATGACGGATTGTATTGGGACAATAAGGATTTTGTCTTTTTCAAGTAATTCGTATATTATTAACCTTAAATTTTCTTATCGAGCCAAGCTCGAATACAAAAATTGGCAAACGAGTTTAATTGAGCTTGATTATATCTTGAGCCAAGTTCGAGCTTAAAAAATAGATGTTTGATTGAGTTCGTTTGATTGAGTTCAAGCCGAGTATCGAGTTTCAAGTTGAGCTCGAGTTTACTAGTATCCAACCTCAGCTCGGCTCGATTATACCCCTACTTACAAATTATTCGAGTTTGACTCAAAAGAAAACTTAAATATGATTTGATCATTTATTGAGCCAAGTTCGAGTTATTGCACAAGCTAAAGCTCGAGTACCTTAATACTTTGAGCAATTGGTGAATCTAATCAAGCTTTTTTTTGTAGTATATTTTTATGTAACTCATATAAACAAGGTTAATTGAGCCGAGCTCTGACTTTTATAATAGTGTATTCGATCAAGCTCTAAGAGAGTTTTCAAATAATAAATTTCAAGTCAAGTTTTAAACTGTTCGAGTTGGGCTTGTATAATAGTATACCATTGGGTCATTGTCAAGTCGAACTTGAGCTAACATAAAAGTCGAGTTTGAATACCTTAAATATTCAATTTGAACAATTCATGAGCTTAAAATACCTTTTTTGTTTATAATATATTTATATTAAATTACTAATTTACTCTTAATATAATACAAACATAAACCCTAAACATAAAATTTATATATGAAATGAGTTTGAGCATGAGCTTAAGGTACAAATCATGTGAACTAGTTTAATCGAGCCAAGTTTTTTATTGGTATATAAAACTTCTTATATGTAATATTTTCTTTTAACCTTAAATTCGCACTCATTGTAAATTTGAAATTTAGTCCCTCTGCTTTAATTTTTAAAAAATTATTCTTTGTACTTTTTAAATTTCAAAATTCAAATCTAATTGGTAACACAACTTTAAAATTTTTTTTGCCAAATTAGATGGTATGACTTTTTGAAATTCTTAATTGCACCTCTTTCGAAGAATTGGTCTTTCATGCCTGCAAGGATAATGATAAACATTGAACTAATAATCGGAATATCCAAATGGTATCCATACATGACCAGACTTAAACCAGAATATATCATACGTTGATTACTTAATATCTAAGCTATCAAATCTTTCAACCAAGAACCAATAGTTTCCATTGATCCATCTCCTTCAAGTATCAACTTCCCTCGAACACATAACAGAACTCCAAAGTTGAGTTCTTTTAGAACGGGTCGGGGGTAAAAGTACCATAAAAGCCCTTGTATGAGGAATCAATTTGAATTTTACCCTTTACTCAAAAACAGTTAAATTAATCTTTAATGGGTTTCATCAATTTTTTATTCAATTTTTTTAAGTTTATGCTCTACTCCGAGTAAAGTCCGATTTTGATTTGTGCATATAGGACAAATGACCCAATACCACATCTTTTTGCTATGATTTCATTTCCTTTTTTATTTTAATTCCTTTTTCTTTCATGTTTTCCGCCAAATATTCAACGTATACATTAGATCAAAGAGTAAATCAATTCTTCTGTTAAAAATTTTCATCCATTTCTACAGTTAAAAACTGGCGTTCTTGACAGAATACTAGACAGTTACACGTGACGTGCCACATGTACCTTATGCTGGCATACATAGATAAATTTTTAACCGTAAAAATAGATGAAATTGTTAACAAAAGGACCGATTTACTCTTTGAGCTAACATACAAAGATTAATTTATCCCCTTTTTGAGTAAATGGAGCATAATAAAATCTGACTCTTAATATAAGGACCTCCATGATACTTTTACCCGAGCCGGGGTATAGACAACCAGCAAATCAGGTGAAATATTTGCATGCATGCTTGGCAATTATTGTATGAAGAAAACAGAAGAACAAACAACTAGAGCAACTGTTTTGGTGCAAATAAACATACATGCTTCATGTTCCTAACACTCATTATTTACCCTAAGAAATTCAACCCTAAACCGTAAAACTATACTTCTAGAAGGGAAAATGTGATATCATCAATTAAATCATATCGTGAAATATGATAGGACAGTCCAACTAATAGCACTTGCATCTGTCAGAAAAGAAGAAAAAGTAATCTCCAACCTCAGACAATCTTCATGAATGGAAAAAGGCAAAAGCAACAAATAATGACAAGCTTTTTTGTCTGGTTTCCCACCTAATTTTAGAACCAAACAGAAAAAACTAGAACATGAATGAATCGTACACAACGTTCAAATGTTAGAATAGATATACACGATGATTTAGTATGCAATCCCTAATAAACCTCGAAACAGTCTGTCGTATGGTATTGACGCAATGTATAGTTTACAGTTCTTTGACTCCACCATACGATGAGGCCATCTAACTTCACCGAGAATATTGTAAAAGTAACCACCTTGGATGACAGAAGTTGTATTGAAAAAGTTTAACTCGACTGCCAGTATCCAAATCCCGAATAAACCTCGAGGCGATCTTTTGTATGGTATTAACACAATGTATGGTTTACAGTTCTTTGACTCGAAGAAACAATGAGGCTATCTAACATCACCGAGAATATTGTAAAAGAAACCACCTTGGACGACAGAAAGTCGTATCAAAAAGTCTAAAAAACTGCCAGTACTTGAAATGGTCTTTTGTAGGTAAAAGTACCATGAAAGCCCTTATACTGAGAGTTAGATTGCATTTTGCTCTCTTTACTCAAAAAGTGGGCAAATTAGTCCTTGTTCGTTAAATAAGAAAACAAATTGATCATTTTTATTAAAAATTTCATCCATTTATACTATTAAAAACTAGTATAGCTGATGAAATAACTAAACGGTTACATGTACCACATGCTGATGTAAAAAACCACTTTTTAACCGTAGAAATAGATGGAATTTTTAACAGAATAACCAGTTTGTTCTTTGATCTAACGTACAAGAACTAATTTGCTTATTTTTTTTAGTAGAGAAGGCATAATGCAATCTAACTCCTAGTACAAGAGCCTCCATGGAACTTTTACCATTTTTTGTACAGTATTGGCACAGTGTATAGTTTATAGTTCTTTGACTCGAACATCCTATGATACCATCCAACCTCACTAAGAACATAGTAGAAGTAATCCAGTCAGGAGGAAAACATGCTGCATAAGCAAACCTAGAAGGAACTTAAACCGGAATCAACACAACAGCCCGAATTTCGAAAGGATATGAAAGTTAAGTGTCACCTATTTAGCTAGAACATCTCTATTGAGATGCACCTTTCCTTTTTTCCTAGCTACTAATCAAAACATGGGTTAAAATTGAAAACCAAGTGGTAATTAATCTAAGAATCACAAAGCAAAAGCATATGAAAGAGGCAACATAATGCAATAATTTTAACTGAAATTCAGTTCAAACGGTGATAATCGAATTTAGAAAAAAGTACCCTATAAACACAGGGCTAGTCCGAAACAGGAGATTTGTTGAGTTGTTGAGAAGTAAGAGATATAAGAGACTGAAGCTTAGCAACAGCAGAAGCTTTCTCGGGCGGGCATTTAGAGAGTGAAACATTCAAAGAATGGAAAGCTTCATCGAGCTTACCAGCAGCTAATGCAGCACAACCGGCTTTATAAGCCTCATCAGCCATCCGAGCATCATACTCGGAAGAATCACGGCTTTTGTTTCTCGACAATGACGATGACGGGGAATCGAGGAAAGCCGTGGCACGTGCGTATTCGAGATTAGTGATAGCGGTGTTGATATCGGCCATGAGAGCTTCGGGTGTTAAGGGGAAAGTCTTCACTCCATCAAAAACACTGAAATGAGGGTTCCCTTCCCCAGAACACATCTGCTTCGTTTTAAGTATTTTCCGTCAAAATTCGTATTTTCCATCAAAATTCACCATTTTCCGTCAAAATTCGCCGTCAATATGCTCATGCAATCATATCAACTTCATATACACAAACAATTATAAACTCAGTACACATAGTTTATACTAAATTTTAACAGAAAATACGAACAATATCAACATTCGAACTAAAATTTCATTTTTTTAACTAAAATCTCTATTTATAACCAAAATTTAACGATTTAATCAACTCTAAATTACTGAATTAACAACCTTTAACATTTATTAAAAAAAAAAAAACCCAGAAAATGTTGTGGAACATGTTAATGATTAAAGGATCAAAATGAACAACTTTTAAACTAGAATCAAATCATTCCAAAAAAAACATAAACAGAAATAATAAAAACACTAACCTTAAATGATGATAAACGTCTTCAAGATTCAAAAACAAAGCTTCTTTGCTCCGATAATGAATTGGGTTTATCGATGTTGTTGTAGAATCGAGATTTGGTGCAAATTTCTATTGAAGCAAGCAAAATTTTCTACTTTAATTTTTTTTCTCCCAACAATTGTTTGTGATAATCAATAAAATCCCTTTTTAAGTTCTAATGATCTAACTTCCTAAACTTGAACTTAAGTGATGATTAAAAGACGACGAATCGATTTGTTTCCAACAACCGATTTGATTGTGTTTTTTTGTTTCTGGGATAGACTGGTTGGTTTGGTCCTCAAAACGATCTTGAAATTACTGGTCAAACTTTATAATTAGTATCTTTATTTTACTCAACTTATAAATTTAGTCCCTTATTTTAAATTTTATAATTAGTCCCTGTATCTTACTGAAATTATAAATTTAGTCCTCTATTTTATTAGTTTACCCGTCTCAGTTTTTTTACAAAAGCAACAAACACTATTTTGAGTAGATTTTTATCTTTTTATATAAATTTCAAAAAAAGATACATAATTTGAACTCGAAAGCAAAGCTAAAATATTGTTTAAAGGACCAAAATCAAATAATAAATTAGGGTTTAAGGTACTTAAAGGTAGAATTTTCACCATTATTAATTTATAATTTTATAAATTTTAAAGGAGCTAAAAAAAAATTTCCCTTATTAGGAGGGTCAAGGCCACTACTTGCCCTTTGCTGCTACCCTTGCCAAAACATGACATTTAGGGTTGGTTTGGTTCAAAAAGATATAAAATTATGTTTTATAATAAGATTACAAAAGGAAATGCCCGGTATGTTACATTTAGAGATTTGATTGACAAATATAAGATAACTTAGAAGTACATTTTATTAAATTATCTTTATTATTTTCTTAAACAAATTTCATTTTTTAATACTTTTTTAATCGCAATTTCTAATAAATAAATCATTAGAGTAAATATAATAATTATAAATTTTATTTTAAATCAAACTTAAATCTTATTTGAAAAAAAAATTAAGCTAATTAAAATAATAATAATAATAATACACGATAATAAGATTATGCTTTATATCACGAGACAAACACCATCTACTAAAATGTTGAGCCATAAGATAAGATTCAACCAACTGACTGTACATTTACTTCCTCAACTTTACCATTTCAATCAAAACCATATTTAAATTTTTTTTTTTATAAATTAGTTATATAATTATTTTAGTTAAATGTTTAAGATTGCTGACATAAGATCAATATTTTCGAAATGATGATATACAAGTTAAACCTTTTCGAAAGTGCTAAAATAAAGACTATTCTTTTTTTCTTTTTTTTTTTTTTTTTTGAAAATGATCAAATAAGAACTTATTAAATGTTGTATACCAAGTCTCAAATCAACCGTTATCAACATTCATCTAATTTTTACTCATGAACTGGAGTGAAAAACTTACTTTGAGCAACCATTTACCCTAAAATTTAAAGAATAATTACTCAGATTCAACACAAATTTAAATAATGCTGCAAACTCACACCATGGAAACAATAACAAAACAAAAACTAAGAGGTCTAAAGAATTCATTCACATTCATATTGCCATTGCAGGCATTTTTTTTTCCATTTCTTTTAATTGTAATCTCAACCTAAGAACGATAACAGGGTCTCTTTCTCATCTCATAAAAGTCTATCAAATTCTCTGCTTGAGATGGAAATTAGACCACATCCAATAGACACCATTACTGGTACAAAAAGAATTTCCATGTCAAAAGTGGAGGTGAAAAGGTTCCATTTTTCCCCCCATGTTCCAAAAAGACTAACACATTATATTGTAATAACCATAGGTCTATTTGTCTATGATATAAATGGGGCCATCACCAAAAGATTTCAATAGAACTAGAGTCTGTTATGTTGTCTTGAATTGACTCTGCCCGTTCTCGGTGTCTTCGTTGATAAAAATTCAGTCATTCACTAATAATACCTGATACCCAAGGAACCATAACAGGTGCTTTTGGGTGTTTGTCTCGATATTGTTCGGAATATCGGTTTTTAAAGTTCAATCTTGGCTTCTCTGACTGCAAATTTTTTGTTTAAAATTCGGATTAGCTTTTATGTTGCAAAGAAGTGTAACTTGATGGTAAAAGTACCATGAAGGCCTCCTGTAGTCGGTGTCAAATTGCATTTTGCCTCTTCTACTGAAAAAATAACAAATTAATCCCTATACATTACAACAAAGAGCAAAGTGGTCCTATTAAAAATTTCAATTTATTTTTTCTGTTAAAAACTGATCTGGCACGCCAGTTTTAACCGTACAAATAAATAAAATTTTAACAAAAAAAAATAAGAGACTAATTTGCTCTTTGATCTAATGTATAGAGACAAATGTGCCCATTTTTTGAATAAAATGCAATCAGACTCCTAATACAGAAGCCTCTATGGTACTTTTACCGTAACTTAATGGATACAAAAGGAGACTTACGAATTTCAGCCAGCATTCCATGTGTTTGTGTTGATATATATCTGGGGAATAGCAACCGTTCTCTGACGGACAATAAACCCATATGTTGCATTTCTTTTCACCTGGCTTTGCATTTTTCGCTTGATCTAAACAAGCTTGGCAGCAATCAGCTGCACTTTCTTTGTGGTGGGTAAGACCCCATCTAACGGCTGCACCATCATAATCCGTGTGAAGTTCAGCATGGCATTGTGGTGGAAGTGGCCTCCCAGCTAAAATTTGGTCCTCCTCTTCTGCAGTATAAAAGAGTTACACCTCAGTGACAGGCTCTCAATATCGTTAATATATCGATTTTGCACAATTACCTGTATCTTCCACACCCTCAGGCTTATCATCATGTTCTTGATTAATGACTTCAGTGGGTATCCAGAGGCCGATTTCTTCCGATAGTGCAGCCCAATTGGACTCCAAGGCTTTTACTAACATCCCTACAAAATGGTATGTTCGGGTAAAGTTAACATTCTGTAAAAAGGAAGAAGGTTAAAGCTTTTATCTCAATGACATACAAAAAGTACCGAAACATGCTGTGTCCAGATTACAAGTTACCTGCTTCCTCTTGCAAAAGAGTTGAATTCAACCCCTCTCCTCCGAGGGCCAACGTTTTGGCTTCTTTTAGTTTCTCCTTGCGCCAGGTTTCAACCGCTTCTGTTAGCCCGAGAATGATATCAACAAAAATAGTACATTATAATGAAAAAAAAACCCGAAAAAAGCCACAGCTGATTAGTTCATCCCTAAGCATGGGACCTATGCCATTGCTGATTACTTAACTCTTCTAACACACAGAAAGTTCTTGTATGATAACCTGTAACTAATGCCTTTAAAATTCTAACCAAACCGTGTTAGTTAATATCAAATTGCGGTTGATATGGAAAGAGCAACACAGAGAGTAATACAAGCTTCCATTTCTGTCAACTCGTAAAACTAAAAATCTTTAGACTTAGAGCTGATCAGCATCCAGCAGAAAAGCATTGCCGGCGAAAAATGAAACCAATAAACATTCGATTTGGGCAATGTCAAACCAAACACGGTCCTTTCTACACCAAAGAGAAAAGTAAACAGAAGAACCAAGTACAAGTTGCTATCCAAGTCAGTGTAAGTGACCATGTAAAGACACCTAAAAGTAATAATTATATCTATTTCTAAGAAGTCCATGACTAATTACATTGACAAGAGATAAAAAGGTGATAGAACATCATTTAATCATATATTCGGACCCATTATATTTCATAAAGGAATAAGGTATAAGGAAAAATGGGAAAAAAGGTAGCAAAGTGTAAAAACAGGATATGAGAAGAGGACCATTATATACTAATATCTTACAAGTACTACACAAAATTCTTTGAGGATAATTTCTCATAATAAAATAATGGACACCAACAAAAAAAGCGGGGGGTTTTCCTTTAAATTTATTATTAGAAATATATCCTAACCAATGAATCGAAAGCTTTCTTCAATCAAGAATCTTAATGCATAATATGCTTTCATTGATAAAAAAATGTTGCATTTCATCTTAATGCAATCAGTCAAATGAACCACAAAGTTCTGCAAATTGTGATTTAGTGGCTAGCTAACTTCGAGGAGATTATGAATATGAAAGAACTGATCTATGCTGTTAATTGCTATGAACTGAATATAAAGCATTTCCACCTCGGGACAATTGGATGATATTGAATCAATAAGATTAGAGACCTTAGCAAGATGAAAGGAAGGAAGAGAAAGCATAACATGCGATGCCTAAGGAAATCAAACAACATGAATCCTAAAGCTTACATGCGTTAGGAATTGAACTTCCCTAATTTTATAAAGCTTTTTAAGGTAGTCAAATTATGAAAACATCAAAAACACACATCACGCATGATGGAAATAAAGTTTCAAAATGGATTTCTTCCGGATTTATCACAGAATTCCATTGGAAGCTCATTTTCCAGCAGTCGTAATGTTTCAACTAAAACAAGAGGGGACTAATCAAGCACTATTTTGGCATAAAAACAGATGATGAAGACCATGTCTTAAGCATCCAACGTAAAATCAGTCTGTAATAGGTAAAACAGCGCAACTTTAATATAACACCACAAGAAACCTAATACTTACCAAATGAGGGATGATACCACTTAACAATACATATCAACAAAACTAACTCTGCATACTCAAAAAGTGCAATGTCATTATAGCATTTCTTATATCTCCTGCCGGGGGCATAGATAGGGAGGGCAGGCAGTGGCCTTACCCCCCCCCCCCACAATGTTTATGCATTTTAGTCCTTAGAAATTTATGAAATTACAAGTTAATATAATGGTAAAATTGTACTCCCCCCAAAAAAAAAAAAAAAAAAAAAAAAAAAAAAAATTTATGGCTCATCTCTAGCAGGGCAAAGGTAATTTTCTGGCTTTGCCCTGCATGCTAAACCAGCTAATCACACATCTAAAAGTTTCCTTATAAGATGCAGTTTAAGACTCTGATTTATTCATTAACAGATACAAAGATACAATCTTTGAACTTAAACCTAACACTCCTGAATAGAATACTTACTAAATAAGAACATATAGAAATACAATAACTTTAAAACTGTAATACAATTAAACAAAACAATCAAAAACTAAAAAGGGAACTAAGACCCCAACCTTGCTGGTCACTGATACTGGCATTTGGTCTCAAACTTCTCAATCTCTGTAAGATTTCATCAGTTATCTTATGCTTAACCGCCCGTGGCAATTCGGCCAATGATTCGTCACTCGAAAATTCATGCTTTATTCGCTTAACCTTTATATATAAAGGTCAAATAGTAATCCCATAATTAAAAGCGTTATCACCAACAAAATGTGTTCTATCAAAAAAAAAAAAAAAAAGAGGAAATATGGGTGTTTTTGCATACCAATTTAACAAGCTCTATAGGTTCGCTAGCTCTTCGAATCTTATCTGATTCTTCCATTTTCCTAATCTGATCTGGTGTATACTTTACAACTACAAAAAGAAAAAGAACAAAAACCCAGAAATTCAAAACACTAAACAATACAAAATCTCTAAAAAAAAACTCCAAAAAAAAAATTGCGCAAAGCTGATAAAATTTAAAAACTTGCCATTATCTTTATTTGAATAAATGTAGAGCGAAGAATAAAGAGAACGAAGAACAAAGAGAGCAATAACAATGTTAACGAAGCAAACAATCAGTGTTATCCTTTTATACGAGCACTGCCCGGAACCCAAAGCTTTGGGTCTACTTTCTCTAGCCATTTTTCCCTCATCCCACCATATCCCTTTCTCCTTTTTATTTTCCCCTTTCCTTTTCTAATTTCCACACCTCCCCAACAGATCGATAAAACAGGAAAATTTTACCAGATCCCAGCAACCAACCAAACTTTCCTTAAACTACAGAAAAATGGAAGCCCCTTAACAGCAGTGAACTTGATTTCCAGCTCTATGATTGCGTGCGTTTGAGGGTTTCAGTTTTTGTGGATAATAACAAAGAACTAAGAAAGGTAATTAATTTTTTTTTTTTTTTAAAGTGGGGATTAATTCGGTGTTGGTTGAGGGTTACCAGTTGATTGATCAACAAATTTTAGGTTTTCAAAAAGAAAATTTTTTACCCACTTTATCCTTTTTCTACATTTTTTTAAAAAGACGTAATTATCTACACTTTAATAAAACTCTCGCGAGTGGATCGAGTATGAAGAAATAATTAATATATTCTTTTATTAAATAATTATTATTTTAACATATTTTTATATAATTTTTAAATAAAAAAATTAAAAATTAATGCATCTAAAAATCATACTCGTGAGTCGTGTTTAATGATGCTATCAACAAATTTGTGTATTCATACTATTATTTAAGTTTTTATTTGAATTTGTGTCATTTTTAACTGAGTCACCAACTCAGTTAGAAAAATTACGAAGTTACGAACTCAGTTATGAAAATATCTTTTCATAATTAAAATAAATTATATTATTTGAGAGTATTTTAATTTTTTATTTAATAAATAATAAAAATAAGCATATTATAGAATTTGAACCTCAACTAATTGCATTAATACAATATTTAATTTATAACTAAGTTAAAGCTTTATTTTAATATTTTTACACATTTTAATTTTATTATGCATACTTTATTTTTAAGCACATATTTATATTATAAATTTGTGATTTTTACACATATACGTGTGTGATCATATTTTTAATGTATTTATTAACAACTTTGATTTTCATGTTACCTCAATAAGTAAATTGCCAACTATAAAGTTTAAGCATATTTTTTTATAAGGTATAGTTTTACCTTTAGCCCTTGTAATTTTTACACTATTCAAATTTAGTATTTTTATTTTTAATTTTAGATTTTTTTTTTGATAAATATGATAATGAGTTCATTGTAAGGTCAAAGATTAGTAAACGGTGGTAAAAGTATCATAGAGACCATTGTATTAGGAGTCGGATTGCATTTTACTTCTTTAATCAAAAAATAAATAAATTAATCATTGTACATTAAATTAAAGAGTATACTGACCCTTCCATTGAAAATTCTATCCATTTTTGTTACTTAAAACTGGTTCATATACGTCAGCATAGGGTACACGTGGTATGCCATATGTCATTGTTTGATTATTCCGTCAACGACGCTAGTTTTTAACAGTACAAATGGATGATTTTTAACAGAAATGATCAATTTACTCATTAATATAATGTCAGGGTTTAATATTCACTGAAAAAAAGTTAACCCATTAATATAATAATTCAATAAAAAAGTTTTATAAATATAGAGATATATATAATATCTAAACATCTTAATCTTCACTCGAACCAAAATTCAATCCTATCAACCTAAGTTTAATCTTAATCTTCACTCGAATCTCAAATCATATAAATTAAAATAATTTGAAATTTTATATATAAATTAGATTTATAAAAAAACACTATTAATACAATATTTCTTTAATAATTTGGTTTATCTATAAATTCTTAATCGAGTTAATTATATATAAATTTAGATAATAATGGTTATAGAGTACAAATTGTGTACCTAAAGTTATTGTAAGTCTTCATTTTTTTCATGTTTTATTCTCAGATTTTTTTTTTCTTCTAACAATAGACGTTGACGATATTGATTTTCAACAAAAGCTCAATCATGTGTCTGGTTGGCCACGAATAAATGTCTGGCAAACTGCTAATAATTACGCATAATTAATGTAAAAATTCATGTAATGGCATGATGGTTAAGAGTGTTCACCATTTCAAGTGTGATTTTGATTCAAATCACGTTAGTTGCATTTGTTATTCGGGCTTTACCCTGTTATTGTAATTCACAAAAACAAAAAATACTATATTAAGTCCAGTTTGAGGAGGGGGCTATGGGTAATTATAGATACTATATCAAAGAAAGTACATATATGATAAAAAATAATAAAAATGAATTTAATTTTTTTCTAAATTTCTTTTGATACGTAAAAATAATCTATTCAAGAAATCTAAATTCATCAATTATTATTTGATTTTAGATTTTGGTGGTTAACACATGTTTAATGATTCAAAACATGTTTAATCATTGGCTAGGGATGGTAAATAAAATAAATTGAATATATCGAGTTTTGATCCGATTTTATAATAATTTTTTAAAAAATTATATTTAAGAGTACAGCGAGAACAATTTTTAGTTAAATTTTTTGAAATTAGTTTTAGATTAAATTGGTTAATAGAGTTTTAACTCGATTCACATCGGCATTATTGTCAATACAAGAGGACGTGAATTCGAGTGCGCTGATGCGCTTTATCCTTTCTATTTATGGGTTAGGGAGGGGTTATGGGCAGTTTTAAATATTATGTCAAAAAGAAGAAATATATTTTATAATGAGATTGTTCAAAAAAAAAAAAGGTTTTAGATCTGATATCGTCTTACTCCAAAAAATTACCAAAATACCTTTTATAACTATTTTTATGTATTTTATATTTAAAAAATCACAAGTTTTTTTTAATTATAATATAAAAATATACATAATACTTCGAGATAGATAAAATTGAAGTTTGAGAATTTTGTTTTCGAGATTAAATTCGAATATTAAAATTTTAAATAAAAATGAATTAAAAGAATTATAAAAATCTAATCATATCAAGATGAGTAAAAAATTGTCCCGTTCTGTCTGATTGTCATCCATATTCATAGTTTATCGGGATAAATTTCGATTTGATCTAATTCCCACAAGACAGAACTATTGACGTTACATATTTTTTATTTATATATTGCATACATAAATAATTATATTTATCCCATATAAAAATAAATTGATGTATTTATTTCTTTAAATGTGTATGATTGAATCAAAATTGAAGTATCTTGTATATATTTAAACCATAATCAAAGTTTTATCTATACAATTACTTCAAATTAAAGTTTATATACCAAATTGTAAATTAAATCAAATTTAATGTATAATCTTGAGATTTATCCCTTAATTTATTTCCTTTTAACTTTAAATTGGAAAATGGTTGGACTTTGGGGCTTTTCACACGAGGGCAACATTTGTAACTATTGTACATAACTATTGTTAAAAAAAAATAAAAATAAAAAAGAAGACTTTGAAAAAGAACAAAGAAAAAGAGAGAGAAAAGGGGTAATTACTTTTATTTAGTAGATTTTGATTCCAATTTAGTAAAATGTATTCGACAAATTTAGCCCTAATTTTTTTTATTTTATCATTTTAGTCCTTGTTCTTTTTTGGGTCATTTTAACCCAAAATTTTTAAAAATTAGACAAATCGCTTGCTTTTAAATGGAAATTTGACTGAACTGTTAAAATTTTAATGGGATTAATGTGGCCACTTGTACGGCAGTCCACGTATAATTCATAAAAATTCAAAAAAAAAAATTAAAAATCATCAAATTTCAAAAAACTTCATACAAACTTAAAATTTATCTATATTAGCAATGAAATATACGTAAAATGCCACATGAGTTGTTACGTCAATACCATTAAAATTTTAATAGTTTAATAAGTTTTTTTTTTTGTCCAAAAACAAGTAATTTGACCAAATTTTAAAGGTTGAGGGCCAAAATGACCCTTAAAGGCCAAAATGACCCTTAAAAACCAAAATAACAAAAATAAATAAACGTTAAGGGCTAAATTTATCTTTATTCCTATATTTGGAGCCATCCTTTCGTCTTAAATTTTGATGTTGCTAAATAGGTAAGTTTGGTTCGATCGGATTTTCTTAAATTTTCAAACCAAAAGAGTGAGTTTTAGGTTATCATTTTGGTTGGTAGTATCTTATAAGGTTAGAAAATCATTGATATTTCTTAATTTCTTAAAGTTTTATCAAATGCTATGGCAGGTAATGATTGCAATCGAAAATCTTGATAAAAGACCTCATTTGAGTTTAATTTGAAAAAAAAAATCGAATTTAATTTCGTAATTATCGAATCAAATTCGATTAATTCGAGTTTTCGGTCAAGATAATTTAATTTGGTTGGAAGCAACACGAGTTTTATCGACTTTTTCATATTTTTTATATTATTAAATTATGTTATTGTTCTTAGTATATAATTTTAATCCTAAGCTTAATTATGGAGTTGAGCTCGAGTATAAAATTTGGTAAACGAGCTTAATTGAGCTCAACTAGTTCAATTATATCTCGAGTTGAACTCGAACTTAAAAATATATGTTTGATCGAGCTCGAATCAATTATTGAGCTTCGGATTTCAAGACGAGCATGATAGTATTCAATCTCGACTTAACTCATTTACACCCCTTGTCATAGCCCAAATTTGCCCGGGCCAATAGGGCCCAACTACAAGGTCTGATAAAGCCCAAACAAATAAAATCGTTGCTGCAGCCCAACAAGCAGTGGCCCAAATAGCCCAAAATTAAAAATTTTGTGGCTGGGGTTCTCTGAGCCCTAGCCTTCCCCGTTGGTGCGCGCCGCAACATCCACGGCGGCCTCTGGCCATGTGCATATCACCAGCCACCAAAGGCGCCTCGCAAGCCTCCCACTTCGCACGCCCATGCCTGCAAGGAACCAAAGAACGAGAGCAAGACAAACAGGGATGGCAGAGAAATGAAAATATATTGTATTCTATTACTTGTTTTCCTGTGATTTTTGGTTATAAAAACCAAAATAAACATTGTAAAAGGGGGATCTTCTTCCGAAAATTTGGAGAAAATCTCAGAATCAAAAACAAGCAATCGAAAAAATTTTAGAAGGTTGATCCTCAATCGGTTCTTTTTCATTCTCTGTTGTTTGCCATTTTTTTTTCTTTTTCTTTTTCTTTACTTACTGCCTTTTTAAACTTAACATAAACATTAATCACAAGACGAATAAAAAGCGAAGAGGCCATACCTGACTCTCGGAGCACGTCGTCGGGGCTTCGTACCCGTCGTCGAAACTAGATCGAGAGCTGAAAAACGGGGTTTCTTCTCTTGGGCTTTCGGGGTTACAAAGGGAGATTGGAAAAAACCAAAGGCCGATTTTGGGCATCACCGCCACCGATCTGGTGGGTAGCGCGATGGTGCAGACAGAAGATGAAAAGCCGATCGTCGGGTGCCAAAAGGGAGAAGAGGAAGTTTTAAAGTTCTAATTTTCTTAAAACAGAGATTGAAACGGGGGAAGAAATAAAAGGTGGGTTTAAAGCATTAAATGAAAAAGCTGCATGGTGGGGGGGTAGGAATCTGCACATTCCTACCCTAAAAGGGTGATTTACTCTTTTGGTCCCTCCTTTTTGTAGTGCCCATTTGATCGGGCTTTACTTTTATTTTTGATTTGGCCTTTCCTTTTTACCTTTTTTAATTTGATCCTTAACCCCATAATTGCAAACTGTTTTATCTTACTTGTTATAAATTTGTTCACACTGTTTATTTTATATGGTATTACACACCATTCCTTTAAGCTATTTCGTCATATACCCATCATTTTCCTTTTTCATTTTTTTGTGCTGTTATTTCTTATTTTATTAGTGTTGCCTTATTATCTTTCGTCATCATTTTATTGCCACTATTATATTATCAACATCTTATAAACATTTGCTTTTTTACTATTACTGACCTTATTAACACCTTTCTTTTGTTATATTATTATTATTATCATTACTATTATTATTATTATTATCTTTATTATTATATTGCTATTATAATAGTGTTATTATATTATTATTGTTATTACCATTATTATATTTTATATATATATATTCTATCATTATCTTGTTTAACTACTATTATTATATTTACCATTATTAGTATTATATTATAATATTGTATATATTCATCATTGTACTATTATTATTATATTTTTATTACTATTATATTTACATTAGTATATTATATATATTTCATACCCTTATTATTACTAGTATTACATTTACTATTAATATTATTATTTTAGCATTATTATTAGTTATGTTATTCATCTTGTACATATTATTTTTCTATTATTGTTATTATCAATATTATTATTATTATTATTATTACTATTATTAGTTGCATGTATATACTTATTATTATTATTACCATACTACTATTTTATTATTATACCTTTATATTATTATTCTTCCTATAATACCAATATAATACTATTGCTTGTACATAGGTATCATTATTATTGTATTTATTATTACCATATTATTATTGATATTATTGTTATTATTATTTTATTACTCCTATTATATGATGTATAAATGTATATATTATTACTTATTTAACTTTCATTCATATCTTTATACTTACGTTACTTCATATATACTCTTATTTCCACCTCATTGTACCTCATGTGTCTTGTTACAAATTCGTGCTCCATTTTATCCAACACAAAATCGATTTCTCTCATAAAGGTAATATTTCGTGTTTAGGAATTCGAGAAAGTCGTGCCTTAACTTACTAGGTTTCGATTTTTCTTGTTTAGCTTAAATAACGAAATATCTTTTAAAATAAATTTTTTTTGAATAGAAATAAAAACTTATTCTCGAGAATTCGATATGTTGTGTCCTAACTTACTGGGTGTGACATTCCGTTATTTCGAGATAAGGTTTATATATCTTTAAAATCCATTTGCACAATTTTCAACTCTCGACATAAGGACATTAATTGATCAATTCGGTACCAATTTTGGGCGTGACGAGGGTGCTAATCCTTCCTCGCACGTAACCGACTCCCGAGCCCATTGTCTCGAAACTCGTAGACCAAAATATTTATAGGTGGCCCGATCGCACCTAATAAAAGATCGGTGGCGACTCCCATTTTTTTTTATTTTCAAAACCCAAGTCCGATTCCCGCCTTTTTGCAAAAGGGGGTGGTTACGACAGCTTGGCGACTCCACTGGGGACTGTTCGAGAGTCAGGCCATAAAATTGATTACTTTTGTCCTTTTGTCAAAATTTGGGAAAATCATTTTCAAAAATCATTCTTCTCTCGATTTAAAGTAAAAAACTTATCCTCGAGAGTACGAAGTGTTGCACCCTAACTTACTGGGTGTGATATTTTGTTACTTCGAGGTAGGAATTTTCAAAATAGCAAAATCCGAATCATATCCTATCTTACTCTCAAGAATTTGGCGTGCTGTGTCCTAACTTACTGGATATGGCATCCCGATGCTTCGGGATGAGAAGGCTTTTTATTCCAATTCACTTGAGTTTTTTTTTTTTAAAAAATCAAGAAAAATGACCATTTTTCTCCATTTTCAATTCTATGGGTGCTAAGGTTGCGATAATGTTGATATTTCTGCATTCATATTTGCATGACCATTGCGGTCACATCTTTAAGTGGGAGCGAAGCTGCTATGCCTTCGTGAGGTTTTCACCTCCGCATGGGCTAGTGGGATCGCTTTTCGGGATACATCCGTACCTATGTCTCCGTGAAGTTTTCACTCCGCATGGCCATAGGGAAATGTATTCCCAGAACCGAACTTGGTCCATATGAGCCTATAATGGGTGAGGATCGAGAATCGATGGTTTGGGTACCTTCTTTAGAACCAAGCCCCATATAGAGACTTAGGAGCCTACCTTAGGTAGAGTCCTACTAAACCCCTAGTAGGGATAAGTGTTTTATGTTTGTTTATTGCGCTAACATGATTCCTCGTGTGATTGATTATATATCTTGTGCTAAAGTGTTTTCCCCTGCATTGCATCACCGTAGAAAGGAGGTGTTGATTCATACCCGGTTCCTAAATAGAGGAGTTTTGTCATAAGGGAATGTGTCCCTTGATAAAGAGGATTATAATACGGTCGTCCAAACATAGTCTAGGTAAACAATAAGACAAGACACTGTCTGAGGATTCAAGCCGACAAGGATTGTTCGGGAGCCATTAGAAGATTACAAGCATCGCGAAGGATAAGCGAGCGACAAGGTACGAACTGGATCAAGCAACAATGGGCTAGAAAAGGTGTCTATTGAGGAAGTTCATAAGACACAATCATAACATCCAAACGTGAAGAAGATGATTGGTGTTTTCACCTAGACTATGAGGACATAGCCGTATATACAATCCTTTTATGTAAAGAAACGTATTCTCTAGAAAAGTTCTTCTAATGGAACTGAATTCATGATCAACACCTCCCTTTCTCTTTGTATCCATCTCATGCATTTGCATTACATTGCATCACACACATCGAATCTCACAAAAGGACCCTAAAATTATGGCGCTTACCTGAACATCACTACTGATGCGAGAGGCAAGACAAGAATAATGGATCAAAGAATGGAGAAACTAGAAACAGACGCAAAAAGAAATTCGGGGATCAAATGAAAGAACAAGGGCAACTACGAGGAGCAATTGGCCAAAACCTGTATGACATGATGGAGCAAATGCAAAAATCCCGGATAAAATGGTGGATCAAATAATACAATTCTTTGTCTAAAGAACGAGGCACCGCTACTAGCTAGCGATAATCTCGCCTTCCCCACCGTAAAAACCCAAACACCACAAGATGCGCACTTCCAAAGCGCGCTCACACTATCGAGCCTCAATATCATGCTGAAACCGCAACACCGACACATCTCCCGACGGGTTCGGGCACCAACCCGGAGAAAAACTCCGTCGATCTCGGTGTCCCGGATCCGATGAGATGGTGAAAAGGCAAAACGAGAATTGCCAAAATGGGTGGAGGAGAGGTTCAAGGCTCTGAAAAAAGCCGAACGCGTCGAGGAATAAAGGCCAATGACTTAAGCTTAGTCCCCGATTTGGTGCTCCCATATAATTTCAAGATGCCGAGTTTGAGAAGTACAATGGGACAAGTTGCCTGCGAGGCCCACATCACTATGTTCGTAGAAGAATGGCGGGCTACACTAACAATGATCCACTCTTGATCCATCGTTTCCAAGACAAATACTGATAGGGTGCGCGGATGGTATAATCGGTTGAGTCGTGCAAAATTGGATCATGGGATGATTTGGCTCAAGCGTTCTTAGAGCAATACAGTCATGTAACGGACATGACCCCTGATAGGATCACACTGCAGAATATGGAAAAGAAAGGGAATGAAAGCTTTAGGCAATATGCACAGAGATGGAGAGAGGTTGCCATTCAGGTCCAGCCACCGCTTATGGAGAAAGAGACCACCATGCTCTTCATCCGCACGTTGAAAGCCCCATTCCTCATGCACATGATAGGTAGTGCAACCCGGAGCTTCTCAGATATCATAACCACTGGAGAGATGATCGAGAATATTATAAAAAGTGGAGGGATCGAAACCAGAGAGAGCGTCAAAAGAATTCCCCCAAGAAAGAAAGAAAGTGAGGTAGATAACGTGAGCATAGGACACTCGAGGTCAATCACCATAAATCAGCCAAAAACGACAAACATGGACCGGCAAGGGTTACCCAAGAAAGAACCCAACGAGAAACCCCAATTCACACCGATTCCAATAACATACAAGGAGATGTACCAAACCTTGTTCGATGAGCATATTGTGTCCCCTCACCACCTAAAACCAATGCAACCTCCGTATCCTAAGTGGTATGACTCGAACGCACAATGTGAATACCACGCGGGAATCACGGGGCACTCAATCGAAAATTGCCTGGCTTTCAAGAAATTGGTGGAAAAATTTATTAACATGGGTGTGGTCGAATTGGATGACATGCCAAACGCAACAAATCCTTTACCCAATCACGTTAACAGTGGAGTCAACACGATCAGTGAAAGCCCAGAAAAAAGGATCAAAATGAATGTTACGGAGGTCAAGACTCCCTTGAGATG
Organism: Gossypium bickii; assembly: GCA_025503065.1. Lineage (NCBI taxonomy): Eukaryota > Viridiplantae > Streptophyta > Magnoliopsida > Malvales > Malvaceae > Gossypium > Gossypium bickii. The sequence goes on along the minus strand of CP106714.1, from coordinate 130,318,826 downwards.
GGTCTGGAAAGAAATGATTAAACATGGACTAATCATTGCGGAAGAAAGCCAAGGGGAACTGACAAACTATTGTGAGCACCATCAAGAGTTGGGACATGAGATCCAGACCTGTGGAGAATTCAGAACCCTGGTGCAAAACTTAATGAACAATAAAGAGGTCGAATTTTATGAGAAAAGTGCAGAAGATAAGAGCATCATAGCAATGGTGGATAACATCTGCATTAATGCCATATCAGAAGGGGCAGCTGAAGAGGGACTCTCATCAGATATTTGACCTCATGAATCGGGAAGTGTTTTAAACAATTAGACTGCAGAGGAAATTCTTGTAGTATTTTGGCTAATCTGAGTAATGTTTAAAACATGCTTGTTGCTTTAAAGCCCAAAGAATCTTTTGTGAAATGGGCTTGTGTCCGGAATCGTTATTTTAATGAAATGCATCTTTTCTTTAAGTGAACATTTTCATGCTTTACATTTGATTTTTCATTCATGCCCACATCATATAAATAATTTTTAGAATTCTTCAAAGACTTCTACCTTTACACCCACGATAGGTCCCCAAATATCAATGACATGAGCAACGCTGTTATTAGCTCTCTTTTCAAAGAAAAATGTGGGTCTAAGGGATCTCAAGACTTTGAAGATGACAGAGATTAAACCTGTTTTTGATTTGCCAACGATGGTAAAAAAAAAAAAAAAAAAAAAAAAAAAAAAAAAAAAAAAAAGTGCGGCAATGAAGAACGCCATAAAAAAATAAAATCGGGCACCTTACCAATGTAGCAAAAAAAAACCAAAGAATCACGCAAAAACGATCGAGGCTCGTAAAAGTTGACATAGAGAAGCTACCGTGTTTTAGAACGATGGCTGGAGCCTTGATTGGGGCAGTAGAAACTTCACCGGGGCAACACAATTCTTATCAATTTTGCCAATTGGAGTTAGATGGGGCAAAGTAGATCCAAATAGTTAGATCAGGTGAATTTGAAGAGGAAGCTATCTGTCACGATCAAATGGTGCTAGATAGTAGAAAAGATGATTCGTTTAAAATTTCACGGTAGGGCATAGGATAAGATTTCTTCCGCGCAAAAAAGAACTTCAGAAGAAAGCAAGTGCCAAACTAGTAAAGACCTCGTGAAGCGAAGAAGGTCTATCCCAGGGAAGTGTGAATATTGACCCAAAATGGATGGTAGGGACTCGCCCAATTTGGAGAATTCAAATTCAAAAAAAAAAAAAAAAAAAAGAAAGAAAAAGGAGAGGCCAAGGCGAAAACCTACAAAGGGCGCTTTGAGATCAAAGGGGTTTTGAGTTGAAAACCCGAAAAGGGCAGCTCAAATTTTGAAAAAAAGGGGGGCATATAGTAGTCTCGCTGCACTTGAAATAATGACGAAGATATATGTTACATCTTGGGGCACCGACAAAGTACTCCTGATCCCCTAAACACATATTGAGCTTAAAATGGTCCTCAAGAAGTTGGAACAGAGGAGCTCTGACTACGATATCTGGGGCACCTAGCTTCCATTTTACTTGTTTTGATTTGTTATTTGTGATTATCTACCAATAAATTTCCTTCTTGATTGTATTTGCTAGCCTTGATCAAACTTGTTTGTTTCGAGTTATCCCCCCAATCAACTTCCCTCTTGTCCATAGTCACAATCTTTTTGGGCATCGAAATAACAATTTGAGGACTGATAGTATTTCCATAAAAGAAGTTTCATACATTACTCAGAAAGCAGCTGAATAATACAAGGACCTGAAGCATGATTATTGTTCAGAACTCATTCAGTCTAAGGTTTAGAAAATTTAAAAAAAAAAATGACGAATGATCGTCTATTTGAACAAAGACTAGATGCCTCGTCGGCAATAACGAGCAATGCCAGTCTTGGCACATAATGAAGTTGTAATACCATTATTGATTCTACACCTTAAGGTCGCAGTAAGAGGGTTAAAAGAAAACAAATGTTACTCTCCTAAGGTGGTAATGAGAGGTACGAACTTTATGCCTCAGAAAGTACCATAGAAGAGATAATGGCATTACAGCGGGGCAAACTCATCCCCGTGGGTTTCCTATGTCTGCCACAATCGAAGTGCCTCAGTGAATCTCGCTATGAGCAATGACAACCTAAACCATAAATAGGGTCCTTCTCTTGCATTCATACGCATCCAGTTAGGAGCATTCAATTTATTGCAATCATTACATCCTAGTCATTTTACGCTATGAAAAATCTTCATTGACATAACACTCAGCATTCATGTAAATGGCGCATATAGTTAGGAGCATCTGAATCACCTCAATCGCAACGCCCTCATCATTTGCATAAGCATAAGCATGTTCTGCAGGACAAGCTCCCCGGAGAATGGCATAGCAGTATCGAAGGTCAGGCATTACTCCCATGGAGTGGGCTGAATATAATCGAGAAGCAAATTGAAAAATTCAAATTCATTTCCTTGACGTCTCGATGGAGCAGGTTGAAGCTACTAATCCCTCCTCCTTGAGCGTACTGAGGATCAATTATATTTTCGAGAAGTTTCAGTGAGAAGATCCAAGTTACGGGTCTCTCCTGAATTCCTATCACCAACTATATTTTCGAGAAGTTTCAGCAAGAAGATCCAAGTTGCGGGTCTCTTCTGGATTCCTATCACCAACTATACTTTCGAGAAGTTTCAGCAAGAGGACCCGAGTTGTAGGTCTCTTCTGGATTCCTATCACCATTCGTTTTCAAGAAGTTTCAGTATGAAGATCCAAGTTACGGGTCTCTTCTGGATTCTTATCACTAGCTATATTTTCGAGAAGTTTCAGCAAGAAGATCCAAGTTACGGGTCTCTTCTGGATTCTTATCACCAACTATATTTTCGAGAAGTTTCAGTAAGAGGACCCGAGTTGCAGGTCTCTTCTGAATTACTATCACCCACTATATTTTCGAGAAGTTTCAGCAAGAAGATCCAAGTCGCGGGTCTCTTCTGAATTCCTATCACCAACTATATTTTCGAGAAGTTTCAGCAAGAAGACCCAAGTTACGAGTCTCTTCTGGATTCCTATCACCGTTCGTTTTCGAGAAGTTTCAGCAAGAAGACCCAAGTTACGAGTCTCTTCTGGATTCCTATCACCTTTCGTTTTCGAGAAGTTTCAGCAAGAAGACCCAAGTTACGAGTCTCTTCTGGATTCCTATCATCGTTCGTTTTCGAGAAGTTTCAACAAGAAGATCCAAGTTACGGGTCTCTTCTAGATTCCTATCACTGTTCGTTTTCGAAAGGTTTCAGCAAGAAAGATCAAAATTATGGATCTCTTCTTTCTGAATTTTTATCACCTCAAACCCTCAGTAAAATGAATCGAAGCAAAGAGTTACAGTGAAGTTCAAGTCATGCGAAGTCCAAACTCAGTGGACCCGGACAAATTTTGGCCCTCTTTATGTCTTTGCTCTATTCTCGTTACACGACAATGAGCAAAGAGGGGCAGCTGTCATAGCCCAAATTTGCCCGGGCCAATAGGGCCCAACTACAAGGTCTGATAAAGCCCAAACAAATAAAATCGTTGCTGCAGCCCAACAAGCAGTGGCCCAAATAGCCCAAAATTAAAAATTTTGTGGCTAGGGTTTCTGGAGCCCTAGCCTTCCCCCGTTGGTGCGCCGCAACATCCACGGCAGCCTCTGGCCATGTGCATATCACCAGCCACCAAAGGCGCCTCGCAAGCCTCCCACTTCGCACGCCCATGCCTGCAAGGAACCAAAGAACGAGAGCAAGACAAACAGGGATGGCAGAGAAATGAAAATATATTGTATTCTATTACTTGTTTTCCTGTGATTTTTGGTTATAAAAACCAAAATAAACATTGTAAAAGGGGGATCTTCTTCCGAAAATTTGGAGAAAATCTCAGAATCAAAAACAAGCAATCGAAAAAATTTTAGAAGGTTGATCCTCAATCGGTTCTTTTTCATTCTCTCATTGTTTGCCATTTTTTTTTTTTTTTTTCTTTTTCTTTACTTATCGCTTTTTAAACTTAACATAAACATTAATCACAAGATCGAATAAAAAGCGAAGAGGCCATACCTGACTCTCGGAGCACGTCGTCGGGGCTTCGTACCCGTCGTCGAAACTAGATCGAGAGCTGAAAAACGGGGTTTCTTCTCTTGGGCTTTCGGGGTTACAAAGGGAGATTGGAAAAAAACCAAAAGGCCCGATTTTGGGCATCACCGGCCACCGATACGGTGGTACCGCGATGGTCAGACAGAACGGAGCCGATCGTCGGGTGCCAAAAGGGAGAAGAGGAAGTTTTAAAGTTCTAATTTTCTTAAAACAGAGATTGAAACGGGGGGAAGAAATAAAAGGTGGGTTTAAAGCATTAAATGAAAAAGCTGCATGGTGGGGGGGTAGGAATCTGCACATTCCTACCCTAAAAGGGTGATTTACTCTTTTGGTCCCTCCTTTTTGTAGTGCCCATTTGATCGGGCTTTACTTTTATTTTTGATTTGGCCTTTCCTTTTTACCTTTTTTAATTTGATCCTTAACCCCATAATTGCAAACTGTTTTATCTTACTTGTTATAAATTTGTTCACACTGTTTATTTTATATGGTATTACACACCATTCCTTTAAGCTATTTCACATATACCCATCATTTTCCTTTTTCATTTTTTTGTGCTTGTTATTTCTTATTTTATTAGTGTTGCCTTATTATCTTTCGTCATCATTTTATTGCCACTATTATATTATCAACATCTTATAAACATTTGCTTTTTTACTATTACTGACCTTATTAACACCTTTCTTTTGTTATATTATTATTATTATCATTACTATTATTATTATTATTATCTTTATTATTATATTGCTATTATAATAGTGTTATTATATTATTATTGTTATTACCATTATTATATTTTATATATATATATTCTATCATTATCTTGTTTAACTACTATTATTATATTTACCATTATTAGTATTATATTATAATATTGTATATATTCATCATTGTACTATTATTATTATATTTTTATTACTATTATATTTACATTAGTATATTATATATATTTCATACCCTTATTATTACTAGTATTACATTTACTATTAATATTATTATTTTAGCATTATTATTAGTTATGTTATTCATCTTGTACATATTATTTTTCTATTATTGTTATTATCAATATTATTATTATTATTATTATTACTATTATTAGTTGCATGTATATACTTATTATTATTATTACCATACTACTATTTTATTATTATACCTTTATATTATTATTCTTCCTATAATACCAATATAATACTATTGCTTGTACATAGGTATCATTATTATTGTATTTATTATTACCATATTATTATTGATATTATTGTTATTATTATTTTATTACTCCTATTATATGATGTATAAATGTATATATTATTACTTATTTAACTTTCATTCATATCTTTATACTTACGTTACTTCATATATACTCTTATTTCCACCTCATTGTACCTCATGTGTCTTGTTACAAATTCGTGCTCCATTTTATCCAACACAAAATCGATTTCTCTCATAAAGGTAATATTTCGTGTTTAGGAATTCGAGAAAGTCGTGCCTTAACTTACTAAGTTTCGATTTTTCTTGTTTAGCTTAAATAACGAAATATCTTTTAAAATAAATTTTTTTTGAATAGAAATAAAAACTTATTCTCGAGAATTCGATATGTTGTGTCCTAACTTACTGGGTGTGACATTCCGTTATTTCGAGATAAGGTTTATATATCTTTAAAATCCATTTGCACAATTTTCAACTCTCGACATAAGGACATTAATTGATCAATTCGGTACCAATTTTGGGCGTGACGAGGTGCTAATCCTTCCTTCATGCGTAAACGACTCCCGAGCCCATTGTCTCGAAACTCGTAGACCAAAATATTTATAGGTGGCCCGATCGCACCTAATAAAAGATCGGTGGCGACTCCCATTTTTTTTTATTTTCAAAACCCAAGTCCGATTCCCGCCTTTTTGCAAAAGGGGGTGGTTACGACACCCCTAATTGAAACCTACAATTTCATCTAGGATTCAGATATCTCTTAAGCAATATTTCGAGTTTGAATTTTGTAGATGAAAAAAATTAACATTGAAAGAATTTTGTTCTGTATTTAAAAATTCAACTTAATTCGATTTCAAATTTAATCCGAATTCAATGCGAATATTGAATAATGAAAATTCTCAAACATGAAATATATATATATAATATATAACATTGGATTCCATGTTTCAAGTAAACAAGTCCTATAGAACTGCCATTATTGTTGTCTTTTAAGTTATGTCAAACAATATGGTTGGAAAAGTACATGTTTATATATTTATTTAATCCTAAATATCCTGCAATATATTTCATCCACTGTTAATAGTAGTGATTAATTTTTTTATCGTGGATGTTCTTCAAATAAGTAAATGGCTAATCATGAAATGTGTTTTATTCTCATGAACAAAGATCGAATTATTAACCATATGATTATAGGGTAAGGTGAGCAATCATCACACACCATATACCGCATCTTATAGTCTACATCTTATAGTTTTTAAACTTGAAAGGCTTAAGATGCGATTTATCCTTTGAAATATATCACTTTTACTATTTTCGTATCTAATATTTTTTGTCCAAATTGATACATAAATTGTATATTGCTTGTGAAATTATTGAAAATCCATTCCTTTTTATTAAATAACAAGCATTACTTTGATCGTATTTTTGTCATTTTATTTATACGTAAAGTTTTAAAAAATACACATAATAAAATTTGAACTTAAAATACCGTAGTATTTAACATCTTAAGTTTATTTTTTAATAGAATTCGATTTAGTTCGTATAATTATGTTTTTTTTTTACTTGTTGATAAAAAATCACCCAATTAAATACATTTAAATAATAATTGAATCTAAACAGAAATTAAAACACTACTATTCAAATCAATTTTTCTTTTACAATTTTTTTCTCATCCTAATAATTTATTGTTATAGTATATGTTGATAATGAGAGTAAGAATGGCTGTAAAACAATAATAAAGAAAAATAAGAACACGTAGATTTTACGTGAAAAACCCTTATCGAAAAAAAACCACAGACATAGAAGAAAATTTCAACAACAATATAAGATATTTTTAACTTTTTCAATATAAGAGATTTTTAACTGTAAGTTGTTTTAGGGTTAAAGAACCATTTTATAAATTAACAAATAAGTTGCATCTCGAACTTTTCAGACCAGATTAAATGAGATACGGGTCACACAACTTTATCGTTTATAAATTAAAAATGTGGATAAACATGACATATTTGTCAAAATCTGAACTTCAAAGTCAAAATTCCTTTTAATTTGTTTGGGGGTTGGGGGGGCAATGGAGTATGATGTGGTGAGCTGTGTCGTTGATTCGGCAAAAACAATCAGAAAAGCTGGCCCTTCACTCACTCACTTTTTCCAGCTTGCAATATATATATATAGAGAGAACATGTTCCACTTTTAGGCCATTAACAATGCTAAATAACAAGAAAACGGACTTTTATAAATCACTTCCACGCGCCTGCTTCTTTTGTAAATTTCGATATTTGTGGATATTTAATTTATTTTATCTGGATTTATTTAATACTTATATATTTATTATTCGAATTTATTTTACATTTAAAGGTAACGGGTTTGAATTTGGATAATGGATATTTAAATTTATTTTATTTATTTAAATAATGGGTTTGATTTTTTCTTTTTTTAAATTTTATTTTTTTATACAATATCTATGTTTATCTATAACCCCTTGAAGGAAAAACGTGATTACACGCACTTGATTCTAAGTTCTTTTTATTGTTACAATAGCAACGATATTAATTAAGTTAAAACTCTATTAATTTTTTAAAAAAAAATTGTTGTACTTACTAAATAAGGATATTTAGTGGAGTCAAAATAACCGATGATTAATTTAATTAATTCGGATTTCCTTTTAAATAATAATTTTTGAATTTAATGAGGATAATAAATATATTCGAATTTTAAAACATACTCGCTGGATATAAAAATTAAAAACATACCCAACCTATGTCCCTTCTTAATCTATAAATAGAAGTATAATGCGCTTTAGCGCACTCAAACCCACATCCTCATGTATTGATAACAATGCCATACTAATCGAACTAATACTTCATCGGCCTTATTTTTTTTTATATTTTAGTATTCTTTTGAAAAATATAAAAGAAAAATCAATGTAAAAATTGATAAATAATATGTAAGCTTATCAATTTTGGCTCAAATTAAGAAAATTGATTTAATTCAACTTGACAAATTAACTTGAACCCAAAATAATTCCTAATAATCTAACTCGAAAAATGAAAACCTTAAACCAGAACGATCCGAATCCAATACAATATAAACTCGAAATGATGAAGTCTTAACATATTTCAAATGTTAAATTGATCTGAACTCTAAAATTAAATATCCGATATAAATTTATTAAATTTAAATTGACCCGAACCAAAATAACTCTATACGTAAAAGGTTTAAGTGCGAGTGGAATTGGTTAGGATGAGGAGATGGTTAAATAGAGAGGGCAATTGGCTCCGAGAATTCCGCGGTCGACCGAGGGCTCCAGAGTCCAGATGGAGGTCAAAGGGTTAGGTTGGCAATCGGAGAAATTTTGGTTCCTTAAATTTAGTGGGCCCATGGTCAATGGGGCCCATATTAATCTCACAGCTACGTGACATTAACTGGCGAAAAAAATATTTTTGATTAAAATTTTCGGATTATATATAATTTGGTACCTGAGTTTAGTTTTTATATTCAATTTAGTACTTAAGTTTAACTTTAAAATTCACTTTGATATCTGAGCTTTTTCAATTTGATACTTGAGTTTTTTTTCTCCTATTTAAATAATTGAGTTTGATTCCAATGTTCAATTTGATACATGAGGGTTTTTTTTATTCTAATTTGGTATCTGAATTTGACTTTAATATTCACTTTGATATCTGAGTTTAAAGCTGAATTTGGTACCTAAGTGTTCTTTTTCCAAATTAGGGGCGTAAATGAGGCGTTGGTGCTTACAAACTACTTGAGTTCAACTAAAAAAACTCGATCTTGATTAGGTTATTATTGAATTGAGCTCAAATATCTCGAGTTATAGATCGAGTCGAATTTGAACGGCCGATGAGCCTTATTAAGTTTTTCATTTTTCATTTACATTTTAAATATTTTTATATTATTAAATTATGTTATTACCTTTAATATATTATTAACCTTAAGGTTAATTATCAAGCCAAACTTGAGCTCGAGCTTCAGTATGAAAATTGACAAACGAGCTTAATCAAGCTTGAGCTCGAGCCAAGCTGGAGTTTAAAAAATTGATGTTTGATTGAGCTCCAACTCCAAATCTAGAGTCCTTTATGAGTTCGAACTTTCCAGTATTCAGACTCGACTTAGCTCAATTCCACCATTAGTCCTAATTAAATATTTATGGTTTTTTACTAGAGCATGTGTTAAACAATCATTAGGCCAAATGATACTATTAGGTCTGATTACTAAATTGAACATTGAAACCAAACTAATATTTCGAGATGGAAATTTTATGTACCAAATTGAATACTGAATTCAAATTTAAGTATCATTTTGTATATTAACCCCTTTTTAAAATAGTAAACATTTATTGATTATTGATTGATTTTGTTTTTCCTTTTTTGCATGATTTGCTTCGCTTTCCCCGCCTCGTAAGGGAGCTGGGGGGAAATTGACAAATTGACTTAGTCCTTTTTTAGTTTTCGCTATCGTGCGCCTACATGTCGTTTTGCATAACCGGCGCCAGCCATGTCTTAAATTAATACTCAAAATATTTTTAATAAAAACACACATATCAAAATCAAATCGCTAGTGGTCGGCTTTGTTCTATAAAGGGTTTAAATTTTACTTTAGTCCTTAGCTTATGTTAAAATTTGATATTTACTCTTCTACTCTAATTTGAAGCAATTTGATCCTTGTTGAGACATAATCCTTCTTACACTATGCTGTTAGGTAAGAAGATGCATTTTTGGTCAATGGGGGACGACTCACATGTTTTTATTTATTTATTTATATTCTTCATGCTTATTTCACTTTTTATATTCAAGGTTTGTGATTGTCCCTCTCAACAATGTTGTCTCCAAGATTTAAATATGCATATTCTCTTGAGAGTGCATTGTGCCTTATCACTAGATCCAACCTTTGTTGGTGACGATTCACACAATTGAGTAGTAATATTGAGATCCGTGAGTGATTTTGACTTTACTGTAAAATTTTTTATGAAGTGTTGTCTATACTAAACAGATCATCAAGTATGAGCACCTCATTGGAGAGTTTATGCATGGTGGGGGTTTGAACCCATGACCTATATAGCACATATGCCATTTATGGGTAAGATGTTTCCATAGTAGGTGAGGCTCTCCCCTTTTGTAGTTTCTTCAAATGCATATGAACTTCACAAACTTCTTTATGGTAGAATGAACACTTCTTGTAGCTCATTTGTACATTATTGTTCATTTGTGCGAACCACTCTTCATCGGCCAAAAAGACGTCTTCATGCCCTCTTCAAGGATGAGGGAACAAAAGTTTGATACTAAAATTTTGCATAGACACCCCAAGAACGCAACACTACACATGTTGTGAGTTTGACTCCTCAACAATATTTTATTTTTATAATGTTACTAGTAGGTCCAAATTGACAACATTGTTAATTGATTCCACTAAATAAAAGTGACATTAAACATTTAATTTGGCATGTAAAGAGGACTGATTGGATTTTCACATAACTATAACTATATAAATGAATAGTAAAGGGATTGCTTTATATTGACCAAATTATACAAAGTTAAAACCAGAGGGATTAAATCCTAAATTTCATCACAATGGAGGAAATAAAACAAAATTAGACCTTTATATAAACAAAAAAAGGGAGTAAAGGTGTGGCCCACGAATATATCTCATTGTGGGCCATAGTACTGAAAATACTTTTGATTATGATCTTTAGATTCTAAATCAACCTTAATCCAACGGTCAATACACACCCAATGGTGGGACCCAAAAGTCAAATACATACATCGGCTTGAAAACGAACGGCTTTGTGCAGCCGAGTCAAGCATAAGCCCGCCGTTTTTGCCACGTCAGATATTATAAAAAGGCCAAAAAAAAAGGGCGTTGTAAAAAAAGGGGGATTTGTTCTTTATTTATTTAAAATTTTTCCCCTTTATGTTTCTCATTTATCCTCTCCATCACAAAAAGAGTTTTTTTTTTTTTTTTCGATCAACAAAAAAAAAATTGTTTATCTGCAGGGCGCCACGATCTGCATTTCTCTCGATCGTAGCGAATAATTCAATTCCTCGGCGTCGTAATCTCCTCCTCCATTTGCAAATCAATCGATTTCTTTGTAATTTTCCGTTTCTCTTTTCGTTTGGATTATTCAATTTTGTTATGTTTTTCATATCCATATCTAAGATTCGTTTTGTTTTTCTTTTCTATTATGGTTAACAGATTTATAGGATTTTTTTTTGTAATTTTTTAATGCCTACATTGATTCCGGTTTTCGATGAAGAATCTGATCGACTCGTTCAGATTTTTATGTAAATCGGATTTTTTTGTGGAAGATCTCGATGTTTTTTGCCCTAGCCATTGTTGTTTAATTGTAATTGTTTCAGATTATTGTTGATGGATTCAAACCTTAATTTCGATTATTTCGCGATTTGATTATTGAAAAGCCTGCATCGTGTGCATCTTTTAGGATCTTTGAGTGTAATCCATGGAGGGTTAAGAGGCATTGTTTTTGAGGTAGAATTTTAGCTGTTGACGTGGTTTTTTTTGGATTTGGAAAATTCGGAAACAATGTCTACGAGAGGTGAGCATCAAACGGTACCGCTGTCGGTTTTATTGAAACGTGAATTAGCTAGCGAAAAGATCGAAGACCCGGAGATTGTACACGGGCTAGCAAGTCACAGCAAGAAAGGTGAAGATTTTACGTTGCTTAAAACAGAATGCCAAAGAGCGCTAGGAGATGGTTTCACCACATTCTCGGTTTTTGGGGTATGGATTTTGGGTCTCTCATACTACCTAAATCAACGCTAATCATAAAAGCATGTAATTTGCAGCACTGGAATATAAAGATTTATAAACTTTTATAGGCTGGTATTGCTAAACGTTATTTAAAAAATAATAATATTTTGGCAGCTCTTTGACGGACATAATGGATCTGCAGCTGCTATTTACACGAAAGAGAATCTTCTTAACAATGTTCTAAGTGCCATTCCGGCAGATCTTAATAGAGATGAATGGGTTGCTGCCCTTCCGAGAGCTTTGGTTGCAGGTTTTGTTAAAACAGATAAAGATTTTCAACAGAGAGGTAAGAATTATTTTATTTTTATGTCAACACATCTGTGTAAGTATATGTTTTATAGGATACCCTTTGGATAAAAAGGAATATTCGTCTATACAGTTATGCACTTTCTTTGGGAGTGGTTGCTACTGTTTATGCATGTTGTTCATGCACTCCTATATTGTAGTACTTATGCTCATATCAATGTAGACTTAGGTAGTATCCTTTTTCACTCAACTAACTGTTTTATGTCCATATAGATATGGAATTTTACTAATTTATCATTATGAATATCCATGGAGAAAACGTTCTGATATGTAGGAAGAGTTGCTTTTCGGAAGTTGGTAGATATTGTTTTGTGATAGTTGATTTGTGCCACCTGTGGTTACTCAGGTGTTAAGTTGGGTCACTGTTTGGTTGGATGCTATCATGGAGCTGTAGTGCTTTCCCTTATACAACAAAAAGGGATAGCAGATTAGCAGATATTTATCTATAGATCAGCTTGTCCAATATTCACATGATCTTATTATTCTGATCTTTGGTTTTTGACTATTTTGTCAATAGTTAACTGATAGTCTGGATATGTCAACATGACATTGGTCTACATATAGTTAAGTTGGCACCAGCGATCACTGTCCAGCTTGATAATTCACAAGCTCTACCAACAGTTACACCAGGGTGTTTCATCAATAATTATTATACCATACCTCTTATGATAATTTTACTTGACCATAAAAGTTTGTGTACATAAGCACGGAGTTTCTTCCATTCATTGGGCGGGGATTGCAATAAAGAGGATAGTACATATTATTATTAGCTTTTTATTTTGCTTTTAATTTTTAAAATTTTCGGTAATAACTTCTTGAGTTCACTCTCTCATGTTTAGTATTTGATAGACATGCTATGGTTTTCTTTCCAGCAAAAACGTCAGGAACTACTGTAACCTTTGTGATATTAGAAGGATGGGTTGTAACAGTGGCATCTGTTGGTGATTCCCGCTGTATATTTGAATCAGCTGAAGGTGGAATATATCACTTGTCCGCTGATCATAGGCTTGAATGCAATGAAGAGGAGTAAGTCTTTGGCATAGTCTTTGCTGTATCTTGAAACTTTCTCCAAAATAATGAGGCCTTGCTTTCTGTTTTCATCTTCTTAGGAGGCATCGAATCACTGCAAGTGGGGGTGAGGTTGGTCGGTTAAATGCTGGTGGTGGTGCAGAGGTATTTCCACTTCCCCTACGGTTGTGCATCTTAATTCTTTTGTGTGCTTTAACAAATTTTCTCTAGAATGTTAGCCTTTTCTTTCCATCAGCAAAACACAATGATACATTAATGTGAATGGATGTGCAACCACAATACTTAGAAAACACAATCCAGAAGCTAGTTTCAGGCATGCGTGACACTTTTGACAATTGCACCAAAAAGACATTAAACTTATTTGATAATTTTGTGGATTAGAGGACCCCTTTGTAGACCTTACTAATTTTAGCTGTAACAATTGTATTTAGAACCAACATTTTTGTACCTATCATGTTTTGTTGCAGAAATATGAAACATAATACTGATATGTTTTGTAAACAATGATAAGTTGATTCTTTCTCGAGAATTTCAATATATTCAGTATTAGGGAAAACTCTATTTGATCATTTTGTGGATTGAAGCTGGTGATCTAATGGTAAAGTTATTTTACAGATTGGTCCTTTGAGATGTTGGCCTGGAGGCTTGTGTCTTTCACGATCCATTGGTGATATGGATGTTGGGGAGTTCATTGTTCCTGTTCCATACGTAAAGCAAGTAAAGGTTTGTCTTACTCTTTCATAATCTACTTGCATAATGTAATTTATATCTTTTAGTTTGCCTGTCCTGATATCTTGATTTAACTTGTGCACTTAATAGCATTGGATATCGATATTTTATTTGAAAGGGCCAACTAAAATTATATATTTTTCTATTTTTGTTTCTGGTATTTCTTCAAAATTGTATATATAAAAGATATATGCAAACAATATATCAATTAAAAAAATAAAAATCTCATGAAATGCATTAGTTTTAGCGATTCATAAATTTCAAATCTGTTATTAGTTTAGTCTTCATTATAAAATCTCAATAAGCAAAAGCATCTAGTTTTAAGTTTTGTAAAAAGAAAAGTTTTTCATAAGCGGTTAAGATAAGCTGATTTATCTAGCACTAAACAGAGACATCAAAAAGAACATCTGAATTTTGAGAAAAAACCAGAACTTTTAAGATATTCATATGAAGGCAAGAATATATGTATATATATTTGAAAAAAAGCTTCTTAACAAAAAAATTGGCTTTGTAAAGGCTGTTGGTAAGTGGTAACTCAAATGATTAAGCAGGAACATTGAAAACAATCACAAAGATATTTAAAAGATTGAAATATATAAGAGAAGTTATTGTGAGAAACTAGGAAGTCAAATTTTTTGTGAGAAACTAGGAAGTCAAATTTTTTTTTTTCTTATCGTTGTATGGTTATGAGTTTAATATATGTTGCAAGCTTACTAATCTTTTATTTGTAAATAAAGATCAGTGGATTCATGAATAGATTAACAAAAATGTTATTTTAGTTCATTGTTAATGCATAAAATTAAGATAAAACTTAAATAATAATGTTGGAGGGTCCATTTAAATGTATTTAATATGAAACATATCCATGCTAGGGGATTTAGAAAATCTTTATTTTTTTGGGGGGGTGGCGGCGGCAGCGGCTAGGCTCCCATTATTGTCTGCCATTGGCGCCAAATATTGTGTTCTATAAATCTTGCTTCACAACATGTTAATTTTTTCCCTTATGCCACTGTTTTAAGAGATTGGATTTGTACTTGGCTGTAATGGAGTTCCTCGAACTTCCAAACCGGTAACATTTCTGAATTTGTGATCATTAACTCCATAGTAGAGCCATTAATTTCATATCCGTATCCTCATGTGTCCTATACTTGCACGTGAAGTGCTTTTGCATTTGGAATTTTCTTTCTTAATCAGTTTTCTTTAAAAGGGTCTGTTTGAACGAGTTAGTGCTTTATCTAAAATTAGAAGACATTTTCTTGATTGTTATTAATTGTTTTATTTTACCAACTAGCCTATTTTCTGCAGTTGTCTACGGCTGGTGGTAGGATGATTATCTCTAGTGATGGTGTTTGGGATGCTTTAACAGCTGAAGAAGCTCTTGATTGTTGTCGTGGAATGCCTCCAGATGCAGCAGCTGCCCAGATTGTGAAAGTATACTACTGATATTCTCTCGTCTACATTGTGCTCTTTAACTATTGCTGCTGGGAGCAATATGTTGGTATAAGTTTGCATTTCTTCATGTATTCTGATTCCTTGGTATCTAATGAACAGGAAGCTGTAAAGCCAAAGGGTCTTCGAGATGATACAACCTGCATTGTTGTTGATATCTTACCACAAGAGAAGCCAGCTGCTCTGCCACCACCAAAGAAGCCTGTCAAAGGTATGTTAAAAGCCATGTTTCGCAAGAAGAATTCTGGATCATCTTCTCAAGATAAAGATTACATGGAACCGGATGTGGTGGAGGAATTATTTGAGGAGGGATCTGCTTGGCTTTCGGAAAGGTTATTATTATTATTTTAAATATAGATTTGATCATCGATTGTCAGATAAAGCATCGAATCCATTTTTAACTTTCTTGTCCATCGGTACCATGGGGCATGGCATGCTATGAATGACGAGAGGATGAAGTAGTTTTATCTCACTAGGACCCTTCTATTGTATGCAGGTTGGACACTAAATATCCACTATGCAACATGTTTAAGCTGTTCATGTGTGCAGTCTGTCAAATGGAGATGAAACCCGGAGAGGGCATTTCTATTCATGTTGGCACATCTAATCCGGTAAAGTTACGTCCATGGGACGGTCCATTCCTTTGCTCTAGTTGCAATGAGAAGAAAGAAGCCATGGAAGGAAAAAGACCATCAGGAAGTAATGACAGACCTCTCTCCCTTCCTATCTGTTCTTCATTGCTATTTTATGTTGCTAAAGTAAAGATCCTTGATCCTTTTTTTTTCCCTTTTTTCAGATAGACATGGTAGTGATAGTGACTAGCTAGATCTTTCCAAATACTGTTGGGTTTGGTGGGCACTGTCAATTGTTCCAGCGGTGGTCTTAAACGGGGAAATAGTGCATTCTCAAAATAGTAACTTCCTTCAATCTCTTATCGGTGGGCATCGAGCATCCATTTGAATCTATACTCTCAAGTTCTGGCTTTGGGAGTAAGAAGACAAAAATGATTAAAAAAAATAGCTGGAAGGTTTTCATAGACTCGGCAGTGGATACTAGCATGCCTTGAAGGTAATTCTTTTCTCCATCTCTATTCATCCCATCGTATACCAGCCGCTCCAAATTCATAGATCTAACACTAAATGACAGTGGACTTCAATGTAATGTTATAATATAGGGAATTTGATAAGTACTCAATACTCATTTGTGAAAAAGTTAGGGGAGCGTGCTGAATGAAATTTATTCATGTATCATTGGTTATTCATTCCTTCCTTTTGACAAACTGGGGAAGGTAAAAATCTTTGGTATAGAAAATTCTGCAAAATTCCATTATTATTATTTCTTTTAAGCAATGCCATTCCATTATTATTTTTTAATCGTTTAGCCATAAATTTACATATATGCTTGGTTGATGTAAATATGTATCCCTGTACTGTCTTGATGCATTTATTATATAACCTAGTAGCTGGATCTTGCCCCTTGTGTGTGAGAATATAGATATGTATTACAGTTGGGACCAGCTTTGCTGTGGGGACGAGTAGACACGGCTTGGCTGGAGGATGTGGACTCTAGTCAACATACATGTGAACTCGCTTTCCACACCCTCTTCCTTGTACCATTGAAGTTCTTTTTGAAAGGCAAGTTGCCTTACTTTTATGAACATTAGGTAGAGTTTGGTTTTAGAAAATAAAATTTCTAATCAATTGATTATAATCTATTTAAATCGAATAAACTAACTGATTAAGAGTAGGATTTTGATTAAACACCGTCGTTAATTGCATTAGAAACAAAAAAAAGGGGTCTAATTCTTGTTTTAGTTCTTTTACTATGCTGAAAATTAAAAATTAATCCCTCTAATTAAGAATATTTGGCCTTTTACATTTTATAATGTTATTAGTAGGTCATAACCAATAATACTTTTAGTTCTCGATAAAATAATTATGTAAATTTTTTTATTTGTTATAATCTTGGCCATGGAACTAACAATTGTTAGGTGTAGTGGTAAGATACACTGCATACTCTCAAAGAGAAAATGTAGGTTTAAATCGTGGAGATAACATTATTGGAAGTAGTCACAAATTATGAACATGATCATGTTTAACATGGTTTACATAATTTGTCAAATACTTAATTTTGTTTTACAGAATACTAATGGTGTTATTGAGTCGGGGACCTACTAATAACACTTTATTATGTAGATGGATTGTCAAATTAAAGGGATTAAATTTTAATTTTTTTTCACATAATAAAGAGATTAAAACTATAATTAGATTAATAAAAAAAAGTCCAAACAAAATACTTCGCATACAAAAAACATTTATAAGTTGTCGAATTGAGTGATAAAAAGATCAACGTAGTTTTCAACCATGGAAACACTAGGAAAGTTTTACTCATTGTTTAGGGGTTTTATCATTTAATTTTGTTGAAGTTGAATGTTTTGTAATATTTCCATCTCTCCTAGACCTAGTTGACTGTTTGTCTATAAGATATTGAGTGGCCAAGGACAAAAGAAGAAAAAGGGGAAAGCAGAAAAAGCTTCCCTACCAAAAAGGATCTTAAAATGGGTTCTGAACGTGAAATCTTTGTTTTATATCCTGTTTGTTTCTTCATCTTCATCACCTTATCTTTTTACATAGAAATAAAATACTAGAATTATTAGATTTTTGAGTGGAGAAGATGAGTCAGTCCACCAAAAGAATAATGCCTCCATGATTGAGATGTTGACCTCTAATAAAATGAACAAAACTCCCCCCATGGTGCAAAAACCCAGAATCCTAAATGCTATAATGTAAACCCTAATAGGACCACTTTGTTATATACACGTGTGTGTGGGTCTACCATCTCTCACCGAACTGTCAAATGCCTCTTTTCTTTTGCTTCCATCTTTTTCTTATCAACCCCATCTTTTTTATTTTAATCCGACGGTTTAAACTTAATTGTCACAAGATCATGTGTAGACCTATCTTCACATGGTTTTTCTTCTCCTACTTAGTATAGGTTTGGATGAGTGGGGTAGTGCGGTGCATTTAATTTATTTTTTGTTTCATTTTATAGTATCTAATTTCATTGTCATCGCTATTTTTACATTAACCATAGGTAAATGTACTATTCATCCAAACCCATCTTTAGTCTATGTATTCTTTGTTAATTAGGGTTGATATTTACAATTTATCTTTGAATTTGCATTATATTATTTGAGTCCGAATTAAATAAATTATTAATTGGATAATAAATTTGAATATCTAAATTCATTATTTATAAAAATTAAGCAAATACGAATAATTTATATAGAAATCCATATTCATAAAAGTAAAAGCTGATTTGTGTGATGGCTATCGGAAGGTAAATATTCACGTTTGCTTCAAATTCATTGTGAATAGTAATTTGAATATTTGAACCCTAATACTATCTAAATCTTTGAAAAATAATATTGTTTGAACTAGATTGGATAGGCTGGGGTATTGGTATAGTGAGAGGTATAAAATTAGTTGACTCGTGGATTAGTACAGATTGGTTGAATAAATTTTATTTGTATTTTTTTAATTTTTAATAATTTATTTATTTTAAATTACCTCAGATTGAAAATCGATGGTTTAACCGGTTCAATTACCAATCAGTTTCCCAAAACATTATCAAAAACCAAATAAAATAGGGATAAATCTCAATTATGCATGAACTTTGATTTAATGTGCAATTTGATACATGAACTTTGATTTGGTGTAATTATATAAGTTTTAAAAGATAAATATATAAATTTATTTATTTTTGTTTATAATATATGCATATAAAATTAAACTATATCAATAATTGTGTTAATAATTTATGAAAATTGAATCAAAATAAAAATTCATGTATAAAATTACACATTAAATTAAAATTCATATCTAATTTTGAGATTTATCCCAATAAAATACCTACAAATATTTCAAATCTACACAGTGTATTACAATCCCTAATTCAAAAACTGACTAATGAATGAAAACCAACCTATGCTCCAATGCTTGATTTTGCAATTTCCTTATCACACGCTCATAGCTCTAAACTAGCCTTAATAGCTCATTCATTGCAAGTAATGCTAAGCTCTTTTTGGATGGGTGATTATTTTCTGCGGTGTGTTTATATATATATTTTTTATTTCATATTACAGTATTATTATAATATCTAATTTTATTGTCACTGTTATTTTTACACTAACTGCAAATAAACGCACCGCCCATCAAAAGAAGCACTTAATTAATGATAAAAACACTAGGTCTTATGACCCAAAGAAATAAGAAAAAAATTGGTTGATTTTCCACATGGTAGAGAGGTTGGTCCATCTCCATCCCAACCATGAATATCATTTGCATTTAAACCTATAACCAAGTCATAGACCAAAAACCATATTCTATCTTTTAATTTAATTTCTCAAACAAAATCTTCTCCTTTTTGTCATGACAATTCAAACCATTAATTGATAATCATAGAAAAAATAAAAGGGTAAATTACACGTAAAGTTATTAAACTATTAATAGATTTACATTTTAATCATCTAACTTTAAAAAATTACAATAAGAGTGACGGAAGGGGAGTAGTAAGAAATTGACTCCCACTACAATGAAAAATTGTTGCTTTATTCCTCTCCCCAAATTGTAAAATCTTAAATTAACGTGATAAAATTATTGTTTGGCCCTCCTAAATGCTAGAATGTTGATTTAGTCCTTTTGAAACCATAAAGATATAAGCTAATACAATGATGAAATTGCATTTTATCACTCATAAAAATATATAACTTAATCTCTACCCCTTTAAAAAAAATTTCTGGCTTTGCCCCTAAGTTACAAAATTGTAATTAAATTATTCAATAATTTTCATTTAAGTCATTGGACTGTTAAAATCACTGATGTATGGCCTTCTCTGTTCGCACCGCTTGCATCAATCGAAAGTTCTCATTCCCATTCTTTTTTACAGTTAAGTCTTTTTTTGTGAAACAACTTTAACATCACGAATCTGTAAACCAAAATAAATAAATAAAATCATTCTTTGATCTCCGACACTAGCCGTTAGATCAATTTGAATCTAAAGTATATTTTTTTTATTCACCGATGGGTACTGATTCATCATATTATTTGTCGAATCATCACTTGAAACTTGTTAGCCGAACTTTAAAAAAAAAAAAAACTTAACAATCCAATAACTTAAATAAAAACTTTCAAATAATTAATTAATTAAAAACAAAAACTTAAGTCAAGTTTTCTTTAAATTATTTTCTTTAAATAAAATCTTATCCATTTCTGTCACGAAAATTCAAACCATTAATTGATAATCATAAAAAAAAAAATCAATCAACTTAAAATATTGAAAGTGGTGGTGTGTCAAATCGGGTCCATTTCAAAGAGAAAATTATAACTGAGAAAATGAAAAAAAAAAAATAAAGAACAGAAAAAAGATTGTATATATTTCAAATTGGTTGAACCATGGAAGTAGACTAGGGACTTTTAAGACATTAAAAAAGAAAAGTGCCTTTAACACCATGGGTCGTTGCAACTTCGGACCTTTTCCTTCAATCACATTGTTTCCTTGTCAAGATGGAACATGTTGAAAAACAACCTCTTTGTGTGTATGTTAAACAAAAACTCCAATAGTAAATTGGTAGAGAGTTTCGGGTTTAAGAGATTTGATTTAATTTTATTTCAAATTTAATCAAAGTTTAATGCAATTATTGAATACCGAAAGATTTTTTGTATTAAAAAACCCCAACCTTTTTCGATGACAAAAGAAAAAAGATTTGGGACTTTTTCTTTCAATGATGTTGTTTCCTTGTCAAGATTGAACACATTGAAAAACAACTTTTTTTTATCGTAGAAAGCAGCCGAATAGTAAAAACTTTGATTCTTTTTAAGTAAAGTTTCAAGTTTAGAGCTTGGAAGAATTTTGTCTTTTGTTTAAAAATATAATTTGATTTGACTTTTAATTTTAATCGAAATTTAATATAACTACCGAAATACCACAAAAAAAAATTAGAAAAAAAACCCAAACTTTCTCATACATAGTTAACTTCCAATGAAAAAAAAAAAGTAGATTAGGTTATTCCTTGTAAGAGTGAAAAGATAAAAAGGGTTTAGTTTGGTGAAAATTAAATGTTATTAAAATTTTTAAATTATTTTTTTGAACAATTTTATAAAAAGATTTTGATTGTATCTGCTCTTTTTTGACATAATGTCAACCTATAAATAGGAAGATCATGCGTTTCAATGCCCTTGAACTCACATCCTCCTACATTAACAATACCTATTCCAGTCGAGCTAAGACCCAATCGACATAAATTTAAATTATTAACATTATTAATTGTTACTATTAAAGTGATGATGATGTATATTTACTCGTATATATTGCTATTAAAGTGATAATGATGTATAAATCCTTTTAAAATAAGCCTTAAGCATTTTATTTGTATATATTAATCACAGGGGTAGAGCTAAGGGATGGAAATTTTGACTTTTAGTTTTTTTATAATTTTAAAAAATTTAAATTAGTATATAGTAAAATTACACTTTAACCCTAAAAATGAGAAAAAAATTTATCTAATCTTTTAAAAATTATAAAGATATAGACTATTAAAATGGTGAAATTTTACTTTGCTATCATAAAAATATACAATTTTATTCTGCCCCAAAAATATTTTTAGCTCCGCCTTGATTAATTATGTAATTGACTAATAATAATATTAATTTGAATCTATCAAATTAAAATAAAAAAAGTTAAATTCATACTAAAAAGACTAAAATCATAATAAAATCAGCAAGTCACATATTGAGGGAATAAAGTAGCCATTCCATCATCTGCATGTTTGTGGGCAAATTTGGATGTATGTGATCTAAAAAAAAAGAAAAAAATATTTTCATCAACAATTTAAAAATAAAAATAAAATAAAAATTAAAGCTATTGGATTTAACAATGGACCTACCAACCTTTTTTGATCCATATACTGCTAAATGTATCATCTCATCTCATCTCAATCTCTTTAGTGCGCCATTAGCCACCACACCCTTTCCCTCCCTTGAAGCTTAATGCAATCAATATAAATAAAATCAAATATATCAATTCCTATCCCAACTAATCTCGAAACAATTTGAATCTAAATACGTATTTAAAATATTTAAATAAATTTCAAATTGCAGTTCATTGATCGGGTGTTCATCTTCTTTAAAAATTATTTGGGTTCGAATTGTAGGAGCGTCGTCATCTATGATATATGTATTTACAATGACTTGTTCTTACTAATAACATGTGAATTATATCGATAACTCCAAATGACCAAAAAATTATCTAAACCTAAAACTTGTTTCATATGATTTTTTGCACTAAAGACACATTAAACGCAATTAAAGATGATAATTTGTTATTATATGTGGTGTTACATAAAAAATTACTTAAATTTTAAATGTCAAAATCAAATGAAAAAGCTCGAAATAACTAGTTTCACATGTATAAATCAAATATCTATGGTATTTTGTATTAAAGACACATTAAACACAACTAAAAACAATGATTTGCTTCTACAAGTAGTGCATGAATTGTATAAACAAACTTTAAATTATAAATACCAAAATCAAATGAAAAAGTTCGAATAACCCAATCCGAAAATTTTGACTAATTTAACCGATAAATTTATATCAACGAAAAATAATTCAAACTCAAAACTTGTCCACATGTATAAGCTGAATATGTATTATATTTTATACTAAAGATATATCGAATCTAACTAAAGACGATGATTTACTCGTACCTATAATGTGAAAGTTGCATAAAGGATACTTAAATTTTAAATGTGAAAATTAAATAAAATATTCAAAATAAACCCAACCCGAAAAATTTAAATAAATCGAAAATTATCCAAACCCGAAACACCTTTCACATGTATACCAAAAACATATGTTGTATTTTTATACTAAGGACACAATAAACCCAACTCCATTTTAACAATCTCTCTCTCCCACTAGCTCTTAATATCCTCATCCCCTCCATAAACAAAAGCTGAGAAAAAAGATTCAAAAATTTTCATTTCAATATTTTCATTTCAGATTCAGATACAGAATCTGATGTCTTTGTTTTAATCTTTTTGTGAGCTTTTTTAGTTTAAAAATTTTGCAACAATGGATACTTCCCACCACCAACAGCACCAGCAAAACACCAAAGAAAGCTCATCATCAACAACAGATAACCAGCAACAACAACCATCAACGGCAGCAGCGGCGGCGGCGGCTGTATCATCATCATCGTCTTCATCTCCAGCACATGAATTCTCTTTCGCTATATCTTTGAACAACAACACGATGATTAATACAGATAAAGCCAAAACCCCACCATCTTCTTCTTCATCATCATCAATCGCCATTGATTTAACACCAGCTGATGATATATTCTTCCATGGACATTTACTCCCTCTTCATCTCCTTTCTCACCTTTCTACAATCTCTCCACGTTCATCCACAGACAGCTTCACTACCACCCTTCCTGTGCCTTCCAGCAAAAGTGACAGCAATATCAAGAATACCAAACATGGTGACAATAACAATACTGAATCAACAAGGTCAAAAAAATCCAAGTCTTTCTCTTTGTTCAGTTTCAACAAACGGCAGCAGAAAAGGGTTGTTGAAGATGATCGCAAAGAGAAAAACAATAAGAGAAAGATTAGATTTGATGTAAGTGATGTGTTGAAAAGGTATTTAAAGATGGTTAAGCCATTGTTGTTCTTTAAAGGTAAGAAAAGAGATAATAAGCTTTATCATGTCCATAGGCAAGCTTATTCATTTTCTGGGAATTTAAGTACTTTGAAGGATAGAAAAAGTGGGGATCATCATTGTTCATCAGCTCCAGTTTCAATGAGGACATCACCTACAAATAGTGGTCTTCTTGTTTCAACAACAAGTGATAGTACTATGGAAGAGTTGCAGGCCGCAATTCAAGCTGCTATTGCTCATTGTAAGAATTCAATTAGGGGGGAAGATAAACTTCAATGCTAGATTATAGCTAAATTTGGGTTTTTTTAGTAGCGTTTGCATTTGGTATCATTTATTTAAAAAATAGTTAAATTAGTTTCTATGCGAGTAAATTGATCCTTTTATTAAAAAGGTTTATTCATTTCTATCGTTAAAAACTGGTTCCTATATGTCTGCATGAGGTATACTGTCCGCACGTAAGTTTTTAACGGAAAAAATGGATGAATTTTTTAACAAAAAAGATCAATTTACTCTTTAATCTAATTTATAGAGACCAATTTATAAATTTTTTAAATAAAAAAGATAAAATACCTACTACATAAACCTTTATAGTACTTTTATCGTTATATTTTTGTATATGAAAAAGTAATATAAAGAAAATTATGAATTATAAAATTAATTTTAGAATAAAATTAAACCTTTTTTTTTTACTGTGTCCATGTTTAGTGACAATAATGTTAAGGGCATTAACTTAATAATAAAAGTGAAAATTGTTCTAAGCAGATAGCATTTCATATAACATAGTGGGAATATTTAACATTTTAATATTTGCACAAAATACAATGCAATTATGTGTCATAATTTTAAAGATTGAATTTTATATTTTAAAATTGTGTAATAGAATTGGTTAAGTATTTGTATTACCTCCTATTTGCAAGGTATCTTTTGTAAGTTAGTGTGAATCATGATATTTAGTATCAGAGCTCTCACTAAAATAGAAAATAATCTATTAATCTCTTTAATTTTAAGAAAATACAAATTAATATAGTGATAAAAATACCCTTTTAACCCCAAAATTTTAATCATTTCTGACCCCTAAAATAGATTTCTAGCTTTAGCCCTAATCTAACTCCTCACCACCAAGCTACCATTTTCTCCTTTTTCCTTAAAAATTATCATTCTTTAGCATTTTCCCATGAATCAAACAGTATTTAATTGTGAAACCAATAGTAAAAGGGCCATGTTAGTATCTGCAGCTAAAGCGAGAACAGTGTGGCTTTATAATCAACAAAGCCAATAAAAAGGGAACAAAAGCCATTGCTGGTCTTGGGTGCCATAAAAAGAAGTGGTAGTATCTATGAGAAGAGATGTGGGACATACTTTTATTGACTTGATAGTACCAAGTACAACAACAGCAATGTGCAATTTATATATGCTTTTTATCAAACAATGTTAGGAAGCTTAAATATTATATCAAAATTCGAGTCTTAACTCGATAGGTATGAGTATTATTGTCAATATAGGAGGACGTAGATTTAAGTATGCTACAGCGCATTTTACTCTTATTTATGAGTTGGGGAGGAATTATGAGTAATTTTAAATATTGCATAAAAAAGAACAGATATGATCAAAATTTATAATAAAATTGTTAAAAAAAATTATTATATCAAATGATTAACAAAAGCATTGATAATAATGTAAGTTGGATGATTGATTGAAATGATGGTAACCATTGACTGAATTCTCTCCTTTTTGTATGATCATATAATATTTTGTATCTGCCTGGTATAACCACACACTCAAATATATGCATTGTGGAAGTGCTTTTTCTTTGTTGTTTTAAGGGTAAATTAAGGTTAAGATAATTAAACTATTAGTAAGTTTATGTTTTGGTCATTTAATTATAAAAAATTATAAAATGATTATTAAAATATTTGATAATTTTTATTTAAGTTATTGAACTATTTAAAAATTTTTATTCAAGTCACTGGGTTGTTGAGTTTTTTTTTTTTTAAAAAAGTCTAGTTAATGAGCTCCAAGCGATAATTGGACAATTGGTACGGTAGATCCAAGGGCAGACTGTCATAAGGGCCCAAAATTTTGAGAAAATTTTATTTTTTTCCCTTAAAATTTTTAAAAATTTTAATTAATCCCCCTCAAAAATTTAAAACTTCTCACTAATTTCACAAAAAAATATTAAAATTTTAATTAGCCCATTTTTTTAAAAAAATCATTAAACTCCTAATTTTTTGAAAAATTTACTAGCCCCAAATTTTAGTCTTAGGATCCGCCACTGGGTAGATCACTACCCATTGACAAGTAGAAGAACATACTTTAGATCTAAGTTGTTCTGACGGTCAACGTTAGAGATCGAAGAAGAGAGTTGTTTAGATTTTTCTTTGTAGATTTATGACATTTAAAATGTCTTATAAAAAAAAAAAACTAAACTGTAGAAGAGAAGAGTAATGAGAGATTCCAATTGGTGCAAGTAGTGCAAACAGAGAAGGTCATATAGTAGCAATTTTAACAGTTCAATAATTTAATGACCATTTTGTTATTTTTTGAAGTTGAATGTCCAATAATTTAATGACCATTTTGTTATTTTTTGAAGTTGAATGTTCAAAATATAAACTTACTAATAATTTAGTATCACGAGAGTAATTTATCCTTAAAAAAATGGTTTTAGGGGCTCTACGCATGAATGCATTGCTGAGATTAGTGAAACCAATATTTAAGGGCTGAAATTTCAGATTAGTTATACATGGGAATTGGTGAAACAACCTAATAGGCCCCTCTATTACTGAGACTTAGTCAAATTGGTTTATTTACTATTATGTTGTATTATTAAAATGAATAAAATAAAATAAAATATTAATATTCGTTATTTTTAAAAAAATGTTATTCGTTGTTTGAAAAAGTTAATTTTTTTAATTTTTTTATGATTTTAGAAAAAAAATTATCGATTGAGTTTTAACTTGATTGGCATGAACATTGTTGCCAATGCAAGAGGACGTGAGTTCGAGTGTGCTGAAGCACATTATCCTCCTATTTATGGGTTAGAGAGGGGCGATGGGTAGTTTTAGGCATTATCTCAAAAAGAACATATATGATTATAAATATTAATTTTATTACAATTTAATCTTATTTGATTCTTTTTAATAGTATAAAGATTAAATAAAAAGACTAATTTAATCCAATCTTTAAAACAAAGGGATGCGGAAGGTACTTTCACCCATGGGAATCTCAATTCTCAAACAGCAATGAAAAAGTAGGAAAACAGCCTGATAAAAGATGATAGTTGCTTTGAATCGTTTCAGGTTCGAGTCATTTCACATCGAATCTATTAAAATTTTCAGCCTTGTTTCAGGCTAAACTATTTAAATTTGAGTTATTTTAAGTTTGAATTATTTCGAGTTCGTTTTTTATTTTGTTTAGGCTAATTTTAAATCCGTGGTGAATATATTGAATTTATTAACTTTTTACCATCATATCGAATTGATAAAATTTGAATAATTCAAAATCGGATTGACCCAAAAATGGGACAATCTCTAATGTTTCTTACCAACGAGAAATTAATTACTGTAACAAAATTCAAAGATCCATATTGTCGTGAAGCTGCATTTATATATATATATATAAGAGATACATAATTCAATGAACATGAAACATTAAAGAGCAAAAGAGTATAAAATGAAAAAAAAAATAGTGTTATGAGAAAATTATATGGAAGATTTTTTATTGATCCAAATAAATGTTTATAATCGATTTTCAATCTTTAAATAAAATGATAAAAGTATGTTAGTGCACTATTTTTCTATAGTAACAACATTTTCGAAGCCAATTGACACAACACACACTTATATATATAGGATAATATTAGATGCATCCATTGTTGTAACGAGAAATTTTTTTGGAGGGATCAAAATTGCATTAAATTTTTTTATGAGAACTAAAATGTAATATTTTTTATTGTAAGATTAAAACTTTATAATTTTTAGAAAAATTAAATCATAATTTTGTCATTGCAGGAGCCTAAAATGCAAATTTATCATATATTAATTTATAATTTTTTGGATTTATAAAGGCTAAAACATAAATTTTTCATTTTAGGGGCCAGAGTCCTTACCTATTTTCACTAGTGCGACTATAACAAAAAAAAAAAAAAGAAAAAGAAAAAGAAAGAAAGAAAGGTAAAAGACTTTATTGTGATTCCCTTACGATATATAAGACTTGTGTGATTATATATATATTATGTCACACTCATGGTGTGATAAATAATAAATTGATATAAAAAATGTTGAAACCGTAAAGTTAATATTTTAAAGATTATGATGTTTTTGATTTAAATCATATCATGCATAAAACTACTCTCATAATGATATCTAGTACTTTGTAAAATAAATAAGTTTTGGGTAATTTCTCAACTGAATTGATACTCGATTGACTCGTGACACCAATTTAATAAAAAACTTAAATATTAGTGTGTGTATATATATATAAAATAAAGTTTGAAAAGAGAAAGGGTAGGGTTTAATTGATGATTTGATTAAACATCTAACATAATTGCAAGGCCTACTCAACAAGTAATTACAATTAGCTATCAACCACATATTTGAAACAAGATAAAGAGTTGAGTTGCAAAAGATGCAAAAGAATCCACAACAATCCAAAGCTCTCCCATTTGTGGTTTATAATGTTAACATCAAAAGCAATGGCTTAGAATAAACTATCTTATCTAAATATATTATTTGATTCAATATTTCTTTTTCTTTGAATTTTATTAGAGTTAAACTCGATTTGATTTGGTTCGTTTTTTGGAATTTTTGAACTCTTTATGATAAATCAGTTCGATTTGATTCAGTTTTGAGATTTATTTTGATAAAATAAATATTATTTGACTTTGGCATAATATTTGATAAATTAAAAAAAAATCTAATAAAAAAACAATATCTCTTATATAATATATATTTTTAAAAATAAAATTTTCGTATAAAAAATCATCCAACACTCTTACTTTGAATACATTTTTTTATTTTCTTTATATTTCTTAATGACCCAAGCTAGTTTGGAGTTAAAATGGACCCAACTAGCTATGAACTAGAGGGCTTGGGCTTCGCTTATTTATCCATCCAATACCAATATTCTTCTTTATTGCTCTCCAACTTGAAATTAAGGGGTAATCTAGTTGGGTCGAGTCCAAATACTGTTTAGTTATTCGAAATTTGAAATCCAATACTTGACTTGAATTCAATTGAATATTTTTTTTAGACTCGAACCTAGCTTGAGATATAATTGAATTATTCGATTTTGAGCTTGATTAAGCCAATTACTAATTTTGGTATTCAAGTTCAAGCTCGACATGATAATTAAGCTTAATGTTTAATAATATATAAATTGAGGGTAATAATGTAATTTAATAATTTCGTAAGCTGTTCGAGTCAATTATTATTAAACTTGAATTCGGCTCAATTAATAGCTTAGAAAAAAAAATGGTACATTTCAAAATTTAAGGATTTACGGGTTAGAAAATTATTTTTAACACTATTAAAAGCCTCTATGGTTGAAGTTGAACTAGTTGTTAGATTAACCATTTAGAAAATAAATAAATTGACAATAAATTATCAAAAGTAAAAAATATAAAAAATTACTCAAATCGTGTTAAATCCAAATTAACTTTAACATAAAGTTAACCCAAATATGAAACAATTTAAATTCAAAATGACTCAAATAGCTAAACTCGAAAATTATTTAAACTAAAATTATCCATAAATTTTAAAATTCAAATTTACTCGATTTAAGATAAATCTAACCCAAAACCAATCGAATGTGAGACTTGAAGCTTTACAAGTCAATTTTTGCAAATAGACCAACAACTTGTTGAGAGACATGTCAAAATCTTTAACCACTAATATCTTAAAATTTATAAAATAAATAATATCTTCATGTATTTAATTCATCTATTTTAATTTGATCAATTTTAGTCTTTGTATTTTTCGAATGGTCGATTTTAGTCTTTATATTTTTTTCGAATTTTGAAATCCTAGTTCTAACTCAAATAGTAATAGTTAAATTCGTTTAGTTAAATTTAGTTACTAGTTCTGTATTATGTTTACCGATGTAGATTTAATCAATATTCTTCAATTGGATCATTCTAAGTCCCTATACTTTTCGAATATTCAAATTTTAATCTTGACAAAAACAACAATCATTAATCCATTAACTGAATTCCAAGCGAATGATATATGAAGCTAACAAGATTCCAATGGTATTGAAAAAAAAAAGATAATTTATTTGCCTCGTCAATTTTGAAAATAACAGAATTTAACTAATGAATTTAACAACTTTGCTAAAATATAGAAACTAT
This sequence comes from Gossypium bickii, assembly GCA_025503065.1. NCBI lineage: Eukaryota > Viridiplantae > Streptophyta > Magnoliopsida > Malvales > Malvaceae > Gossypium > Gossypium bickii. Next base: position 130,288,193 of record CP106714.1, on the reverse strand, counting down.
AAAACATATTTTTACCTAAATATAATTATAACATAAAAACAAACCAAAACTTCAAATACACTGATTATAAGCCAACAAATAATTGGTACCACTAATATGTGCACATGCAGGCGTATTTGTAATTCACCTAACTTGCTAGGAGGGGCCTAAAGGGTGGGTACTCTAGGCCCCAATCTTCTTCTTTCACTTTCAAATTATTTAAAAATTTTAATTTTTTTTAAAAATATTTTCATATTTAAAATATAAAAAATATTTTATAATTTAATAATTTTTAATATTATATATTTAATGTGAGTTTGGATGGACGGTGTATTTATTTGCTGTTAGTGTAAAAATAACAGTGACGATAAGATTATATACTAACAATATTATACGCTAACTCCGATGTGATGAGAGGGAAAGTAGTTGGCAATGAGCAGCAACAACTTTGTCTACTGGTCTAAAAAAATACCATGACAAGTAGCTGAAATATCTAAGAGCAAGACAATGATCCGCCTAACACAAACCGTTGCCCATGCTCAATCCCATTTTAGCACAAACAGTTGGAGATATATGGTTTAATTCTAGTTTTAGTCCCTGTATTATTACTAAAATTTAAAATTTAATCCTACAAATTTGATATGATTTTTTTCTTTATGACATTATTAATAGGCCCAATTTGATAATATCGTTAGTTGTTATCCTTAAAAAAGATGATTTCATTTAAGAAAAAAGGGCCTTAATTAATTTTCCACATTGCTCTATATATATGATTGAATAAAAGTAAAAACAATTTCCTTAAAAAAAATATATGGCTTTGATAGAAAAATTAATGAAATTGTTATTTTGAGCTTATTAACAAAACTATACAAATAGAAAAATTAAATTAAAGTTTAAAGATTAAATTTTAAAATTTAGAAGAATGGGTGATGAATAATCTTTATTTATCAACCAGTGACGGAACTAGAGTTGGCCTAGGCCTTCCAAAAATTTTGAATTTTTTTTTCATTATGCCCTTTAAAATTATTAAAATTTTTAACTAGATCCTCTCAAAATTTTTTGAGCATTCTAATCAAGCCCTCTCAAAGATTTGAAAAAATTAACTAAACATGAAGTTATTAAATTGTTGCTAGTAGTTTAGCTAAGTGTTTGAAATGAACAATAGGGAAGTGGACACTTCTCTAGCACCAAATTTGAAAACCCATAATACAAAGAGCACACACGAATTGTTTATGTAGTTCGTTTTCTTTATGTTTACAGAGCTTAGCTCAAGGAAAAATATTCACTCTCTTCAATAGTTACAATAAGTGAACCTAACCCATCACACACCCCGTAATGATTTAGAATTCTTAGTACAAAAACCTATACATGTCTCTCCCTTAAATAGATTTATATTCAAGATTTACTAACTAGAAGGTCTATCACAATCCCATTAAAATAATAATACGATAACTTGTTTACAATATAAAAATAGAGAATAAACTAATCGTGTACACATAGAGTTTCAATCTAATCCAAATGTCCATGTTGCAAGTAAACCTGAGGCTCGGCTCGAAGGTTCGCCCGAAAAGTGGGAGGTTTTGGATAATAAATTATCTCTCTTCCATGTGAGTTTCCCAAGTAATACGACGTTCATTGTTGGGCTTAATATTCACCAAATAATAGCACAACTCATTTAAAACTGTTGAATAAATTGCCAAAATTTTAAAAAATTCTTGTTAAGCCCCTCACATTTTAAAAATTTTGATTAAATCCCAAAATTTTTAAAAAAATTAATCAAACCCCCCACAACTTAACTCAGTTCAAATCAATACCAAGAGTGAAATCAAACAAAAGGGTATTAATTATAAAATGATAATTAATGGTTTGCCAGCAATAGCCAACAATTTTAATCACTCTTCCCTGCTGTTTAGTGTCTCTATTCTCTGCCAATCATTTAAGAAGATTATCATTCTTAATTTATCCTATTTAGAACATTTTTGTCGGCGCTTTTGTTTGGCTTTTTTAATCTCATTTTTTATATATTTAATTAAATTTGCTAACAAATTAATTTAATAAAACAAACACAATTTAACGTTTGAACAATTTATGTAATAATAAATATATAAATATTATATAATTAAAATTTTTAAAAAAATAAAAAAACGATTTTTTTAAAAATTTCGCTAGTAAATTTTTAGAAAATTTCATCTCCAATTCTATAAAATAATAAAAAAATGTATTATTATTATTACATATATTTAATTTATTGTAATGCAAATTGAGGTGTTAATTTTTTTTAATTAATTGATGCATAATGATGAGTTTCAATTGGATAAGAGAAATAAGTTCAAATATTCGTTTATTATTTATTAAATTTATTTTATTAATTTATTAATGTCAATGTCAAGAAGCCAGAAATGTACAGCCTGTCTTCACACTTACGTTTCCTAATAAAAATAAAAAATGTTTAAATAAAGACTTAAATTTAATAACAATAAATAAATAGGTGACTCTTGTTTTGATTGTACTTGCAAAAGTGAGAAAAACGACCAAAGCTAAAAATAGGTAAAATTTTAGTTTTAGTCCTTTTAGATATAATTTAGATTAATTCACTTCATTTTATGGATTGATGTAATATAACACTTAACTATTAACTATCTAGGCTTCTTAATTGCATGTTTAATCGTTGTTCATTCTCCGTACACCTGTTCTCTTTCGGGTTTGGTTGTTGAAATGCTCTTTGTGTTCCATTGTACACTTATAAATATTACAACTGACCTGTCACACTCACAGTCATAGTCAAAATCGCTTTTAAATCTCAATATTTTGTGCTACTTCTCTGCTCAGTGTTCGTAATTCGTTCACTGTCACACAGTCGAATATTATAAAATCAAAAGAAGGCTTGATTAAAGGATAGAGACTGATATATAAAATCATATAAAATTATTATTTGTTGGCACGTTCGAGTACTTTATCACCCATTCTTCTCCCCTTAAAAGAAGGGTAGACTACATTATTAGTCACTAAACAATATATAAGTTTTCTTTTTGATCACTTAATTAAAAAATTATAATTTGGTCATTGAATTATTCAAAAATTTTCATTTAAGCCACTGAACTATTTAAAAGTTTTTAATTAAGTCACTAGATTATTAAGTTTTTTTTTAAAAAAAAAAGTTCCGTTGATGAATTCCAAGCAACGATTCGACAATCGGTATGGTAAATTAGTACCCATTGATGAGTAGAAGAACATACCTTAGATCTAAGTTAAACTGACTGTCAGTGTTGGAGATCAAAGAAAAAAAGCTGTTTGAATTTTGATTCACAAATTTTTAACATTCAAAGTTATTTCATGAAAAAAAATGAATTATAGAAGAAAATGAGAAAGAGAGATTTTGATTGGTGCAGACAGTGTGAACAAAAAAAGCCATATAACATTGATTTTAACGATGCAATGACTTAAATGAGAACTTTCAAATAGTTCAATGATCAAATTGTAACTTTTTTAGTTAAGTGACCAAAACGAAAACTTACCCATAGTTTAGTGACTAGTGGTGTAGTATACCCTTAAAAGAAAGCATATCGACTAAGTACAAAAATTGAGCATAAGAGAAGGACCACAACCATAATTTGACTCTTTACTTAGAATAGCAAAATGGGCTTGGCTGTTTTCTGCTGACACGTAATCTCTTCTCTTCTTTTTCTTACTCACTCGAGTCTCGACATTTCCGAGGTACACACCCAATATACAAAATCTCTCTCAATTTGGCTCATAAGCCTCACTCTATAAGCTTTGAATTTTCCCAGGTTCGTTTCATTTTCTTTAATTTTTTGTTATATATATTTTTCTAAAAATTTTTATTTGTTGGGTTTTTAATGATATAATTGTTTCTTTCTGGGTACATTCTAATGGTCAAAAGAACGAATATGCTTTAGTTCCATCAACTGTCCTCTTTTTTCCCCATTTATTTATTTTCATTTTGATTGGTTCAATCAAGTATTCAAATCCCTTTTTTTCTTTTTTCTTTTTGAATTTACAACTGAGAAATATACTATAAAATAGAAAAAAACCCAGAGTTTCTCAGCTGTTTTTTTATTAATCTTGTTTGGTTTGCTTTGATTCATGTTTTTCTTGTTTCTCTTTTGTGGAGTTCACTGAGCATTGAACAATTCCCAAATTTATACGTTATTGTCTCGCTATTGCTTTGTTCATCAGTTTTGTAACTTTCTAACTGGTGCGTTATTTTTTCTTTAGCTAAGAAAAAGCATTTTTTTTATTGATCGGGTTCTTGAATTATGTATTGATTTTGAGTTTTATAATCTGGGTATTTGCAGAATTGTAAGTTCTATACTTTTTGGAGTGAGATTTGAAGAATCCCAATTGACAAAAAGGCAATCTTTTGGGATTGGGATTTTAAATTATGGTTGAATTTTCAACTGTTTAAGATCTGGGTGTGTCTTTAGAATTTTCAAAGGGAAGAGGATGTATGCTGTGGGGAGACTAGGTAGCTATATATCTCGTGGTGTTTATACTGTGTCTGGTCCATTTCATCCCTTTGGTGGTGCTGTTGATATAATTGTAGTTGAACAACCTGATGGAACCTTTAAAACATCACCTTGGTATGTTCGGTTTGGTAAATTTCAAGGGGTTTTAAAGACAAGGGAAAAGGTTGTTAGTATCTGTGTTAATGGAATCGAAGCGAATTTCCATATGTTTCTTGATCATAAAGGGGAAGCATATTTTTTAAGGGAAGTAGATGGTGAAGAAGGGGAATCTGAAGGTGTTCCATTTCCTTTTCCTTCTGGATATGATACAGATGAGCCTATGTCTGGTAATAGAATGCCAATGAAGTCTAAAAGTTGGAACTATGATGCTGATAGGTCTAATTCTGCGGGTGAAGTTGATGTGAGTAATGGGAAGATTTTGGCTAGGACTACTTCTCGGAGGTCACGGATATTTGGACTTGTTTTTGGACGGAGGTCGATGAAGGAGGATGGTTACCAGGAAGCTATAGGTGCTGCTGATGTAATGAGGTTAGATCCGTTGGAGCGTGCTGAAATTGCTGCTGATTTGTTGGAGGTGAAGTGGTCTACTAATCTTATATCTAATAGATCAAATACTAATGGTTCTGGATTGCCTTCCACGAATGATGCATTGGATGATAAAGGCTCCGAAGAGCATACACCGATTACTCGTGAAGAAAACCAGTTTCAGTCTTCAGTACATGATGAGGAGGGAAAGAATAATGTTGAAGAAAACCAGTTTCACTCTTCAGTACATGATGAGGAAAATGGTGTTGGTCACCAGACATTACTAGAGGAAACTGAATGCTGCAACGAGCAAAAGGTCAGTTCTCATTCCGGCCTTGAGAATGTAGAGTATTCTGTTGAGGAATCTAGCATACAAGTGTCTTATCTAGGTGTGGAGCAACAACTTGATGAAACCTCATCATTAGGTGAAGGTTTTATGGAAGATAAAAGCAAAGTAATAGTCAATAATTCAGTAAGTATTGATGACCAAAGTGTTGTAAATTCTGATCACAATGAGAACGACATGGGTGCTGTCTTAGGCATGAGTGGTCCTGATCTACAATGTCAACATAACTTTGAAGAATTTAAGGACAAGCGGTTTGATGAAGAATCCGGTGGTAATGAAACGAATGTTGTTTTACCAGTCCCCGGGAATTCCAATAAGGAGGTTGTTCCAGAGAGTCTTCAACCATTTGTTTACTCCAAAATGTCAGAGAGCTCGGTAATAACTTCGGATGGTTCAAGTGAACAAACTCATCAAATAATGAGCGTTTCCGATGTAGGAAATGGGAAATTACGTGTTCATGCTGAAACACTGGTTACAACGACTGCGCTAGTGCCAGAGGTGAAGCGCTTATTCAAAATGTTCAATATAGTTGCCGAAACATTTTAAACAAATATGATTTTAAGTGTATTTTGCACCTTATTTAATGATGCATTGCTCTTTTGAAGGCAACCACACTTGAAATTATATGAACCTAAGCTTTTTCTTTGAATAATATTCTCTTGATTGATAATTAAAAATTGTTACTGAAACTGATGGAATAGATGGTTAAACTCAGGTTACGGTTCTTAAGCAAACGGAGGACATGAAGTTGGATTCTGAAGGGGAAATAACAGTCTCAGAATCCTGCTCTCAAATGGCAGGTGTTGACCCTGTAATTGGTTCAGAAGAAATGAAGTTACATAGCTTTCACACCTCTTCCACCATCAGTGGTTTGGGTGATCAAGCTGAAGATGAGAAAAATACTGACGATGTTGTCCATTGTTCTTTGGAGTCCGTTGATGATTCTCAAAACTTATATCATGATCGTGACCCCAAGAGAAGTATTCCATCATCAGAGAGTTCTGATGATGAACAATTCCTTTTTAGTGACCTCGATGAACTCAAACTTTGTGAGCCAGATTCTGTAAATAAAGATCTCCATCCTTCAGCTTGTATAGAAAATCAAGGAAATGGTTTGTGTAATGTTAATAACGAGTCATATTTAAATCCTGATAATTTTGTTCAGGAGAATCCTTCAAATGATCTAGAAGACTCTGTAGGAAAGTCAAGGACTATATCTAATCCTATTAGTATTTCTAGAAATCATAGAGTAGCTGGTGAGAATAATGGGTTGCAGGTGGAATCACTTCCTAACATGTGGTCTCTTGATGCCAAGTTTGATGCAAATAACCATCGTCCTGTAAGCCATTCTATGGACTCAAGTTCTGGAACCATGAAGTGGACATCAAGCACGAAAGATGATATGAGCTGTAAAAGGTCAGATGCAGATCAGGAACAGCCATTAGAACATGAAAGGTCTAGTAGTGATGAGAGCGAGACTTCAGGGAAACTGAAAAATACTCTTTATAATCCTGCTGTCGGTAAGAGCAATTCATTATCCTTTTGTTGTTCTTTTCTTTGATCGTTAAGAGAACATGGGTACTATGTACTATATTAAAATAGATTTCTTGGTCCCAAAAGGACAATGGAAAGCGCTTGAGAAATTAATTTTCATGCTGAAGTACAACATGCCTACTACTTGTTATGATTTTTGGTTAAACATTAAAAGAAATATTGTCTTTTTGGTGTAACTGCTCTCTAGGCTATAAATTGTGGAAAGTGACATCCCTTGTGCTTTATGCAGAGATATCTCTTTGCAAACACTTACTATATGAAGGGATGGGGGCTGAAGCTGCATGTGAAGTGTTTGATGCTGAAAAACTGGATAGCAAAAAAATTAGCTCTGTTGGTCCTGCTGTTGTGAAGAATGATAAACTTGTTGTTCGAATTGGTGGTCATTACTTTCCATGGGATGAAGCAGCACCTATTATTTTAGGGATGGTTGCGTTTGGAAGGGAGAAAATATTTGAACCCAAAGGCATGATACCAGTTGACAGAGTGGAGAAATCCATTGAAGGGGATCCATCAAAAGATGTTTCCCGTAGTGGTAGCTGGAGGCTTTGGCCTTTTTCTTTGAAAAGATCAAGATCTAGGAAGGCTGTGCAACTGGCTCCAGCCAATACCAGAGATTTGGATGCTGAGATTGCTGCAGAGGTTACCGTTGCTATTAACGATGATAAAAATTTGCTTAAATCCAAGCAGATGAAGAAAATGATCAGGGCAATCACTCCAACCTCTGAACAGTTGGCTTCGTTGAATCTAAAGGATGGGATGAATCATATAACCTTCACGTTTTCAACCCCAATGCTAGGGAAGCAGCAGGTCCTTTTTGTTGAATCCTTACCTGAAGTTACATATTCTTTCTGAAATCTTATTTAGTTTTATGTTGTTAAGATCATTCCTGATTTATCACTTGTTGTCCTGGATGTGCTCACTCAAAAGCATGTAATAAACAGGTTGATGCCAGAATCTATTTGTGGAAATGGAACACTCGTGTAGTAATCTCAGACGTTGACGGGACAATTACAAAGTAAGGAGGATGTTTCTTAGATTTACTGGCATTTAATTTTTTCTTACATGCAGCTTTAACATAAACTTTTGGATAACTTTCAGTGATATTTTGTTTTGTCTGCAAGTCTTAATCTTGGCTCAAGTTTATGAATGAGTTAATATAATCTTGAATTCCTCCTTGAATTTTTTTTTACAGTGGTTTCTTTTATAATCTGGTTCTTTCCTAAGTTCTTAAGTGCAGCAGCTAAGGATTTTCTTGGTCATTTCTTGCTTCCCTAATTGTATATGTATGGTTACAGATCAGATGTTCTTGGCCAGTTCATGCCTTTGGTCGGGATAGATTGGTCACAAACAGGTGTTGCGCATTTATTTTCAGCTATTAAGGTTGGTTGTCTTCATTTTCCGTTTTAATTTCTTAGTTCATGGTTTTGCTAGTCCTTGCACAACCAGAAAAAGAAACATCCCTTTGGTTTGTGAACCGTATATGGTCTTAGTGCTGATTGAGCTTTAGCTAAATTTAATCGATGTTGTTGCAACAACCTAGGAGGACATGGGTTCAAGCACGCTTAAGCGTGTATTATCCTTCGATTTAAGGGTACGCGGGGTTGGGGGGGGGGGGTTAGGGGTAGTAGTTGGAATTGTATCAACATTTATATGGTCTTAGTGGAGGCCCTTGCATATGTGCAACCATTGTCTTATTTCATACCGTAGAAAGAAGTGCGTTACTATATTTTAGATGAATTCTAATGCATGGATATGAATAACAATGTTAATATCATTAACGGATCAAAATTCTTCTTCCATATTACAGGAAAATGGTTATCAGTTGCTTTTTCTTAGTGCACGTGCAATAGCGCAGGCATATATCACCAGACAATTTTTAGTCAACCTTAAGCAGGTAATCTATGCTAGTCTAATGCTTTTCTTTTATTGAACCGTAAATTCAAATATTTTATAAGTTTCTTGTTTCTGGTTGTCCTTATGTGTTAACTTCCCACCATTGCTCTTAAAAGGGAGAAACTTTTTGACAAACATGATTTTTTATCTATAGGATGGTAAGGCATTACCAGATGGGCCAATTGTTATATCCCCTGATGGACTTTTTCCATCCCTATATCGAGAAGGTAACTCTGTTGCATTTCTGTGACTTAATAGATTTATGACATTTCTGCAATAACTAACAGGACAAGCCATAGCTGTACCTTCAGAAACTGATGCATGAGACTGAGACCTGCAATTATAACCTGAAAAAATGAATTATAAGTTTAGTTGTTATGACACTTTGAGCTGCAATAAATTCAATGAAACCTTGTCCTATTTTATTTTGTTTCTGCTATCATGTAGGAATTAAGCTTCCTATGAAGTTAAATGGGCTTCATATTCATATTCAATATGTTATTATTCCGGTTTGGGTCATATGATTTTAACCCTTCAAGCATACCAGAGTTTATTACACATCTATATCTCAAACCACATTATTTAAACTGAAACATCCTATTTAATTTTCAGTTATTAGAAGAGCTCCTCATGAGTTCAAGATTGCTTGCTTAGAGGTTAGTTTCTCTGCTCGGTTATTAGAAGAGCTCCTCATCATGAGTTCAAAATTCGGAACATTTTAATTTTTTAATATATATATTTATATCTATATTTGATTTACAGGAGATTAAGGCATTGTTTCCATCTGATTGCAATCCATTCTATGCTGGTTTCGGGAATAGAGACACCGATGAAATCAGCTACGTTAAGGTCGGAATTCCAAAAGGGAAAATCTTCATTATTAACCCAAAGGTAATTAATTAGCGCTTTCATGCTTAAAGAAAGGCGACTGTATACTTCTAATGTTACTGCACTAAACTTTCGGTAAAAGTACAATGGAAGCCCCTGTGGTAGGAATTAGATTGTATTTTGCTCTTTCTACTAAAAAAATGGGCATAGATCAAAGAGCAAATTGGTTATTTCTTTTAAAAATTCATCCCTTTGTACCCTTAAAAAGACGTGGCTAATAGAATAATCAGACAGTGACACGTGGCATATTGCGTGCTCCTCATGTTGGCGTACAGGGACAAGTTTTTAACAGTAAAAATGATGGAATTTTTAACAAAAGGACTAATTTGCTTTGTGATCTAATGTACATGAATTAATTTGCCCATTTTTTGAGTATAGGAGCCAAAATGCAATTTGATTTCTAATACAAGAGCTTCCACGATACTTTTACCTCAAACTTTCTCTTCTAATGGTTTCGTGTTTGTAGGGTGAGGTTGCCGTGAACCGTCGTGTTGACACAAAATCTTATACATCTCTTCACGCTCTTGTTCATGGCATGTTTCCACCGACAACCTCCTCCGAGCAGGTTTTGCTACGTTTTCTTTTCCATTTATCTCACAATGACTATTGGTACTGGGTTGTTGCTTAAGTTCTTTACTTCTATCGATTACAGGAAGATTTCAATTCGTGGAATTTCTGGAAACTGCCACCACCTGTATTCGACATATGAAGTTGTCGGCTAAAGTATGTTGCTTTAGCATTTGGATGCCAAGATAGATGGATGATGATTTCTTCAATCATTCCGGAGCTGTCCAGGTATAAAAATTTGATGTTGGTTTTGCCTGTACTTCCCGAGATACCACCAGCTATTACCATAAACTGTTTATAACACGATAACGGTGGCTAATTACAGGTTATAAATAATCATGACTGCTTGAAGAACTTTCACCCTGCTCTCGCAAATTTGGTCAACTCTCGGTTGTCGTCGAAAATAATTTATTTGAAATTTTTTATAGAATCTCTGAAGCTTTATATTGGCTTCATTGTAGTTTGATTTATAATTTGTATAGTGAATTATTGTGATCCCACAAACATTTCCAGTATGTATACATTCATGGGAGAAAAGGGTAGTTTTAATTATTGTTTATATATATATATTTGTTGCTTATACAAAATAAATCTTTCATTATTAGTTCATAGGAGATTGCTTGTAATCCAATCAACCCAATTCTTTCAAGTACATACTAAGATGAATGAATCTACTGGATTTACCCTTTGTGTAGACTGATGAAAGGAACTCGGAATTTTCCCATTGATTAACAAAAAAATGTAATAAAGTGGATACGATTCAAATGAACGCTTTACCAATGCAAGATTCTTACACTCAAGTGTTTCTCTGCGAATTCCGCAAGGTTTTTGATCTCATTATCATCAATGAAGCCACTACCATTGGCATCCACCGATCTGATTATACGCTTGCTCTTCCTCCTAGTGAACCATCCACCATTGGAGACTCGTATAGCATCGGCAAGCTCGTCTCTGCTAATCCTGCCATCTTTATCACCATCGAATTTCTTTAACCATCTTTTGAACTCATCTATAGTTATTTCCCGCTTGCCATCGACGGAGTACGCACGAGTTTTAATGGCCATTTCCGATAAATAGAAGCCCGGAAAATCCCTTCGTCACACTGTAATTTGCTTGCTAACTTCCCCAATGTACAAACGTTTGAAGGTTTCTAATATTTATACCATTCCCTTGTGTTTTGTCCCTTTGCAAATACAATATATAGAAACTGGTTGGCTTTAGCTTAATTTAAACATGCCGAAAGCGTATTTTAAGCAAAAGCAAAAGTCTTTAAAAGTTTAAGGTTAAATTATAGTTTTGGTCCCTCTATTATACTTAAATTTGGGAATTAGTTTTTATGCTTTAATTTGATATAATTTGACTTTTACAATGGCACTAATTAATCAAAATAGGTAACACCGTTAACCTTTTGTATTGCTTTGGTCCATATACTATACATAAATTTGGGATTTAATTTCTATGCTTTAACTTATCATAATTTAGTATTCTACTTTTATAATGTCACTAGTTAGTTGAAATAAGTAACACTTAACTTTTCCTATTAAAATATTGACATGGGTTTTCTCTTAAAAACAATCCTCTCAACTCATCATGCTGACGTGGAATTTTTTTTATGACAAAAACGGTGTTTTAAAGAAAAATTACTACAATATTTTAATCGAGATAGTTAACAGTGTTAACTAATTACCATAATAGAGGGACTAAACCCATAATTTGTCCAAACTTTTAGACTCAAAGTTGTTTATACCATAGGAAACATTAATGAAATAGATTTATCAATAGCTTTTTTTGCAAACTTTGCCTAATATACTTTTATTCCTTCTTTACTTAATTATAAACAAAACCTATAAAAGCCATGATGCATGTTATTTGGCATTGGTAGCCAAAAAAAGGAAATTAAAGAAAGGATATTTGAGCCACTTTATAGGAGCCAGAGCTGTGTACCCCTTGATGTCTTTGGTAGTGCTATTGATATTTCATAAAGTTGTGGTTTAAAATCCAGTTTTTCTCGTGTAGAATTAAGTATTTTTCATATCTGTTTTGCGACATATAAAAATATTTCGGGATTTGTAGTTGTTCTTTTAACAATGTCATTTTTAAGATTTGAACTTTAGTTCTTTTCTTAGAAATATAATCTGCTTTATTATTGCACCCAACACTTATTTGTAAAATATAATATTTTTAAACCCTTCTTCTGTTCTCAGATTGTAGCCTTTTTTTTAACTTACTTTGTATATAAAAGGGTATTTTTAATATTTTTCTAATTAAATTGGTGCCCGATTAACATATGACACCAACTAACTTAGAAGCTTAATATAAGTATAGACACTATGTTGTGTAGAAGCGTGTAAAAGAGTAAAATTATTATACTGAAAAATCACACTAAGTTCAATTCCCAGGAAAGAGAGGTGGATCATAAGGATCGCTTAAGTACTAGGTCTTTCCTAGCTAGAATATCCCTCTATCGTAATTTAATAGCACAATAAATCACTACAATCACACTCACAAAATATGCAAAATAATACAATAAAGAACACTAGAATTTTAACAAGTTCAGCAAATTTTGCCTACGTCCTCGGGCACTACCAAATATATTTCACTCCAAAATACAAGTGAAGATTTACAAAAAGAGAGAATAATGCCTTAAGTAGAGAATGACAAATGTGGGTTGATGAAAATGAGAAATGGTTAGGCCTATTTATAGTTGAGGTTCAGGGATCAACTTGCAAAGTTACTATACAATTAAGGACTAAAAAATTGCAATTATCTCATGCCAAATCTCAATCGCACTTTTGGTGCCTTAAATATCAGATTTCTAGTGCCAACATTTTGATACCCATATCTTTGACTTTCCAAAGTATGGATGATTGCCAATACACTAGAATGACAGATTTTCGGTTTTCAAGTCCATTTAATTAAAAATTGAGCATTTTAAGGTTGTTTTTTCCTCCTGTCGTAACCATTTTTTTAAAAAAAAAGGGGAAACGACTAGGGTTTTGAAAATGAAAATACACCAGGAGTCGCCACGGACCTTATTAGGTGTGGTCGGGTCACCTTTGTTTTAATAAACATTTTGATTTACTAAAACAATATTTTTTTTTTGGTCTACAAATTTTGAGAAAATGGGCTCGGGAGTCGGTTACGTGCGAGGAAGGGTTAGCACCCTCGTCACGCCCAAAATTGGTACCAAACTGATTAATCAATGTCTCAATGTCGAAGATTTGAAACGATTTTAAAATTCGGATCTTTAAAAAATGTTTGAATAGTTGAGGCCAAAATTTGAGATTTCTTTATTCCGAGAGGATACAAACATCACATCCAGCACGTTAGGACACGATATTCGAAGCCTTCGTAATCAAAGTTATCTCGGAGTTCGTGAAATTTATTAAAAGGATGTTTAGTATTTTAGTCAAACGGAAAATCGCAACCCAGCACGTTAGGGCACTATTCTCCAAATTTCTAAATGCGAAACATTGCCTTATTTTAAAACCTTTAGATGTAGTGCAGTAACTTACAGAATGTACGGTGTCACATTGTACTAAGAAAATAGGCATAGGGGTTTGAGTCAAAATTAGAGATTTCCTTGTTACGAAAAGATATAAACATCACATCCAGCACGTTAGGACACGATATTCTAATCTCTCATAATCAAAGTCGTCCCATGATTTACAAAGTTTCGTTAAAAGGATGTTTGGTTATTTAGTTAAACGGAAAATCGCAACCCAGCACGTTAGGGCACTATTTTCCGAATTTCTAAATACAAAACATTGCCTTATTTTAAAAAATTTAAAGGAAATATGATAATTTTCAAAATGTATTTTGTTTAATAATATAGCACAAAGCTAAGAAACAAATACGGACGTAAACACAGTAAATACAAAAATACTACTACTACTAACGATAACAATGACAATAATAATAAAAAATAAACTAATAATATTAATAATAGTAATAATAGTAGAAAAAAACATAAAATGATAACACATACGATCATAATAATAGACGATAGTAATAGCAAACAACAAAAACATAGGAAAATAATGAAAATAACAAATAATAATAATAATAATAATAATAATAGGTGATAAATAATAATAAAATGATAACAGTAATAAATAACATACGAATAATGATATAGTAATAATAATATAATAATAATAGTAATATAGCAAAAATGATAGAGAATAAAAAAATAATATTAGAACCATGACAATGAAAATATAAATAATACTAATAATAATATATAATGTATAAATAATAATGTAGAACAAAACAAAAGATAAAATGATAATAGTAATAGTCATTAATAAATAATGTAATACATATGCAAAAGAATAAGCAAATATATATTATAATATAATAGTAATAGTAGAGATATAGTAATAATAATATACATATAAATAATAATAATAATAGTGAGAGTAAGATAATAGTAAAATAATCAAAGTAATCAAAAGGGGCCAAATTGAGTTTAAAAGCAGTTCGGGCTTAATTTGAAATAAAAAGAAAGAAAAGGGACCCTATTGTAGTATGCGAAAAAAAGAGGGACCAGAAGAGCGAGAATCCCCACACTTAAAACGCGCAAAGATAAGGGGTCAAAATAAAAATTCAAAAATTAACGGGCCGAATTAAAATAAAATAAAACTTGATTGCAATAGTATAAAAAAATTGGAGGGACTGCGCGCATAAATTTCCCATTTACAGAAAACACGCGGATCCTGAGGCGGGTCGGGTCAACACGTGGATCCTGAGGCAAAACGACGTCCTTTTGGGGCTTAAGGACGCCGGCCAAAACGGCGTCGTTTCGATTGCCTATGTAAGCTAGATTTTTTTGTAAAATTTTCATTTCCCTTGTTCTTTAAAAAAAAAAACTGATGCTTTGTTTCTTTTTCTCTCTGCAGGTTCTGAGAATTCGGTGGGTCGTCCGCCGCGTTCCGTCGTGGCTCCGCCGTCGTTGTACGGCGGTCGAAATTAAAAAAAATCTCCTTTCGGCCCCCTTTTTCGGGTATTTGTTTCTTTTTCTTTTTAATATTTCATATTTCATACATGCATAAACAAGGAGGAAACAAATTTGTAAATAAAGAAAAAAAATACCTTGAGTTTCCGATTTCGATTTTTGGTGTTTTGGTTCTCTGATTTTTCGTCTCTCTTTTGATATTCTGATTGCTATTATTAATATTTTCTTTGTCTTTTGGTTGTGATTGATTCTCTTATTGATGAAAACTTCTCTGTTTTTTGCATTGATTGAAAAAAAAAAGTCCTTTTTACAACTGTTAGAATCGACTTTTATAGCCTTGTTATTTCTCCTTACACGCATCATGTCTTGTCTCTTTTAATGTTTGCAGGTGCTCGGTGTGCAAGTGGGAAGGGCGGTGGCAGAGAGCAGGTGGAGCAGGTGGGGGTTGCGGCGCTGGGCAGAGCAAGGGGAGTCAAGACCTACGGCGGCTAGGGTTAGGGTTAGGAAAATTTGTTAAGGGTTTTGGGCTAATCGGGTCAAAATTGGGTTTAATTTGGGCTTAAGGTTGTAAAATGGTTTAGCATTGGGTTGGTTTTAGGGTTAATGGGTTGATTAATCTGGGCTTGCTTCTGTTGGGTTGTTGATTTTATTTAGTTGGGCTTGTTAGCCCGGGCAAAATTGGGCTATGACAGTTGCCCCTCTTTGTTCATTGTCGTATAACGGGAATGGAGCAAAGACTTTCAAGAAAGGACAATTTTGCCCGGTCTCGCTGAGTCTTGACTTCTTTGGTGCTCCTTTTCTTCAGGTAGCTTCATTCCAGTCCACTGCATCTTGTTGCTTTGATCTGCTTCACTGCAACCTTGTAGTAGATCTCACCAACTGCAACTTCAGAGGTATAGGATTTTTCGCTTTAATCCACTCCACTGCAAACTCAGGGAGATAAGATTTGATGACTTTGATCTGCTCCTGCAACATCAAGAGTGCCAGACTTCCTAACTTCGATCGCTCTCCGCAACATCGGGAATGCGGACTGCTATCTCTTCAATCTGCTCCAGACTGATGCCTTTGATCTGCTTTCTTCAACTTCAGGAATGTTAGATCTACTTTCTTCAATCTGATCCCTACAAACTCAGGGATCACTAGACTGATGTCTTCGATCTGCTTCCTGCAACTTCAGGAATGTCAAATCTACTTTTTTCTCAATCTGATCCCTACAAACTCAGGGATCACCAGACTGATGCCTTCGATCTGCTTCCTGCAACTTCAAGAATGTCAAATCTGCTTTCTTCAATCTGATCCCTACAAACTCAGGGATCATCAGACTGATGTCTTTGATCTGCTTCCTGCAACTTCAGGAATGTTAAATATGCTATCTTCAATCTGATCCCTACAAACTCAGGGATCACCAGACTGATGCCTTCGATCTGCTTCCTGCAACTTCAGGAATGTCAAATCTACTATCTTCAATCTGATCTCTACAAACTCAGGGATCACCAGACTGATGTCTTTGATCTGCTTCCTGCTACTTCAGGAATGTTAAATCTACTTTCTTCAATCTGATCTCTACAAACTCAGGGATCACCAGACTGATGTCTTTGATCTGCTTCCTGCAACTTCAGAAATGTCAAATCTACTTTCTTCAATCTGATCTCTACAAACTCAGGGATCACCAGACTGATGTCTTTGATCTGCTTCCTACAACTTCAGGAATGTCAAATCTACTTTCTTCAATCTGATCTCTACAAACTCAGGGATCACCAGATTGATGTCTTTCGATCTGCTTCCTGCAACTTCAGGAACGTCAAATCTGCTATCTTCGATCTGCTCCACTGCATACTCAGGAAGACGAGATCTGCTCAACCGCACCATCCTCTTGAGGATGTAACCTATAGAATGGGTACATGCTTATGCCTAATGATTAGGATGCTATGAGTATGATGCGTCAGAATGTTATGAGTATGATTTCCTATTTGAGGTGTTATCATCTATGTATCTGTCAAGGTTTCGTCTTTGTTTCCCTTGCAGTAACTGTTTTTGTATGAACGACTTGCCTTTGTGGGAATTTCAAGGCCCATTTCAGGCCTCAGGACGTAGGCCTATATTGACTTCTAGCTGTCTTTCCTGGGATTCTCAACTCCTTCTCGAAGGATACCCGGCTTGGTTCGTTTTAGATTCGTTCCTTAGCGATCTAGGGTTTTCGAATCTTTCCTTGTCGAAAATTGACCAGTCGTACCACTTTTGGATGACTAGGTATCATTGTTTATCTCCATTAATGAATTGGGTGAGGAACTTGAAGAAAACGGTCCCTCTTGAGACCCTTCTTTCCTCGATGTCTTTAATCTGGGTACATGGAAATTCTAAACAATTGTCCTGTTTCGGTTTCTTGCTTTGTCTAGAAATTTCCAAAGTAATACGTAGAAGTTTCTTTTGTGAAATTATCAGTTCATCAATTATTATTTTAATGCAACATGTTTATGAATGATGGGCAACAATAAATTAATTTCAAGGAGAGTTTTTTAAAAAGAATTATCAATGATACGAGGAAATTGATCGGGAACATATCCTTTTTTGCGGAGAAAAAGAATCCAACAATAGTAAAAATGAGCAAGACACAAATCAAACACCCTAGACATCGCCGATTGGGCTTCTATACAAGTTTCATAAAGACTATTTTGAGCTTTAGCATGTGTTTAAAAGACTCAAAGTACTTCGTTGATGCCCCCATTATGCACGTAGTTCCTCTTCTGTTGATTCCAGCGCTGCAAGATTGCCACGTGTCCATTCAAAGTTCGAGCCGCCCTTTTTGGGTTTTCAACTCAAAAGCCCTTTGGTCTCAAGGCGCCCTTTTGCGGGTTTTCGCCTTGGCCTCTCTGATTTTTTTTTTGAAGTCTCAAAGCGCCCTTTGCGGGTTTTCGCCTTGGCCTCTTCTGTTTCAAGCAAAGTACTTTTTAACCGAATTTGAGTTTACGGGATTGGGCAAGCTTTTTCTGTCCATCTCAGTCAGAATCAGTGCACCTCCCGAGAAAGCTTTTTTTACCACATACGGCCCTTCCCAGTTCGGCATCCATTTTCCTCTGTAATCTTTTTGTATGGGAAGGATCTTTTTCAACACGAGGTCCCCCTCATGAAATTCTCTTGGCCGAACTTTCTTGTCATAAGCTCGCATCATCCGTTTTTGGTACATCTGACCGTGACGAATGGCCCTCAATCTCTTTTCTTCAATTAAATTCAACTGATCATATCGAGCTTGGATCTATTTGGCCTCATCCAGTTTTATTTCTGACAACACTCGAAGTGAAGGTATTTCCACTTCAATAGGTAGAACCGCTTCCATCCCGTAGACCAATGAGAAAGGTGTTGCCCCAGTAGAGGTTCTGACGGATGTTCGATAAGCATAGAGTGCAAACGGCAACTTCTCATGCCAGTCTCTATAAGTCTCAGTCATCTTTCCCACTATCTTTTTGAAGTTTTTATTGGTTGCTTCCACTGCCCCATTCATTTTTGGACGATACGGTGATGAATTGTGGTGGTTAATGTTGAATTGGCTACAAACCCCTGCTATCGTGCTATTGTTTAAGTTTAGTGCATTGTCTGATATGATCCTCTCAGGCATTCCATATCGACAAATAATCTCTTTTTTCAAAAATCGACTAACCGCTGATTTAGTGACGTTAGCATATGAGGCCACCTCTACCTATTTTGTGAAGTAGTCAATGACTACAAAGATGAACCGATGTCCATTCGAAGCCTTCGGAGATATTGGCCCGATGACATCCATGCCCCACATAGAAAATGGCCATGGAGAAGTCATAACATGTAAAGGTGATGGGGGCACGTGAATCTTGTCTCCATAAATCTGGCATTTATGACATTTCTTGGCATAGTTGATACAGTCTCCCTCCATGGTGGACCAATAATATCCAAACCTCATTATTTGTCTGGCCATTGTGAAACCATTGGCGTGAGTTCCACAAACATCTTCATGGACTTCTTCCAGGATTAACTTCGCTTCGACAGCGTCCACACATCTCAGCAGCACTTGATCTTTCCTTTTCTTGTATAAGACTTCTCCATCCAGGACGTAATCACAGGATAGTCTTCTCAACGTCTTTTTATCGTTCTCAGTCGCTTGATCTGGGTATTCACTATTTTTCACATACCGCAGTATATCGTAGTACCATGGTGGGCCAGTTTTCTCTTCCTTCTCGACATTGTAGCAATGGGCTGGGTCTTGATGAATGCTCATTTGTATTGGCTTCATATCTTCACTTTCGTTTATTCGGACCATGGAAGCCAGGGTAGCCAGAGCATCAGCCATCTGATTCTCGTCCCTGGGCAGGTAATTGAAAGTGATGTCATCAAACTCTCTGATCAATTCTTAGGCCAATCTTTTGTAGATAACCAATTTTGGATCTCTGGTTTCCCATTCTCCTTTGAATTGATAGATTACCAGAGCAGAATCCCCATAAACTTTCAATACCCTGATTTTGCGTTCGATAGCGGCGCGGAGACCCATAATGCAAGCTTCATATTCAGCCATATTATTAGTGCAATCGAAATCCAGTTTGCAAGTGAACGGATAATGGTCTCCTTTTGGGGACATCAGGACTGCCCCAATTCCATCGCCCACAGCATTTGATACCCCGTCGAAATTCAGTTTCCAAGGATGGTCTTCGGAGGCGCCTTCTTCAGTGTCTGCCACGTACATTAAATCTTTCTTAGGGAAATCAAAATCTAAGGGCTCATAGTCTTCAAGAGCTCTACTGGCTAGAAAGTCCGCTATCACACTCCCTTTCATCGCCTTTTAGTTTACATAAACGATGTCAAATTCAGAAAGTAAAATCTGCCATCTGGCCATTCTTCCATTCAAGGCGGTAGATTCCATCATATATTTAAGGGGATCTAGCTTTGAGATGAGCCATGTCGTGTGATACAAAGATATATACCGCCTCAATCTTTGAAATTTGTCCAAATCAAGGCACAACAGAATTTCTCGATTGGCGGGTACCTCGTTTCACATTCGGTGAATTTTTTACTAAGGTAGTATATTGCTTTTTCTTTCTTCCCCGACTTATCATGCTGACCCAGCACGCATCCCATCGAATTATCAAGTACTGTTAGATAAAGGATTAGTGGCTTATCTGGTTGAGACGGCGTTAGTACTGGGGCATGGGACAGGTATTGTTTCACCTTTTCGAAGGTCTTCTGGCATTCTTCATCCCACGTGCTTGGATTGTGTTTCTTGAGGAGACGGAATATGGGGTCACATCTCTCGGTCAGTTGTGAAATGAACCGGGCGATGTAATTTAGCCTTCCTAAGAAACCTCTAACTTCTTTTTGAGTACGTGGTGGAGGTAATTCCTGTATGGCTTTGACTTTATCTGGGTCAACCTCAATCCCTTTTTCGCTGACTATGAACCCGAGCAACTTTCTAGACCGAGCTCCGAAGGTGCACTTTGATGGGTTAAGCTTCAACTGGAATTTTCTCAGCCTCAAGAACAATTTTCTCAAAACCTGCACATGTTTTTTTTCAGTTCGGGACTTGGTGATCATATCATCGACGTAAACCTCAATTTCCCTGTGCATCATGTCATGGAATAAGGTTACCATGGCTCGCTAGTATGTTGCCCCCGCATTTTTTAGCCCAAATGGCATTACCTTGTAGCAAAATGTTCCCCACATGGTTATAAATGTTGTCTTGTCCATGTCCTCAGGATGTATCTTTATTTGGTTGTATCCCGAGAAACCATCTATGAAGGAGAACAACGAATAGCCTGCTGTATTGTCTACCAAGGTGTCGATGTGAGGCAACGGAAATTGTCTTTCGGGCTGGCCCTGTTCAGGTCTCTGTAGTCCACGCACATCCGTACTTTCCCGTCTTTCTTGTCGAACGGGACAATATTAGCTACCCAATTCGAGTTCTTAACCACTTGTAAGAACCCAGCGTTAAATTGTTTCTCAACTTCTTCTTTTATTTTTAACAAGACATCCGGTTTCATTCTTCGGAGCTTCTGTTGGACTGGCTTGCATTCTTCTCTTATGGGCAATCGGTGTACTGCGATATCAGTACTTAGTCCGGGCATATCTTGGTACGACCATGCGAACACATCCTTGAATTCATGGAGTAATTCGATGAGGTTCCGCCTGGTTTCTGCAGTAATACGGGCTCCAATCTTCACTTCTTGCCCCTCTCCTAGGTTCACCATTTCTACCGACTCTTTATGGGGTAGGATCTGTTTTTCTTCTTGCTCTACCATTCTCAACAAATCTGGAGGCAATTTGCATTCTGTGTCATTTTTAAAATCCTGAGATTCCTCTGAACACATGTCTTGCTCAAAGCAGACTTCTGAACCCGTAGTATCATTACTCATATCGTTGATGTCTAGAGACCTGTAATGGGTATCAAAGGGTGTACAAAGAACAAATGAATTTGAGGATAACTATTCACATGATATGAATGAGAACAAAGAATAAATGATAAAAATGTAAAATGAGAGAATATTTAGTAGAATTGAAGATGTATTTCATTAAAACAAAATGTCTGAACATGAGCCTATTTCACAAAAGAAATCTCATTGTTTCTAGGCTTAAAAACAACAAGTGTGTTCTGAGTATTACTCTGTATCATCTCTAAAAACTACAGAAAATTCCTCTGCAGTCCAATTGTCTAGAATGCTTCCAGGTTCATATGGGCGAATGCCCGACAGGTTTCCTTGATTAGTCACCTCATTGTGTATAGCATTGATATGAGGATATTCATCTCTAGGAGATCCTTTTCTTGGGTAAATTATTCCTCCTGATATGAAGGTATGAGATATGTGGGCGAATGTCATCGGTTCCCATTTAACATCCTCTCCGTTCAGCCGGGCCTTTCTCCTTTCTTGCTTCTTTTCCATTTCCTTCTACATTTGTTTAGCATCTGGTTTGAAACCTAAACCAAAGTGGTCTCTTTTCTCCTTCAGCATCGGGATCTGGACTTTTCCTTGGAGATGTTTGCCCAATCCTCTTCCGGGCAGTGCTCCTTTTCTCATCGTCATTTGTAATCCCATCTTGGTGGTCTTGGATAGCTTGGGACCGGAACTTTACTTCCTTCCGCGATGAACGTCGCGTTTACGAACTCCAAGGATCGGAAGGAGCATTCGATGGCCTCCTCATTCGTTTCTAGATACGGCGCTTCGCTGGTAACGGTCGCTATGACGTCCTCTTCTACGTTTATGGTTACCAATCGATTTCCTGTTACCAGTTTCAATTTCTGGTGCAGCGATGAGGGTACGGCCCCAGCCGAATGAATCCATGGCCTCCCCAATAGGCAGTTGTACGAGGGTTTGATATCCATGACCAGGAAGTCCACCTCATAAGTGTTAGGCCCTATCAATAAAGGTACGTCTATTCTCCCCATCATTCTTCTTTCAGTGCCGTCAAACGCTCTCACTATGTTCTGGCATGCTTTTATGTGAGAACTGTCTATTGGCAACCTCTTGAGTGTAGTCAGTAGTAGGACATTCAACGCTGACCCATTATCTATTAGCACGCTTGGCAGAGTGTATCCCTTACAGCGGGTAGTTATGTGCAAGGCCTTCGTAGATCCCATGCCTCCGGGTGGGATTTCGTCATCGCTGAAGTAAATGAAATTGTCAGCGCTTATGTTACTAACCAGACGGTCCAACTTGTTAACGGATATATCCTTAGTAACATAGGTCTCATTTAGTACTTTCATCAATGTTTCGCGGTGCACCTCTGAGCTTAGAAGTAGGGCTAACACGGAGATACGGGCTGGTTGTCTGTGCAGTTGTTCCACCATGCTATATTCTCTGTGTTTCAAGAATTTCAAGAATTCTTTGGCCTCTTCTTCTTTTACGGGTTCATTGATAGGGGCTTCGGGTTCCTTTTTTCGCCCAATCAGCACAGTCTTCAGTTTCATTGGTTCTTCTTTTCTGTTTTCAGGATCATAACGCTTCCCACTACACGTATAGAACCCTTCATTCTTGCCCTCCTCAGGACTGCAAGTGGAGCTTTCCGCCCCTGGCATCGTCACATTACAATTATAGTTCCAAGGTACCTTTTTACTATCTTTGTAGGAAAAAGAAGCAGGTTTCTAAATTATAATTTTCGGCCTTCCCTGTACCCCGCCTTTCGTGTTTCGCGAAATGATGATTCTCGGGTAATTAACTCCAGGCTTTGTCAATTCTTCCCCGGTCGCACATATGACCTCTTCTTCTATTCTTTCTTCATAAAACTCCAGTTCTTTGTTGTCCATAAGACCTTGCACCAAAATTCTAAATTCGGCGCATTTTTGAATTTCGTTTTCCTTTGTCTTATGGAGTTCGCAGTAGTTCTTTATATGCCTCCCGTTTTCTGCAAGATCTAAATCTATCAATCCTCTATTTGCCATCTCCTTTCAAACTATTCGCAATGGGGTTTTCACTTCCGTGACATCCTTCTTGATCTTCCTCACCCCTTCCTCACCAATCGTGTTTACCCCTCTATCTTCGTGATTGGGTAGTGGGTTCCCCTTTTTTACCATGTCGTCGAGTGTTATAACCTCCATCTTTATTAGCCTCTCGACTACCTTTTTAAAGGCGAGGCAATTCTCTATCGAATGCCCATCTATCCCTGCATGGTAATCGTAGTGAGCGTTAGAGTCATACCACTTAGGGTATGGGGGTTGCAATGGTTGCAAATAGAACGGGGACACGATGTGCTCATTGAATAAAATCTGGTATAGCTCTTTGTATGTTATCGGAATTGGCGTAAATTGAATTTTTTTGATATTCGGTCTAGTTCTCGATTCCTGTCTTGCTGGTCCTTGTTGTCTAGCAGTAGCTGCCTTTGGCTGATTAACCGTGATCGCCTTTGAGTACCCCTTATTGTATGTACTCATGTTATTTACTTCACCATCTTTCTTCTTAGGAGCGGCCCTCCTAGTGCTTTCTCCTGCCTCGATCTTGCCGCCCCTTATAGCATGCTCGATCATCTCCCCTGCCATCACTATGTCAGCAAAGCTCTTAGTCGTACTTCCTATCATATGGGTTATGAAAGGGGCCTTCAGGGTATTAATGAAGAGCATAGTTGTCTCTTTTTCTAAGAGGGATGGTTGGACCTGCATGGCGACCTCTCTCCACCTCTGCGCGTACTATCTAAAACTTTCGTTTAGTCTTTTTTCCATGCTTTACAGAGTAATTCTATCCGGTGCCATGTCTGTGATGTGGCTGTAATGCTTCAGAATCGCTTGAGCCAAATCTCTCCAAGAACTAATGTTGGCCCTACTAAGCTGGTTATACCATCTAGCTGCTGTACCCACCAAACTTTCTTGGAAACAGTGGATTAAGAGCTGATCATTGCTCACGTAGCCAGCCATTCGCCTGCAGAACATGGTGATGTGGGCCTCCGAGCAGCTAGTCCCACTATATTTTTCAAATTCGGGCATTTTGAACTTATGGGGCAGTACCAAATCGGGAACTAAATTTAAATCTTTTGCGTCGATCCCAAGATGATGATCGATGCTTTCCAGTGCTTTAAACTTTTCCTCTAGCCATTTGCAACGATTCTCTAGTTGCCTTGAGGATTCTATTCTTGACCCCATTCTCTCTATTGCATCCAAATCGGGCACAACAGGATTTGCTGGGCTATCTACTGGTTGGGATCCAGAGCCCGCGTGATGGCTCATGGGAGGTCTAGTGTTATCCTGCCCTTGCTGGGGCCTGATTGTAGCTGGTGGCCTTTGGAGATATTCCTCAGGCAGGGTTCTTGAGTGCGGTGGGGTAAAACCCAGGGGAGCGCCTTCGCTATCCTCATCGACCGGAGGCATTGGACCTTTCCCTTTGTCTGTTACTCCATTCAGCATTTGGGCCATCTGTGCTATCATGTTTCTCTGAGAGTCCAGCATTTGGTCCTTCATTTCTTGCTGGAGTTTCAACATTTGCTCTTGCATTTGTTCTTGCATTTCTTTCTGAAATTGTTCGAACCTTTGATCCATTCTCTTGGTTTTAGCACGAGTCCTGTAGTAATGTTCAGTTCCCAGATTTCCTCTTTCCTCTCTATTGTCTGATAATTTTAACCAATTAGGTTCTTTTTATAAACTTAAATGCATATGATGCGATGCAATGTGATGAAAATGCATGTATGCAACAAAAGGCATTGATTTCATTTCAATTTCATTAAGATAGCTTTTCCAGAAAATAGATTTCTTTACATAAAATGGATTACATATAAGGCCTAGCCCTAACACTTAGGGCCTTGACTTTCTTGAGAAGCCATGCTAACTCTTGGCCTCCGTCGGACTCTGACTCGTACTTTAGACATAATACATCGGCTTGGACTGCTAAAGTTTTTAGATGATCTGCCATTTCTCGCACTTGCGCCACGGCTTCCCCCATGATGTAGTCCCGATCTCTAACTTGACTCTAGGAATGGTGAAGTTGTTCTTTCCACCGCTCTTCATTAATTTCGAGAAGCTCCACCCGAAGCTCACAACCATGTAAAGCAGATTCTAACTCTTCGATCTTTGCTTTCATCTCTTCAATTTTGCTTAGGCTGGCCTTCAATTCGATCACAGAATTACGGCTGCGATACTGATATAAGGATTTTTCTAGCTCCGACACTCGACTTTTCAATTTCTCTTTCTCGTTCTGACTTTCTGCCAAATTTCTTTTCAGAGTATCTTATTGTTCTTGAGCTTCTCAAAATTTCTTCTCCCATCGACTAGATCTATCTTTTTCTTCCTTAATTTCTTGACGCCATTGCTCTGACGTCTTTCCTAGTCCCGCAATTTTCATCGACCTTCGCAGCTTCTTATAGTCTGTCTTCAAGCTGTCTAAGTCTTCTTCAGCCTTATTCTTTCCTTTTCTCAGTCTCTCAGCTTCTAGCTTGTGAATATCAATATCTAACCCTAGCTGCATTTTATCCTCCTCTAGCTGCTCTATCCTTTTTCCCCATTCCAGACTTCTTTTCTCAAAGTCCTGTCTGATGATTTCGAGCTCAGACGGGATCACCTGCAGGTGTTTTTCTAGCGGTCGGGCATTTTTCTGATTTGATGTGGGGATGTTGTCGTTGACTCTTTGAGTCCACCATCAGTCATATTCAGGAGTTGTCATTAGATTAGCAGCAAACTGTTTCATTCTGTGAGTCCGGTTCCGAGCATTCGCTATTTCACGAACTCTCTTTTTGCTATGATCTCCTTTATACTCAAACTCACATTGCATTAACCCTTGTGTCACTGGCGTAAACTGTCTTGACGAGGAGAGGAGCATACCCGACAGCTCCCCATATTCCCAACAGAGGAACCCAGTCAAAATCGCCACACCGATACAAGATCTCGTTCGGAATCATCAAAGGAGCTCTCCATTCTACATCTTCTTCTTGCAAGCTTTGCAGAATCGTCATCCATCTTTCTTCGGTAAGATCGTCTCGTCTTGTTGTAGCTGCTAATGTTTTTAGCGGAGAATATTGTTTGAAAAAGATCCGACACGATACTTTTTCTGCTTTCCAAAAATGAGCGTGGAACCATGTCAGCAAGAGTTGCGCACAACCGATGAATCTTCCTTTGCCGGCTCTTCAGCATGTATTTAGGGATCTAAAAGTTTCGGCTAAAATTGCAGGAATGGGTGTGACGTTCCTATCCAATCTGTCAAACAAGTCAGAGACCGCCTTGTCCACATATCCTAGAGCCTTTGGGAAGATGATCAGTCCGTAAATGCTCAAGGCGAGGATGTCGACCCTTTTCTTCACATCTGGGTGTGCTATGATTAAATCTCTTAAGCTTCTCCAAGGGATGCACTTGCAATCTCCCTTTTGTTTTATCCGGGCAGTAATCCACTGCTCGCTCATTCCCGTAATATTTACTAGCTTTTTCAAAAATGTAGGGACATTAACAGGTCTCACATATACTTTGTCAACTTGAATCCTCGGGCAGCGAAGCAAAGCCGTGTATTCTTCTATAGTGGGTACCAAATCTACTTTCCCGAAGTAAAGCAACTATAGGCAGGGTTCCAGAATTGGACTATAGCTCGGAATAAGTGTTGGTCTATCTTGACATCAAGCAGATGAGGCAAATCACCATAATGATAGTAGAATAATTGCTTGACTTCGTCGTCCCACTGACTCCATATTTCCTTCATCTCTTGGAGACTATTTTGGGTAACACTGACGCGTGTGAAATCCCATAACTCCGACGTGTATCCCACCGTAAGACTATCGCCTTTTTCCTGCTGTACGGTCTCGGCCCATATTCGGACAGCCGCGTTGTCTTCCACTTTATCAAGAAACCCCTTTTTCATGACAAGTTATCTATACAGCAACCGAACGTGAATCAACACCTTTTGATGAATATGTTAATGCAATCAAAATAAAATGAGGTGAATATTTCATAAGTAAAGAATTCAAAGGCCTAATCGGGTAATCTCCTAGGGCTTGGCGTAGCTCTGCCTGGGGTGGCTTTTAAGGTTTGCTATATGAGGTTTGGTGTTGGGGTAAAGGTACCTGAACTAGCGGATTCCTCGATCCTCACCCATTATAGGCTCATATGGACCGATTTCGGTTCAGGGGAATACATTTCCCTATGGCTGCACGGAGATGAAAATCTCACGAAGACATAGGTGCAGATGTATTCCAAAAGCGATCCACTATCCTGCACGGAGGTGAAGACCTCACGAAGGAGTAGTTTCTCACTCCCACTTAGGGGTGTGACCACAACGGTCATGCAATGGAATGCCAAAGTATATCAAAAGTTTAGAGCATATAAGGGCATATAAATGCAATAATGAAGATCGTGGCCCAATGCATATAAAGAAAAGGATCGTATGTTAAGACAAAACTTTCAATCTTCGACCAAAGGACAAAAATTAATCAACTCGTGGCTTGACTCTCTTTTTAAAGTCCCCAGTGGAGTCGCCAAGCTGTCGTAACCATTTTTTTTTTTAAAAAACGGGGAAACGACTAGGGTTTTGAAAATGAAAATACAACAGGAGTCGCCACCGACCTTATTAGGTGTGGTCGGGTCACCTTTGTTTTAATAAACATTTTGATTTACTAAAACAATGTTTTTTTTGGTCTACAAATTTTGAGAAAATGGGCTCAGGAGTCGGTTATAGCACCCTCGTCACGCCCAAAATTGGTACCAAACTGATTAATCAATATCTCAATGTCGAAGATTTGAAACGATTTTAAAATTCGGATCTTTAAAAAATGTTTGAATAGTTGAGGCCAAAATTTGAGATTTCTTTATTCCGAGAGGATACAAACATCACATCCAGCATGGTAGGACACGATATTCGAAGCCTTCGTAATCAAAGTTATCTCGGAGTTCGTGAAATTTATTAAAAAGATGTTTAGTATTTTAGTCAAACGGAAAATCGCAACCCAGCACGTTAGGGCACTATTCTCCGAATTTCTAAATGCGAAACATTGCCTTATTTTAAAACCTTTAGATGTAGTGCAGTAACTTGCAGAATGTACGGTGTCACATTGTACTAAGAAAATAGGCATAGGGGTTTGAGTCAAAATTAGAGATTTCCTTGTTACGAAAGGATATAAACATCACATCCAGCACGTTAGGACACGATATTCTAATCTCTCGTAATCAAAGTCGTCCCATGATTTACAAAGTTTCGTTAAAAGGATGTTTGGTTATTTAGTTAAAAGGAAAATCGCAACCCAGCACGTTAGGGCACTATTTTCCGAATTTCTAAATACAAAACATTGCCTTATTTTAAAAAATTTAAAGGAAATATGATAATTTTCAAAATGTATTTTGTTTAATAATATAGCACAAAGCTAAGAAAACAAATACGGACGTAAACACAGTAAATACAAAAATACTACTACTACTAACGATAACAATGACAATAATAATAAAAAATAAACTAATAATATTAATAATAGTAATAATAGTAGAAAAAACATAAAATGATAACACATATGATCATAATAATAGACGATAGTAATAGCAAACAACAAAAAAATAGTGAAAATAATGATAATAATAATAATAATAATAATAATAATAATAATAATAATAATAATAATAATAATAGGTGATAAATAACAATAAAATGATAACAGTAATAAATAACATACGAATAATGATACAGTAATAATAATATAATAATAATAGCAATATAGCAAAAATGATAGAGAATAAAAAAATAATATTAGAACCATGACAATGAAAATATAAAATACTAATACTAATATATAATGTATAAATAATAATGTAGAACAAAACAAAAGATAAAATGATAATAGTAATAGTCATTAATAAATAATGTAATACATATACAAAAGAATAAGCAAATATATATTATAATATAATAGTAATAGTAGAGATATAGTAATAATAATATACATATAAATAATAATAATAGTGAGAGTAAGATAATAGTAAAATAATCAAAGCAATCAAAAAGGGGCCAAATCGAGTTTAAAACGGAAGTTCGAGGCTTAATTTGAAATAAAAAGAAAGAAAAGGGACCCTATTGTAGTATGCGAAAAAAAAAAAAGAGGGACCAGAAGAGCAGAATCCCCCCCACCTGAAACGCGCAGCATAAGGGGGGTCAAAATAAAAATTCGAAAATTAACAGGCCGAATTAAAATAAAATAAAACTTAATTGCAAGAGTATAATAAAATCGAAGGGATTGTGCGCATAAATTTCCCATTTACAGGAAACACGCGGATCCTGAGGCGGGTCGGGTCAACACGCGGATCCTGAGGCAAAACGACGTCCTTTTGGGGCTTAAGGACGCCGGCCAAAAACGGCGTCGTTTCGATTGCCTATATAAGCTAGATTTTTTTGTAAAATTTTCATTTTCCCTTGTTCTTTAAAAAAAAAAAACTGATGCTTTGTTTCTTTTTCTCTCTGCAGGTTCTGAGAATTCGGTGGGTCGCGTCTGTAAGCCTCAAATCGTGCCTCACGTAAATCATTTGTCTGGCGGCTTGAAATTAAAAAAACTCCTTTCGCCCCTTTTTTCGGGTATTTGTTTCTTTTTTTTTTAATATTTCATATTTCATACATGCATAAACAAGGAGGAAACAAATTTGTAAATAAAGAAAAAAAATACCTTGAGTTTCCGATTTCGATTTTTGGTGTTTTGGTTCTCTGATTTTTCGTCTCCCTTTTGATATTCTGATTGCTATTATTAATATTTTCTTTGTCTTTTGGTTGTGATTGATTCTCTTATTGATGAAAACTTCTCTGTTTTTTGCATTGATTGAAAAAAAAAAATCCTTTTTACAACTGTTAGAATCGGCTTTTATAGCCTTGTTATTTCTCTTTACACGCATCATGTCTTGTCTCTTTTAATGTTTGCAGGTGCTCGGTGTGCAAGTGGGAAGGGCGGTGGCGGAGCGCAGTGGAGGGGTGGGGTTGCGCGTGCTACAGGCGCGAGCAAGTGGAGTCAAGACCTACGGCGGCTAGGGTTAGGGTTAGGAAAATTTGTTAAGGGTTTTGGGCTAATCGGGTCAAAATTGGGTTTAATTTGGGCTTAAGGTTGTAAAATGGTTTAGTATTGGGTTGGTTTTAGGGTTAATGGGTTGATTAATCTGGGCTAGTGCTTCTGTTGGGTTGTTGATTTTATTTAGTTGGGCTTGTTAGCCCGGGCAAAATTGGGCTATGACACCTCCCTTAATTTCTTAAATTACTCTTAAACACTTGAATAAATTTACTTACTTGAGGTTAACTAAGTATTAGTCGCCAGTTGAGTCTTATCTCGATTGGCATGGACATTGTTGCTAGTGCAGGAGGATGTGGGTTCGAGTGTGCTGAAGCGTATTATTCTCTTATTTATGGGTTGAGAAAGGATTATTGGTAATTCTAGACATTGCGTGATTAAAGAACTAGATTAAGCTCACGAAATTGAATACATTCATGAGAGAAAGGGATAGTTTTAATTATTGTTTGAAAGAAGTGAGTTGACCACTAGAACTATTGCTTTTAGAACCGGAAATAAATAGGCTCGCCCTTTCAATTGATTCAAAATTATCAAATGTAGACTGATGCTTTAGTCAAAAAAATCTGATAATGAAAATTGTTGTGTCGTAAGAAAAAAATAAATAAAAGAATAGAATCCAATTGGGAAAGAAAAAAAATCTTTTTTTATTGAGCGTCTTCGCTCATCTTGTTTTGATGACCTTATCAGAATCAAATTTTTTTTATTATATTAATTTCTACTCTACTTTCTCCGAGTTCCTTCTCGAGGGAACTCCATTTCATTTAAAACATTTCTTTGAATTTCTTCCGATCTCTTTATTTTCTATTCTCGTTGGAAATCATAGAAAGACAATTCGAATTTGACAAATCATATATATATTTGTTGCTATTACAACATAACATTTCATTATTGGTTCATAGGAGATTTGTAATCCAATCAAACCAATTTTCTGAAGTACATTCTGAGATGAATGCAATATTTTAAAGATGATTGAATCTATTGGATTTATCTTCTGTGAAAAGAACTCGGATTATTAACATTGTTTGATCAACCAAAAAGGAATAAATAAAGGGATACGATTCAAATAATCACTTTACAAATACAAAATTTTAATGTTCAAGTATTTTTCTGCAAATTCCGCAAGGTTTTTGATCTCATTTTCATCAATAAAGCCATTACGATCGGCATCCACCGATCCGATTATACGCTTGCTCTTCCTCCCAGTGAACCATCCACCGCGGGAGACTCGTATAGCATCGGCAAGCTCGTCTCTGCTAATCCTTCCATCCTTATCATCATCAAATTTCTTTAACCATCTTTTGAACTCATCCATCGTCATTTCCCGCTTGCCATCGACGACAGAGTACGTACGAGTTTTAATGGCCATTCCCGATAATCGAAGCCCGGAAAACCCTTGGTCGCACCCTGTAATTTGATTGCTGGCTAGCTATCTAGCCAACTTCCTCAATGTACAAACGTTTGAAGGCTTCTCCTATTTATACCATTCCATTGCGCTTTTGAAAATACAATATAGAAGTGGATTGGCTTTAGCAGCTTAATTAAAACACGCGGACGCGTATTTCAAGCAAAAGCCATAACTCTTTAAAAGTTTAGGTCAAATTTTAGTTTTACTCCTCCTATTATGCTTAAATTTAAGATTTAGTCTCTATTTTTTTTTAAAATAATCTCATTATAGATTCTGATTATATCTGCTCTTTTTGATACAATACTTAGAATTACTCATAGCCCCTCCCTGACCATAAATAGGAGGATAATTCGTTTCAGCGCACTTGAACTCACGTCTTCCTGCATTGGCAATAATGCTTACGCCAATCGAACTAAGATTCAATCGAATAGTCTGTATGATTTAGTTTAGTATAATCTATCAAAATGTTAACACGGTTTTTTTTTCCTTAAAAAGATCATGCCAACTCATCATGTTGTGACATGAATATTTTTATGATGGAAGCGAAGTAAATGATCAAATCACATCAAATTGAAGTGTAGTGACTAATTCTCAAAGTTGAACATATCAGAGGGACTAAAACCAAATTTGACCAAAGTTTTAAACACAACTGTTTTTCTTTTTTTTTTTCTTTGGATAGAATTAAACACAATTGTTTATACCCTAAAAAACATTGAAAAAAATAGATATATGGGTAGCTTTTTTGCAAACGTTGCCTAATATTCATTTATTCCTTCATAAGTTAGCATAAACAAAGGCAATAGGGCCATAAAAGAAGTGCTAAAACTATATGATGCATGTTCAAATCCAAGGAACCAGTCGACAAGTGATTAATATATGAAAATTTTGAGTAGAGTTGTCGGTCACTAAGTTAGGCAATTATGTTAATACAATCTTTGGTGTAAAGGGTCATTAAAAAATGGGATATTTGAGCCGCCCCCGTTATAGCCAAAGTTGTACCAAATGCATTTAACAGATGGGTACCCCTTGATGGCTTAGAATAGATTAATGGTAGTGGGCTATATATTTAGAGATGGCATGGGGACTCCATTCGAAATTAGATATTAATTTATTCTATCGTAAACTCGATCTGAAAAATTAAAGCTATATTCGATTTTGACTCAACTCGATTCAATATTTTATAATTTTAATTTTTTTATATTTTGTTAAAATAGAATAAGTAATTTTTAATTTTTATTATCTTATATTATTAATTATTTCTTAAATATAATTATGTTGGAGTAAATATTAAAAAAATTGTTGTTATATATTTTAAATTAATATTGTAGGAACCCATTTATGTCTGGCCCATACAAAAAATTAAAACAAAATAAGTGAAATAATAAAACACCAAAAATTGAATGTCCAATCCATTACAAAATCGCAAACCCAATTACAATGACCCACATTAGGGCCCAAATAAATAAGCCCAATCCAATTACACGGCCCAAATGGCCCAAACATTTCAAGATTGCAGAAAACCTTAGGGGAGCTTCCAGCACTGTCCAGCGTCGCAGCAGCCTCCCCTGCGTGTGCCTCCACGCACACCACTGCTCGTGTCTCCGCACGCCCCACGCGCCTCCGTACGCCACGTTTGCGCCATCCGTACCTGCAAACAGGGCCTCCAATAGCAGAGAAACAAGACAAACACACACACACACACACACACACACACACACACACACATATATATTTAAGAAAAAATAATTGTATTTTTGGATTCAGCTATAAAAAAGGGCCATCAAACATTTGTATTTCTTTTACACGAATTCAAATACAGAAATATATCAAAGCAGAGGTATATTCCATTTTTCAGTCTATTTCGTTTTGCTTCGAATGTCATGTGTTCAAAGATAAAGAATAAAAATACATTTTTACCTTTTTTGTGACGACCAGAGCCTGAATCTGAAGTGTCTTTGGCCGTTGTTGGATTTTCAGTGGGTCTTTTGGCAGTTTAGAGTCGGGATTTGGGTTTAAAGGGGCTTAAAAGGCTAAAGTAGCCTTCTTTAGTCTCTTCGACCGCCGTACGCTGTGGCGGAGGTGGAGAGACTCGGTGGCTCGATGACGGAGTCGGGCCAACACTGGCCAATGCTCCGAGAGCCGTCCAGAGCATCCCTTTTTTTTTTTTAGAAACAGTTTAAAAATGCTTTTTTTTTTGGAATGTTTTTGGTATTTATAGCCCCTCGGTGCGACGTCGTTTTGGTATGGTCCGTTAATGACCAAAATGGTGTCGTTTAAAGGCCATAACCAGCGTGAGTGACCCGACCCGGGGAAGGATCCGCGCGTTTTATGGAATTGGGATATTTGTTCTTTTAGTCCTTCTGTGTTTTATTTCTTTTTAATTAAGTTTTATTTTATTTTAATTTCGCCCTTAACTTGTATTCAGCTTCCATTTTGCTCCCCGCTCAAACGCAACATTTTCGTGACTGGGAATATTTACTAGTTCAATCCCTGATCGTTTGGGCGCATTTCATTTAAATCCTTGATTGTATTTTTACTTGTTTAAACATCATTCTTTTGATTTTGTTTTTTTTTATTTTAATTGAGTTTGTTTTAATTTTAGGTTTTTTTATTCCTTATAATTTGTTTATTTTCTTAAATAAAGACTGTTTTAACATAGAACTTGGAAATATTTTACTAATTTTACATTGTTTTAATATGTTATTTTATATTTTCATTTACATATCTTTACTCATTTTACTATGATTTATTTTGTAAAAAATAATAATTCTTTTTTCTATATTACTTTGTTTTAAAGATTTGAATAATGTTTAATTTAAACATGCTTATATATTATTGTTTGATACACATATATATATAATTTATGATAAAATTATTTATTTATGTAATATCAATGCTTTCATGTTGTTCATTTGCAGTGGCGAATCCAGAGGGGCTGGCATAGGCCTTGGCCCCCCTAAAAGGTAAAATTTCCATTTAGGTCCTTCAAAATTTTTAAAAATTTTAAATTAATAAAGGTAAAATTACATTTTGGCCCCCCTAAAATTATAAAAATTCAATTTAATCTTTTACAAATTAGAAAGATATAAACTATAAAAAATTAAAATTTCATCCGCCCCCCTAAAAAATTGTCCTGGCTTCGCCCCTGTTCATTTGTATCATATTCGATTATTTATGCTTCCTAACATCAGGTTTCGTTAATGCTTTTATAATGTGTTTTGGCACGACAATATGTCATTATTCTTATGCATGTTGTAATTTGTTTTTTACTATAAATATCCATTTAAGTGTTTTAGTTCAATCAATTGTCTTTTAATTAAATCATAAACTCTTTTTATTCTATTTTTAAAATAGCGCATTTAAAGATCCCTTAAAACAAGGCGATATTTAGTGATTGAAAATTTGAGAAATTGTGCCCTAACATGCTGGGTTTCAATTTTTCATTTGACCAAACAACTAAGTATTCTTTCATAATTTTGTCCACGTTTTCCTTTTAAAAGATAAGGCAATATTTTGGGTTTGGAAATTCGAGAAATCGTACCCTAACGTGCTGGATTTCGATTTTTCATTTGTCCAAAAAACCAAATACCCTTTTTTAAAAATTTCAATGCATGAGTTTTGAGAATTTTGGGATGATATTGAATTCGAGGACTTAAATTGTCGTATCCTAACATGCTGGATGTGATATTTTATTCCTTCGGAACAAGAGAATCTTAATATTCAAACTCGAATATCTCCAAACGAGTCAAAGAAAATCATAAATTTAAAATCTTTTTAAATTTTCGACACAAGGACATTAATTAATCAATTTGGTGCCAATTTTGGGCATTGTGAGGGAGCTAATCCTTCCTCGTACGTAACCAACTTTCGAACCTATTTTCTTAGATTTCGTATACCAAAATCATTATTTTAATAAATCAAAATGTTTTATTAAAATAATTCATCTTAAGGTGATCCGATCACACCTCGAATAAAAGATTGATGGCGACTCCTATTTATTATTTTAAAGTCGATCCCCAGCTTGGCGACTCCACTGGGGACAATAAGAGAGTCAAGCTGTAAATTGATTATTTTCTGTCCTTTGTCGGAATTTGAAAATTCAATTTGAAAATTTAATCATTTTGTTGCATTTGTTGGTATCATTGCACATGATTGTTATTTTCTTGCGCACATTGCATTGCATGACTATTGTGGTCGCACCTTTAAGTGGGAGTGCGAAACTATGCCTTTGTGAGGTTTTCACCTCCGCATGGGCTAGTGGTCTGCTTCCGGGATACATCCATACCTATGTCTTCGTGAGGTTTTCACCTCCGCATGGGCATAGGCAAAAGTATTCCCCTGAACCGAACTTGATCCATATGAGCCTATAATGGGTGAGGATTAAGGAATCTGCTGGTTCATGTACCCTTTTCCTTAGAACTCTACCTCATATAGTGGACCATAGGAACCCACAAGATGTAGTAGTGCTAAATGTTAGTTATTATCCATATAAGTGTTTGATTATTTTTTGTTTGCCTTAAATCTTGTTATTTGATACTGACTTGTGTATTTTGTTTATGATTGCATGACATTGCATATTTAAAGAGGAGTCGATTCGTGTTCGGTTACTAAGTTAGAAGGCTTAACATGGAGAATGAATTTCTTGATAGGGTCGAGGATAATGAGGCCGTTCGTGCATGGTCAGAGAAGCTATAACTTGAGAAATGGAACAGTCTGGCCAAAGGATACACATCGGAGCTGTGGGACTTTACCCACATCAGTGTGATACAAAATGAGCTGCAAGAGTTGAGGGATATATGGGCCCATTGGGATGAGGGAACTAAGCAATTGTTCTACCAGAATTACGACGATATACCCTATTTGCTAGATGTCAAGGTAGACAAGCATTTATTTCGGGTTATGACCCAGTTTTGGAATCCTGCGTATAATTGTTTCACTTTCGAGAAGGTAGATTTGGTGCCCACTATGGAGGAGTATACGACCTTGCTTCATTGTCCAAGGATTCTAGTTGATAAAGCTTACTCCAGGGCTGCTAATGCCCTAACTTTTGTGAAGAAGTTAATGAGTATTACTGGGATGAGCGAGCCTTGGGTTACGGCTCGAGTTCAGTAAAAAGGGGATGGTAAATATATTCCTTGGGTGATTATGAGAGACTTGATCTTAGCACACCCGAATGTAGGGAAGAAAGTGAATATCTTCGCCTTGAGCATTTATGGTTTGGTGATTTTTCCTAAAGCTCTAAGGCATATAGACGAAGCGGTCACTGATTTATTCGATTGTCTTGACAAAAGAATCACACTGTTACCTGCAATTCTAGCCGAGACGTTCATATCCTTGAGCTTGTGTCGGAGGGCAGGCGAAGGTAGATTTATTGGATGTGCACAGCTGTTACTGGTATGGTTTCACGGACACTTCTGGAAGGTGGACAAGGTTTCTTACTGGGTCTTTTTCAAAAGTTATTCCCCATTAAAGGAAGAAGTAGCTACGCAAAGGAGAAGTGATATCTCAGAAGACAGGTGGATGGCAATTCTTTAAAATCTAAAAGAGGAGGATATTGAATGGAGAGCCATTTAGATGGTCCCGGATGAGATCCTTTATCAGTATGAGATTTTTGATTATGTGCCTCTGTCCGGAATTTGGGGGGCCATTGGATACACTCCGTTGCTTGCATTAAAGCAATACAAGTCGAGGCAATTTATACCGGTGACTCATGGGCTTACTCAATCTGAGTTCTCATATTAAGGGGACAATTATAAGAAAAAGGTTCGGGAGATTTCGGATGCTTAGAAGTAGACTCGTCGAATGAAGAGATTAGCTATCGGCTCTACAACGACGCCTGAATATAATGATTGGTTTAGCCGAAGGATTAATGATAATATTCTTGGGCCGAGTTTAGAGGGTGCTCGATCAATGGAAGAATGCTTACAAGTTGTCTCGTTAGAGCTAGAAATTATAAGACATAACTTTGAAAAGAAGAGTCTCGAGTTCAGGAAAAAGAATTGAGCAGCTGGAGGAAGAAAAAATGCACTTGAGATTAGACGTGGAAGTGCAGAAGGCAGAAGCTGAGAAGTTAAGAAAAGGAAAAAACTGGGTTGAAGAAGATCTGGATAGTTTAAAGACGGACTATAAGAAGATGTGTCTATCGATGAGGACTGCTGGCTTAAAAAAAACTTCAGAGCAGTGGTGTTAGAAGATTCGAGGCGAAAGGACTAAAGCTGATCAATGGGGAAATTCTGAGAGGCACAAGTACGAAATGAATCTATGGAAAAAAGCCTCTCAGAAAGCCGAAATGAACGAAGCGAGTTAAAGGCTAGAGTCGCAGAACTTGAGAAATCTCTTCATCATCACCGAAGCCGTAATTCTGTGAAAGAATTAAGTGTAAGCTTAAATAAGATAGAAGAAATGAAAGGGAAAATAGAAGGATTAGAGGCGGCATTATGGAACTGTAAAATACGAATTGAGTCCTTCGAAGCAAGGGAAGAACGGTGGAGGGAGCAGCTTCATCAATCGTAGAGCCAAGTCGGAAGCAGGGATTACATTATGGGAGAAGCTATAACCCAAATTCGAGGGATAGCTGACCACTTGTAGGCTTTGGCGGTACAAGCTGATATACTGAGTATGAAATATGAGTTGCAGTCAGATCAGGGACAGGAGCTAGCTTCACTGCTTAAGAAAGTTAAAGTTTTAGGTGCTAGGGCAAAGCCTTGTTTGTAACTCGATTTTATGTAAAGGACTTTGTTTTCTAGTAAAGTTTTCTAAATGAAATTAAATCAGAATCGACACCTTCTTTGCACTCATGCATTTGCATTCGTGTTTATTTCATTCATATGCATTAAAGGTCATTAAAAGATTCTAATTGATTAATAATTATTAGAGTAATCTGGAAACAGACAAAAATTAACCAAACACACACCCTTACGGTACACGAAGGAAAACTAAAGCAATGGATAAAAGAATAGAAAGGTTGGAACAAATGCAGAAGGAGATACAGGAACAGATGCAAGCACAAATGTAAGAGCAGCTGGTTAAGATCCAGCAAGATATGATGGACGAAATGATGGAATCGCAGAAGAATATGATGACCCAAATGACTCAGATGATGCCGCTGTTAAATGGACTTATGGATAAAGGAAAGAGCCCCATGGTTAATACTGAGGAGAATACTGAGTATCCTCAATATCCCCCTGGTTTTACTCTACCACATGCGCAAACACAACCCGAAGTGACTTTACAAAAGCCACCTGTCTCGATCAGGCCTCAACACTTCTAAGCTGGTGCTTCAATAAATCTCCAAACTGACTCAGGTTCAGGAGATAACCCAATCAATACTAATGTCTCTGATTTAGATAAAATAGCTGAAGGAGAGAGGACAAAAGCAGAATTACCAAAGCAGCTAGAAGATAGATGTAAATGGTTGGAAGAGAAATTTAAGGCGATAGAAAGTGCTGATGGCTGTTATGGAATTGATGCCAAGGATTTAAGCTTGGTCCCAGACTTGGTACTCCCATACAAATTCAAAATGCCTGATTTCGAGAAATATAATGGGACAAGTTGCCCCGAAGCTGATATTACTATGTTTTGTAGAAGAATAACAGGGTATATTAATAATGCCAACTGTTGATCCATTGCTTCCAAGATAGCTTGGTGGGAGCAGCAGCCAAATGGTATAATCAGTTGAGTTATGCCAGAATTGGTTCATGGAGAGATTTGGCTCAAGCATTTATAAAACAATACAACCACGTGATAGACATAGCACCCGATAGGATTACACTCCAGAACATGGAGAAGAAGACAAATGAGAACTTCAGATAGTATGCCCAGCGATGGAGGAAGGTGGCGACGCAAGTCCAACCACCATTCTTAGAGAAAGAGACGACCATGCTCTTCATCAGCACTTTGAAAGCTCCATTTATCAATCACATGTTGGGAAGCGCTGCTAAAAGCTTTTCTGATATCGTAATGTCTGGGGAGATGATAAAAAACGCGATAAGTTGTGAGAAGATTGAAACAGGGGAAGGCACCAAGAGATTAGCCCCGAGAATGAGGGAGAATGAGGTGAATAACACGAGTACATATAACAAGGGTCACTCGAGAGCAATCACGGTGAGCCAGCCAAAAGCAACAACCACTAATCATCAGGGTCTCCCAGACAGGAATCCAGCACAAGGGTGAACAACGAAAGGATACAGTTCACACCTATACCCATGGCGTATAGAGAGTTGTACCAGAACCTCTTCGATGCACATGTGGTGTCCCTTTTCTACTTAACACCGTTGCAGCCCTCGTTTCCCAAGTGGTATGACGCAAACGTCCAATGCGAATATCATGCTGGAATCGCGGGGTATTCAATTGAAAATTGCACCGCGTTCAAGAAAGTAGTCGAAAAGCTAATAAAAATGGGATCGTAAAGCTTGACGACCCACCTGTACCAAATGTAGCAGGAAACCCCTTGCTTAATCATACTGATCAAGGAGTAAATGGAATAAATAAAGGTAGGGGCAGAAAAGTCAAATATGAGGTTGCAAAAGTCAAAATCCCATTGAGACAAGTTTGGAAGGAGAGAGGACTGATCACATTGAATTCGGAAGAGAAGTCCGAAGAAAAGAGGAACCATTACGAGTTTTATAATAGAGAAGGGCATGGAATCCAAGAATGCACTGAGTTCAGAGCCATAGTGAAAAATTTGATGGATAATAAAGAGATGGAATTTTTCGAGAAGATTGAGGGATCAGAAGAACGGGAGGTTTATGCTTCAGAGGAAGGATCAATGGAAAGGGTTCAAAAGGGTAGTCGCCTAGTAGTAATCATCTCGAAGCCAAGAGTCAATGAAGCCGAAACACAAGTAGCACCGCGAGTCATAATTCAAAAGCCAACAATTTTTCCGTATAGGGATAGCAAGAGAGTCTCTTGGAACTATGATTGTAATGTGACGATCCAAGGAAAATAAAATCTGGCTAGTGCTTCAAAGGAGAATCAAAATGTAGGTTCTCATACTCGTAGTGGAAGACGCTACGATTTGATAAAAGGGAAAGCTCCAATGGTGGAGCAAGAGAAAGAAAAATCAGTCGAGCTTGAGTCCTCCGTCAATGAGCCAATGAGAGAGGAGGAAGCTAGAGAGTTCCTAAAATTTTTGAAACACAGTGAATACTGTGTTGTAGAACAGCTGCACAAACAGCCAGCGCGTATATCTGTGTTAGCTTTGCTTCAGAGTTCAGAAGTACATAGAAATGCACTAATGAAAGTCTTGAATGAAACATATGTGGCCAATGATATCTCAGTTAGTAAGCTGGACCGACTAGTCAACAATATAAGTGCTGATAACTTCATTTACTTCAACGATGATGAAATTCCACCAGACAGTAGGGGATCTACTAAGGCGTTGCATATTACCACTAGATGCAAAGGGTACACACTGCCAGGGGGTTTGATAGACAACGGGTCGGCATTAAACCTATTACCCTTATCCACATTAAACATGTTACCTGTGGATAGTTCCCACGTGAAAGAATGCCAGAACATAGTTAGGGCATTTGACGGTAGACCAAGAGAAGTTATGGGGAGGATTGAAATACCACTGCTAATTGGTCCGACGACATATGAGGTGGACTTCCTGGTAATGGATATCAAACCCTCCTACAACTGCTTGTTGGGAAGATTGTGGATCCGCTCAGCAGGAGCGGTACCTTCATCATTACATCAGAAACTGAAGTTGGTATCAGAAGGTCGGCTAGTGACAATAAATGCCGAAGAGGATATTATCGCGGCTGTAACCAGTGGTGCACCGTATCTGGAGACAAATGACAAGGCAATCGAGTGCTCTTTTCGATCATTGGAATTCGTGAATGCAACCTTCATTTCAACCCATCGAAGTTGAAATTCCTTCCCTTCGTTGCGAGGGTGCTAATCCTTCCTCGTACGTAACTGACTCCCGAACCTGTTTTCTTAGATTTCGTAGACCAAAATCATTGTTTTAATAAATCAAAATGTTTTATTAAAATAATTCATCTTAAGGTGATCCGATTACACCTCGAATAAAAGATTGGTGGCGACTCCTATTTATCATTTTAAAGTCGATCCCCGTTTTCCACATGAAAAATAGTTTCGACAAATATTATATATAAAAGGTGTATTTTAGTAATTATCTTAAGATAGGATGAGGTGGGATTTTTTAAAATTTGACCTCGACTCAATTTAATTAATTGAAAAATTAAACCAACATTAAAATTTGATTTTAAAGAAAAAATTGCCCCTATCAAATCAAATCGATTTAGAATTTATCAAATTTGAGTATTTTTACCATCTCTATATATTTTATTGGAAACCTTAGTTTGCAAGGCTAAGGGGGCCTAAATGATATGATAGAAATGTGGGAGAAGATTAGGCCAACCGCCAACCACGAATAGAGGGTTCAAAGAATTAAGATTTAGCTAAGTTTGTGTAGTCATACTTAAGAGATAATATCTTGTCAAGAAGGTATTAATTCAATGACAATGTTTAAGTTTGAAAATTTTGATATTTTATGTTCAAGTCTCTTTTTACGTAAATGTGCAGATAAAGTCGAAGGTAGCAAAAAATTTAAAAGGTTAGAAATACATTAAAATTTTTTGGGGTCAAAAAGTAATTTTAATATTATACAAATTTATTATTTTTTTAAAATTTTCTAAGGAACTTAGAAATTCTTTTACCATTTTTGGAGGACCAAAGCCACTGTTTGCCCCTTGCATTCACTCTTATGTGTGGGTTCTTAGATTTATTCTGATAATGTTAGTTAGATTGTGTTTAATTAATTATTCAGTTTATAATAATTAATTTTAATTGCAACTATTAATATAGCTATAATTTGAAATGAAAAAAATGTTGTCGAATAAGTCTATGAGTTATGTCACACATGGCTTGAATTCAGAAGCCTTAAAATTAAAGAAAATGTCAAAGATTTGTAGGCACCAAATTCGTGTAGCAACAAATATTTGGTGTGTCATGCCAAATTAAATCACTATTGAATTCAAGGCCAATAGGTTTTAATTTTTAGCCATGAAACACATCAAGAGAGAGTGAATGAGAAAATTACTAATTAGTCTGTGTTTAAAATGATTGTGTAATAGTTTTCATATGTGAGTTGTAGACTTTTTAGGTTGTATTTTGAGGGTTGAAATACTTATAATTTTCATTTTGTTATAGTAAATTTTGTTGTCGTTTCTGCTCATGGACGCAAGTTTTAAAGTCAAATCACATAAATCCTTGTGCCCTTTTATTAGTTTCATTTGGTACATTATTTGTTGTTGCTAGTCTTATTTATTCTTAGTAAATTTATTATTGACATACTTAGTTTAATTCATTCTCAATAAATTAGTATTAGAGTTTTGTTTCAATTGCTTTTATGGTATTTGCAAAAAGGTTGTAGTCGTGGTATTTTTTGTTGCTTTTATTGTCACTTAAAATGTAGATATAATTGCAAGTGTGTTATCAACTAAATACAAAGTTGAGAAAATTCATTGGCAAAAATAACTTCAATCTATAATACATCAAGATGCGGGTAATGCTGATTCACCAATGATTGCTTAAATTACCAAACACACTATTGAAAGAACAAAAGAACGAGATAATAGAGACAGCACATAGTGTTATTCTACTGTGTAAGTGATAAAGTATTACAAGGGGTAGCTGAAGAGACCACCGCGCCTATTTGTGGCTCCAATAAAAGAGCCAGTACATGACGAAGTCATTGTTGAACCGACTCTACCTTAAGCAACAACTTTATACCAAGAAGAAAGAGGAAGGTACACCTATTTCACAATACCTTAAATTGATATAAAATGACTGAATAAAATAAAAATTTACTAAAGTTGGGTGACTAAAATGAGTGTACAATAATATTGTCTAATACCAAATTAATAGTGGGTGACCAAAACAAAAATGATTCGTAACACGGTGCCCTTTTTGCAATTTTTTTTACAGTACCCAAAATAAAAGCTTATGAAAGTTGGATGACTAACTATGTAGTTTACCATTTGTACAAGCCCAATTTGCCCTGGCCTAGTCAAAACCCAAACCAAAAATAATAACCAAAATAAAATAATTAAAGTCCATTAGCCTAATTACAATTTGAAACGGCCCAAACCCAACAAACCAAACCCTAGCCCACATTTGTAACATTTTCAGAAAAAGAAATGCAAACCCTAATGACCTAGGCGCCGAACCCCTCCATGTGCTGGCCTCAGCGCGCACGACGCTCGAGATTGCCATCATGACTCCTCCACCGACCTTGCACCAAAATGGCTTACTGGCCTCATTGACTTTCTGAGGGACCTACAAACAAGCAAAAATAGAGACCAAACAGGGCAACAGAGCAGGAAGCAACCAAAAAAGCAAAAGAAATAGCAATAGTAGAAATAATAAAATGTATAATCGGCTATATAAGCCTAGAAAATCAATGTAACTGGGGACGATTTTGAAATAAAAAAAAAGGAGACTTTAAATACAAAAAAAAAAAGATTCAAAAAATCAGATTTGTAAGATATTGATTCTTTTATTTTTTTTATTTCATTTGTTTTTTTTTCCTTCACTTTCCTATTTCGAATATACATACATATATTAA
Organism: Gossypium bickii; assembly: GCA_025503065.1. NCBI lineage: Eukaryota > Viridiplantae > Streptophyta > Magnoliopsida > Malvales > Malvaceae > Gossypium > Gossypium bickii. The sequence goes on along the minus strand of CP106714.1, from coordinate 130,243,553 downwards.
AAAAAAAGAAATATTTTACCTTCTCTCGGGTTTCATCGGAAAAAAGGAGTTTGTTTGGGGCTCCGGCAACCGTGTACGACGGTCGACGGCGGCGGAGCCCACGGCGGCGCGCGGTGGTCCGTGACTGATGCTTGGCCGGACCCGGGCTTGAAGGCAGAGAGAATCGAGAGAAAAAGGGGGAGAGACTTTGTTTTTTTTGAAAATGATAGCAGAAATGAATAAAAAGAATTTTTTTTTTGATTTTATAAGGGTGTGAAACGGCATCGTTTAGGGCCTGTTTCAGAGGCCTCAAAACGGCGCTGTATAAGGCAACTCTTGCGCGACCCGACCCGCCTGCCGAAGGGATTCGTGTGTTTTTGCAACTTTTGGGTTATTTATGCCTGAGGTCCTTCCGCCTTTGTTTGCTTTTAATTTTAGTCCTACTTTGCACTATCCTTTTTCTTAGATTTTGCTACATAATTTCTCGTTTGTTTCAACTTGGTCCACACTGAAACGCAGCGCATAGTGGATTCGGGATATTTTTCCATTTAGTCCTCATTATTTTCTGCGTGTTATATTTTGGCCCTTTTCGTTTTTACTATTTGCAATTTATACCTCTTAATCTCACTTAATTTTAATTTAATCCTTTTATTTAATTTCAGCCCTATTTTCTTATTAATTTCTTGTGTTTTTTGGTTTATTTTATTTAGTTACTTACCATTTCTTTTTCTCAATTTTAATTTTCTTATTCATTCTACATTTTATTTTGCTTTACTTTATTTATCATTTCATCATTTTCTTTCCTTTATTGTTTATCATATTATTTATTTATCTTATATTCTTTATATATATATATTAAGAAGATTAATATTTTCTTTATTTACATACCCATTGGTGGTATTATTGCTACTATTATTTATATATTTATCCATTTGTTTTATGATTGATTTTTCTTATATTTGGATTTTTATGTTCACCTAACATTTTATTTATGTATTCTTTATATCTATTACATTTGTTTGTCCATTTGTTCATTTACCTTTAATTATTTAAATTCAATATTACATATATTTATGTTACTTATCTATTATTATTTTAATATTACATATATTTATGTTACTTATCTATTATTATTTAAATATTTAAGTTATTTATTTGTTTTACCTATTTATTTATTCTTTTATTTCTTTCATGTTTGATGTTACTCATTATTTATTCCATTTATTTATTTGTCATTTTTTCATTTTCAAAATGTTGGACACCATTTTCATTCCTCTCATTCTCGTATCACCTTATTAGTTTTATTATTAAAATCGTGAATCAAGAATTCTATTAAGTATAGCAATTATCGTTTTAAGATTTTCTTGTACAGTCATTTTGTACCATCATTATATCATGTATAGTTGTTTTAATATTAAGTTTAGATGTAATCGGTTTTTATACTATATCCCAAACAAAATATACATCATTTTTGAATGTTACTCTTGTATTCACTCAAACTTTTTAAATAGGCAATGTTTCGTATTTTGAAATTCGAGAAGTCGTATCCTAACTTACGGAGTTTCAATTTTCTCGTTGAATCCAAAATAACCAAACATCCTTTTGAAATTCAAAATTCGATTAAATAATAAAATAAAGGGTCGGCTTATTTTCGAGAAGTTAAAACGCTGTGTCCTAACTTACGGGATACGACTTCTTTTGGTACCTCAAGATAAAGGGCCTTTAACATGCATTTTGATTCATTCAAATGACTTTCACGTAAAAATAACATAGTATAAAGGGAGATCGTATTTTAAATTTCTTTTCGAGCTTTCGGCTTTCGACACTAAGTCATCAATTAATCAATTAGATACCAATTTTGGGCGTTACGAGCGTGCTAACCCTTCCTCGTACGTAACCGACTCTCGAACCTATTTTCTGAATTTCGTAGACCAAAATCGTTGTTTTAATAAATTAAATCGTTTATTAAAAACAACCGTTTTACGAGGTGACCCGATCACACCTCACAAAAAGGATTGGTGGCGGCTCCCATTTTTCATTTTTATTTTCGAAACCAAATTCGACCCCTTTGTCAAAAAATGGTTTCGACACCATTGTTTATACAAAATAACTCTTTATTATTATTTATTAATACATAGGAGATTGCTTGTAATCCAATTTTCTAAAGTACATACATCATAAATATAAGATGAATGTGTATGTCGAGGTTTGATATTAGATAAACTCTCATTGTTAACATTGTTCGATAGACCCAAAAAAAAAAAGGAATAAATAAAGAGATACGACTCAAACAACCACTTTACAAATACAAAATTTTCACATTCAAGTATTTTTCTGCAAATTCCGCAAGGTTTTTGATCTTATTATCATCAATAAAGCCATTACGATTGGCATCCACCGATCGGATTATACACTTGCTCTTCCTCCTAGTGAACCATCCACCGCGGGAGACTCGTATAGCATCGGCAAGCTCGTCTCTGCTAATCCTTCCATCCTTATCATAATTGAATTTCTTTAACCATCTTTTGAACTCATCGATCGTCATTTCCCGCTTGCCATATGGCTTTGGTCCCTCTATTATGCTTAAATTTGGATTTTGATCTATATACTTTAATTTGACATAATTTGATTATCTACTTTTATAATGTCTCTTATTAATCAAAATAGATGACACCGTTACTTTTCATATGAAAATGTTTTTTTTTTTTTTGCTTCATTCGATCTGTTCTGTTGTAAAAAAACAAATAGAACAACGTTCAAAAGTTTAACATTATAGCATTCCAAAAGAAAACACATTCAATCATTAAAAGACTTACGTTTGCATCAAAGCAATAGCTTATCACCAAGCTTTAAACATTTCCTAACGATTTATAACTGCAATTGCCAAGGAAGATGTCATTTCGTTTCCATTCTTTTCTGCCATCTAAAAAACAACATTTCTTACCTTCTCAATGTCTCTTTCAATATCTGTGAAAGTTGCTTGAAGAGACTATCTCTTTCATATTAAAATGTTGAGACGGGTTTTTTTTAAAAAAAAGATCTTGCCAACTCATCATGTTGACATGGATATTATTGTCATGGAAGCAATGTTTTTTTTTCTAAAAAATATCTATGTTTGCATGTTATCCAAAAATAATTACAATGTTATTATCTATTCAAACTAACTAATCACGTTATATAAGCAAAGGATTAATTATACTAAATTGAAGTGTAATGACTAATTCTTAAATTTGAACATGTTAGAGGGATTAAAACCAAAATTTGACCAAAGTTTTAAACACAATTGTCTTTTTTCCTTTTGTTGTTGTTGTGGATATAATTAAACACAATTGTTAATACCCTAAAAAGCATTGAATAAAAATAGATTTATGGGTAACTTTTTTGCAAACGTTGCCTAATATTCTTTTGTTCCTTCATAAGTTATAGCATAAACAAAGGCTATAGAGCCTTAAAGAGTCATTAAAAAAAGGGATATTTGAGCCACCCCCAAAGCTGTACCCAATGCATTTAACAGTTAGGTACCCCTTGATGGAATAGATTAATGGTAGGTGGCCTATATATGTTATTGGAAACCTCGAAGGGGGCCTAAATGATATATTATAATAGAAATGAGGGACAAGATTAGGCCAATCCCCAATCATGAACAGAGGGTTCAACGAATTAAGGTTTAGCTTGGTTTGTGTAGCCATTCTTAAGAGATAATCTCCGATCAATCTTGATTCAATTGGTAAGGTAGAAATTTCGAAAACTTCGAGATTTTGAGTTCAAGTTTCACTTGAGGTAAATGTGTGGGTTTTTTTCTTTTTTTTTTTCTAAATTTATTTCGGTCATAGTTAGTTCGTGTTTAGTTAATTATTAAATTAGTGGTTCAGTTCTTTATTTGTAATTATTGATTCTGATTTAAACTCAACATTTTAAAATCTTCTTTCGAAACCATCATTGAATTACCCTTTAATTCTTTAAATCCTCAATTAACTTTACTTATATGATATTAATGAATATTAACTCGATTGACATTTATATTATTAAAAACTCTTGAAGGTTTCATGTTTGAGTAAACTTAATTGTATAATATCTCACTTTAAAAAAAAAATTATTTACCTATATCAACAATCAATGCCAATTAATCTAATATATAGCTTTAAAATCTTCCTCTACATGAAACTTAATTGCTGTGGCTATTTAGAACTTTTTTTTTCGCCTGAATTGTCAATATGTATACAAGAAAGAGTAACACAATTAATATATTTCAACCTTGAACATGTAATGAAAATAGCTAATTGAGTCTTATCTCGATTGGCATGTGTATTGTTGCTAATATAGGAAGACGTAGGTTCAAGTGCACTGAAATGCATTATCCCCTATTTATAGGTTGGAGAGGGGCTATGAGTAGTTCTAAGTATTATGTTAAAAAAAGCAGATATATTGGACTGTGGATATATAGCAATGGCTAACAGAAATAAAAAATTTCCCTTTAGTCCATTAAGTATTTGCAAAGTTTTAAGTTAATTTAATGGTAAAATTGTATTTCAGTCTCTCCTAAAATTTAAAATTAAATTATACTCTCCCATAAATAAAAAGTTTATATTTTAAACCTTGAAAACCGTGAAGATAATCTTCATCTCATGAAACGAATAATATCTCATTATGAGCACAGTTCAACCATAGTAAACAAATTTCAATAATTGCAATTCTTTTACTATAATGATGGAAGCAACAAACAATTTTAATAAAGCTCGACATTTACCGTCTAAAATTCAATAAAATCACACACCAATAAAGCATTATATAAAAATCCATAACTTATATAGTTATGTCATGATACTAGCCATTATCGATTTGTTATTTTATTATTCTATTAGATTTTGATTCATAGTCTATATAGTTTACACTTTGAATTCGCATGTGAGGTGTTCGTATCCTTCTATGAGACCGCATGATGTGGGTTCGCATCACCATGAACGTGAATCTACATCTAGAAAACATGTTGGAAAAAATATAATTTTTAAAAAGTTTGAGGCATATTCTCGATTGGTAAAGGTGGAGAGTTGAATCATAAAATTATGGTTTTATATTCTACTCCATGAGACCTTTACAACGGTATACCATATGCTCAAAATGAATGAGTGATGAATGAGAAATTAATGCTCAAAGTAAGCCACTTGTGAATATTTGTTGAGAAAAATAAAAGTTTAGATCCCACATTGATTAAATACCAAGTGTGAGATATGTGTATATATATATATGAAAACCCGCTTAAAAGTTATTAAATGATTAAGCTAATGATCTTCCTTACACACAAGGGGTGCAAATTTGAATCCACAAGAGTTGAGGGCACAAATTGTGGCTGATGCAAAATATTTGTTGGATACCTACGACATCCCATTTACGAACATATAAATAGAGAATCTAACGACAAGTTACAACACTTATTGATCAGATCTCTCTAGGCAAGTCTTATATATAGATCACCCTAACACCCAAATATTTGTCTGCAAAATCAACAAGGTTGGTGATTTCATTTTCATCAATAAACCCACTACCGTTCGCATCCGCGGATTTTATCGCACGTCGGCTCTTCCATCGGGTGAACCGTCCCCCGGTCTCGTAAATAGCGTTGCGGAGCTCTTCTTTGCTGATACGGCCATCGTTGTCGGCATCAAACTTTTTTAACCACTGCTTAAACTCGTCCATCGTCATGATAAGTTTTCCGTCCATGGAGATGCTCTTATAAGTCTTGATGGCCATAACAATACAGCAAAGTAATAAAAGAAATTATGTGTTTTCAATGCTCACAGTAGGTGACAATGGAAGAGTACAACCCCATTTTATGCTATCTCATATTTCACTTTACATATGTTTCATGTGTTAATCAAAATATTAAAATATAAACTACTGCCTTTCTTTTCACTTTATTAGATTCTACAATAAGTTTTCTTCCACTCAATATTTAATTTAGTATTTGAGTTTTTTCTTCTTCTTAATTTAGTACTTAAATTTGACTTCAATGTTCACTTTGGTACTTGAGTATTTTCATTTGATACTTGAGTTTCTTTTGTCCCATTTATGTACTTGAGTTTGACTTCAATGTTTTATTTTGTATTTTAGTGGTTTTTTTTGTCTCAATTAAGTACTTATATATTTTTACTAGAGCACACACGTCAAATATTCACTGGGCTACATGATGTCATTTGGTCAGGGTACCAAATTAATCATTGAAGCCAAACTTAGGTACCAAATTGAGACAAAAAAAATTTAAGTATCAAATTGAACATTAAAACTAAATTCAAGTACCAAAAATATATTAACATTTTCTAGAATTAAAAAGAATTTAATCTAATTCACATCGCAATACTTACTCAAACATGTGAAATATCTTTAATTACAAATGATTATACTTAAATTTAATTACTGTACTATAAGTTCTGATCATATATGCTATTTTTTATACAAAAAAATCCAATATTTAAATAGGAGGATAATAGGCTTCAGCAAACTCGAACCTATGTCTTCCTGCACTGACAACAATACCGATACCAATCAAACTAAAACTCAATCAACATTTAATATTATCTCTTAAATGTAATTGTACAAAGTAATTAAAATTAATTAGTTAAAAATAGAAAAAGTAATTCGGTGAAGTCGTATAATATACAATTTTAATAAAACTAAAATTAAATAATTTCACTTTCTTCCGACCCTAGTTTCAAATCATGTATGTATTATTTAAACTTAAGTCCATATTATTATAGCTCATTTTGAGAGCTAGAATTATTTATAGTCCATCACCAATTTATAAATAGACAGATAATGTACTTCAGTGCACTCAAACTCACGTCTTTCTGTATTGACAACAATATCCATACTAATCAAGCTAATACTCCATCAACGTCCTTGTCTTAATTTTAAAATATATAACTATTAATATAAGATATTACTAGTATTTTATAATACATAAATAAGAAAAATTTCCATTGAATTGGCGGAATTTAAGCTTTAAGTATGAACTTTTTTTAAAATCGGACTTGGTAAATAGATCTACTTTTAACTAAATTTAGAAAGTTTGAATGTTTATGTCCAAGTTCCATCATGTGAATGGGTTTAAATTTTATCATGTGTGAATCTTAGTTCAATTATATTTCTATTTTAAATTTATTATACTTTATATTAAATTGATTTTAATTCTAATTAATCGGATATATTATTTATAATTTGTACCTATACCTATAATTGTACTATAGAATACTTGGAAATAATTTAGAAAACTAGAATATATGCAATGGATTTTGACAGGGACGCATGGGGTTAGGCAAAAAAATGTAGAGAAATGGAATAACTTAAAAATTAACCATTGAATGGAACTTTAACCGATACAATACTCATTTAATGTATGAGAAGGAATTATATGAAATTATAATTCCACGTCATCCTTATTTGTTTTTAATAGGAGAATGACAAATCAGATTTTTTGTCCTGATTTTCATCTTTTTCCTCTTGAAAAAAAAATTCAAATTCAACTAAAAATGCTAAAAATCATAAGGAAAAATCTGAATTATCATTCTTTTATTAGAAAGGGATAAAGATGACGTGGAATCACAATTTCATACAATCATTTCTCTTTAATAAATTTTCAAATTTTTTGTTTGTAATCAATAATGTTGTTTTAAATCTCTTCATAAATTCATATTAAAAATCATATCAACAAGCCAACTACAATTAATTATATCATTTGAAAATTAAAAAGAAGAAGAAGAAGAAATTTACCCATGTTTTAACCTTGCCCAAAAGCAATAAAAGGGAATCCAAAGGTCATTTCGTGGGAGGAATCCAGTTCTATGCATAAGCACGTGGTGGACTTTTTAACACTGAAATAGTGTTGATTCAATGAAACAAAATTAATGAACAGTGGTGACTTTTATATTCTTGCATTCAAATTACCATGGAAAGTTGATTTCAAGGGCGCATCATTTTATAAAGTAATTTTTTAAAGATCTTATTCTAATTTTGTGATTTTTATCTATATTATATTGATTCAAGAGAATTAGTCTCAGACCCAAAGAAATTAATAACTCCAAGTATCTTTATAATAGGTAGTCATTAATTCGATTAATATCGGTATTATTGTCAGTGTAGGAGAACGTGAGTTTGAGTGTGTTAAAGTGTATTATCCTCCTAATTAAGAGTTGAAAAAAAAACTACGAATAATTTTAAGTATTATATAAAAAAATAAAAAATGAAATAGACTGCATTGTCGAGTTAAGGACAGGACATCAATTTCGGTCAATCACATACGCTAAATGACTTTGACCTTCACGCACTCCAAGAAGATTCTCAAATGTTCAGTTGGTACATGATATATGGACAACGGGTAGCCATCAATTTGACAAATCATATCTGCCTTGAGTTAGCCAATCACAAGTGTAAGATGACTTGGTCTTCATGCACTCTCTAGATTGAGCTCATTGATATGATCCATAATTGAAGTATCTTTAGCCATCTGAGTTGAACAAATGGTATTATCAGATGCATCTTGTTCGTTGTAGATGGGGTTTTTTGTACGTGTTTGATATTGTCTTCATTAGATCAGTCGTAGTTGTTTCCTTCATGATGTTGTACTCAACGTTCTTAGCCAAATTCAATAGAGTAGTTCATAAGGCTTTTCCATTTAGTAATGACCATGTGGGCAAGATCAATATTTTTTAGGTTTTTATCTCGAATAAAAACTCATAGCTTCTTTTGATACAAATAATCCTTCACCTACGTCTTCAAAAAATCAAAATCAACACTTTCGAATTTCTCAATTCTTACTTTGTCAATACTATACGATTATCATTCTCACTTCTCCTTTTCAACTTGAAGCCCTGATACTATTTGTGGGAAATGAGACCTTAATCTAAATAAATAAGAACACTAAATTTACACGATTCAGGTAAATACCTCCTACGTTCGCGGTTGCACCATGCTTTTCACTATTAAAAAGAGAGTTCCACAAATCACAGTCCAATCATTATTGTTATTGGTAGTTTCCGTTAAAATTTGTTAACATATTTATTTATCGTTAATCATATGCTACATCACATAAGGGTAGCCTAATCAACATGCTAAATTAATAAATTTTGACGAAAAATACCTATGATTTTAATGATTGAATTGAGATTTTTAAATAAAAAAGTAGGAAGACTTAAATTTTAACTTTTTAAGTACAATGATTTAATCTCAAATTTTATCAAAGTACAAGAATTAATTAGCATAATATTTTAACAAAAAAAATTAAAATTCTAACTAAACTCGTTTTATTCATTCAATCATGTTCAAAATATTGGTCCAAGCAATCATATTATTTTGTTAATTATAACCATAGATGTTCTCATCCATTTTATGGTTTGAATTTAATCTTGTTTTGGCCGAAAATGGTATTCAAGTAAAATTCTTCCAACAATGATGATTCTAAGATTAGAACTTTTTTTTACTCGATCAAATTATTACACATTTTAAGCATTTACAAATAATATTATAATCTGCAAAATGCAGCAATCCCCACGAAAAGTGTCCCTCTCCCAAGTACAAATCACCAAAATCTCATATCAATAACATCATGATTCCATACCACCAGACCCCCAAAACCCCCCTCTGTTTTTCTGCCCTTTAAAAAGCAATTGTGCAAGCAACCGAAACATAAGCCCCATGTAACCAAAGATCCTTTAGACACTAACAGCTAACCAATTCTTCAAAAGAAACTCAGCAACATCACTTATGATATATTTGAACTTAATCTAAATATCCGAGAAAGAAAGACAGTCACTCCTTCCAACCACTTGTTAATTCAAGCAATCATTTTAAAGTTTAAAATACGAGTTTAAGAAAGAAAAAAGAAGAAGAAAGGAAATAAATAATGAAAGGAGATAAGTTAAGACCCATTAACAAAGATTGCAATTCATCATTGCAATCATCTTATATATACGGATTGCAATGAAAGAAACTTGTCTTTTTTCCAGCATATGTAATTGCTGCAACACAAGCAAACAACAAGAAGCAAATACATACATACATATATGTCGAAACCATCCTTTTTTGAAAAGGCGAGAATCGATATTAGGTTTTGAAAATAAAAATGGGAGTCGCCACCGATCTTTTAGGTGCGATCGGATCACCTTTGTTTTAATAAAACATTTTGATTTACTAAAACAATACTTTTGGTCTACGGAAATTTGAGAAAATGGGTTCGGGAGTCGGTTACGTGCGAGGAAGGGTTAGCACCCTCGTCACGCCCAAAAATGGTACCAAATTGATCAATTAATGTCCTTATGTCAAAAGTTAAAAATCGGAAAATAGATTTTAAAAAATATGATCTCCTTTAAAAATCCTCGGATCTAAGATGAATGTTGCCTCGTTTGGAAAATCTTATCTCGAAATAACGAGATGCCCCGTCCAGTAAGTTAGGACACAACATATCGAATTCTCGAAAATAAGCTTTTATTTTTATTCAAAATCTTTTATTTTAAAAGATATTTCACTATTTAGGTTAAACGAGAAAAATCGAAACCTAGTAAGTTAAGGCACGATTTTTTTGATTTTCTAAATATGAAATGTTGCCTTTACGAAAGAAATCGATTTTGTATTGGATAAAATGGAACACGAATTTGTAAAAAATGTGATGACGCGAATGAAAATAAGAGTATACGTGAAATGATATAAACACAAATATATGAGCGAAAGTTAAATGAATAATAATACGTACGTATATATGTAGTGTAACAAAGTAACAAACATAATAATAATAATAAATATTAATAATAATGTACATAATATACATAATATATACAATATGTTAATATAAATGTGATAGTTATGAAAATATAATAATAATAATAGTATAATAATAAAAATAGTAATAATAATAATAAAGTTAGTATATACAAGCAATAGTAATATATGAAGAATAATAACATAATAGTATAATAATAAAATAATAGTATGGTAATAATAAATAATAATAATAATAATAATAATGATAATGATAATGATAATATGCGAATAATAGTACAATAATAATAATAATAATAATAATAGTGCAAAATATGTACAAAGTGGATAACATAACTATAGTAATAATACTAAGATAATAATAATAATAGTAAATGTAATGATGGTAATAGTAAGAGTATGAACTATATATAATATAACAATATAGATATAATAGTAAAAAATATAATAATAATAGTATAATAATAAACATGTACAATATAATAATAATATAAGTACAGTGGTAATAGTAATAATGATGATAATTATAAAATACTAAAAAGGGTCAAATTAGATTAAAAATATGGTTTTGGGGCCGATTCAAAATAAAATGAGAGGGGAAAAGGGCTTATTCGAAATGCGCTTAAAACATGGGGGTCCAGAAAGGAAATTATTCCCTCCCCTTGCTCAAGCTTTTGTTCGGGACTAAAATGGAACAGAAAGAAAACATGTTGGGCCAACTCGCAAATGATAAGAGGACCGGAGTAAAAAAGGGGAAGACGCGGGAGGGCTTGAAGCGCAATTATCCCATTGACAGAAAACGCGCGATCCTCCCCTTTGCGGGGTCGGTCGTGGGTCGTGGACCAAAACGACGCCGCTTTGGCCCCGACCACCAAGTGCAAAACGGCGCTGTTCCTATGTGGTATAAAACTGATTTTTCTTCAAACTAACCCTTCATTCTTCATTTCAAAGAAGGGAAAAAAAAAGACTTAAAATGCTCTCCCCATTACAAGTTTAGGCCTAGGTCCAGGTCGCGAACGCCACGATGCCGCCGCCGGCCATCACGTGGTAGGCTTCTTTTCCCCTTTTTTTATATTATAAAAATATATAAACTATTTTAATAAATAAGGAAAATAGGTTTTATATTTTCAAAAAATAAGATAAAAGAAAAGTAAAACAAGACCTTAAAATCGCTTTTGTCTTCTCCGATCACTTTGTTATAAACTGGTATTAACTTTTGCTTCGGATCTTTGCAAATCGCTTGGATTCGAAAGTTTCAGTATTCTCTTGATTGATACCAAAAAGGTCCTTTACATTCGATTTTCAAGGCTTTATAGCCGAATCACGATCAATAAACAAATAAGGTACGATCTATTTTGTATTGTGGTGTCTTTCTTTGTTGTTTTGTCCGCTTTTATGGTATGGCGTCGATGGTGGCGTGCACGAGGGATGCGTGAGTCGCGTGAGGCGTCGCGACCGCCGGCGTGGGAGCCGAGGCGCGTGGGGAGCCAGGCCGTTGCGCGCGTGGGAGGACGTGTGTCGGCGCTGAGATGGGAGGAACCCTAGGGTTCCAAAAGTTTTTGATTTTGGGCCGATTATGAATTGGGCTAATTGTTGTAAACGGGTCATCCGGGTTTGGGTTTTAGTTTTGGGCTTTGGGTTATTGGACTCTGTAATTGGACTGTACTGTTTTATTTTTCATTGGGTTTTTAATGGGTTTGGTTCGATAGGCCCAGACAATTTTGGGCTCGTACAGCTGCCCCTCTTTGCGCGTTGTCGTGTAACGAGAATAGAGCAAAGATAAAGAAGGCCCAAATTTGTCGGGACTCACTGGGTCTTAACTTCTTAATGCTTTTTTTTTTGGTAGTCTCGTCTTGACCTCATCGCAATCGCTTCTTGATACAACTTCAAATGCGACTTCACTGCTTCTATATTGCCAAATTTGCTTCCTGCAAAGCTCAGGAATGCCAAATCCTCTGTCTTCAATCTGCTTCCTGCAGAGCTCAGGAGTGCCAGATCCTCTGTTTTCAATCTGCTTCCTGTAAAGCTCAGGAATGCTAGATCTGTTGTTTTCGACTTGCTTCCTGCAAAGCTTAGGAATGCCAAATCTTCTGTCTTCAATCTGCTTCCTGTAAAGCTCAGGAATGCCAGATCCTCTGTCTTCAATCTGCTTCCTGCAAAGCTCAGGAATGCTAGATCTATTGTTTTCGACTTGCTTCCTGCAAAGCTCAGGAATGCCAAATCTTCTGTCTTCAATCTGCTTCTGTAAAGCTCGGGAATGCCGATCCTCCTCTGTCTTCAATCGCTTCACCGCAAAGCTCGTGAATGCTAGATCTCGTTGTTTTCGACTTGCTTCCTGCAAAGCTTAGGAATGCCAAATCTTCTGTCTTCAATCTGCTTCCTGTAAAGCTCAGGAATGCCAGATCCTTTGTCTTCAATCTGCTTCCTGCAAAGCTCAGGAATGCTAGATCTGTTGTTTTCGACTTGCTTCCTGCAAAGCTCAGGAATGCCAAATCTTCTGTCTTTAATCTGCTTCCTGTAAAGCTCAGGAATGCTAGATCTATTGTTTTCGACTTGCTTCCTGCAAAGCTCAGGAATGCCAAATCTTCTCATCTTCAATCGCTTCTGTAAAGCTCGAATGCCGATCCTCTCGTCTTCAATCGCTTCTGCAAAGCTCGGGAATGCTAGATCTGTTGTTTTCGACTTGCTTCTCGCAAAGCTTAGGAATGCCAAATCTTACTCGTCTTCAATCGCTTCTGTAAAGCTCGGAATGCCGATCCTTTGTCTTCAATCGCTTCTGTAAAGCTCAGGAATGCTAGATCTGTTGTTTTCGACTTGCTTCCTGCAAAGCTCAGGAATGCCAAATCTTCTGTCTTTAATCTGCTTCCTGTAAAGCTCAGGAATGCCAGATCCTCTGTCTTCAATCTGCTTCCTGCAAAGCTCAGGAATGCTAGATCTGTTGTTTTCGACTTGCTTCTGCAAAGCTCGTGAATGCCAAATCTTCTGTCTTTAATCTGCTTCCTGTAAAGCTCGGAATGCGGATCCTTCGTTCTTCAATCTGCTTCCTGCAAAGCTCAGGAATGCCAGGCTTGTTATCTTTAATCTGCTCCTGCGTGCTAGGAATGCCAGACCTGTTATCTTCGATCTGCTCCTGCAAGCCAGGAATGCTAGACCTGTTATCTTCGATCTGCTCCTGCAAGCCAGGAATGCTAGACCTGTTATCTTCGATCCGCTCCGCGTGCTAGGGATGCGGATCTGCTATCTTCAATCGCTTCTCGCAAAACTTCGGGAATGCCGGATCTTCTGCCTTCAATCTGCATGCGGATTTGCTATCTTCAATCTGCTTCCTGCAAAGCTCAGGAATGCCGATTTCTCGTCTTCAATCTGCTTCGCAAAGCTCAGGAGTACCAGATTTGCTATCTTCAATCTGCTTCTCGCAAAGCTCGGAAATGCCGATCTTCGTCTTCAATCGCTTTCCGCAAAGCTCAGGAGTGCCAGATTTGCTATCTTCAATCTGCTTCCTGCAAAGCTCAGGAATGCCAGATCTTCTCGCCTCTTCAATCGCATACGCAAAGCTCAGAGTGCGGATCTTCTTTCTTCAATCTGCCTTCTGCAAAACTCAGGAATGCCAGATCTTTTTTCTTCTTTGCTTCTTTACTATCTTTAGTAAGACTTCAATCTTCAGTCTGCTCCACTATCATTTCTAGGGAACAAAATCTGAACTCTCCTTTTTTTTTTTTTTTTTTTTTTTTTTTTTTTTTTATAAATTGCTTCCTTACTATCTTCAGGAAGACTTCAATCTTCAGTCTGCTCCACTATCATTTCTAGGGGACAACATCTGAACTTTTCAATTCACTTCCTTACTATCTTCGTGAAGATTTCAATCTTGATCACCATTACTATCATCATCTAGGGAACAAAATCAACTTTTTTAAATTGCTTCCTTACTATTTTCAGGTAGATTTCAATCTTCAGTCTGCCCCGCTATCATCTCTAGGGAACAAGATCTGAACTTGCTACCTGATTATTATTTTTTTATTATTTTTTTTGAGGAACCTGTCCTGTAGAATGTACTTATGTTTGAACAAATGATGAGGATGCTATGATCGGAATAACTCAAATGTTCCTAACTACATGTGCCATGGGTGACAGAATGCAGAAAGTCCTGAGAATGACAAACTTTTCACAGTGATTAAGATGCAATAATCGTAATGGATAGAATGATATTATGGAGGACATTCGCATGCATGCAGAACGTCATGAGAATGATGATTTTTCAATGACTGAGTTGTAATGACCTAAATGAATCGAATGCTTCCTAGCTAAATGTGTTTTGCATGAATGTAGAATTTCATGAGAATGATCTCCTTTTAACAGTGTAAGGTGGTCATCACTCATTATTTGTCAGGGCTAGATGTATTATGTTGCAATCTTGTTCAACTGGTATTCATAACAGAAAACCCGGGAAAACAAACATCTTGTTTAGCAAATTTGCGCCGCTGTAACTTCAAGGTTCATCTCATTGTGACCTAGGGGTATAATATCTGAATTCTTTCGTGCGTCCTACTGTGACTCCAAAATGTAGGATCAATTTGATCGGTTACACTATTTGCTGGGTATAATGACCAGATGTATGTGCCTGATATGCGAAGTATCATTTTTCCTTCCCCGAGAATGATCTCCGTGTGTACCTGGGTTGGCATTACTCGTCGAGATTGTATCATCGATGAAGTGGCTCGTCCTTTGTTCGACCAATAAAATATTTAAAGGGATGGTCATCTTTCTCCAATATTTCCATACCTTAGACTGAATGAGTTCTGAACCATAATCCTGTTTCGAGTCCTTGTATTATTCAGAAGCTTTCAGAGTAATATGCAAAACTTTTATGAAAGTATTATTAGTCCACAAGTCATTATTTCAATGCAAAATGCTTGACGAAACAAAAATTTATTTGGAGCATAGCTCGAGACAAACAAGTTAACTGGAGTTTAGCAAATGCAAAATGAAATTTTATTTAGAGTGTATTTTGAAAAGATAAAGATAGCAAACTAGAAATGGGTAAAATGGAAGGTAGGTGCCCCAGATATCGCAGCTTGAGCTTTCCTGTTCAAACTTCTTGAGGACCATTTTAAGCTCAATATGTGTTTTAGGGGGTCTGGAGTACTTTGTCGATGCCCCAAGACATAACATACCTTTTCATTGTTGCTTCTAGCATAGCGAGAGATCATTGCTTGCCCCATTTCTATCAAAAATTTGAGCCGCCCTTCTCGGGTTTTCAACTCAAACCCTCCTTTGGTCCTAGGGCGCCCTTTGCGGGTTTTCGCCTTTGGCCTCTCCTTTTTTCTTATGTTGCTGAAGATTTCTTTCTTTTTTTTTTTTTTTTTTTTTTTTTTAGACTCCTCGGATTGGGCAAATCCCTGCCATCCATTTTGGTCATTTATTCATGCTTTCCTGGGGCAGGCCTTCTTTGCCGTATAAGGTCCTTTCTAGTTTGGCCTCCGCTTTCTTCTTGAGGTCTCTCTGCGTGAGAGAATTTTTCTTTTAAAGCCCTATCATGGGATTTTCTACGGTGATTCGCATTATCTGATCGTGACAGATAACTCTCAATATTTTCTCTTCAACCTCACTCGATCATATTGGAATTGGATCCATTCCGCCTTATCCAATTTCGGCTCGGCCCATGCCTAGGGAACAGAGGATTTCGACTTCACTAGGCGAGTTCTAACAGGGAAAGGGTTGCCCCAGCGGAGGTCTTGCCCGATGTTTATTGAGCATAAAGGGTAATCATAACTTCTATATGCCAATATTCACAAGTTTAGATCATCAACCCCTTTTTTTTTTTTTGTTGCACTATGACGCGGCATTTGATCTTTGAAAAGACCGCAAACTTTGACATTGTGCCGGTTAAATATGATCTTTTTGCCATTTTTTTCTTCTTTTTTTTTGGGGGGGGTCTAACAACTATCAACTTTGTAACATTGGCATACGAAGTGACCCTCACCCTCTTGATGAAGAGATCGACATCCACGAAGATGAATTGAGGCGGACCAGAAGCTTTCTAGGAGATTGGCTTGATAACGTCCATGCCTTATGCGTAGAAAGAATAGAAGAGGCACATAAGTTCTGTCCTCGATTTGGCATTTGATGCAAAAAAATTTTGGGTAGACCAGTGGCTCGAACCTCTTGATTGGCTCATGGATTTCTTTGTGGCTTCCTTAGCTTTGATTTTGCATACTCGTGCCTTAGCGATCCGATATGAAAATATCTTTGAACTCTTGGAGATAACTCAATGATTCCTTGCCTTGTCCTGCGACAAGTTAAACTTCTATCTTCATCTCCTTTGTAGTGTGTATTGACACCTCGTAAGGTGCGATCCATCATTCTTAACGATAAGTCGTGGCCTCTCTGCCATCTCCGCGGTCCTCCAATCCCTTAAGACACATATCTCGTTAAAAGAGAGTCGATAATAAATGTCGTTCGTGTCCTTGATATCCGGGGACCCATTGTGGGTGTGAAGGTGGAATATTTAAGGTATGATATGAAAATGTAAAGTATGAAATGCGAAGAGTGAAAATAAAGATGCATTTTATTGAAATAACGATTTCGGGAACAAGCCTATTTCACAAAAGGACTCTTGTTGCCTCTAGGCTTAAAGCAACAAGCATGTTTTAAACATTACTCCAGTTTAGCCATAATACATGGATCCCTCCGCAGTCTCATTGTTCAAAACAAACCCGGGTGGATGGGGGCGTATTATTGAAACTTCTTCGATTGCATCATCCCCTTTTGTCGCTGCACTCACGTTCCCTTCAAGGTAGTTAGGGCGCAGACTTCCTACCGCATCGCCAAGACACCAAATCGTAAAATCCCTACATCAATAAGCCTTTGAACCTTTCTCTTAAAGGCTAGGCAATTATCCGTGGAATGCCTCGGTTTCCGCATGGTACATGCAGCTAGCATTGGGATCGTACCATTTAGGGTATGGAGGTTTCAATGGTGTTATGTAATACGGTGCTATTAATCGTTTTTCCAACAATTTCAGGCATAGTTCTCCGTATGAGACAGGGATAGGGGTGAGTCGAGGTTTTTTGGGTCTCGCCGGTCTTTGTTCATTTTTTAGCTTATTAGGTGGGAACACGATGAATGGTGTTTGGTCATCCCTACTCGCACCACCCATTTCCTTTTCCTTTCTCTTAGGGGTCTTCCATGTCCACTCTCTCCTTTCTTTTGCCTCTGTTTGGACTATCGGTTTAGTCTGACCTTCTTCGTGACGTGAGCCCGTCGAGAAATTCAGCGGGGCCAAGTTATTAGCCTGATATTGGGGTCTAATAATGATGGGTGCCCCTTGTGACTGTGTATCTGGTTGAATCAAGATATTCATCGAGGAATAAGCGATTTTTTCATCATCGTCCGCACTGTTGACCCCTTGGCCACAAGTTTTTTCCAATCCTTCAGCTATTAACCAGGTTAGCTGACCTATCATATTCCTTTGCAATTCTTGCATTTGCTCCCGCATCTCTTGTTGAATGTTGGTCAATTGCTCTTGCATCCGTACTTGCGTTTTCTCGATTCTTTCCAACCTTTGTTCCATGTCTCCTAGCTTATTGAAATAACTTAACCTCATTAGGGTCTTTCTGCAACTTTAGTGCACATGATACGATGTAATGCAATGCAATGCAAATGCATGAAATACAATGCAAATGCATGGAATGAATGCAAAAAGAAAGGGAAGTGTTGATCATGAATTCAATTCCATTAAAGGAACTTTTCTAGAGAATACGTCTCTTTACACAAAACGGATTGTATATACGGCCATGTCCTCATGGTCCAAGTGAAAACATTGATCCTCTTCTTCATGTTTGGATGTTATGATTGTGTCCCATGAACTTCCTCAATAGACGCCTTTTCTATCTCATTGTCGCTTGGTCCAATTCATACCTCGTCACTCACTCATTCTCCGTGATACTTGTAACCTTCTAATGGCTTCCGAACAATCCTTGTCAGCTTAAATCTTCAAGTGATGTCTTGTCTCTTTGTTTACCTAGACCATGTTTGGACGACCGTATTATAATCCACTTTATCAAGTGACACATTCCCTTATGACAAAACTCCTCTATTTAGGAACCGGATATGAATCAACACCTCCTTTTCAGATGGTGTGATGCAATGCAATCAAGACGGGGGATACCACGTTAGCACAATAAACAATCTCAAAAGAGAACACGTTAGTACAAGAAACATAAATAAACACAAAACACCTATCTGTGTGACTGCTAGGGGTTTGGAGTGGCTCTTCCTAAAGGTGGGCTCCTAGGTCTCTATATGTGGTTCGGTTCTAAAGTAAAGGTACCCGAACCAGCAGATTCCTCGATCCTCACCCATTATAGGCTCATACGGACCAAGTTCGGTTCAGGGGAACACATTTCCCTATGGCCATGCGGAAGTGAAAACTTCACGAAGACATAGGTACGGATGTATCCCGAAAGCAGTCCACTAGCCCATGCGGAGGTGAAAACCTCACGAAAGCATAGCTTCTCGCTCCCACTTAAAGGTGTGACCTCAATGGTCATGCAAATATGAATGCAGAAATATCAACATTATCACAACCTTAGCACCCATAGAATTGAAGATGGAGAAAAACGGTCATCTCGAAGTATCGGGATGCCATATCCAGTAAGTTAGGACATAGCACGCCAAATTCTTGAGAGTAAGATGGGATACGATTCGGATCATTGGTATTTTGAAACTTCTTACCTCGAAGTAACGAGATGTCACACCCAGTGAGTTAGGGCGCAACACTTCGTACTCTCGAGTATAAGTTTTTTTATTTTAGATTAAGAGAAGAATAATTTTTGAGAACGATATTCCAAATTTTTGACAAAAGGACAAAAAGTAATCAATTTTATGGCCTGACCCTCTTATATAGTCCCCAGTGGAGTCGCCAAGCTGTCGAAACCATCCTTTTTTGAAAAGGCGAGAATCGATATTAGGTTTTGAAAATAAAAATGGGAGTCGCCACCGATCTTTTAGGTGCGATCGGATCACCTTTGTTTTAATAAAACATTTTGATTTACTAAAACAATACTTTTGGTCTACTAAATTTGAGAAAATGGGTTCGAGTCGGTTACGGCGAGGAAGGGTTAGCACCCTCGTCACGCCCAAAAATGGTACCAAATTGATCAATTAATGTCCTTATGTCAAAAGTTAAAAATCAGAAAATAGATTTTAAAAAATATGATCTCCTTTAAAAATCCTCGGATCTAAGATGAATGTTGCCTCGTTTGGAAAATCTTATCTCGAAATAACGAGATGCCCCGTCCAGTAAGTTAGGACACAACATATCGAATTCTCGAAAATAAGCTTTTATTTTTATTCAAAATCTTTTATTTTAAAAGATATTTAACTATTTAGGTTAAACGAGAAAAATCGAAACCTAGTAAGTTAAGGCACGATTTTTTTGATTTTCTAAATATGAAATGTTGCCTTTATGAAAGAAATCGATTTTGTATTGGATAAAATGGAACACGAATTTGTAAAAAATGTGATGACGCGAATGAAAATAAGAGTATACGTGAAATGATATAAACACAAATATATGAGCGAAAGTTAAATGAATAATAATACGTACGTATATATGTAGTGTAACAAAGTAACAAACATAATAATAATAATAAATATTAATAATAATGTACATAATATACATAATATATACAATATGTTAATATAAATGTGATAGTTATGAAAATATAATAATAATAATAGTATAATAATAAAAATAGTAATAATAATAATAAAGTTAGTATATACAAGCAATAGTAATATATGAAGAATAATAACATAATAGTATAATAATAAAATAATAGTATGGTAATAATAAATAATAATAATAATAATAATAATGATAATGATAATGATAATATGCGAATAATAGTACAATAATAATAATAATAATAATAGTGCAAAATATGTACAAAGTGGATAACATAACTATAGTAATAATACTAAGATAATAATAATAATAGTAAATGTAATGATGGTAATAGTAAGAGTATGAACTATATATAATATAACAATATAGATATAATAGTAAAAAATATAATAATAATAGTATAATAATAAACATGTACAATATAATAATAATATAAGTACAGTGGTAATAGTAATAATGATGATAATTATAAAATACTAAAAAGGGTCAAATTAGATTAAAAATATGGTTTTGATTCAAAATAAAATGAGAGGGGAAAAGGGCTTATTCGAAATGCGCTTAAAACATGGGGGTCCAGAAAGGAAATTATTCCCTCCCCCTTGCTCTGCGTTTTGTTCGGGACTAAAATGGAACAGAAGAAAACATGTTGGGCCAACTCGCAAATGATAAGAGGACCGGAGTAAAAAAGGGAAGACGCGGGAGGGCTTGAAGCGCAATTATCCCATTGACAGGAAAACGCGCGGATCCTCCCCTTTTGGGTCGAATTCGGTCGGTCGTGGGACCAAAACGACGTCGTTTTGGCCCCTGACCACCAAGTGCAAAACGGCGCCGTTCCTATGTGGTATAAAACTGATTTTTCTTCAAACTAACCCCTTCATTCTTCATTTCAGCAAGGGAAAAAAAAAAAGACTTAAAATGCTCTCCCCCATTACAAGTTTAGGCCTAGGTCCAGTCGCCGAACGCCACGATGCCGTCGCCGGCCACCGCGTGGTAGGCTTCTTTTCCCCCTTTTTTTATATTATAAAAATATATAAACTATTTTAATAAATAAGGAAAATAGGTTTTATATTTTCGAAAAAATAAGATAAAAGAAAAGTAAAACAAGACCTTAAAATCGTTTTGTCTTCTCCGATCGCCTGTTATAAACTGGTATTAACTTTTGCTTCTGGATCTTTGCAACTGTTTGGATTCGAAAGTTTCTGTATTCTCTTGATTGATACCAAAAAAGGTCCCTTTACATTCGATTTTCAAGGCTTTATAGCCGAATCACAGTCAATAAACAAATAAGGTACGATCTATTTTGTATTGTGGTGTCTTTGCTGTTGTTTTGTCCGTTTTCGCAGGTATGGGCGTCGATGGTGGCGTGCACGAGGGCGATGTGAGTGAGTCGCGTGAGCGTGCGGCCGCCGGCGTGGGAGCCGAGGCGCGTGGGGAGCCAGGCCGTTGCGCGCGTGGGAGGACGTGTGGCGGCGCTGAGATGGGAGGAACCCTAGGGTTCCAAAAGTTTTTGATTTTGGGCCGATTATGAATTGGGCTAATTGTTGTAAACGGGTCATCCGGGTTTGGGTTTTAGTTTTGGGCTTTGGGTTATTGGACTCTGTAATTGGACTGTACTGTTTTATTTTTCATTGGGTTTTTAATGGGTTTGGTTCGATAGGCCCGGACAATTTTGGGCTCGTACAATATATATATATATATAGCTAATTCCCATATATCAACCATCTTATTATACGACATATACACACACAAGATACATTAGTTGATGCCATATCCTTGCTTGGCAACATATTTGACAAGCTCATCCAGTTCATCCAAACTGATGGTTCCGTCCCCGTTGCCATCAGCATGGTGCAAAGACCGACGAACTCGCCAACTTGGGTTCCGGGAACCGAGATCACGGAAAGCTTTCATCAACTCGTCCTTACTTAGACAACCATCGCCATTGACGTCGAGTTTTCTGAAGACAGCCTTCAATTGCTCTTCATTGAGGCTAAGGTTTATGGATTTTGGCACATAAAGAGGCATGTTGGCAAAGGGGGACAACTTAAAGGGTTTAGAACTACTTGAATAATTTGCTATATGATCAAAATATGTTACTAGAGACATGAATTTATATAGAAATTTCTTGACCGTAGTTCACCACTTTTTCCTATGTCTTGTTCTTAATTTATCTCCTCTCTTTCTTTTTTTTTTTTTGACCCTTTTTATTCTTATTCTCTTCCTTTTGTAACTGTTTATTACAGGGGATCATGCATATATATATATATATATTATTCCAATATAACATATTGATCTTACTAATATAATTGTGCGAATTTATCACTGTTGTTAAAATTTTTATTTTTTTTAACGGATTGCTGACGTGATACATTTGCTCATTGAGCAACTGTCATGTGGCATTCTTTTTGCTGACTTTTGACTAAAGTTTAAGAAAAAAAATTGGACTAATTATAAGGAGGTCCCTAAACGTTAGTCAAAAGTCAACAAAAATGCCACGTGTTAATCACTCAATGTGCCATGTCAGCAATTCGTTAAAAGAAAATAAAAATTTTAACTACAGTGACTAATTTGTACAATTATCTTATTTAGAGTAACAAAATTAAAAAAAATTGAAGTAACCAAAATAAGATAAACTCTATTTTAGAGCAATCATGAGTGTAATTTGCCCTAATTTTATTCTTATATACTAGGATATATATATATATTTATATATATAATATTATTGGGTAGGGGTAGAAATAGATATTTCTAGACTTTGAAGGTTATTATTATTATAGCTTCACGTTTTTAATAGTACTTAGATGTGTTAATGGGTTAGATCGGATCAAATTGTGGCTTGATTTAAAAAAAAAATTCATACTTGAGTCCAAGCCTGGCCCTCCCAAGTAGGGGTGAGTATTCGATCGAGTTGAGTCAAATCGAATCACAAATTTTCGAGTTAGTCGAGTTGACAAATCCTATTTTAGCAACCGAACTCAATTTGAATTTTTTCTGAATCGAATCGAATCGAGTAAAATTTTTTTGAGTCAAATCGAGTCGAGTTAACAAATCCTATTATTTATACTTAATGTTGCGTTTAGATGGACCGATTATTTAACTAGTTGAAATGTTGCGTTTAGAAGGACCGATTATTTAACTAGTAGACGAAGTACAAGATTATTTAACTACATGAACAATATAATAATTTTGCCTTTTAACTTAATTGGTAAACATTTATCAAAACAACATAATTTTGCCTTTTAACTTAATTATTTTGAATTTTAACTTTTAAAAAAGTAAACATTTATTAAAAGGACGCAGTTTTGTCTTTTATTATTCGGATCTTCGAATAACTCGAATTGTGTAATTCACATTCGAGTTAAACTAAAAAACTTAATTTTTTATTTAAGTTGATCCGAATAACTTGATTAACTCAAATAACTTGAACTATTTAATTTAAAATTTGAAATTTTTATCGAGTTTTTCAAATCGAATCAAATTTTACTCACTTCTACTCCCAAGTTTGCGCAAAGGTTTCTTTTACTATTTAAAATATAAAACAATATTTACTTAACTTAATTTTATTGTCAAAATTATAAATATTAAAGTCTATTTAATTGTCAAATTTAGAGATAAAAAAATTATATTATCCCTAACTTATAATTTATCCTGATTTTTGCAAGAAAATAAATTTTTAATTAAGTTGGATTTTCATTTTTTTAAAAGAAATTACCCTTCACTTAAAAAAAAAATTAAGTGACTATAGTTAAGGATAATATGAAAAAGAAACTTTTTTTTTTTCTATTTTCAGTATTTATAGGATTTTTTTGAGTCATATAAATTCGAAATTTGACGTCGGATGTTGACGTGTGTGACTAGCATCACTCACAAGTCGTGAATGTGATTTTATCTTTTATTATTATCATTATTATCATTGAAGAGATTCGTGGTTCTTTTACTGGTGGTCCAAAAAATATAAAGATTTATTATATTCTCTATACTTAATATCTTAATTTATTCTCTTATCTTAATTAGTGATCGAGAATTCAATTTTCATTTTGGGTATGGAACAATTTTAAAATTCGAGGTCAATATCTACCCTTAATAAATCTACAGAATGCAAAAATTTAATTACTAAACTTGCTCCGATAAATATCTTAAGAAATAAAATATATATGCATATATTAATTTAGTGTAACACCCCTAACCCGTATTCCTCACCGAAATCAGATTATAGAGCATTACCGAAGTTTACAGATCAAACAGACAGAAATTTTAACATTTCATATCATCAAAACAAGTTATCAAAGCATCATTTTAATCCAAATTATAAACATACCTAATTTAACCCATTTTACCTAGTTTTTGAACATTTAAACATCAATTTAACATGCCATATGATAAACCGTAATATATACATATTTTAATCCCACATCTGGCATACTTTTGGATGATTTATCCCTTGATTTGATGAATTAGATGCTCCTAATCTCTTAATTTCATGTTTTTTACTTAGGAGAGCTTAGGGAATCGAAAAGAACGAGAAACGGGCCAAAAACAGAGAAAATGGGCCAAAGTAAGAAATCCACATGGCTTGGAGTTCGCCACATGGCCGTGCCACTTTAGCAGACTCGAACACGGCCCAGGGCTCGATTCACACGGGCATCTCCCTGTCGTGACCCGTTTTAATTTCACTCGGATTAGGATACTTGTGGCCAAGTAAGGCATCCCGAAAGCCTATATAAACACCCTAGAGGGCAACCTAAAAGGGAGTTCGACAGAAGGCCTCTGTCAGGGCCTTTGACAGGAAGCAAAGCTAGAGAGGGCTGAATATAGGGAATTACTCGAAGAAAGCCAGTTGATCCATCTCAGAAGCCGGAATCACGCTCAATACTGAGGATCTTACCTTCAATTTCCTTCAGGGGGTTTTAGGGTTTTTCTTTATGTTTTGTTATTTAATTTCTTCTGAGATGTATTCTTTTATAAACTTGAACTAAATCCCTCAAATACCTGAGGGGGATGAAACCTAAGATGGATCTTGTTATTGTTTTCTGAACTATATGATAAATACTTGATTTGTTCTTAATTATGTGTTCTTAATTCTTGCTTTAATATTTCAGGATATTGATTCAAGTATTGATGTGCTTATTCAGAGGAGCAAAAGTCCCTGTTTAAGAGTAGATCTAGCATAATTAAGCGGAGTTGATCGCACTTCTAGAAATAGGACAACGAAAATTTGTCGGATTAGGGTCAAACCTAATATGGGGGTCCATAAATCGAGATAATGCAACACTAGGGGTTTTAATTAGAAAGAGATTTCAATTAATCAACTTTGGGTTAGACTTTAGTAGCATCGAATGAGGTATTAATATAAATTAGGGAATCCTACGGATCAAGTCAAGTGAATAAATCGTCTGGTTCAGAGTTAAATAATAAGTGAAGTCTAGGTGGATTCTTCCTTGGGTATTATCTTAATCAATTGGTTTTCTCTAAAGTATTTTCCCAATTCATTCTCTGCGTCTTGGCATCCTTAGCTTAGGAATTAGTTAGACAAACATTAATCACTTTTATTTTAGGCTAGATAATAAAAAAGAATGTCAGTATTAGTACTTTTAGTTCCCTTGGGTTCGACATTCCGGTCTTGCCACTAAGCTACACTACTGTTTGATAGGTGCGCTTGCCTCAATTGTGGTGATAGTTAGTTTTTAGGCTCGATTATTCATTATATAAATATTAAAACTCTCAGACTGCGATCAAGTCTTTGGCGCCGTTGCCGGGGAACTGAAATATTAGGAACGCTCAATTTTTATTACTTTAGCCATTTCTCTTTTATTTATTTATTTCTTTCTAATATTTATTTTTAGTTTTCTAATCTCTCTATTATTTTTTCTGATAGGTTTTTTCTAGTTTACGATTAGGAGGAACCCAACAGGACCATTGCTTTTTGACAGTGAAATTGAAAGTACAGTTCGCAAAAACCAGAGAGAAATAAGGCGAAGCTTACAGTACATAGAATAAGAGCAAGAAGACGAAACCAACAGTACCGAAGAGATGGCCGATAACAATCCACTACCTCCTATGGTTGCCGCAAATCCGGTGAATCAAAATCCTGCTATTACTGCAAATAATTTTGAACTGAAACCTAACAAAATTTAGATGATACAGCAATTTGTTTAGTTTGATGGTTTGCAGGATGAAGATCCAAACAATCACTTGGCGAATTTCCTAAAATTTTGCGATACTTTCAAAATAAATAGCGTTTCTGATGATGCCGTTCGTCTTCGGTTGTTTCCCTTTTCGTTGAGGAACAAAGCTAAACAGTGGTTGAACTCGTTACCACGAGGATCAATCACTACATGGGAATAAATGATCGAAAATTTTTTGTTAAAATATTTTCTGCCGGCTAAAATGGTAAAGTTGAGGAATGATATTTCTTCTTTTGTGCAGATGGATTTAGAAATACTTTATGATGAATGGGAGAGATACAAGAATTTATTGAGAAGGTGCCCACACCATGGATTACATTTGTGGCTCCAGGTTCAAACCTTTTACAACGGTGTGAACCCCTCAACTAGGCAGTTGAT
Source organism: Gossypium bickii (assembly GCA_025503065.1). Lineage (NCBI taxonomy): Eukaryota > Viridiplantae > Streptophyta > Magnoliopsida > Malvales > Malvaceae > Gossypium > Gossypium bickii. The sequence goes on along the minus strand of CP106714.1, from coordinate 130,216,559 downwards.
TGATTCAGTCGCCGGTGGAACCCTGAACAACAAAACACCTGAGGCTGCCTATGAATTCATTGAAGAGATTTCACTGAATAACTATCAGTGGCAAGTCACGAGGACAAAGCCAACAAAAGCCACCAGTGTTATGCAGTGCAATATAGAATATCCACTTTACAACCCAAGCGCTGAAAACGAGCAAGTTCACTATATGGGTAATAATTCTAGACCTCAAAATAACCCTTATAGTAATACTTACAATCTAGGTTGGAGGAACCACCCCAATTTTTCATGGGGTGGTCAAGGAAATTAAAGACAACAACCCTTCCCAAGTTTTCAACAGCAACCCTACCCACAAGAGAAGAAGTCGAACTTTGAAGAGATGCTGACAAAATTCATCGCGGTGTCAAAAACTCGTTTCTAAACACGAAAACAACACTTAAAAATCAACAAGCATCGATTCAAGGGATCGAAAACCACCAGGTCACTTGTTGTTGATCTCGCAACGACCACACAAGGTTGCTTACCAAGCAACACTGAAACAAACCTAAAGGAGCAACTTCAAGCCGAACTGCTCAAGATAGTGGAAGGTTAGATGAACCCAAAGTAAGCCAAGAGAATGTGGTCGAGGAAGGTAAGGGTGAGGTAAGTCATGATAAGCCAAAACCAGTAATTACAAAGTACCAATCTCGCGTGCCATACCCCAATGCGATGAAGAAAGACTACATAGATGAACAATTCGGTAAATTTTTTAAACTTCTAAAGAAATTACATATTAACTTATCGTTTCTTGAAGCTCTTTCCCAAATGCCAGATTCAAGGAAATTTTTAAAAGAGCTTTTGACAAACAAACGGAAGTTAGATGAGACGTCGCATATGGAACTAAACGCAGTGTGCTCAGCAATTCTACAAAATAAACTACCACAAAAGTTAAAAGATCCAGGGAGTTTTATAATTCTATGCTTAATTGGTAGTTTATCTATTGATAATGCTTTAGCTAATTTAGGGGCAAGCATCAATGTTATGCCTTCTAAAATGTTTAAATAGCTAGGTCTAGGGAAGCCCAAACAAACTAGGATGAACATTCAATTAGCTGATAAAACTATTAGAATTCCTAGGGGTATAATCGAATGCTCATCCAAGTTTGTTTGGGTTTCCCCAGACCTAGTTGTTTAAACATTTTATAAGGCATAACATTTATGTTTGCCCCTAAATCAGCTAAAACATTACCAATAGATAAACTACCGATTAAGCATGGAATTGTAAAACTCCCTCGATCTTTTAATTTTCGTGGTAGTTTATTTTGCAACATTGCTGAGCACACTGCATTTAGTTCTACATGCGATTCCTCGTCTAGCTTCTGCTTGTTTGTCAAAAGCTCTTTTAAAAATTTCCTTGAATCGGGCATCTGCGAAAGAGGTTCAAGAAACGGTAAGTTAATATGTAATTTCTTTAAAAGTTTAAGAAATTTACCAAATTGTTCGTCTGTGTTGTCCTTCTTCATCGCATCAGGATAAGGTATATGAGGTTGGTTAATTACCGGTTTTGGCTTGTCATGGTTTACCTCAACTTTATCTTTCTCTACCAAATTCTCTTGGCTTAACTTGGGCTTATCTAATCCTACACTATCCTGAGCTGTTATGGCTTGAAGTTGCTCCTTAGGGTTAGTTTCAGTATTGCTTGGCAAACTGGCTTGTGGTCGTTCTGAGATAATCTTGGCAAGTTGCCCTAATTGGTTCTCGATCCCTTGAATCGATGCCTATTGATTTTTAAGTGTTGTTTCAGTGTTTTAAAAATGTGTTTCTAACATTGCTATAAATTTTGATAGCATCTCCTCAAGGTTCGGCTTCTTTTCTTGTGGGTAGGGCTGTTGTTGGAAGTTTGGAGGGGGTTGTTGTCTCTGATTTCCTTGACCACCCCATGAAAAATTAGGGTGGTTCCTCCAACCTGAATTATAAGTATTACTATAAGGGTTATTTTGAGATTTAAAATTGTTACCCATATAGTGAACTTGCTCGTTCTCTGCACTCGGGTTGTAAGGTGGATATTCTGTGTTGTTCATCCCTCCTCCATTCGTATCACACTGCATAAATGGATGTACCTGCAAAGAACCACATAAACCCTCAACCTTTTTATTTAACATTTCTACCTGATTTGATAGCATGGTTACTACGTCGAGGTTGAAGGTATTGGCTGCTTTTGTTGGCTTTGTCCTTGTGACTTGCCACTGATAGTTATTCAATGACATCTCTTCGATGAATTCGTAGGCAGCCTCAGGTGGTTTATTGTTCAAGGTTCCACCGGCGACTGAATCAATTAATTTCCTGGTTGAAGGGTTCACACCGTTGTAAAAAGTTTAGACCTGTAGCCACAAGGGTAATCCATGGTGTGGGCACGTTCTCAATAGATCTTTATGTCTCGCCCATGCATCGTAAAGTGTTTCTAAATCCATTTGCACAAAAGAAGAGATATCATTCCTTAACTTGACCGTTTTAGCTGGCGAAAAATATTTTAAAAGAAATTTTTCGGTCGTTTGTCCCCATGTAGTGATTGATCATCGTGGAAGAGAATACAACCACTGTTTAGCTTTATTCCTCAAAGAAAATGGAAATAACCGAAGATGGATGGCATCATCAGAAACGCCATTTATTTTGAAAGTGTCGCAAAATTCTAGGAAATTCGCCAAGTGATTATTCGGATCTTCATCCCGCAAACCATCAAACTAAACAAATTGCTGTATCATCTGAATAGTGTTAGGTTTTAGTTCAAAATTATTTGCAGCAATTCCAGGTCTAACAATACTTGACTCAGTTCCTGTTAAATTAGGTTTAGCATAATCATACTGATAAACCGTAAAAGTAACATATTTTAATCCCACATTTAGCTTACTTTTTGATGGTTTATTCCTTGATTTATATAAAAAGGTGCTTGTAATCCTTACTTTTCATGTTTTATACCCAGGAAAGCACCCGAGGATGAAAAGAACACAACGGAGTAAATGGGCCTTAGCATGGAATTGACACGGCCTGGCTCAAAATTCACACGGCCGTGCCTCGACGAACACCTAGAGTACGGCCTCAACTCTGCCTCACACGTTCGTGCCTCAAGTTAGAAATCCGAACATGGTCTGGTCTCGATTCACACGGGCGTGTGCCATGGCCGTGCCTCTGTCACTGGAAAGAGCAATTTCAGTCGGAAAAGGATACTTAGGGAGAAAGAATCGCATTCCAAGAGCCTACATATATCCCCTAAGTACCACCTTTGAAAAGGCATCAAAGCTAGGCCAAGGAGCCAAGTCGAGAAGGTCAGAGTTAAGGAATAACGCGAGGATAGCCAGTTGATCCATCCCAAGAAGCCGGAATTATACTCAAGACGGCGGAATTCTCCTTCAATTCCTTCAGGGGGTTTTAGGGTTTTCTTATATTTTGTTTTATCTTTTCTCTTGTGATGTTCTTTTTATTCATTATGAACTAAACCCTTCAGATACCTGAAGGGGATGAAACCTAGATGAATCTTTTTTATTTGATTTTTAAGTTATATGATAATTACTTAGTTTTTTCTCAATTATGTTGCTTAATCCAAATCTAATGTGCTTAGGTGGAGGAGGAATAGAGCCTGCCTAAGAGTAGATCTAACTTAATTAAGCGGAGTTGATCGAAAGCCTAGAGATAGGGTTACGAGATTTTGCCAGATTAGGGTGAAACCTAATATGGGAGTTCATTGATCGATTTACTGCTATCCTAGGGGGTTATTATAAGCGAACGAGAGTTCCACTAATTAACCTAGGGTTAGACGTTATTCGCCTCGAGAGAGGGTTTAATATAGGTTAGGGAGTCTTACGGATCAAGCTAAGTAAAAGAAATCATATAATTTAGGTTTAGATAACAAGTGAAGTCTAGGTGGATTCATCCTGAGGGTATCATCGTAATCAACTGAGTTTTCTTTCAAAGTTATTTTCCTATTCATCCTTTTTGTCTTTGTGTCCTTAGTTTAGTCTTCGTCAATATAGTTTAAAGCAACTTCACTCTATTTTTAAGGCTAAATAATAAAAAGAAAGTTAGTATTAGTACTCTTAGTTCATTTAGGTTCAATATCCGGTCTTGCCTAAGCTATACTACTGTTCGATAGGTACACTTGCCTTTAATCATTGTCAGAGTTAGTTTTCAGGTTTTGATTATTCTTTTATAAATTTTAAAACTCTGATTTCAGCGATCACATACATAGTTTGAGGAGCATGATGTTCAGCCGCCTCTGAAGGTAGCGGATTATTCTCAGCCATCTCTTCGGTGGTATTAATTTCGACTTCTTGCTCTTCTTCTATGTAATTTAAGCTTCGCCTTATTTCTCTATGATTTTTACGAACAGTACCTTCAATATCACTGTCGTAAATTAGGGGTCCTGTCGAATTCCTTCTAGTCATAAACTAGAGGTACCTGTTAGAAACAAATAAAAGAAGAAAAATTAGTAAAGTTAAAAGCAAAATAAAAATAAAAATAAATTCCAAAAAAAAAGGCTAAAGTAATAAAAATTGAGCATTCTTAATATTTTAGTTCCCCGGCAACAGCGCCAAAAACTTGATCGTGTGTCAGAGTCTTAAAAATTTATAAAAAGAATGATCTAGCCTAGAAACTAACTATGACAATGATTGAGGCAAGTGCACCTATCGAACAGTAGTATAGTTTAGTGGAAAGACCGGATTGTCGAATCCAAAGGAACCAAAAGTACTAATACTAACTTTCTTTTTATTATTTAGCCTAAGATAAAAGTGAGCTGTTATTTAATCTAAAATTAGCTAACAACTAAGCTAAAGATGCAAAGACAAAGAGAATTAATTGGGGAAATACTTGTGGGAAAAACCAATTGATTAAGACAATACCCGAGGAAGAATCCACCTAGACTTCACTTGTTATTTAACTCAAACTGCATTTATTTATTCACTTGACTTGATCCGTAGGATTCCCTAATTTATATTAATACCTCTCTCGAGGCTACTAACGTCTAACCCTAGGTTGATTAATTGAAATCTCTTTCTAATTAAAACCCCTAGAATTGCATTAACTCGATCTATGAACTCCCATATTAGGTTTGACCCTAATCCGGCAGATTTTTGTCATCCTATCTCTAGGATTGTGATAAACTCCACTTATCTATACTAGATCTACTCTTAGATAGGGTCTATTCCTCCTCTGCCTAAGCACATCAATACTTGAATTAATATCCTGAAATATTAAACCAAGAATTAAGAACACATAATTATGAACAAATTAAGTATTTATCATATAGTTCAGAAAATAATAACAAGATCCGTCTTAGGTTTCATCCCCCTCAGGTATTTGAGGGTTTAGTTCATAATAATAAAAGAATACATCTCAAAAGAAAATATAAAACAAAACATAAGAAAAACCCTAAAACCCCCTAAAGGAAATTGAAGGGAATATCCCCCGTCTTGAGTATAACTCCGGCTTCTTGAGATGAGTCAACTGGCTTTCTTCGAGTAAATCCCACAATTCTGGCCTCTCTGGCTTGGCTCTTCGGCTTAACTGGACGCCCCCTAAAGGTTGGCCTTTAGGGTGTTTATATAGGCTTTTGGAATGTCTTTCTTTGCCTCTAAGTACCCTAATTCGAATGAAACTCTTCTTTGTCACGTCAGGGATACGCCCGTGTAAATCATGGCCAGGCCGTGTTCGGGTCTGTTGATGAGACACGACCGTGTGGTTTTGGGCCCAGGTCGTGTTAATTTCGTGATATGGCCCATTTACTCCGTTTTAGGCCCGTTTCTCGTTTTTTTCATCCTCCGGTGCTCTCCTGAGTATAAAACATGAAAACAAAGGATTAAAAGCACCAAAATCCACAATTCAAGGCTTAAATCATCCATAAGTATGCTAAATGTGGGATTAAAATATGTTCATATTACGGTTTATCATGCTTCAAGTGGTTTGAGTGAATCCTTAGTGAGGATGTTAACTCTGTGATATTTTGAATCAAAGATGATTACTTAGATAAGGGGGAATGTAGTGACCCGATAGTCGAGTAACCGAAAAATATATTTTCGGTCTCCGTTTTCATAAAACTGAAACGTAAATATTTATTAAAAATATTTACGAAGTTAGTTGTGTATCTAATTGGGTTGTATTTAAGTGAATTTGACTTAATTAGAAGTATTTGGGAAAAAGGATTAGATTGAAATAGGTGTGAAAGTTTAATTAAAGATTAAAGAAAATAAAAAGGACTAAAAAGGCAATTATGCCATTTTTAAATGTTGAGGCGGTTTAAGTATGAAAAAAATCCTAGATTTTTTTAGTTTAAAACGTGTATATATATAGATATATATAATAGATATTAATTATAAAGTATATTATTATATTTTATTATTATATATATAAACAGACTAAAGGAAAAAGAATAGAAAGATATAGAAACAGAGAAGCAAAACGAAACAGAGCAGGGGAAAGAAAGAAAAAGAGAGAAAAGAAAGAAGAAAAAGGGGAAATTAAAAGTTTGAAGCTTGGAAGTTTAATAGGTAAGTTAATTTAGCCCTTTTCTTTTAATTTTGATGTTTTATAAGTTTTAGGACAAAGTTTTGATGAATTTAAGTTGAGGTTTTTGGAGTTTTAAAGTTTTTAAACAAAGCATATGATGAACAAAAAGATGAATTAGTGGTTTAGTTGAAAGAATTTGAAGTTAGAATTGGGTAAAGAATTTAATTGTAAAATAAGCTATAAGAAAACTGTTTTGAGACAGCAGCAGTAGAGTAACTTTGAAAAATCTCTAAAAATCATAGAAGTGGAATTAGAAGCTGAGTGAGATATGAAATTAAAGCTTATTGAGTCTATTTTCATATGAAAGAAACAAAGAAAGCAAAGGAATTCTGTATTTTGAGATATTTAGATTTTTGTAAGACTGGTTCAAAGTGATTTCGAGATCCCCTGTTCTGACTTCGAAAAATCATAAAAAATTAGAGAAACATAATTAGAGGCTCAAATTTATAATTTTAGAATTATGAATGAGTCTATTTTCAATATAAACAAACAAAAACATCATATGAATCCTATATGAGGAGATAATTAATTTTTAGTGAAGAAGGGTCAGAACTGTCAGACAGCAGAACATGTGTGATTTTAAAGAATAAACTGTATTTGTTGGCTTAACCAAAAATTATGAAAATTTTATGATAAGAATATAAATTTGAATTAGTGGATCATAAATTTGAATTCTGTAGCTCAAGATATAAATAATTTAGTGACTTTGACACAAATGGACAGCTTTGAATAAATTTATGAGTGAAGGATTAAATTGAAATGTGAAATAAGGTAAGAAAGGATGAATTTATTATATTATACATGTTTATTTTTATTAAATAGTATAAGAAATTTATTTGATTATTTTTAACATATAAATGTTATATGGTTATATGAAATTGAAGAAAAAGAATAGGAAGGAGAGGACCGAATTGAAGGAAAAGGAAAAGAGAAGGTTAAGGAGTGAAGGAAGAAGAACTTATATCACCTCAACCGTTTGTAGTAAGTACTACAAGAATTTTAAATTATTTTTATTTATTTATCTTTTTCCGAAATATTTATATAAAGTATTTAAATGTATGAGATTCAGCTTTAATGCCCAAGTAGACGGAATTTAGAACTACTAGGATATTAGTGGCATGCCATTAAGGAACTTTAGCGCGCTCTCTGATATTAGCACGTTGGTGCTCTCTGATTATTAGCACATTGGTGCTATCTGTTCACTTGTGCATCATAATGCACCTCTGTATTTGTTCCGTATATCCGCTGTGTTCTATAAAGTCTACTTTGGGCTAAGAATGTGAAATGAGAACAAAAGTGAATCACTGATGTGTTAAGGTAAGTTTAATACCTTACAAAAGATAAGTTAAATTTATTTAAAGTAATGTATAGTTGAAATGACTTATATGTGAGTAGATATGCAATAATTGATTGATTTTAAAATATTCTGTTATGATTGCTTATTTAATTATTCTTGTAGTGCTAACTAAGCCTTCACCGGCTTAACGCGTTCATTTTTAAAGCGTAGGTACAATTAGACTAGAAGAGAAGTCCAACTAGAAGATCTCTCATCTCATCACATCCTCAAGGATTACAAAAGTAGGTACTATATTTTGTGTTAAAATGGCATGTACATATGCAGTTCAAAGGCATTCCCATGTGATAGGGACTAAAATGTAGACTCTTGAAATTCTATCTATTTTGAGTTACTTGAAGTATTTTGATATATATATATGGAATGAATTAGTAAACAATAAACAAGTTTGTACAAATGGTTGGTAAGTTAAAATATTATATACAAATGTTTTAATTAAATAGTATTTAGCCATAACTGTTTTGGCGCCAAATGTAATAGTCTTATACCGGGTTTGCATAATTGAACCGGGTATAGGGGTATTACATTTATTGGTATCAGAGCCTAGGTTTTCTAAATTCTTGGGTCGAGGATGAGTCTATTTGTACATGCCATTTTATAAATTGATGTGATGAGATGAGGTTTAGTTATTTAATTGTGTAATTTATGAATATTGTAGAAACTTAAAGATGTCAAATAGATCTCGTGAAGAGTCAGAAAATGAAGTAGAGAGCGGGGCGCCAAACCTTGATAGGGAAATAGATCAACATAGAGTCCAAGCTCGAAGTGAATCGGTAAACTTAGGAGATGATAGAGAGCCTGAATTGGAAGAAAGAACTCAATCTGAAACTGAACCAATACCGGCTAGAGAAGAAATTTCGATTGCAACCTTGTTACAGACAATGAATCAGTTATTGCAGCAAGTTGTGAGAACTAATAATGCCCTATCTGTTCCACCACTATCTTCTCTTCTTACTGCTCCACATCCACAATCATCTATAACCAGTCATCGATCTCCCTTGGAGAAAATCAGAAAATATGGAGCTGAAGAGTTTAAAAGAAAGAAAGATAATGACCCAGTTGAGGCTGAGGAATGGTTAGAGAACAGTCAAAGAATATTTGAAGAATTGCAGTGTACAGGGGATGAAAAGTTTAAATGTACAGTATCTTTATTAAAGCCTGAGGCTTACCAATGGTGGATCACTGTCATGAATATCCATCCTGCAGAGAAAATTAATTGGGATTTCTTTGTATCTGAATTTAGAAAGAAATATGTGAGTCAACTTTATCTTGAGAAGAAGAAAAGAGAATTTCTGGATTTGAAGCAGAACAACATGTTTGTTGCTGAATATGATCGTGAATTTATCAGATTGAGTAAATATGCAAAGGAATTAATAGCAAATGAAGCAGATATGTGCAGGAGATTTGAGTGGGGATTGAATGAAGAGATTTATGTTCCTCTTATACCATTACATCTACAAGAATTTCCTATTTTGGTTGATAGAGCACAACGACTGGAAGAAGGGTTAGCTCGTTCGAAAGAGAAGAGTTTTGGGAAGAGACTAGCAACTAGTTCAGCACCACTACCATTTTCAAAAAGAGTAAGGGATTTTAGAGATTCTAGATACACTTCTCCTATTGTTGGGCAAAGATCCAAAATTCAGACAAGACAAACTCAGCAGGCGACCTCTATGGGTAGTACTGCGGGTTCTAAAAGAGAGCCAACACCGCCATCATGTGAGCAGTGTGGAAGATATCATTGGGGAGAATATCGACTGAATTCCTGAGCCTGTTTTCAATGTGGATCAAAAAATCATTTAATCAGAGACTGTCTGAAGATGTCAGAAAGTGTTACAGAACAATCTGTGAAAGGTAGCTCGGTTCCACAAAGAGGTAGGCAACTTGGAATTTCTGGTGGCACTGGTAGTGGTACGAGATTGGTGAGGGAAACAACTGATAGATCTGAATCCCGAAGGCCTCGAACTTATGCTATCAGAAAATGAGAAGAGGGAGACGCTCCTGATGTGATTACTGGTACATTCTTTTTATTTGATTCTTCTTTAATTGCACTAATTGATCCTGGCTCTACACATTCATATATATGTATTACATTAGTGAAAGAAAGAGAGTTACAAGTAGAACTTACAGAATACGAAGTAGTAGTTACTAATTCTTTTGGGCAAAGTGAGAAAGTTAATAAAGTGTGTAGAAGATGTCCCTTAAAAATTCATGATTATGAGTTTCCAGCAGACCTTATGGCACTTACGTTTTATGAGTTCGATGTGATATTGGGTATGGACTGGTTATCAGAACATGGGGTTATGGTTGATTGCAGAAAAAAAGAATTTCCTTGAGAACTTCAGATGGAGATGAAGTGATTGTAACCGGTGAAAAATATAGCGCATTGACAAATGTGGTGTCTTTAATAAAGGCTTCTAAGATGATGAGAAGAGGATATACTACTTTTCTTGCTTACATTTTAGATACTCGTATAACAAATACTGAGATTGAAAAGATACCGGTGGTTCGAGATTTTATTGATGTGTTTCCAGAAGAATTACCGGGTTTACCCCCAGAAAGAGAAGTAGAGTTTGGGATTGAGTTAATTCCAGGCACTGCACCGATATCAATAGCACCTTATCGGATGGCACCCACTGAGTTGAAAGAATTGAAAATGCAGTTACAAGAGTTATTAGACAAGGGATTCGTACGTCCTAGTGTATCACCATGGGGGGCACCACTATTGTTCGTAAAGAAGAAAGATGGGTCTTTGAGACTTTGTATAGATTACCGTCAGTTGAATAAAGTGACTATAAAGAACAAATATTCGTTGCCCAGGATTGATGATTTGTTTGATCAGTTAAAAGGAGCTAGTGTATTTTCTAAGATTGATCTCAGATTGGGGTATTATCAGTTACGGGTAAAGGAATCTGATGTGTCAAAAACTGCCTTTAGAACTCGGTACGGTCATTACGAGTTCTTGGTTATGCCATTTGGATTGACTAATGCTCCAGTCGCTTTCATGGATCTTATGAATAGAATTTTTCAGCCTTATTTAGATCAGTTTGTGGTTGTTTATAGATGACATTCTAGTGTATTCAAAAGGTGAAGAAGAGCATGATAAACATCTCCAGATTGTGCTACAAATTTTGAGAGAAAAGCAATTGTATGCTAAATTGAGTAAGTGTGAGTTTTGGTTAAAAGAAGTCACTTTTCTGGGACATATAGTATCGGCAGATGGTATTCGGGTAGATCCCAAGAAGGTAGAAGCTATACTTGAATGGAAACCACCAAAGAATGTGACAGAAGTAAAGAGTTTTCTCAGATTGGCTGATTACTATAGAAGATTTGTTGAGGGATTCTCTATGATTGCATCTCCGTTAACGAAATTGTTGTAGAAAAATGTGAAATTTGAATAGACAGAAAGGTGTCAGCAAAGTTTTGAAAAATTAAAAGCAGTATTAACAGAAGCTCCTGTGTTGATTCAACCAGAATCTAGTAAGGAGTACATGGTTTTCAGTGATGCTTCGTACAATGGTTTGGGTTGTGTGCTAATGCAAGGAGGAAAGGTAGTAGTATATGCTTCTAGGCAATTGAAGCCACACGAAAAGAACTATCCGACGCATGATCTTGAATTGGCTGCAGTGGTGTTTGCGTTAAAGATATGGCGGCATTACTTGTATGGTGAGAAATGTTATATTTATACTGATCATAAAAGCTTGAAATATTTGATGACACAGAAAGATCTGAATTTAAGATAGCGCAGGTGGCTTGAATTGATAAAGGATTATGATTTGATTATTGATTACCATCCAGGTAAGGCTAATGTTGTTGCTGATGCTTTAAGCCGAAAATCTCTATTTCTTTTGCGAGCTATGAATGCCCGATTGTCTTTGGTTGATAATGGTTCAATCATAGCTGAATTGAGAGCTAGACCGACATTTTTACAGCAAATATGTGAAGCTCAGAAGAATGATGAGAAGTTATCGGTTAAATGGGCACAGTGTGAATCAGGTACTGATTCTGAATTTCAGGTTGGAATTGATGGTTGTATGTTATTCAAAGGTAGGATATGTGTACCTCAGAATTCAGAACTCATACAGAAGATTTTATACGAGGCTCACAATGGTATTATGTCTGTACATCCGGGGAGTAATAAAATGTATAATGATCTGAAAAAGATGTATTGATGGCCAGGAATAAAATGGGATATCTCTGAGTTTGTATCAAGATGTTTAATATGTCAGCAAGTTAAAGCTGAGCATCAGGTACCTTCAGGGTTACTTCAGCCAATTACTATACCGGAATGGAAATGGGAAAGAATCACTATAGATTTTTTTATTGGGGTTACCGTTGTCTCCGAAGAAAAAGGATGCTATTTGGGTGATTGTTAACCGATTGACAAAATCAGCGCACTTTATTCCGGTACGTATGGATTATTCTTTAGATAAATTGGCTGAACTGTACATATCCGAGATTATCAGGCTACATGGAGTGCCTGTCTCTATTATATCAGATAGAGATGCCCGATTTACTTCTCGTTTCTGAGATAAATTACAAGGAGCTTTAGGTACTCAGTTGTATTTCAGTACTGCATTTCATCCTCAGATAGATGGTCAATCTGAGCGTGTAATTCAAGTATTGGAAGATATGCTCCGATGTTGTATATTAGAGTATGAAGGTAATTGGGAGAGGTATCTACCTTTGATTGAATTTGCTTACAATAATAGTTATCAGTCTAGTATTAAAATGGCTCCGTATGAAGCTTTGTATGGTAGAAAGTGTAGAACACCATTATATTGGATGAGCTTAGTGAAAAGAAGATACATGGGTTTGATTTGATCCAGAAATGTAAGAAAAAGTAAAGTCATTCGAATAGTTTGAAAGCGAAATCGATCGTCAAAAATCTTATGCTGATCTTAAAAGAAAAGATATTGAATATGATGTGGGTGAAAAAGTATTTTTGAAAGTGTCGCCATGGAAAAAAATTCTCCGATTTGGAAAGAAAGGCAAGCTCAGTCCAAGATTCATTGGGCCGTATGAGATCTTAGAACGGGTTGGTCCAGTTGCTTATTGGATAGCCTTACCACCGGAATTGGATAGAATTCACAATGTTTTTCATGTCTCAAATACAGGTCTGACCCATCTCATGTGATTACTCCTGAAATAATAGAAATTCAACCGGATTTAACTTATGAAGAGGAGCCAATTAAGCTACTTGCTCGAGAAGTAAAGGAATTGAGGAACAAACGGGTTTTGTATTGTGGAGACATCATAATTCGGAAGAAGCAACATGGGAAAGAGAGGAAACAATGAGACATCAAAATCCGCAGTTATTTACGTCAGGTAAATTTTGAGGACGAAATTTATTAAGTAGGGGAGAATTGTAGTGACCCGATAGTCGAGTAACCGAAAAATATATTTTCGGTCTCTGTTTTCATAAAACTGAAACGTAAATATTTATTAAAAATATTTACGAAGTTAGTTGTGTGTCTAATTGGGTTGTATTTAAGTGAATTTGACTTAATTAGAAGTATTTGGGAAAATGGATTAGATTGAAATAGGTGTGAAAGTTTAATTAAAGATTAAAGAAAATAAAAAGGACTAAAAAGGCAATTATGCCATTTTTAAATGTTGAGGTGGTTTAAGTATGAAAAAAATCCTAGATTTTTTTAGTTTAAAACGTGTATATATATAGATATATATAATAGATATTAATTATAAAGTATATTATTATATTATTATATTTCATTATTATAAATATAAACAGACTAAAGGAAAAAGAATACAAAGATATAGAAACAGAGAAGCAAAACGAAACAGAGTAGGGGAAAGAAAGAAAAAGAGAGAAAAGAAAGAAGAGGTTCGAGTAACACGGGGCGCATCAGAGGCTTTTATTTTTGCGTCAAAAAGGGAGCTAGGCTAAGGGGGCTTTAAGAGAAGTTGTTGGGGGTTTATGGCATAAGAAATGCCGTGGTAAAGTGGCTTTCATGCGCCACTTAAGGGCCTGGATATAATGCCAACAAGGGCCTGGGTTCGAAACACGGCGGCAGCAAGGGATGTTTTATTTTTGTCTTTGGCGTTAGGACAAGGGGGAGCTAAGGAAAGAGCTCTTAAAAGAAATTGGGGCAAATTTATATCACAAAAAAACGCTCTGGCAGAGTGGCTTGGGGCGTTAAAGCTTAAAGGGGCTTGGTGCAGGTCATAGGTTCAAGACGCAAGAGAAGCAAAATTTTGAGGTTTTATTTTGGTTTCTGGCGCCAAGGCAAGAAAGAAGAAAGTGGACGGCACATGGGATCTTCAATTTGATAAGGATAATGCTTGTTTAATCCTTTTAAAATTTGGCTGCAGTAAGGTAGGATAATTGTTGTCTTTTTTTTAATTCAAATAGGTAGATTAGTAGATAGAATAGGAGATTAAGTGGAGGATAATTGATTTATTTTAGAATTTTGAATAGGTGATTAGGGGATAATGAGATGGATTTTATTTTATTTTATTAAGGTGATAAAGAAGAGATTAAGTATGGATTTATTTTTATTTACTTTGAATATGTGTTAAAGAGATAAAATAGGAGAAAGTGTGTAGTATAAATAGGGGTGCTCACCTTTTGATATTTCTTTTTCCCATTCTAAATTCTTCTTGCCGAAATTGTTCTACCCTCTCCTCCTCTTCTTTATTTTTCTTCCAACGCAAATTCCTTACTTATTCTCTTGTAGCCGAATCTCAAGGTAATTTATTTTCTCTTCGTTGTTGCGAGTCTTTGAAGCCGAAACCTCTCTAATATTAGTCACTATTGCCGAATCTTTCAACCTCTTATTCTCTTTTCTATTTCACAATCTTTGAGGCCGAATCTACAAGGGTAGTACCATCGATCTCTTGCTTTTGGTTTCGTGGTAAGCATGTAAGGGTAAGTATTCTCTATTCTAGCAATTAATTTGGGTTCCTATTCTTTTAGTTTGCCGAAATCAAGTGTGCAGGCCTTGATCTAAGGATGGCCGAATGTCCATTAAGCTATTTTATGTGTCTTTTGTGTAGCTGATATTAAGGAGCAGTAAGGAGTTCTTCGGGATTCGAAAGCATCAAGGTAAGCAAGTATAGTTTCGGCCAAGGGCCATTTTCCTAGATTTATTGTTGTTCGAATCTAACAGAGGTTAAGCAGGGAGTTCGACAACTTCTAAGACAAGGAGCGGTTTTGGGATTTAGATCCGTAAGGTAAGGCAGTAGTAATTTTCGGCCATAGGCCATTTTGGTATATTATGTTAGCCGATTCTGACTTAGATGGTGTAGGAAGGAGTTCTACAATCGCAAAAGGTGCAAATCGTTAGACGTGGGTTTCGAGATTTAGTCAATTGTGCTAATCAGGTGCGTAGTTATCGCACTATTCTCCTATTATTTGTATGTTGATTGTATGTATGTTTATGATGTGTATGTTAGCCGGAAATAATGGCTAAGATGGTGGATACCCGTAGTGGGTAATCAATTAATCAGGTCAGTGCTCTCTTTTGCCTATGATATATGTGTGATAATTGTGGTGAGCATGTGATGAATATTTACTCTAATTGTTAATCTGACGTGATACACATATATGCATGGGACTTGGGATGTGAAAATTGAAGGAAAGGGTGTACATATTTATGCACGTGGTCTAATGCTAGCCTCGTGCTACATTAGTGCTTGATGTTAGCTGTGTGCTTCATCAAGGGAGGTGTTGGCTAAGTGCCCATCTCGGCGGTTGATAGCTGTGTGCATCACCGTGGACTGATTGATATGTGGGATCCCTATGGGATCGGTGGCACAGCCACGGCCTTGAGCAGCAAGTCTGCCAAGGTAGGATATGTGGATCATTATGTGATTGGTGGTGGATTAGCCACGGCCTTGAGCAGGGGGTCTGCCGAGGTGGGTGTAATGGATGGACTTAGGTGGGTTGGGATGCATGTTTGTATTACTGATTATGTGTATGGACTGTGTGGATATGGGCCACGCCCATATGTGGAGACATGTGAAATGACTATGCACCGAAGTGCATGACTCACCTAAAATTTTTACCAACATTTCAGGTGATGCATAAAGCTTGGATCGGGTTGGAGTGGATACGAGGTGGCCCATGCAGAAGATATCTTATTTGTTTTATACATTTTATTTATGAAAGGTTATTTATTGTAATAAAAGCCACTTTAAGTGTTTAAGGATTTTTATTTGTTTTAAGTTGGAGTGATGATTAAGTTAATATTCGAGAATGTTTCTTTTAAAGAGTAAGTTTATACTTTGATAAATTATTTTAAAGTTTTACATTTAGCAACTTAATTTTATTTTGGAATTTTACATACCCAATATTTTCTTAAAGGCATACAAAATTTTATGTTTCACTATAAGTCAAAATACTTTTCAAACGTTTTTCCGCAGTGACATTTCAAATTTGGTCGTAGTGAATGGGCCAGGTTTGGGGTGTTACAAATTGGTATCAGAGCCCGGTTCAAAACTCAGCTTTGAGGGTTTGGGGCCCAAAAACATATGTTAATGGGTTTTTCAAAGATTTGGGCTTTCATAAAATTTTCAGGTTATTCTGGCATGGCACCTGTATCTCCGACCCGCAGTCCACCAGGTAAGTACCTCTAATTGTTGAAGTGATTTATATGTGAATACTATGGGCTTATGTGGGCTCGTAGATTAAAAGATTAGGGCTATTGAACGCTAGGGATAGTGCACTCAAACACATGCATAAGACTTAAGGACAATCAAACAAACCTATGAAGTGAGTCGCCGAGTTAAGGTGTGGCAACCATTGTGCGCATGTCTAGGAGTGGACTCGGCAAGAGCTTGGTACTTAAGCAGTCCTAGCGACTCACCTCCTCTTTACTTGAATCCTACCTGGTGCGTAGCTACGGTTCACCCTAACCATGAGGACTTATTCATAGGCTAAACCCAATAACTAAAACTCGAAAGGGAACTAGCCGTATTTTTATAAAAATTCTAGTTTTAAAACTCTTAAAATTACCCTTATAATTTGTGAGAACTACTTTTACAAAATTTTCTGGAAAATTTTCGATTTACAAAAATTACCAAAATGCCCTTAGTGGCGAAATTACAAAAATGCCCTTCGTTTCTAAATTTACTAAACTACCCCCGAATTCAATAAAATTTTTCTTACTTTACAAAAGTCCCTACGAATCCTATTTTGCAAAATAATAAAATACCTGATTTGGAAGAAAATTACGAAAATACCCCTGTGTTGTAAATTACCAAAGTACCCTTGGATTTCAAAACTACCGAAATGCCTCTGAATTTCGAAAATTTCTACCCCGATTCCTGAAATTTTTGGCAATACCTCTGATTTGGAAAACAAATTTTCAAAATAACCCCGAGTTTCTGTAAATTTTGGAATAAACCTTTGATTTATTAGGATTTTCAAATTGACCCCGATTTATTACCAAAATACCCTTATAGGACAAATGACGAAATTACCCCTGAGTTGGAAAAGGCTAAGACGGCCATGGTAGCACGATGGATGTTGGTGAATGAATGTGTTTCTATTAAGGAATGTGAGTGTGGTTCTCTGAATTAGAATAGTGAAACTTGTGATGAAACCTTGATTGATCGAAAGAATCACTTCTAAATATTTCTTTTCATAAAATTTGGTCGCTGATAATCAGTGGAACAAAATTCTAATGCATAAAACTTTTAAATAGACTAAGGCGCGATCGTAGAAATGATGAGTTCTAGGGGACGTGGTCGTCGCGGATGCGGTAGAGGTAGAATGGCTGTGTCGGAACCCGTTAGATCGGGTCAAGGGTCTGAGAATGAGGTACCACCGCCACCTCCACCACCAGCATTTGGTAATGAGCAGCAAGATCAGACAGGGGATGATGCGGTATCGCAGGCGGTGCTGCAAGTTTTGGAGATAGTGGCTGGAGCAGGTGAAAATATGAGAGCTAGAAAGTCCGTACCCGAGCGACTCCGAGCTAATAGAGCTGAGGTGTTTCGGGGCGTATCGGGTGTGGCACCTAGTACGACTGAATATTGGTTGGAAGCAACCGAGCGAATGATGGATGAGCTTGATCTGACCGCTGAGGAGAAAGTGAAAGGAATGGTGGCGCTGCTTCGCGACGAGTCATATCAATGGTGGCTAATAGTTCGAGATAGTGCCACGGCGGAGGATTTCACCTGGGAGTACTTTAAGCCGGCGTACCAGAAGAAGTATGTCGGTACTCATTATATTGATGCGCAGAGGAAGGCGTTTCTGGGGCTGGTTCAAGGGAACAAGTCCGTAGCGGAATACGAGGCTGAATTCCTAAGGTTAAGCCGATATGCTCGAGGGGTAGTTGCTACGGAGCATGAGCGATGTGTCCGGTTTGAGGATGAATTAAGGGATGACCTGAGGTTATTGATAGCTCCTCATCAGGAACGAGAGTTCGCTGTGTTAGTCGAAAAGGCTAAGGTAGCTGAAGGGATTAAGGACTCAGTGAGACAGAACAGAGATAAGGATAGGGACCGGGATAGGAGGAATTTTGGATCGTCTGAATCATCCGAGGTCTTGAAAAGACCGCAGAGTTGAAAATTCTGGTCGTGTTGCTAAGCCAGCTATGGAAAATCCGGACCGTCCGTGTGTTCAGTATGGAAGGTATCATGTCGACGAGTGTTGGAATCGGAAACGAGAATGTTTTAGGTGTAAGTCTAAGTCTCACTTGATTAAAGACTGTCCTTAAGATCCGAATAGGTCCCGGACAACAGGCCAAGGTTATGTGCGGCCCGGGTAGAGATGGTCGATGGCGACAAGGGTCGTGGTCCGAACCATGGAGGGAATGGTTCCGCCAAGGTCGTGGAACACCAAAAGTCTTTGAAGGTGCAGAGGCGAGGCAACCAAGGTTGGTTTATGCAATTGGCCGTCGCGAGGAGGAAGATGTGCCAGAGGTGACAACGGGTAAGTTTCTTATTTCCGGAATACCCTCAATTGTCTTGTTTGTGGTTAAGTTAGTTTGTTCCTATGTTGCTAGTGAAGTGTATGGAACTTTGATTATGAACTTAGGAATGTGTCTAGAAAATATGATAGTTCTTTAAGATCAGAGTGCGCAGCAGTAGCGTAGTGGGGTAAGTTAGGATGTACGGATGCTCGTTAGTAAGTAATTTCGAGGACGAAATTATTTTAAGGAGGGTAGAAATGTAACATCCTAGATTAGGGGTTGTGTGTTTGGAGCATAACTCAAGTGTTAGTAGGCTTTAAGTGTGGTTGGTGATGTTTTAAGGGCTTTTAAAACTCTAGGATTAAAAGGGAATGCACTGGAAATTTTTGAAATTTTAAGTTAAAAGGGGAAATTGGGCTAGGGATGCCTTAAAGAAAATTTCAGGAGTTTAGGGACATGAACTTGGGCTTAGTAAAGTGGCTTGGGACGCTACTTTAGAGGCCTTGGGGGCTTGCGCAGGAGGGAAGAGGTTCGAGTAACGCGGGGCGCATCAGAGACTTTTATTTTTACGTCAAAAAGGGAGCTAGGCTAAGGGGGCTTTAAGAGAAGTTGTTGGGGGTTTATGGCATAAGAAATGCCTTGATAAAGTGGCTTCCATGTGCCACTTAAGGGCCTGGATATAACGCCAACAAGGGCCTGGGTTCGAAACACGGTGGCAGCAAGGGGTGTTTTATTTTTGTCTTTGGCGTTAGGACAAGGGGGAGCTAAGAAAAGAGCTCTTCAAAGAAATTGGAGCGAATTTATATCACAAAAAAACGCTCTGGCAGAGTGGCTTGGGACATTAAAGCTTAAAGGGGCTTGGTGCAGGTCATGGGTTCAAGACGCAAGAGAAGCAAAATTTTGAGGTTTCATTTTGGTTTCTGGCACCAAGGCAAGAAAGAAGAAAGTGGACGGCACATGGGATCTTCAATTTGATAAGGATAATGCTTGTTTAATCCTTTTAAAATTCGGCTGCAGTAAGGTAGGATAATTGTTGTTTTTTTTTTAATTCAAATAGGTAGATTAGTAGATAGAATAGGAGATTAAGTGGAGGATAATTGATTTATTTTAGAATTTTGAATAGGTGATTAGAGGATAATGAGATGGGTTTTATTTTATTTTATTAAGGTGATAAAGAAGAGATTAAGTATGGATTTATTTTTATTTACTTTGAATATGTGTTAAAGAGATAAAATAGGAGAAAGTGTGTAGTATAAATAGGGGTGCTCACCTTTTGATATTTCTTTTTCCCATTCTAAATTCTTCTTGCCGAAATTGTTCTACCCTCTCCTCCTCTTCTTTATTTTTCTTCCAACCCAAATTCCTTACTTATTCTCTTGTAGCCGAATCTCAAGGTACTTTATTTTCTCTTCGTTGTTGCGAGTCTTTGAAGCCGAAACCTCTCTAATATTAGTCACTATTGCCGAATCTTTCAACCTCTTATTCTCTTTTCTATTTCACAATCTTTGAGGCCGAATCTACAAGGGTAGTACTATCGATCTCTTGCTTTTGGTTTCGTGGTAAGCGTGTAAGGGTAAGTATTCTCTATTCTAGCAATCGATTTGGGTTCCTATTCTTTTAGTTTGCCGAAATCAAGTGTGCAGGCCTTGATCTAAGGATGGCCGAATGTCCATTAAGCTATTTTATGTGTCTTTTGTGTAGCTGATATTAAGGAGCAGTAAGGAGTTCTTCGGGATTCGAAAGCATCAAGGTAAGCAAGTATAGTTTCGGCCAAGGGCCATTTTCCCTAGATTTATTGTTAAGCCGAATCTAACAGAGGTTAAGCAGGGAGTTCGACAACTTCTAAGACAAGGAGCGGTTTCGGGATTTAGATCCGTAAGGTAAGGCAGTAGTAATTTTCGGCCATAGGCCATTTTGGTATATTATGTTAGCCGATTCTGACTTAGATGGTGTAGGAAGGAGTTTTACAATCGCAAAGGTGCAAATCGTTAGATGTGGGTTTTGAGATTTAGTCAATTGTGCTAATCAGGTGCGTAGTTATCGTACTATTCTCCTGTTATTTGTATGTTGATTGTATGTATGTTTATGATGTGTATGTTAGCCGGAAATAATGGCTAAGATCGTGGATACCCGTAGTGGGTAATCAATTAATCAGGTCAGTGCTCTATTTTGCCTATGATATATGTGTGATAATTGTGGTGAGCATGTGATGAATATTTACTCTAATTGTTAATCTGACGTGATACACATATATGCATGGGACTTGGGATGTGAAAATTGAAGGAAAGGGTGTACATATTTATGTACGTGGTCTAATGCTAGCCTCGTGCTACATTAGCGCTTGATGTTAGCTGTGTGCTTCATTAAGGGAGGTGTTGGCTAAGTGCCCATCTCGGCGGTTGATAGCTGTGTGTATCACCGTGGACTGATTGATATGTGGGATCCCTATGGGATCGGTGGCACAGCCACGGCCTTGAGCAGCAAGTCTGCCAAGGTAGGATATGTGGATCATTATGTGATCGGTGGTGGATTAGCCACGGCCTTGAGCAGGGGGTCTGCTGAGGTAGGTGTAATGGATGGACTTACGTTGGGTTGGGATGCATGTTTGCATGACTGATTATGTGTATGGACTGTGTGGATATGGGCCAAGCCCATATGTGGAGACATGTGAAATGACTATGCACTGAGTCTGTTGACTCACCCAAAATTTTTACCAACATTTCAGGTGATGCATAAAGCTTGGATCGGGTTGGAGTGGATACGAGGTGGCCCATGCAGAAGATATCTTATTTGTTTTATACATTTTATTTATGAAAGGTTATTTATTGTAATAAAAGCCACTTTAAGTGTTTAAGGATTTTTATTTGTTTTAAGTTGGAGTGATGATTAAGTTCATATTCGAGAATGTTTCTTTTAAAGAGTAAGTTTATACTTTGATAAATTATTTTAAAGTTTTATATTTAGCAACTTAATTTTATTTTGGAATTTTACATACCCAATATTTTCTTAAAGGCATACAAAATTTTATGTTTCACTATAAGTCAAAATACTTTTCAAACGTTTTTCCGCAGTGGCATTTCAAATCCGGTCGTAGTGAATGGGCCGGGTTTGGGGTGTTACAGTTAGGGCCTTTGAAAGGAAGCAAAGCCAGAGAGGGCTGAATATAAGGAATTACTCAAAAAAAGCTAGTTGATTTATCTCAGAAGCCGGAATCATGCTCAAGACTAGGGATCTTCCCTTCAATTTCCTTCAGGGGGTTTTAGGGTTTTTCTTTATGTTTTATTATTTAATTTTTTTTGAGATGTATTCTTTGATAAACATGAACTAAATCCCTCAAATACCTGAGGGGGATGAAACCTAAGATGGATCTTGTTATTGTTTTCTGAACTGTATGATAAATACTTGATTTGTTCTTAATTATGTGTTCTTAATCCTTGCTTTAATATTTCAGGATATTGATTCAAGTATTGATATGCTTATTCAGAGGAGCAAAAGTCCCTGTTTAAGAGTAGATCTAGCATAATTAAGCGGAGTTGATCGCACTTCTAGAAATAGGACAACGAAAATCTGTCAGATTAGGGTCAAACCTAATATGGGGGTCCATAAATCGAGTTAATGCAACACTAGAGGTTTTAATTAGAAAGAGATTTCAATTAATCAGCTTTGGGTTAGACTTTAGTAGCCTCGAATGAGGTATAAATTAGGGGATCTTACGGATCAAGTCAAGTGAATAAATTGTCTGGTTCAGAGTTAAATAACAAGTGAAGTCTAGGTGGATTCTTCCTCGGGTATTGTCTTAATCAATTGGTTTTCTCTAAAGTATTTTCCCAATTCATTCTCTGCGTCTTGGCATCCTTAGCTTAGGAATTAGTTAGACAAACATTAATCACTTTTATTTTAGGCTAGATAATAAAAAAGAATGTCAGTACTAGTATTTTTAGCTCCCTTGGGTTTGACATTCCGGCCTTGCCACTAAGCTATACTACTGTTTGATAGGTGCGCTTGCCTCAATCGTGGTGATAGTTAGTTTTTAGGCTCGATCATTCATTATATAAATATTAAAACTCTCAAACTACGATCACCATAATATAACTTCAAACACAAACACATATTCATATATATATATATCAACCAATATTAAACTTATAACCACATTTACAATCAAACCACAAAATGATTATTATTTGGACACTCTAGGTACATGCTGACACAATAGATAGACATCACCACATTTGAGTTCGGGATCGTTGTTGGATCCTGAATCGGCGATCAAAAAGTTAAGTATCTATCCTGGGCACGGAAAACAAATCTTACGTTGAGTAAAAACTCAGTGGTATTTCTATAATCCAAATATTTAAAGACAAAACAATATAAAAGGCACAAGTAAATTTTAAGCACAATTAAATATTTAAAACCACATTTATTTATACAATAACATTAACCATTCAATACTCAAAACATCAATACATCTTCTTATACCACATTCAATTCTCATCACTTGCTATATAATAGCTTTTCACAATTTGATCCACATATCATTTAAACAATAACATTATTCATTCCATATCAAATTCATGAGTACATAATTTACGTATCTCATTTTCATGATTCAATTCACTATTCCATTTTCAGTTCACTTACAATATTATCCAATATCAATCATAATGCTGTTTTATTTAATTACTCCTATTAACACGACTCGGACTCAGACGGATACATGGATCCAACCATCACACCAGTTTGGCACCCAGTGCCTCATCGGATAATCCGAAGTAGTAATTGCGCCTAACGCTATATAAATTGACACCCAATGTCTCATCGGTTAAACCGAAGTAAATTGGCACCTAGTGCCTCATCGACTTGAAGTCGAAGAAATCCCTGAACTCTTCCAATCCTATGACATGCCATTTATATCCGACACAGCCCGATACAGTTAATAGGGTTCCAGTTCACTTTCTAAATACAACCAATATCCAATTATCATATTAGCACATTATCACGTTTACACACACACACACATATATCAATTCAATCCAATTAAATCAACTTTAAATCAATTCAATAATCAAAGTGCCATATGCTTACCTTAACCACTTATCATATACATTAATTTAAAATACAACAATTAATAACTAGATTCGGATTATAGAAATACATACTAGATATTTTGAGCTATTCGATGTCGACTTTATCTTTCCTCTTTTTAGTCGAGGATTCCGATACGACATTAGCTACGGAATTAAAACATTTAAAATTCATCAATACAACACAATTCAATTTCAAATTGAATATTTTAATTTTCACTCAATATTTGTCTAAATTCCAGTTTAGTACCTAGACTGAGACTAACTTTATTTCTTTACAATTAATCCTATATTTTTATACAAATTTCACTTTAAACTAAATTTAACTCCCTATTTTCACTTAAATTCTTAAATTTTGAATTTTCACAAGTTAGTCCCTATTACTCAAAATTTACAATTTATTCTACAATTCAATCCTTTTTCATTTCTAATTTAAAAATCTATCAATTTAATCTCTAATTCTAAAATTATTCAACACAGAAAACAATTTGATGAACCGTAAATATAACATATTTTAATCCCATATTTATTATGCTTTTTGAAGATTTAAGCCTCGTTTTATATAAAAAAGGTGCTCTTAATCCTTTCTTTTCATGTCTTATACCCAGGAAAGCACCCGAGGATGAAAAGAACACAAAACGGGCTTAAAACAGAGTAAATGAGCCTTTCCACGAAATCGACACGGCCTGGGCCAAGGACCACACGGCCGTGTCTGAACGAACACTTGGAGCACGGCCTCATCACCACCGCACACGGTCGTGCCAAAGCAGAAATCTGAACACGGTCAGATCTCGATTTGCACGGGCGTGTGACATGGCCGTGCCTCTGTCGCTGGAAATAGCAATTTCAATCAGAAAAGGATATTTCGGGAGAAAGAATCGCATTCCAAAAGCCTATAAATATACCCCAAGTACCACGTTTGAAGGGGATGGAAAGCTAGGCCAATGAGCCAAGCCGAGAAGGTCAGAGTTAGGGAATAACGCGAGGATAGCCAGTTGATTCATCCCAAGAAGCCGGAATTATACTCAAGACGGCGGAATTCTCCTTCAATCCCATCAGAGAGTTTTAGGATTTTTCTTATGTTTTGTTTTATCTTTTCTCTTGTGATGTTTTCTTTTTACATTATGAACTAAACCCCTCGATATACGAAGGGGATGAAACCTAGACAGATTTTATTGTTTGATTTTTAAGTTATATGATAAATTACTTAGTTTATTCTTAATTATGTTGTTTAATCCAAATCCAATGTGCTTAGGTAGAGGAGGAATGGACCCTACCTAAGAGTAGATCTAACATGCTTAAGCGGAGTTGATCAGGCGCCTAGAGATAGGGTTACGAGATTTTACCGGATTAGGGTGAAACCTAATATGGGAATCCATTGATTGATTTACTGCTTTCCTAGGGGGTTATTATAAGAGAACGAGAGTTCCACTAATTAACCTAGGATTAGACGTTATTCACTTCGAGAGAAGGTTTAGCATAGGTTAGGGAGTCTTACGGATCAAGCTAAGTAAAAGAAATCATATAATCTAAGATTAGATAATAAGAGAAGTCTAGGTGGATTCTTCCCGAAGGTATCATAAAAATCAACTGAGTCTTTTTCAAGTTATCCCCAAATTCATCTTTTTGTCTTTGTTTCCTTAGTTTAGTTGTCGTCAATTTAGTTTAAAAGCAACCTTTATCTTAGTTAGGTTAAATAATAAAAATAAAGTAAGTATTAATACTTTTAGTTCCTTTGGGTTCGATATTCGGTCTTGCCTAAGCTACACTACTGTTCAATAGTACACTTGCCTTACAGTCGTTGTCAGAGTTAGCCTTCAGAGTGGATCATTCTTTTATAAATATTTAAAACTCTGATTTTACAGGGATCACAATTAAAAACTTAATAATTACTAAAATTTTAACATGGGTCGGGTAGTACTTTACACCGAGATTTCAAAAACATAAAAATTATAAGAAAAATGATTAAGTTGACTAACCAATTAAACTTTAAACATTAGAAGTCCCTAAACCTTTGCGTTTTTTCTTCTTTCTTTCCCTTTTTCTTTTCTTTCTTTCCTTTCTGTTTCGTTTTGTTTCTTTCTATATATATATACTTAAATATTAAGTAACATATTATAATATATATTTTAACTTAAATTTTATAATAATATTACAACTTATGCTGCCTCATTTAAAGTCAATGGAAAAATTGTTTCTTTAATCCTTTTTATTATTCTTTAATCTATAATTCAACTTTCACCTTTTTTACAGTTTAGTCCTTATACTTAATTACTCTTAATTCATGCAAATTCACTTAACCAAAACCTAATTAACTACATAACTAACTTCGTAAATGTTTTTATAAATATTTACAAATCCGATTTATGGTAACGAAGTCTCAGAAATGTACTTTCCGACACTCTTGGCTATCGGGTCGTTACTTTTAGACATCCAAAACCAAAAGTATTTTGTTGCTTTATTCACCATCCAAGTTTGTAATTAGGATGCGTGAGACAAAGGAAGTCGATAGAATGTTGTGTTGGTGCCACATTACATTCTTTTGCAATTCACTTTAGCAAGGAAAGTGTAAAGACTTGTTTATTCTTTCTTAGCATTTTTAATTATTTTTTTAACCTTTTGAAGAATTCCGTGCAACCAAATTTGTGGTATATTTGAGGAAGTTTTTCTATTAAGTAAAGGAACTTAAAAAGTTTGATTATCTTGTCATGTCTATGAGATATATAATCGAGTGGTTAATTTAGTTGATATCTCTACATTATTTTATTTCATGTTAAGTGGTTTAATTGAAGTGAAATTCTAGAGACCTACCCCTTCTAAGTAGCTTTGTTTATAAGGAATATAAACACTTATATCTTGAAGACTACATTCACCATTTTAGTGTGGAGCTATAGAGCTCACAATTCTGTTCGCTGCGAGGGAAATTGTAATGTAGCTAAACAGTGTTATTAGTTTGAGCTAAGCTTTTATTAGGAAAAGTCTTAGTAGGAGAGTTATTTCATTATAGTTGTATAAGAGTGAGACTGCAATGAGCATGAGTATTTTTTAGGTGATGCCTCGCAGACATAGGATTGAGTCTGAATTGTGTAACCAATTGGCTATGTTAATTGTTTACTTTTCAATTTTTGAGCTGTTCCTCTCAGCCACGACACACCGTAACTGTTGGATCAGATGTCCTGAGTGTAGTATTTTCGTCTAAGTACACTTGTAATTTTTTGAATAGATTGGTTAGTAAAATTATTCATGAATTATATTAATACTTTGTATATTATCCTCAATTTTATTTACTAATTGTAGCATTCTATATTTGTTGCACTATTCCCTCTCTAACATTAAACATATACTTATTGTAATAATTGATTAATCCTTGCTCAAGTATAAATAATTAATCATAAATGCTATATAATTTAGTTTAAATTAGTATAAGTAATTTATAATAAATACTATATAATTTAGTTAAATATATAATTATCGTAACCATTTTTGTCGAAACGGGAATCGACTTGGTTTTGAAAATAAAAAACGGGAGTCGCCACCGATCTTTTATTAGGTGTGATCGGGTCACTTTTGTTTTAATAAAACATTTTGATTTACTAAAACAATGTTTTTGGTCTACGAAAATTTGAGAAAATAGGTTCGGGAGTCGGTTACGTTCGAGGAAGGGTTAGCACCCTCGTCACGCCCAAAATTGGTACCGAATTGATTAATTAATGTCCCAATGTCGAAGGTCGAAAATTTTAAAAAGAATTTAGAAATCTGATCTTTTTTTTAAATATTTTAGTTTTCTCGGATTGAATATCAAGATGTTCTTGTTCCAAAGGAATAAAATATCACACCCAATACGTAGGACACGATGATTTTTATCCTCGAATCTAGGATCATCTCTTAATTCTCGAGACTCATGCATTAAAATATCCAAAGAATATTCGGTTGCTTGGCCAAGCAAAAAAAATCGAAACCCAACACATAGGGCACGATCTCTCGAGTTCCCAAACACAGAATATCGTCTTATTTTGAAAAATTTTCTTTTAAAGTAATGGCGGATGTAATATTTAAATAACATGCATCACTTGTTTGAAGTAAGATGACAACTTGTATCGAATAAATACATTGGGATATGCGTAATACGATGGCACAATATGAAAATGGAAATAATCATGGAATGATAATACATGAATAAGATACTACACGAATTAACAACAGTGATATGAAAATACGAATGAGCGAGCTATAATACACATACGAATGACTTCCACATAACTTGCACTATTAAAATATCAACAACAATAATCAAAAGACAAAGAAATTAAACAATATATATTGCAATTTGTGATAGGTAAAAAGTTGGAATAGATAAAAATGTAAAAACATGCACTTTAGAATGTTAATAAACTAGTTTAAAATAAATAATGTAAAAAGGTTTTGAAAAACCAGTAATGCTTAAAGCCACTTTAAGAAATGATGTGAAAAAGCTTTAGATAAGACAATGCGCACATATCTACGTGTGAAAGCATAAAATATTATTGCGAAGAAAGCTTAAAGTAGATAAATTAATTTAAATAAATAGTGTATGAGAGATTTTGAAAAGACGATATATAAGAGAATCTTAAAATACACAACACATATGTATATAAAAAATTTAAGAAATATGTAGTCTTTAATAGCTTAAAATAACTAATAATGATAATAATATGATTTTTAAAGGAAACTAGTAAATAAATAAGCTTATCAAGCAAATCAGGGACTGTATTGAAAATAGAATAAAGGGCAAAGGGTTAAAATTGCAATGAATCAAGGAAAGGGGGAACCTGTAACATCCTAAAACTGGGGCTATTTGTGATTAAATGTTTTTTTTTCTTAAATTGAATTGCTGTGTTATTGATTGTGGTGTGACAAGGCTTAATTAGGGGTCTTGAGTAGGCTTGGAATCGTGGAAAAATATTTTTATAAGCTTTAAGGGAAAGAAGCCTTAGCAAGTAGAGGTTACAAGAATAAATAAGGGATAATTTGAAACAAAAAAGGGCCTCGGAAAAGTGGCAAAAGGGAGGCCACTTAAGAGCTATAGATGACGCCACAAGGGGGAGCAAGGGGGCCTCGGTTCGAGTCACAAAATTTTCTTTTTTTTCTCTTTAAGTGGGACGGCAATAGGGGGAGAGTTTTTCTCTCTTTAAACTCTTTTTATTTATTTAGATAGTGGGATAATAGAAGATAATTAAGGATTATTAAAGAGATTATTAAGAGATTATTTGGGGTTAATTCAAATTATTTTGAATTATTCAAATTAGTGGCCAAGAGAAAAATAAGGGGTTTGTCGAATTTTAAACACTTCAAGGGAGAAGTGGACGGCAAGCTCAAAAGGGGGGTGCCGAATGCCTATAAAAGCACCAATTGACCACTTTGCTTTTCTTTTTCCATTTTTGCTTAGCCGAAATTCCTAACCCTTTTCCTTCTTATTTTTTTCTTCCATTTTTCCGTTCTCTCAAACCCTTTTAGCCGAAACTCTTATCACCTCTTCCTCTTTGTTATTTTTCTTTCTTTCATAATAGCCGAATACACCCCTTTGAAGTGCCGAAATTCTCTTCTTCTTTTGGGCAGCACTTTGGCCGAATGCTAAAGTAGTATAGACCTCTTTGCATCCTCATTGTCAGTTGAAGGTAAGTGTGCCGAAACTCCATGGTTTCTCTTCTCTGTTCCTTGCCGATTTCTATTAGGGGTAAGTGTCGATTTCGGCAATGGCTAACAAGGCTTCTAAATGCTTTTTGATAATCGATCTCTTCTAGGTACCCTGAGAACGTGAAACGGTCGACCCAAGCCCCTAATCTCTAGCACTCAGCTTTGGTAAGTGGTGGTGAGGGCCTATTGTTAATGGATTATTCTCTTAAGTAATTAAAAGCCGAAGGCTATTGACATTGTCATTTGGCCAAATTATTTGGTAAAGCAGATTTGTACCCCGAGTGCTGTGATTAGTAGCCAAAAGAAAAAAAGTAAGATTTCGGGTTCACAAGGAACCCCTCTCAAATAATTTGATTTGGCCGAATAGGCCATAATACTAACCCAGGTGTTTGGCCGAATATAGGGACAAGTAGATCTAGGGTGGCCGAATAGGCCATAATACTAACCTTCTCCTTTATTTTTCAGGTGACACGTAGATCGCGGATATGGAGCCGGAGGGACTCGAGGTGGCCATGCAGTGGGATTTAAATTTAATAGACTTTGAATTTTGGTTTATTTATTTTTCGGTTGTTGGTTTAATTTTTAATTGGGTTGTAATAAGGCCTCCTAGGATTATTTTATTATCGTTACATGTTTGAATACTTGTTTTAAACTACTTACTTATAAGAACGAGTTCATATGTTTTCCAAAGCAATCGTAAAGGTTTTAAAGTACCATCGGGTACATTTAAAATATACATATTAACTTGACTTAACAAATATTTTCAAAATAAATCTAAATATGGGTTTTATACACCTCAAATGTTTTAACCAAAATAACTATCTTTTACTAAAAAGTTAAATTGGTTTTCAAAGATTTCAAAATGTTTTCTCCGTAGCAAACCAAACTCGGTCATAACGTTTGGGCCGGGTTTGGGTTGTTACAAATTGGTATCGAGCCCGTTCAAAGCTCATTTGTGGGGCCCAAGGCCCAAATGTTTTGTTTTTATGCTAGTAGGCCTTTCTAAGTTACTTTTGGGTTTTGAATAGCATGGCACCGATCCGCCCAGGTAAGTACTTCTAAACATCTTTGTGAATTATTACATGTAGAAGGGTAGGAAGCATGGAACGTAGAATAGACTTATAGGAATTTGACCCTAGGATTATATTGCTCAAACACACAAACGGAACATAAGACTTAATGAACTCAATCAACCTATGGCTAAGTCACTGAGCTAGGGTGTGGCAACCCCTGTACGCATGTCTAGGAATGGATCCGGAAGAGCCTGGTATTTAAGCAGTCCTCGTGACTCACCTCCTCTTCGCAGGTATCCTACCTGGTGCGTAGCTTCGGTTCACCCTAACTCAGAGGGCTCAGTGGTGTGGCAACCTCTGTGCGCATGTCTAGAAAGGTTTTGGTGGGAGCTTGGTATTTAAGCAGTCCGCATGACTCACCTCCTCTCCACTCGAATCCTGCCTGGTGCGTAGCTTTGGTTCACCCTGACTAAGAGGGCTCGGTCATAGGCTAGACATAACGACTAAAACCCGAAAGGGAACTAGCCATGTTTTTGAAAAAGAAGAAAACAACAGAACCCTAGTTTGTTTTTCAAAATTTTTAAAATCACTCTTTCAAATTTGAGAACAACCATCTTACAACTTGTTCCCGAAAAGTTGATTTGCGGAAAATTACAGAAATGCCCTTAGGGGGTAAAATTACTAAAACGCCCTTGGTTTATAAAATACCAATTCAATGGTTTTGCCCAAAAATTTCCTTATTTTATAAATATCCAAAAACTCTACTTTGCAAATCACCAATAAAATACTTTGGTTTTGGAAAATTACGAAAATGCCCTCAACTTGCAAAATTACCAAAATGACCCTAAATTCAAAATTTTTGCAACATCATCGTTTTAAAAAGGGAAACTCTCAAAAAGGAACCCTCAGAGTCTTACAATTGTTAAAACATCGCTGCTTTGCTAAATTTACAAAATTACCCCTGATTGCTTAAATTACCAAAATACCCCTGGTTTTCAAAATGATGCCATATCTTTAAATTTTACAAATTTTCAGAAATACCCTCCAATTTTAGGAAATTCCAAGGTGACTTGATTTATTGAAAGTTTTAAAATTCCTCCGATTGATTACGAAAATACCCCTGTAGGAAATGACGAAAATACCCCTGGGATAAAAACAGGACAAAAATGTCCGAAGAGTGAATAAGTATGGAAAGTATTAGGGAATGGATGTTCTTTTCTGTGTGAACTAGGATAGAGGACTTAAAACTCTGTTTGATCGAAAGAATCCCTATTAAACTTTTCATAAAATTTCTTCGCGGATAAACAAAGTGAAACACGTACTGATCCATAAAATTTTCTTAATCAGATTAAAGCGCAGTAGTTAGGATGAGCTTTAGAGGACGTGGACGCCGTGGACGCAGTAGGGGTAGGATGATGGTGTCTGAACCCGTCAGGTCGGGTCAAGGTTCTGAAAACGAAGTACCACCGCCACCACCACCTCTAGCTTTTGGAACTGAAGAGCAAGATCAGACGGGAGGGGAGGCAGTATCGCAAGCTGTGTTGCGAGTCCTCGAGTTGGTGGCTGGGGCTAGTGGAAATTTAGGAGCTCAGAAATCTGTTCCCGAGTGAATTCGGTCTAACGGAGCTGAGGTATTCCGGGGCATGTCGGGAGTGGCACCCAGTGCAGCGGAATATTGGCTTGAATCTACAGAAAGGACCATGGACGAGCTTGACCTGTCTAATGAGAAGAAGTTGAAAGGAGTAGTGTCGCTTCTGAAGGATGAGGCGTATCAGTGGTGGCTCACGGTCCGAGATGGAGCCACGGTAGATGATCTCACGTGGGATTACTTCAAAACAGCTTTTCAGAAGAAGTATGTGGGCACTAGCTACACTAATGCTCAAAGGAAAACTTTTCTGGGACTAGTGCAAGGAACTAAGTCAGTGGCGGAATATGAGGCGGAGTTTTTAAGGCTGAGTAGATATGCTAGAGGCATTGTGGCTACTGAACATGAGCGCTGTGTTCGCTTTGAGGACGGACTCAGAGATGATTTGAGGTTATTGATTGCCCCGCAGCAGGTTTATGAGTTTTCATCTCTAGTGGAGAAGGCTAAGGTAGCCGAGGGGATCAAAGAGTCTGTGAGGCAAAGCTATGATAGGAATAAGCAGAAGAGAGGCTTTGGGTCGTCTGGGTCAAGTAGTAATGTTCAGAAAAAGGCTAGGCCGAGTGGGCCAAATCAGGCAGCAAGGCCCATGGCTACTAATCAGAGATCGGCTCAGTGTAATCGCTGTGGAAAATCCCATTGGGGAGGTTGTTGGACCGGTGAGAGGGGTTGCTTTGAATGTGGGTCTTCGGATCACCGTGTGAGGGATTGTCCCCGGAATCTAGCTAAGAATCAGTCAGAGTGAGAACCGTACTCAGAATAGAAATATGGGACCACAGAGAGGTCGCGGTAACGGTAGAGGAGGCAATGGTCCTAATAGAGGTCGCGGAACTCAGGGCAGAGGCGCAGGCAACACAGAGGCAAGGCAGCCTGGCTTAGTCTATGCAGCGAGGCGCCGCGAGGAGGGTGACGCACCGGATGTCATAACCGGTACGTTTTTAATTTTCGGTCTTCTTTATGTTGCTTTAATTGATGTGGGTTCGACGCATTCGTACGTAGCTAGTAGTGTGGTAGAGACTATGAGCTTAAACTCTGAGACTGCTTCTAGGGAAATGATTGTAATTAGCCCTTTAGGCCATTCTGTAGTTGTGAACAAGCTTTATAGGGATGTACCCCTAGAACTCCAAGGGTCGTTTTGTGGTCGATCCGATGGAACCGCCATTTGGGGAGTTCGATTTGATCCTTGGAATGGACTGGTTGGTCAAGTATCAGGCAAGGTTGGATTGTGCGGCTAAGCGCATGGTTCTTAAGATGGCTGAAAGTGATGAAGTGGCTATGATTGGTAATAGAAGGAATTACCTATCCAATGTGGTGTCGGCCTTGAAGGCTGAGAAGATGGTTAGAAAAGGGTGCGAGGCGTTCTTGGTTCGAATTTGTGCCTTGGAGGCTAAGGAGTCAGCAGTTGGGAAGGTTCGAACTGTAGGAGAATTCGTTGATGTATTCCCAGAGGAACTTCCGGGTCTGCCTTCGGATCGGGAAGTTAAATTTGGTATAGACTTACTACTGGAACGGCACCTGTGTCTATAGTACCGTACCGAATGGCACCAAAGGAATTGGTGGAGCTGAAGGCTCAAATTCAGGAACTCTTGGATCGAGGGTTTATTTGACCAAGTATATCTCCGTGGGGAGCACCTGTGCTATTTGTCAAAAAGAAGGACGGGACCACGCGGATGTGCATCGACTACCGTCAGTTAAACAAGTTAACGATCAAAGAAAAGTATCCGTTGCCTCGGATCGATGACTTGTTGGACCAATTGAAGGGTGCGTCGGTGTTTTCAAAAATAGACCTTAGGTCGGGGTACCATCAACTGAAGGTGAAGGAGGTTGATGTACACAAGACAGCATTCCGCACTCGGTATGGGCATTACGAATTCCTAGTGATGCCATTTGGATTAACCAATGCACTGGCGGCATTGCAGTGCCATTGACTAAGTTATTAAGAAAAGGAGTCCCATTTGTATGGTCGGAGAAGCAGCAAGAGAGTTACGATAAGCTGAGGAAAATTTTAACTAAGCTCCTGCTCGCAGTACCGAGGCGGGAAAGTCGTTCACGGTTTATTGTGATGCGTCCCATACTGGTTTGGGATGCGTATTGATGCAGGAAGGGAAGGTAGTGGCTTATGCATCCCGTCAGTTAAGACCGCATGAGGTGAATTATCCAACGCACGATTTAGAGTTAGCGGCAGTAGTCTTCGCTTTGAAAATATGGAGACATTACCTATATGGGGAGAAGTTGATAGTTTACACGGATCACAAGAGTCTGAGGTATCTCTTGACTCAGAAGGACTTGAATCTAAGGCAGCGCTGATGGATTGAACTATTGAAAGACTACGATTGTTCAATTGAGTACCATCCGGGTAAGGCTAACGTGGTGGCTGACGCGTTGAGCCGAAAGGTCTTGACGGATTTAAGAGCGATGTTTGCCCATCTCAGCCTATACGACGATGGAAGTCTGTTGGCAGAGCTGCAGGTTAAGCCAACCTGGTTCGAGGAAATTAAGGAGAAGCAGATAGCAGATGAAGGATTGAATGCAAAGAGGTTGCAAGTCCAAAAGGGTGGTTTGGAAGGGTATAGTTTGACTGAGCATGGCGTATTATGTTTTCAAGGACGGCCCTGTATGCCGAAGGATGCGGAGCTGAGACAAAAAATTCTCCAAGATGCCCATAGTAGCCCATACGCTATGCATCCTAGAGGCAGCAAAATGTATGGAGATTTGCAGAAATAGTTCTGGTGGCCGGGGTTGAAGCGTGAGATAACTGAGTTCGTAGGAAAGTGTCTGACGTGTCAGCAGGTTAAGGCTGAACATCAGTTACCATCGGGGCTACTTCAACCAGTAAAGATCCCTCAATGGAAATGAGAGAGGATCACTATGGATTTCATCAGTGGGCTACCCCTCACGCCCAGTAAGAAGGATGCAATTTGGGTAATTGTGGACCGTTTGACTAAGTCAGCTCACTTCGCGCCGCGCGTGAGAAGGATTACTCACCCGAAGCTAGCAAAGTTGTATGTGGCTGAGATAGTCAGATTGCATGGTGTGCCAGTATTGATTATCTCGGATAGGGATCCAAGGTTCACGTCGAGGTTTTGGAAAGCGTTGCATCAGGCTTTGGGTACACGATTGGATTTCAAGATCTGACTTTCCACCCACATCGACGCAGGCGATCGGAAAGGGTTATACAGATCTTAGAGGATATGCTAAGGTGTTGTGTCTTGGATTTTCGGGGTAGTTGGGAGGAGTTTTTACCATTAGCAGAGTTCGCCTACAACAATAGCCATCAGGCAAGTATTCAGATGGCACCATACGAAGCATTGTATGGAAGGAAATGCCGTACTCCTACATGTTGGACGGAGTTGGAAGAACGACAAATCATGGGTCCGGAATTGGTTGCTGAAACTGAGGACAAGGTTAAGGTGATTCGGGCTCGTCTTAAAGAAGTGTCAGATAGACAGAAGTCTTATGCTGATCTGAAGCGTAAGGAAATGGAGTATGAGGTAGGAGACAAGGTTTTTCTGAAGGTGTCACCTTGGAAAAAGGTATTGAGATTTGGGCGAAAAGAGAAGCTAAGCCCAAGGTTCATTGGCCCATATACAGTGTTGAAGCGAGTGGGACCGGTAGCTTATCAGCTCGAGCTGCTGACGGAGTTGAGTCAGATTCATGACGTTTTCCATGTGTCGATGCTTAGGCGATATCGGTCAGATCCATCGCACGTTGTGCCGGTGGCGGAGATTGAGGTCAACTTGGATTTATCTTTTGAGGAAGAACCAGTTCAGATCTTGGATCGAGATGTAAAGATTCTACGTAGGAAGTCAGTGCCCTTAGTGAAAGTGCTATGGCAGAACCATGGTGCAGAGGAAGCTACGTGGGAACCCGAGGATGTGATGCGGCAGCAATACCCCCACCTCTTCTGATCAGGTAATTTCGAGGACGAAATTCTTTTTAAGGGGGGTAGAACTGTAACATCCTAAAACTGGGGCTATTTGTGATTAAATGTTTTTTTTTCTTAAACTGAATTGCTGTGTTATTGATTGTGGTGTGACAAGGCTTAATTAGGGGTCTTGAGTAGGCTTGGAATGGTGGAAAAATATTTTTATAAGCTTTAAGGGAAAAAAGCCTTAGCAAGTAGGGGTTTCAAGAATAAATAAGGGATAATTTGACACAAAAAGGGCCTTGGAAAAGTGGCAAAAGGGAGGCCACTTAAGAGCTATAGATGACGCCACAAGGGGGAGCAAGGGGGCCTTGGTTCGAGTCACAAAATTTTCTTTTTTTTCTCTTTAAGTGGGACGGCAATAGGGGGAGAGTTTTTCTCTCTTTAAACTCTTTTTATTTATTTAGATAGTGGGATAATAGAAGATAATTAAGGATTGTTAAAGAGATTATTAAGAGATTATTTGGGGTTAATTCAAATTATTTTGAATTATTCAAATTAGTGGCCAAGAGAAAAATAAGGGGTTGGCCGAATTTTAAACACTTCAAGGGAGAAGTGGACGGCAAGTTCAAAGGGGGGTGCCGAATGCCTATAAAAGCACCAATTGACCACTTTGCTTTTCTTTTTCCATTTTTGCTTAGCCAAAATTCCTAACCCTTTTCCTTCTTATTTTTTTTCTTCCATTTTTCCGTTCTCTCAAACACCTTTAGCCGAAACTCTTATCACCTCTTCCTCTTTGTTATTTTTTCTTTCTTTCATAATAGCCGAATACACCCCTTTGAAGTGCCAAAATTCTCTTTTTCTTTTGGGCAGCACTTTGGCCGAATGCTAAAGTAGTATAGACCTCTTTGCATCCTCGTTGTCAGTTGAAGGTAAGTGTGCCGAAACTCCATGGTTTCCCTTCTCTGTTCCTTGTCGATTTCTATTAGGGTAAGTGCCGATTTTGGCAATGGCTAACAGTGATATTAGTGTCGACGGACACCAGTGGTTTGGTACCACATTGTGACTTCGGTCACCAGAGGTTTGGCACCTCCAGAGGTTTGGCACCTCATAGCGTCTCGTCCCAAAGTGGCTTAGCACCACAAAGGGGTTGGCCCTACGATGATAATACGGGATTGATGCCAGTGATTTGGTATCACACGATAGGTTGGCCCCATCAACCGATTTGTGTCTTCGGACATCAGAGGTTTGGCACCTCCAGTGATTTGGCATCACATCTGTGACTATATGTCACCAGTGGTTTGGCACCACCAGTGGTTTGGTACCACAACGGGGTAGACAGAGGCGTTTGGTTGGCTAGGTTGGGTACATAACCTTGTGCATGTTGATTGTTATAAAGTGTGTATGAAATTGCTTAAACCGGGGGAAGGGTTACATACTGAGTCTTGGTGACTCACCTTCTCCTTTATTTTTCAGGTGACACGTAGATCGCAAATATGGAGCCAGAGGGACTCGAGGTGGCCATGCAGTGGGATTTAAATTTAATAGACTTTGAATTTCGGTTTATTTATTTTTTGGTTGTTGGTTTAATTTTTAATTGGGTTGTAATAAGGCCTCCTAGGATTATTTTATTATCGTTACATGTTTGGATACTTGTTTTAAACTACTTACTTATAAGAACGAGTTCATATGTTTTCCAAAGCAATCGTAAAGGTTTTGAAGTACCATCGGGTACATTTAAAATATACATATTAACTTGACTTAACAAATATTTTCAAAATAAATCTAAATATGGGTTTTATACACCTCAAATGTTTTAACCAAAATAACTATCTTTTACTAAAAAGTTAAATTGGTTTTCAAAGATTTCAAAATGTTTTCTCCGTAGCAAACCAAACTCGATCATAACGTTTGGGCTGGGTTTGGGTTGTTACAGAACCAGGACCACGTCGTTATGCGCCTAAACTCACAGGGATCAAATGGGTAAATAACCCATCCTGATAGGCAGCATTTCGGTGCAGGACTCAATTAGAACGTAAATGAAATAATAGGGTAAATTTTTAAAAAGGAAAAAAAACTAAATTGGGCTGGAACCAGAAACGCAGAAAAAGAAGAAGGGGCCATCACGCAATTACCCCATTGAAGGGATATGCGCAGTTATCCCTACAGCCCAAACGGCGCCATTTTACTAAGCATTTAAGAAACCCTAAACTGTTTTAAAACACTTTAGCCTTCATTCCCTGTAAACTCAATAGCCGCAGCCCTCCCCTTTCCTCTCTTTCTCTCTATCCTGTTAGGGTCTCCGAACGCGGCACAGCCACTAGACCTGGCCACCAACGAGGCGCGCGAATGACCTTTGAGGGACCGAACATCGGCGACGGAAGGAGAGCGCTCTGGCTCCACGACCGTGAGTGACTCCGGTAAGTTTCTTTCCTCTTTGTTTATGTTATTATTGTTTGTAAAAACTTTTAAAGGAAAATAAATCGAAATGAAAAGAAATGAGAATAACAGTAAGTAATGATGAGCAAAAAAAAAAATGAGTTTCAACCTTTTATTTCCTGATTTCTTTCTGATGTTTTTGTGTTTTTTTTAGTTCGTACAAAAACTAGAAGCCCCTCTTCTTTTAATTCGGAAGGATCCCCCCTCTTTTACAATGATTTTTGAATGTGTAATAGAGTACAAGAGTTTTTCCTTCGATCCTTTCTTTTGATTTTCAGTGTTCGTATTTTGATTTCTTTTTAGTATTCGTAAAAAAAAACCCCCCATACAAGGTTTCATGTCGGTCTTTTATAGCCGATTTACAGAAGTATGGGTTTCTATTTCCCATTTTTCGTTTTCTGTCTCTTCTTCTTGCTGTTCGTGTTGTCCGTTGTTTGTCGTTTCTTCTTTTTGTAGGGTATGGACCTCGCAGAGGCGTGCGAAGGGTGTGGGTCGAGACGCGACAGTGGTGAGCGTGGTGCGCTCATGGGGGCTGCGGCCGTTGGGATGCGTGGACGTTGGGAACAGAGACCAATGGCCGAGGTGGCACACGTGAGTTACGGGTACCGACGCGCGTGGAGGCCGAGGCGCGTGGTGGCAGACTAAGGGTCGGCGGCGCACAGCTTGGGGACCCCTTAGGGTTTCTGAAACCCCAAGTGTTTTGGGTCGACTGGGCTGATTGGGCCCTCGTGGTTGGGCTCGGGTAATTGGTTTTAAAAATAGTCTGTAAAAAGACTGGACCTTATCATTTGGATCTGTTTTTAGTTGGGCTGTATTGGGCTTTTGGGCTGCCATTTCTTATGTATTTTCGGGTTTATGTTGTAAATGGGTTTAGGGGTATGTTGGGCCTCTAGGTCTTGTGTCAATGGACTTTTGTGTTTTTTGGACTGTTTTATTATTATGGGATTTTTGGTTTTACTTCCTTTTTTATTGGGCTTTAATGGTTTCATTATTTGGGCCTCTAATTTGTATTAGGCCCGGGCAAAAATTGGTTATTATAGCTGCCCCTCTTTGCTCATTATCGTGAAACGAGAATAGAGCAAAGATAATAGAAGAACCAATTTTGCCCGGTCTTGGTGGGTTTTGACTTACTGGTCCTTGTCTTCCTCACATGTCTTCAACTCTACTGTAATCTTGTTGCTTTGATCCATTCTGCCACTGCTTCCGCGAGATGACCGATAGCTTCAATTTGCTTTTCCTCAACCTTGTTTATCTTTCAACTTACTCCACTATGACTTCACGATACAAAGAGATTTGTAGCTTCAATCTACCAACCGCTCCACTAGTACTTCGAGGAAATAAATCTGAACTTTTCGCACTGCTTCCTTATTCTCGCAACATGAATTGACTTTTTCTTTCTTCCTCTTTTTGTTTTGTTTTTTTCTTTCTTTTTCTTTTTTCTTTTAAAAAAACAGAGATTGAAAAACATGAATTGAAAATAGAAATTGAAAATACCTTAGCCTGTGACTCAGGGTCC
This sequence comes from Gossypium bickii, assembly GCA_025503065.1. Taxonomy (NCBI): domain Eukaryota; kingdom Viridiplantae; phylum Streptophyta; class Magnoliopsida; order Malvales; family Malvaceae; genus Gossypium; species Gossypium bickii. The sequence goes on along the minus strand of CP106714.1, from coordinate 130,176,575 downwards.
AACTTACCTCGTATTTTGAGTTAACTTTAGCAGAAATTGAAAGACAGAAATTAAACACCTCGGCGTGTGTGACCCGAGGCTCAACTCACCTCTCGTATTATGAGTTGAGTTTTAAACAAAAATTTAAAGACAGAAATTAAAAATACCTCAGCGTGACCCGAGGCTCAACTCACCTCTCGTATTATGAGTTAATTTTTGAACAAAAATTTAAAGATAGAAAATAAAAATACCTCAGCGTGCCCCAAGGCTCAACTCACCTCTCGTATTATCAGTTGATTTTTGAACAGAAATTTAAAGACAGAAATTAAAAATACCTCAGCGTGCCCCGAGGCTCAACTCACCTCTCGTATTATGAGTTGATTTTTGAACAGAAATTTAAAGACAGAAATTGAATACCTCGGCGTGCCCCGAGGCTCAACTCACCTCTCGTATTATGAGTTGATTTTTGAACAGAAATTAAAAGATAGAAATTAAATACCTCGGCGTGTCCCGAGGCTCAACTCACCTCTCGTATTACGAGTTGATTTTTAGAAAATTTCAAACATATCATCTGATGGAACTCGGATGTCTTCTTTTTCCTCGATCAGAATTTCTTACTTTATTGGTGTGCCTGTATGTGTCATGCGTGATGTTATCATGATATGCACATGTTTGTCTTAAATGCTCTTATGCCTACATGATTATGCTATGCGCTCTGGGCTTGTTTGTCATGTATCTCTCGTTATGACTTTCATGATGACTTGTATTCATTGCTTCGATTTCTTGACTTTTCTTTCAGGTTTTGTACCCGTCCTCAAGTTTTTACGAGTAGTCTGCATTTCTCAAATGTCACCCATTTTGCCTCCTTGTTCAACTTTTGTCCTTACTTTGGGGCTCTTGTACTTACCAGGTTTTCATCCAGGTAATGCTCAATGTTCCTTTTGTTTAGAGTATGTAATTTCACTATTTACCATTTAAATGAACCAAACACGAGATGCATGAGAATGACCAAGTAGGTACGAAAGAAATACCTTACGTTCGTATTTATTTCAAAGCAACAAGCAAAGAAAATTGACAAAGAATGATTTGATAAGGAAAACATTATAAAAAGGAAAGCAGGTTCGATTGTCACAAATGCTCTAGATAACTAACCCATGAACTTCTCTATGTTCCTTCATCCTGAATCTTTTTCGAGTGAAGCTTCTTGCGTAGAAGATTCTGAGCTTCCGAGCCTGCTTCAAATATCATAATCTCGCCCTTTGTTCAAATATCCTTTGCTCTTTAAGCTTGGATCTGCTTCCCTAAGATGCCCTTCCGGGTTTTCATCCTAGACCTTCTTGTTTATCAATACGCCCTTTTCGGGTTTTCATCTTGATCCTTTTTTTTTAGGCGTAGTACTTCTCCACTGCATCTGAGTTCACTGGATTTGGTACCTCTTTCCCATCCATCTCAGTGAGAATTAAAGCTCCACCCGAGAAGGCCTTCTTCATGACATATGGTCCTTCCCAATTCGGCGCCCATGTTCCTCGAAAGTCTTTTTGTATAGGGAGAATCTTCCTCAACACTAGTTCTCCTTCGCGGAATTCCCTTGGTCGCACCTTCTTATCATGGGCCGTGATCATTCTCTTCTGCTACATCTGCCCGTAACAGATTGCTTTCAGGTGTTTTTCTTCGATCAGATTCAGTTGGTCGTATCGAGCTTGAACCCATTCTGTTTCTTCTAGTTTTGACTCCATTAAGACTCGTAAAGAGGGGATTTCTACCTCGATGGGCAGTACAGCTTCCATTCCATATACTAGGGAGAAAGGAGTTGCCTCTGTAGAGGTCCGAACACATGTGCGATATGCATATAGGGCAAATGAGAGCTTATCGTGCCAGTCTTTGTATGTCTCGGTCATCTTTCCAATAATCCTCTTAATATTTTTGTTGGCCGCTTCTACTGCTCCATTCATCTTTGGACGATAGGGTGAGGAATTGTGATGCTTTATTTGAAATTGTTTGCACACTTCCTTCATCATCTTGTTGTTTAGATTCAAGGCATTATTTGAGATGATTTTCTCAGGTAATCCATATCGACATATAATCTCCTTTTTTAAGAACTTGCAAATTGCGGTCTTTGTTACATTTGCAAATGAAGCGGCCTCAACCCATTTTGTGAAGTAATCTATGACCACAAAAATGAATCGATGCCCATTAGAAGCTTTTGGGGAAATTGGCCCTATAACATCCATGCCCCACATAGAAAAAGGCCACGGAGAAGTCATGACATGAAGGGGCAAAGGTGCTGCCTGAATTCTATCACCGTAAACTTGGCATTTGTGACACTTTCGTGCGTAACTGATGCAGTCGCTTTCCATCATCAACCAGTAATAACCGAGTCTCATAATTTTCCTGGCTATAGTGAAACCATTAGCATGCGTTCCACAAATTCCTTCATGGACCTCTTCAAGTATCTTTCTGGCTTCAATATCATTCACGCATCTCAGAAGCACCTGATCTTTTCCTCTTTTGTAAAGGATGTCCCCATCGAGAACAAATCCCGCTGCCATTCTTCTGATTGTTCTTTTCTCGTTCTCATTTGCTTACTCAGGATATCTTTGACTCTTGACATATTCTAAGATATCATGGAACCATGGCTGTCCATCTGTCTCTTTTTCAATGCTAAAACAATGCGCCGGGGCCTCATATATGCTCATCTGGAGAGGCATTATTTTCGCTTCTCGGTTTGCTTTGAACATTGAAGCCAAGGTGGCCAGGGCATCAGCCAATTGGTTTTCTTATCGTGGGAAATAATTAAAAGTCACTTCCTCGAATTCTTTGACCAATTCCGCGACAAGATCGCGATATTTGACCAACTTCGAGTCTCTCACTTCCCAATCTCCACGGATTTGGTAAATCACCAATGCCGAATCCCCAGATACCTTTAAGCTTTTGATGCCTCGTTCGATGGCTGCGCGAAGCCCCATGATGCAAGCCTCATATTCCGCTATGTTATTGGTACAGAAGAAATTTAATCTGCCAGTGAATGGATAATGATTCCCCTCTGGTGACACTAAGACTGCTCCGACCCCATGCCCCAATGCATTTGATGCGCCATCAAAGCTCATCTTCCATGACTCCTCCTTTGACGACTCATATTCTTTTTCTGTAATACACATCAAGTCTTCGTCTGGGAAGTCAAATCTTAATAGCTCGTATTTCTCCGTCGTTCGAGTTGCTAAGAAGTCAGCTATTGCACTCCCTTTTATCGACTTTTGGCTAACGTAGGTGATGTCGTACTCCGATAGTAGGGTTTGCCATCGTGCCATTCTTCCTGAGAGTGCAGGCGATTCCATCATGTACTTTATTGGGTCCAGCTTTGAGATCAACCACGTCATATGATACAACGATATCTCTCCTCGAGCCTTCTTGAGCCGCCTGCACGAGCACAATGTAATTTTTCAATTGACGGATATTTTGCTTCATACTCTGTGAACTTCTTGCTGAGGTAATAGATCGCCTTTTCTCTTCTCCCCGACTCATGATGTTGCCCCAGTACGCAACCCATTGAGTTCTCGAACACAGTCAGATACAATATTAACGGTTTCCCGAGGGTTGGCGGTACTAGCACCGGGGGGCTAGACAAATATTGTTTTATCTTGTCGAAGGCAGCTTGGCATTCTTCGTCCCATTCCCCAGGATTGTGTTTTCGCAGGAGTCGAAAAATTGGGTCGCATTAGTTGGTAAGCTGAGCAATAAACCGAGCGATGTAGTTTAACCTTCCCAGAAATCCTCTGACTTCTTTTTGTGTTTGTGGAGGTGGTAATTCTTGTATGGCCTTTATCTTGTCCGGATCAACCTCGATACCTCTCTCACTGATGATGAAGCCAAGTAATTTCCCCGAGGTTGCTCCGAATGTGCACTTGGCTGGATTAATTTTTAGCTGAAACTTTCTCAGTCTTTCAAACAATTTCCTGAGGTTCCCAACATGCTCTCTTTCCCCCCGAGATTTGGCAATCATATCGTCGACATAAACTTCTATTTCTTTGTGCATCATGTCGTGGAATAACATCACCATTACCCTCTGATATGTTGCCCCGACATTTTTTAATCCGAATGGCATCACCTTGTAGCAGAATGCCCCCCACATCGTCATGAATGTAGTCTTCTCCATATCTTCGGGAGCCATTTTTATCTGGTTGTAACCCGAGAACCCATCCATGAAAGAAAATAAAGAATGTTTTGCCGTGTTATCCACCAGTGTATCGATGTGCGGCAAGGGAAAATTATCCTTAGGGCTTGCTCGATTCAGATCGCGATAGTCCATACACATTCGCACCTTGCCGTCTTTCTTTCGCACTGGGACTATATTAGCTACCCATTCCGGATATTTAGAGACTTGTAAGAAGCCAGCATCGAATTGTTTTTTGACTTCTTCTTTTACCTTTAAAAGCATTTCGGGTCTCATTCGTCTTAGCTTCTGCTGGATAGGCTTGCATTCTGGTTTCAGTGGGAGCTTATGGACCACTACATTTTCGTTCAATCCTGGCATGTCCTGGTATGACCATGCAAATAAATCTTTGTACTCATGAAGCAAGGTGACCAAGTCAAGTTTGGTATTTTCTGAAATGGTGGTCCCGATCTTCACTTCTTGCCTTCTTTCTTCACTTCCCAAGTTTACCGTCTCAATAGATTCTTGATGGGGTAGTATCTGTTTGTCTTCTTGTTCTATCATCCTCAGTAAGTCGGGGGACGAGACATAATCTTCAGCATTTTCCTCAGCTTCGAACTCTCCTAAATAAATAACTTGCTCGAAATCGATTTTGGGACTTGTAGTGGGATTGTTCACATTATCGATATCTGAGCACCTGAAAGGTAAATGGAAAAGAAACTATAGAGGAGCATCGAGGTATTGGAATCTGCAAACATAATACTATGTCATGATATGAGATATATACAAAGACAAGCTATGAGAAGAGGGAAAAAATATGAGGCCAATGAGAATGAGAGATCATGATAATATGCATCTTCATTGATGTTCATTTAAAAGCTAAATAGCCAACATAAACCCTTATAACAGATTCCCCTACAACTTAGGGGTATACAGAGAGTTGACATTGAGGATTACTTTGGATGGGTCCTAGAAACTACAAGAAGGTCTTCAGCAGTCCAATTGCTCAAAACAAATCCAGGAGGACCAGGGCGTATCTTGGAAATGTCTTCCATCGTATCATCCGCTTTGTCAATGACGTTTATATTGAAGTTCTGAAAATCCTTTTCAACCAATACCAGCGTGTTTCGTGAATTGTCTCCTTCTGGGTACATCATTCCTGCAGATGCAAAAATTTTTGACAAGAGCAGATACACTATGGGCTCCCATTCTATTTCCTGACCGAGGCTCTTGCAATCCTCTTTTCCTGATCCTTCTGTAGCTGTTTCCTTCTTTTTTGTGCATCTGGCTTAAACCCTAACCCATATCGATCCTTGCGGTGTACTGGTTTTAACACTCTAGCTATCCCTTGCTGGTATCTTTCTAAGCCTTTCCCTACTCGAGCTCCTTTTCCCACCGTCAGTTTGATTCCCATCTTGGTATTCCTTGACAATTTGGGTGTGAGAGCCCTATTCCCTTCAGCAACAAATGTAGCGTTGATAAAAGGAACAGAATGAGCATTCTGCCACATCTTCGTTTGCCTCGATGTAGGGTACGTCAGTAGAGAGTGATGCGACAATGTCTTCTTCACCAGCGATCGTGATCAAGCGGTTATCCATGATAAACTTTATTTTTTGGTGGAGAGATGAAGGGATTGCTCCAGCGGAATGGATCCAAGGCCTTCCTAAAAGGCAATTATATGAAGGTGCGATGTCCATGACCTGAAACTCGACATTATATGTACACGGGCCCACCTCCAGAAGAATCTCGATCTTTCCCATGACCTCTCGTCGTGTTCCATCAAACGCCCTTACTGCGGAATGACAAGGCCTCAGATAAGACATCTCGACTGGCATCCTGGACAGCGTAGCCAACAGCATGACATTAAGCGCGGACCCATTGTCAATAAGCACATGCGGTATTATATAGCCTTTGCAACCGGTTGTAATGTGTAATACTTTGACAGAGCCTCTACCATTTGGTGGTATTTCATCATCACTGAAGGAGATGAAATTATCCGCATTTAAATTGTTCACCCACCTGTCAAGTTTTTCAACGGGTACATCGCTTGGCACATACGCTTAGTTTAACACCTTCAGCAAAGCGTTTCGATGTGGCTCTGAGTTCAACAATAGGGATAACACTGAGATTTTTGCCGGTTGTTTGTTCAGCTGCTCCACGATATTATATTCGCTGTGTTTGATAAACTTTAAGAATTCTTGTGCTTCATCCTCATTCACCGGTTTCTTTGTTTCTTGTTCATATTGTATCTCAACTTCGACTTTGATTCGTGTCAACACCTTTCTTCCTTGTCTCAACCACCTCAGAGGAATAACACCTCCCACTACGGGTAAATGCCTCACCTCACTGACGTTTCTAGTGGTAGCTTCAGGCATGGTAATACTGACATCATATTTCTAAGGCACCGCCTTGCTGTCCTTGTAAGGGAAAGGAGAAGGTACTTGGATTATCATTTTTGGTTTCGCCTCTTCTTTCTTTGCCTCGTAATAGATCACCAAAGGTCGATCAGCGCTATAAGGGGGGCCTGATGACCAACCCTCAGAGGCACATATATCCTTTTCATCGGTCTCTTCCACCTTATTGCAGATCTCAACCTCCTTATTGTTCATCACACTTTGAAGTAGCTCTTTGAACTTCTCGCAAGATTGGATGTGATGTCCTTCTATGCCATGAAAGACGCAAAAACTTGGACTCTTCATGCTTTCCTCCTTGAAACTTTTGTCGAGTACACCCCTCTCAGTCATTATTTCCCAAAGCTTCCTCAAAGGTGTCCTTATCTCGGAGAAACAACTTTTGGCTCGCCATCCATCCTCCTGGGTCACCATATTCATGTTCCCTACGGTATGGTTAGGGAGCAGATTTTTAGCCACATTACCGATACCGTCGAATTGCAAAATGCCCGCATCGATAAGGCCTTGAACTCGTTTTTTGAAAGTAAGGTAATTTTCTGTCGAATGCCCCCGGTTTCCAGCATGGTACATGCAACTGGCGTTAGGATCATTCCATTTTGCGTATGGAGGTTTCAGGGGTGCCATGTAATGTGGGGATATTAGTTATTTTTCTAGTAATTTTGGGCACAGCTCTTCATACGACACAGGGATGGGGGTGAATTGAAGTCTTTTAGGATTGGGTTTTGTTGGTCTTGGTTCATTTTTGGGCTGACTTTGGGCAGGCACAGTATTTGGCGGGAATATAGTGAATGGTCTTTGATTATCAGCGGCATAGACGGGATAAGAAGGAGGTGCTTGATAGTAAGGATTTTGTGGAGGAAAATAAAAATTCGGCGGTGGGCAAAACTGAGGTCGTGGTTGGGTTGGGTACGGATTAGCAGCATAGTGGTTCCCAGTCCCTACCACATGGGTTTTAGGATCTTTTTTCTTTACAGGTACTGGCCTTTTCGAACTCTCGGGACCCTTCATCCTTTCGCTCTTGATGTCATTTTTGATGAGTTCGCCAGACATTACAATATCAGCAAAGTCTTTTGTGGCATTCCCTACCAGTTTGTCATAAAATGACGCCTTCAACGTGTTGATAAAAAGAACTGTTAGCTCCGTTTTAGTCAGTGGGGGTTCTACTTGAGCCGAAGCATCCCTCTACCTTTGAGCATACTGTCTGAAAGTCTCCGTTGGCTTCTTCTCCATCATTTGTAGCGTTAGTCGGTCAGGTACCATATCAGAGACATGCTTGTATTGTTCGCAGAATGCCGACGCTAGGTCCTTCCATGATCGGATCCTCTCTCTGCTAAGTTGATTATACCACCGGAGGGCTGATCCGATCAAACTGTCCTGGAAACAGTGTATTAACAGCTTGTCTTCATCCACATGACCAGCCATCTTTCGACAGAACATGATAAGATGTGCCTCCGGACATCTCGTTCTGTCATATTTTTTGAAGTCTGGCACTTTAAACTTTGGGGGTAGAACCAGATCAGGCACCAGACTGAGTTCTTTGGCGCTCAGTGCAGAGAAGACTCCAGTACCCTCTACCACCTTGAGTCTTTCTTCCAAGACCCTGTACTTTTCCTCAGCATTATAATCATCCCTCTTTAATCTAGCTATTTCTACCGGATCATCCAAATCCGAAATAATCGGGTTAGCAGAATTATCTCCAGAGTTTGATACGTATACACCTTGCCCCAGATGAGTAGGTGGGATGGGTCGTTGTTCTAGGCATACCGAGTTCCTTTGAGGATATCCTTTTTGCGTTGCGTGAGCATGGGGTGGCATGAATCCTGGGGGATAAAACGGATCCTGATTAACTCTCGAATGGGGTTCTGTAATATCGGGACTCTGCGCGAGTCCTTTTCCTTTGGCCAGAGCCGCCAACATCTCCATTATCTTAGCCATTTGATCCTTTTGCTCTAGTGATTCCTCTCGGGATCTTACCATCAGATCCCTTGTTTCTTGCTGCGACTTATCTAACTGTTCTTGCAGCTCTTTCTGGATTCTTTCCATCCTTTCGATCCTCTCATTGAGTTCGGCATCCATAGCTCTAGTTCTTAGACGTGTCCTATAGGGATGATGCGATTCCAGATTCATAGTGACGTAGCTGCGGATTATACGATTTCAGCCTTAGTAAATGATTATGGTGATGTGATGCTAATGTATGCAATGTAATGCAAATGCATGCTATGAATGCAAAAAGGTGTTGATTTGATTCAATTCTATTAGATAAACTTTACTAGAAAACAAATTTCCTTTCATAGAATGGACGATTACATATACGACTTTGCTCTAATGCCTAAATCCTTAACTTTCCTAAGAAGCCAAGCTAAACTTTGGCCTCGCTCCGATCTTGACTCGTACATCAGACTTAACGCATCAGCCCGAGCTGCCAAGGTTTGCAAATGATCGGCCACCTCTAAGATTTGAGCCACGGCCTCGCTCATTACATAGTCTCTGTTTCTGATCTGTTCTTGAGAATGATGGAGCTGCTCCTTCCAGTGTTCATTGTTCGCTTCAAGGAGCTCAACTCGAATTTTGCTATCTTGTAATACAGTCTCGAGCTCTCCTATCCTTCCTTTCATCTCCTCGATCTTGTTCTGACTGGCTCTTAATTCTACTACTGAGTTGCGACTACGGTGCAGATGCAGTTACCTTTCTAATTCTGCTACTTGGGCGCGTAGCCTCTCTTGTTCACTTTGGCTTTCCAGCAAGCTTTTTTCCAAAGCATCCTCCCGCACTCGAGCATCTTGGACTTTCCTTTCCCACTGATCGGCTCTAGACTTTTCTTCTTTAACTTCCTGTCGCCATTACTCTGATGTTTTGCCCAAACCAGCAGTTCTGATGGACATGCGTAACTTCTTATAGTCCGTCTTTAAGCTATCCAAATCCTCTTCAGCCTTATTCTTTCCTTTTTTCAATTTCTCAGCCTCGAACTTGTAGACGTCAACATCTAACCCCAACTGCATCTTTTCCTCTTCTAGCTGTTCTATCCTCTTACCCAATTCTCGGCTCTTCCTCTCGAAATCTTGCTTGATAATCTCTAATTCAGACGGGATTACTTGCGGCTGCTCTTCTATTGGTCGAGCATTCCCTTGGATTGGCTTTGGGACATTGTCGTTGATTCTTTTGCCCCACCATCGATCGTACTCGGGGGTCGTCATTGGCCCCATGGCAAGTCTCTTTATTTTTCGGGTTTGGGTCCATGCATCTGATATCTCGCAAACTCTCTTCTTATAGTTGTCATCCTTGTATGAAAATTCACATTGGGCTAATCCGTGTGTCACCGGTATGAACTGCCTTGATTGAAACTACCTCATCACTAGTAACGGGGCATATCCGACAGCTCCCCATATTCTGAGCAAAGGAACCCAGTCGAACCCTCCACACTGATACAAGATCTCGTCAGTGATCATCCACGGAGCCTTCCATTCTACATCTTTAACTTGCAGATTTTGGACAATTGCCATCCATTTCTCTCCAGATAAGTCGTCCTGCCTTGGTGTATTTGCTAATTCCTCTAGAGGAGAATAGTTCTCGAAAAAGACTTTATATGAGATCTTTTCTATCTTCCAAAAATGGCAATGAAACCAAGATAACAATAGCTGTGCACATCCCACGAACCTCCCTTCGCCCGCTCTTCGGCAAGCATTCAATGACCTGAAGGTTTTGGCTAAAATTGCGGGGACTGGTGTGACTCCCTTATCAAGTTTATCAAACAGGTCTGAGACCGCGTCCTCTATATACCCTAACGCCTTGGGGAAGATTACCAAACCATAGATGCTTAGAGCGAAGACGTCGACCCTTTTTTTCTTATCAGGATGCGCCAAGATCAAGTCTCTCAAGTGTTTCCAAGGAATGCACTTACAATCTCCCTTTTGCTTGACCCGGGCCGTAATCATTGCTCGCTCATCCCTGTAATGTTCATTAGCCTTTTTGAGAACACCGGTACATTAGCAAACCTTGAATACGCCTTATCAGTTTGAATTCTCGGGCATCGGAACAAAGCTGTATATTCTTTTATGGTAGGCGCCAAATCCACCTTTCTGAAAGTAAAGCAACTGTAAGTAGAGTTCCAAAACTGGGTAATAGCTCGGAGTAGGTACTCATCTACCTTGATATCCAGCAGATAGTGTAAATCACCTAATTATAGTAGAATAGTTGTTTGACCTCGTTGCTCCAGGAATCCCATATTTCCTTGATTCTCAGTCATTTTGGGCCACGCCGACGTCTGGGAAATCCATAACTCGATTCATACCCTACTTTGTCAAAGCTATCTCCTTCTCTTCTTGCTGTGTTCTTTCGGACCACACTTGAACGGCCGCATTATCCTCCACTCTATCGAGAAACCCCTTTTCCATGTTAAGCTTTTCTATGTAGTAACCGAATGTGGATCAACACCTTTTTATGATGAAATGCCATGCAATAAAAGCAAAACACAACAAGTTAGTATCAGGTACAAAAAGAACTTAAAATAAACAGGAAATGATCAAACTCCTATTCAAGGTAACAACTAGGGTTTACACGGCTCTACCTACAACGGGCTCTTAGGTCTCTCTACATGTGGTTCGATTCTAAAGAAAGGGTACCTGAACCAGCAGATTCCTCGATCCTCACCCATACAGGCTCATATGGACCGAGTTCAGTTCAGGGGAATACATTTCCCTATGGCTGCACGGAGATAAGAATCTCACGAAGACATAGGTACGGATGTATCCCGAAAGTGATCCACTATCTTGCACGGAGGTAAAAATCTCACGAAAAAGTAGCTTTTCACTTCCACTTAAGGGTGTGACCGCAATGGTCATGCAATGCAATGCCAAAGTATTTCACGAGACTAGACACTATAGTACAAGCAAATGCATCAAAGAGAAACACGATCTTTCAAAACAATTTTCCAAATTTTCAACCAAAGGGACAAAAATCAATCAATTTACGGCCTGACTCTCAACGTCCCCAGTGGAGTCGCCAAGCTGTCGTAACTATTTTTGTCAAAACGGGAATCGACTTGGTTTTGAAAATAAAAAACGGGAGTCGCCATCGATCTTTTATTAGGTGTGATCGGGTCACCTTTGTTTTAATAAAACATTTTGATTTACTAAAACAATGTTTTTGGTCTACGAAAATTTGAGAAAATAGGTTCGGGAGTCGGTTACGTTCGAGGAAGGGTTAGCACTCTCGTCACGCCCAAAATTGGTACCGAATTGATTAATTAATGTCCCAATGTCGAAAGTCGAAAATTTTAAAAAGAATTTAGAAATCTGATCTTTTTTTGAAATATTTTAGTTTTCTCGGATTGAATATCAAGATGTTCTTGTTCCGAAGGAATAGAATATCACATCCAATACGTAGGACACGATGATTTTTATCCTCGAATCCAGGATCATCTCTTAATTCTCGAGACTCATGCATTAAAATATCCAAAGAATATTCGGTTGCTTGGCCAAGCAAAAAAAATCGAAACCCAACACATAGGGCACGATCTCTCGAGTTCCCAAACACAGAATATCGTCTTATTTTGAAAAATTTTCTTTTAAAGTAATGGCGGATGTAATATTTAAATAACATGCATCACTTGTTTGAAGTAAGATGACAACTTGTATCGAATAAATACATTGGGATATGCGTAATACAATGGCACAATATGAAAATGGAAATAATCATGGAATGATAATACATGAATAAGATACTACACGAATTAACAACAGTGATATGAAAATACGAATGAGCGAGCTATAATACACATACGAATGACCTCCACATAACTTGCACTATTTAAATATCAACAACAATAATCAAAAGACAAATAAATTAAACAATATATATTGCAATTTGTGATAGGTAAAAAGTTGGAATAGATAAAAATGTAAAAACATGCACTTTAGAATGTTAATAAACTAGTTTAAAATAAATAATGTAAAAAGGTTTTGAAAAACCAGTAATGCATAAAGCCACTTTAAGAAATGATGTGAAAAAGCTTTAGATAAGACAATGCGCACATATCTACGTGTGAAAGCATAAAATATTATTGCGAAGAAAGCTTAAAGTAGATAAATTAATTTAAATAAATAGTGTATGAGAGATTTTGAAAAGACGATATATAAGAGAATCTTAAAATACACAACACATATGTATATAAAAAATTTAAGAAATATGTAGTATTTAATAGCTTAAAATAACTAATAATGATAATAATATGATTTTTAAAGGAAACTAGTCAATAAATAAGCTTATCAAGCAAATCAGGGACTGTATTGAAAATAGAATAAAGGGCAAAGGGTTAAAATTGCAATGAATCAAGGAAAGGGGGAACCTGTAACATCCTAAAACTGGGGCTATTTGTGATTAAATGTTTTTTTTTCTTAAATTGAATTGCTGTGTTATTGATTGTGGTGTGACAAGGCTTAATTAGGGGTCTTGAGTAGGCTTGGAATGGTGGAAAAATATTTTTATAAGCTTTAAGGGAAAGAAGCCTTAGCAAGTAGGGGTTACAAGAATAAATAAGGGATAATTTGACACAAAAAGGGCCTCGGAAAAGTGGCAAAAGGGAAGCCACTTAAGAGCTATAGATGACGCCACAAGGGGGAGCAAGGGGGCCTTGGTTCGAGTCACAAAATTTTTCTTTTTTTCTCTTTAAGTGGGACGGCAATAGGAGGAGAGTTTTTCTCTCTTTAAACTCTTTTTATTTATTTAGATAGTGGGATAATAGAAGATAATTAAGGATTATTAAAGAGATTATTAAGAGATTATTTGGGGTTAATTCAAATTATTTTGAATTATTCAAATTAGTGGCCAAGAGAAAAATAAAGGGTTGGCCGAATTTTAAACACTTCAAGGGCGAAGTGGACGGCAAGCTCAAAGGGGGGGTGCCGAATGCCTATAAAAGCACCAATTGACCACTTTGCTTTTCTTTTTCCATTTTTGCTTAGCCGAAATTCCTAACCCTTTTCCTTCTTATTTTTTTTCTTCCATTTTTCCGTTCTCTCAAACCCTTTTAGCCGAAACTCTTATCACCTCTTCCTCTTTGTTATTTTTCTTTCTTTCATAATAGCCAATACACCCCTTTAAAGTGCCAAATTCTCTTCTTCTTTTTTGGCAAAGACTTTGGCGAATGCTAAAGTAGTATAGACCTCTTTGCATCCTCGTTGTCGGTTGAAGGTAAGTGTGCGAAACTCCATGGTTTCCTCTCTGTTCCTTGCCGATTTCTATTAGGGGTAAGTGCCGATTTCGGCAATGGCTAACAAGGCTTCTAAATGCTTTTTGATAATCGATCTCTTCTAGGTACCCTGAGAATGTGAAACGGTCGACCCAAGCCCCTAATCTCTAGCATTCAGCTTTGGTAAGTGGTGGTAAGGGCCTATTGTTAATGGATTATTCTCTTAAGTAATTAAAAGCCGAAGGCTATTGACATTGTCATTTGACCAAATTTTTGGTAAAGCGATTTGTACCCCAGTGCTGTGATTAGTAGCCAAAAGAAAAAAAGTAAGATTTCGGGTTCACAAGGAACTCCTCTCAAATAATTTGATTTGGCCGAATAGGCCATAATACTAACCTAGGTGTTTGGCCGAATATAGGGACAAGTAGATCTAGGGTGGTCGACTTCTCTTTTCGGGATTTAGACTATTCAGTGGTAACAGGTGTGTACATACACACTGATAACAATTAATAAACAGTACTAAATACATGTTGTGTGTAAATCGCTTTATGTAGATACTGGATTTAGTACCTTAACTGTACAAGCGAGGATCCCGTAAGTCCCTCGTCGATATGAGATTATTATAATGCTTTTAGGAAGCATGGCTTATTTGATACATGTGATAAATGTATGAACTCGCTTATGATATTTGTTTGATATGGGTTGATGAGAGGAAGGGCAAATGATGTTAGTGTCGACGGACACCGGTGGTTTTGGTACCACATTGTGACTTGGTCACGAGAGGTTTGGCACCCCAGAGGTTTGGCACCTCATAGCGCCTCGTCCCGTGGCTTAGCACCACAAAGGGGTTGGCCCACGAAGATAATACGGATTGACGCCAAAGGTGATTTGGTATCACATGATGGGTTGGCCCCATCACCCGATTTGTGTGTTCTTCGACACCGAGGTTTGGCACCTCCAAAGTGATTTGGCATCACATCTGTGACTATACGTCACCAGTGGTTTGGCACCACCAGTGGTTTGGTACCGCAACGGGGTAGACAGAGGTGTTTGGTTGGCTAGGTTGGGTACATAACCTTGTGCATGTTGATTGTTATAAAGTGTGTATGAAATTGCTTAAACCGAGGGAAGGGTTACATACTGAGTCTTGGTGACTCACCTTCTCCTTTATTTTTCAGGTGACACGTAGATCGCGGATATGGAGCCGGAGGGACTCGAGGTGGCCATGCAGTAGGATTTAAATTTAATAGACTTTGAATTTCGATTTATTTATTTTTCGGTTGTTGGTTTAATTTTTAATTGGGTTGTAATAAGGCCTCCTAGGATTATTTTATTATCGTTACATGTTTGAATACTTGTTTTAAACTACTTACTTATAAGAACGAGTTCATATATTTTCCAAAGCAATCGTAAAGGTTTTAAAGTACCATCGGGTACATTTAAAATATACATATTAACTTGACTTAACAAATATTTTCAAAATAAATCTAAATATGGGTTTTATACACCTCAAATGTTTTAACCAAAATAACTATCTTTTACTAAAAAGTTAAATTGGTTTTCAAAGATTTCAAAATGTTTTCTCCGTAGCAAACCAAACTCGGTCATAACGTTTGGGCCGGGTTTGGGTTGTTACAAATTGGTATCAGAGCCCAGTTCAAAGCTCGGCTGTGGGGGCCCAAGGCCCGAAATGTTTTGTTTTTATGCTAGTAGGCCTTTCTAAGTTACTTTTGGGTTTTGAATAGCATGGCACCGATCCGCCCAGGTAAGTACTTCTAAACATCTTTGTGAATTATTACATGTAGAAGGGTAGGAAGCATGGAACGTAGAATAGACTTATAAGAATTTGACCCTAGGATTAGATTGCTCAAACACACAAACGGAACATAAGACTTAATGAACTCAATCAATCTATGGCTAAGTCACTGAGCTAGGGTGTGGCAACCCCTGTACGCATGTCTAGGAATGGATCCGGAAGAGCCTGGTATTTAAGCAGTCCTCGTGACTCACCTCCTCTTCGCAGGTATCCTACCTGGTGTGTAGCTTCGGCTCACCCTAACTCAGAGGGCTCAGTGGTGTGGCAACCTCTGTGCGCATGTCTAGAAAGGTTTCGGTGGGAGCTTGGTATTTAAGCAGTCCGCGTGACTCACCTCCTCTCCACTCGAATCCTGCCTGGTGCGTAGCTTTGGTTCACCCTGACTAAGAGGGCTCGGTCATAGGCTAGACATAACGACTAAAACCCGAAAGGGAACTAGCCATGTTTTTGAAAAAGAAGAAAACAACAGAACCCTAGTTTGTTTTTCAAAATTTTTAAAATCACTCTTTCAAATTTGAGAACAACCATCTTACAACTTGTTCCCGAAAAGTTGATTTGTGGAAAATTACAGAAATGCCCTTAGGGGGTAAAATTACTAAAACGCCCTTGGTTCATAAAATACCAATTCAATAGTTTTGCCCAAAAATTTCCTTATTTTATAAATATCCAAAAACTCTACTTTGCAAATCACCAATAAAATACTTTGGTTTTGGAAAATTACGAAAATGCTCTCAACTTGCAAAATTACCAAAATGACCCTGAATTTAAAATTTTTGCAACATCATCGTTTTAAAAAGGGAAACTCTCAAAAAGGAACCCTCAGAGTCTTACAATTGTTAAAACATCCCTGCTTTGCTAAATTTACAAAATTACCCCTGATTGATTAAATTACCAAAATACCCCTGGTTTTCAAAATGATGCCATATCTTTAAATTTTACAAATTTTCAGAAATACCCTTCAGTTTTGGAAAATTCCAAGGTGACTTGATTTATTGAAAGTTTTAAAATTCCTCCGATTGATTACGAAAATACCCCTGTAGGAAATGACGAAAATACCCCTGGGATAGAAACAGGACAAAAATGTCCGAAGAGTGAATAAGTATGGAAAGTATTAGGGAATGGATGTTCTTCTCTGTGTGAACTAGGATAGAGGACTTAAAACTCTGTTTGATCGAAAGAATCCCTATTAAACTTTTCATAAAATTTCTTCGCGGATAAACAAAGTGAAACACGTACTGATCCATAAAATTTTCTTAATCAGATTAAAGCGCAGTAGTTAGGATGAGCTCTAGAGGATGTGGACGCCGTGGACGCGGTAAGGGTAGGATGACGGTGTCTGAACCCGTCAGGTCGGGTCAAGGTTCTGAAAACGAAGTACCACCGCCACCACCACCTCCAGCTTTTGGAACTGAGGAGCAAGATCAGATGGGAGGGGAGGCAGTATCGCAAGTTGTGTTGCGAGTCCTCGAGTTGGTGGCTGGGGCTAGTGGAAATTTGGGAGCTCGAAAATCTGTTCCCGAGCGAATTCGGTATAACGGAGCTGAGGTATTCCGGGGCGTGTCGGGAGTGGCACCCAGCGCAGCGGAATATTGGCTTGAATCTACAGAAAGGACCATGGACGAGCTTGATCTGTCTAATGAGGAGAAGTTGAAAGGAGTAGTGTCGCTTCTGAAGGATGAGGCGTATCAGTGGTGGCTCACGGTCCGAGATGGAGCCACGGCAGATGATCTCACGTGGGATTACTTCAAAACTGCTTTTCAGAAGAAGTATGTAGGCACTAGCTACACTGATGCTCAAAAGAAAACTTTTCTAGGACTAGTGCAAGGAACTAAGTCAGTGGCGGAATATGAGGCGGAGTTTTTAAGGCTGAGTAGATATGCTAGAGGCATTGTGGCAACTGAACATGAGTGCTGTGTCCGCTTTGAGGACGGACTCAGAGATGATTTGAGGTTACTGATTGCCTCGCAGCAGGTTCGTGAGTTTTCATCTCTAGTGGAGAAGGCTAAGGTAGCCGAGGGGATCAAAGAGTCTGTGAGGCAAAGCTATGATAGGAATAAGCAGAAGAGAGGCTTTGGGTCGTCTGGGTCAAGTAGTAATGTTCCGAAAAAGGCTAGGCAGAGTGGGCCAAATCAGGCAGCAAGGCCCATGGCTACTAATCAGAGATCGGCTCAGTGTAATCGCTGTGGAAAATCCCATTGGGGAGGTTGTTGGACCGGTGAGAGGGGTTGCTTTGAATGTGGGTCTTCGGATTACCGTGTGAGGGATTGTCCCCGGAATCTAGCTAAGAATCAGTCAGAGTGACAGAACCGTACTCAGAATAGAAGTGTGGGACCATAGAGAGGTCGCAGTAACGGTAGAGGCGGCAATGGTCCTAATAGAGGTCGCGGAACTCAGGGCAGAGGCGCAGGCAACACAGAGGCAAGGCAGCCTGGCTTAGTCTATGCAAAATGGGCGTCGCGAGGAGGTGGCGCGACCGGATGTCATAACCGTACGCTTTTAATTTTCGATCTTCCTTATGTTGCTTTAATTGATGTGGGTTCGACGCATTCGTGCGCTGCTAGTAGTAGTGTGTAGAGACTATGAACTTAAACTCGAGGCCGCTTCTAGGAGATGATCGTAATTAGCCCTTTAGGCCATTTTATAGGATGTACCCTAGAACTTCAAGGGTCGTTTTGTGGTCGATCCGATGGAACTAACTGTTGGGGGAGTTCGATTTGATCCTTGGAATGGACCGTTTGGTCAAGTATCGAGCAAGGTTGGATTGTGCGGCTAAGCGCATGGTTCTTAAGATGGCTGAAGGTGATGAAGTGGCTATGATTGGTAATAGAAGGAATTACCTATCCAATGTGGTGTCGGCCTTGAAGGCTGAGAAGATGGTCAGAAAAGGGTGCGAGGCGTTCTTGGTTCGAATTTGTGCCTTGGAGGCTAAGGAGTCAGCAGTTGGGAAGGTTCGAACTGTAGGAGAATTCGTTGATGTATTCCCAGAGGAACTTCCGGGTCTGCCTTCGGATCGGGAAGTTGAATTCGGTATAGACTTGCTACCTGGAACGGCACCTGTGTTTATAGTACCGTACCGAATTGTAACAGCCCAATTTCAATAGTGTTGGAACTGTGATTCGAGATTTCTAAATCTGACGAAAAAGTTAGAAAACTTTGTTAATCGATAATTATAAGTTAAGTGTGATTTTAGAAATATTTTAAAATTAGTGAATTTTGTGAACTAAAAGAATTAATTAGAAAAATTGGGCCAAAAACGAGGTATTGAGACCTCGAATTCATAAAGTGAGCCATAAATATTTCTAAAAATATTTATGGAGTGTCATTAAGTTATTATTAAAGTTTAGTTGAGAAATTTTAACGTTTGGATATGTAATTAAATGAAAAGGACTAAATTGAAAAAGGTGTAAAAGTTGAATTATAGATTAAAAGAAATTATGAAAGACCAAAATGGCAATTATACCATTTTATAAAGTTGAGGCGGTTTAAATATGAAAATCTGAGATTTTTTTAAAGTATATTATTATATTATATTATTATATTATTATATTATATTATTATATTATTATATTATTATATTATTATATTATTATATATATACAAACAAAAACAAAAGGAAAAAGGGGGGAGAAACAGAAAAGAACCAGAGAGTAAGACGAAACAGAGAAGAAATAGGGGAGAAAGAAAGAAAAAGGAAAAATAGAAAGTTTGAAGCTTGGAAGATGATAGGTAAGTTAATTTAGCCCTTTTTACTTAATTTTGATGTTTTAGAAGCTTTAAAGCAAGATTTTGATGAAACTAAGTTGATATTTTGAGAGTTTTTAGGTTTTCAAGTGTAGTTTATGTTGAAGAAAAAGATGAATAAGGGATTAAATTGAATGAAATTTAAGTTAGAATTAGTAAGAGGATTAAAATGTAAAGTATGCTATAAGCTGTGGTAGAGGGATTAATTTGGAAGAAATTAGAAATTAAAGTTTTAATATAAATATTAGATAGTCAAGTTGAATATGGAAGGAATTTAAGAAGAAACAAAGTATGAATTAAGTTAAGAAAATAAGTAAACTTAATTAGGATTAAATTTTAAAATGAGTTATAAGAAAACAGTTTTGGGATAGCAGCAGTAAGGTAACTTTGAAAAATCACCAAAAATGGTAGAAACAGAATTAGAAGTTGAGTGAGATATGAAATTAAATCTTATTGAGTCTATTTTCATAAGCAATAAACAGAGAAAGAAAAGAAATTCTGTATTTTGAGATATTTAGATTTTGGTAAGACTGGTTCAGAGTGATTTCGAGATCCCCTGTTCTGACTTGGAAAAATCATCAAAAATTGTATAAAAATAATTTGGGAACATAATTTATATGGCTAGATTCCTTAATGAGTATAGTTTTAGAAGAAATAAACTATAACATCATCTGAATTCTATATAAAAAGATAAATAATTTTTAGTGAAGAAGGGTTGGAACTGCCAGACAGCAGAACAGGGGTGACTTTAAAGAATAAACTGTACTAATTGGCTAAATCAAAAATTCTGAAAATTTTATGGTAAGAAGATATGTGAGTCTAGTTTCAGGAAAAATTAACGGCTCTTCATTTGAAGTTCTGTATCTCTGGAAATAAATAATTTAGTGACTATAACTCAAATGGACAGTTTTGAATATACTTATGAGTAATTAATGAAATTATTGATAATGTTACTTATAGCATGTTATATACATTAAGGATGTGGAATGGAGAGGAGGAGGAGGAAAATATGTATGAATATTTAGGTAGTATGGCTAATTTGAAATGTTTTAGGCTCGTGGACTAAATTGAATAAAAGTAAAACTTTGTGATTAATTTTGTAAAAATGTGGAAATGATCAATTTGCACTAAATGGATTATTTTATTTTTAAAATTGCAAAATTGAATGAAATTATTAATTTAGATTAAGATCGACTGAAAAATCAATGAAAATAGAAAATTTCCAAAGTGCCCTCGAATTTTGATATTTCGCAAATTTAACTGTAAAGTTCGTGTAACTTAATTATGTGATATAAGGAAATATAAGTTGATGGTACGTGAAATATTGATATGATGAATTAACTGTTTTATGTTTATGAAGAAACGGCAAGTGAATGATATTTATCATGACATGTAAATATGTGATTATCTTTAATATGATAATACAAGGTAATTAAGTATGATGAAACGAGTAATAAATTCAAGTAAGACATGTCGATAAAAATAAATATATTTAAGGGACAATATGTTTGATTTTGATTGATTTCAAATATACATGCTAGATGAAATAAAATGTCTGATAAATAAATTTGTAATTTCGGTAATGCCTCGTACCCTATTCCGACGTTGAATACGGGTAAGGGGTGTTACACGAATGGCACCAAAGGAATTGGTGGAGCTGAAGGCTCAAATTCAGGAACTCTTGGATCGAGGGTTTATTCGACCAAGTATATCTCCGTGGGGAGCACCTGTGCTGTTTGTCAAAAAGAAGGACGGGTCCATGCGGATGTGCATCGACTACCGTCAGTTAAACAAGTTAACGATCAAAAACAAGTATCCGTTGCCTCGGATCGATGACTTGTTTGACTAATTGAAGGGTGCGTCGGTGTTTTCAAAAATAGACCTTAGGTCAGGGTACCATCAACTGAAAGTGAAGGAGGTTGATGTGCACAAGACAGCATTCCGCACTCGGTATGGGCATTACGAATTCCTAGTGATGCCATTTGGGTTAACCAATGCACCGGCGGCATTCATGGACTTAATGAATAGAGTATTCCAGCAGTACTTGGATCAATTTGTCATGGTATTCATAGACGACATATTGGTTTATTCAAAGACGGAGGGGGAGCATGATAAGCACTTACGTATAGTTCTACAAGTATTGAGGGAGAAGCAATTATATGCCAAATTCAGTAAGTGCGAATTTTGGCTTAGGGAGGTGGCTTTCTTAGGTCACGTGGTGTCAGTGGAAGGATTAGAGTGGATCCCGCAAGATTGAAGCGGTGTTGGATTGGAAACCGCCTAGGTCGATGGCCCAAATTCAAGCTTTTTGGGTCTAGCGGGGGTACTATCGGGTGATTTTTGGAAGGATTTTCTCTTATTGCGTTGCCATTGACTAAGTTATTAAGAAAAGGAGTCCCATTTGTATGGTCGGAGAAGCGCAAGAGAGTTTCGATAAGTCGAGGAAAATTTTAACTAAGCTCCTGCTCGCACACTGAGGCGGGAAAGCTCGTCACGCTTTATTGTGATGTGTCCCATACTGGTTTGGGATGCGTATTGATGCAGGAAGGGAAGGTAGTGGCTTATGCATCCGGTCAGTTAAGACCGCATGAGGTGAATTATCCAACGCACGATTTAGAGTTAGCGGCAGTAGTCTTCGCTTTGAAAATATGGAGACATTACCTATATGGGGAGAAGTCGATAGTTTACACGGATCACAAGAGTCTGAGGTATCTCTTGACTCAGAAGGACTTGAATCTAAGGCAGTGCCGATGGATTGAACTATTGAAAGACTACGATTGTTCAATTGAGTACCATCCGGGTAAGGCTAACGTGGTGGCTGACGCGTTGAGCCGGAAGGTCGTGACGGATTTAAGAGCGATGTTTGCCCATCTCAGCCTATACGACGATGGAAGTCTGTTGGCAGAGCTGCAGGTTAAGCCAACCTGGTTCGAGGAAATTAACGAGAAGCAGATAGCAGATGAAGGATTGAATGCAAAGAGGTTGCAAGTCCAAAAGGGTGGTTTGGAAGGGTATGGTTTGACTGAGCATGGCGTATTATGTTTTCAAGGACGGCCCTGTATGCCGAAGGATGCGGAGCTGAGACAAAGAATTCTCTAAGATGCCCATAGCAGCCCATACGCTATGCATCCTGGAGGCAGCAAAATGTATGGAGATTTGCGGAAATAGTTCTGGTGGCCGGGGTTGAAGCGTGAGATAACTGAGTTCGTAGGAAAGTGTCTGACGTGTCAGCAGGTTAAGGCTGAACATCAGTTACCATCAGGGCTACTTCAACCAGTAAAGATCCCTCAATGGATATGGGAGAGGATCACTATGGATTTCGTCAGTGGGCTACCCCTCACGCCCAGTAAGAAGGATGCAATTTGGGTAATTGTGGACCGTTTGACTAAGTCAACTCACTTCGTGCCGGTGAGAAGGGATTACTCACTCCAGAAGCTGGCAAAGTTATATGTGGCTGAGATAGTCAGATTACATGGTGTGCCAGTATCGATTATCTCGGATAGGGATCCAAGGTTCACGTCGAGGTTCTAGAAAGCATTGCATCAGGCTTTGGGTACACGATTGGATTTCAGTACAGCTTTCCACCCACAGTCAGACGGGCAGTCGGAAAGGGTTATACAGATCTTAGAGGATATGCTAAGGGGTTGTGTCTTAGATTTTCGGGGTAGTTGGGAGGAGTTTTTACCATTAGCAGAGTTCTCCTACAACAATAGCCATCAGGCAAGTATTCAGATGGCACCATACGAAGCATTGTATGAACGGAAATGCCGTACTCCTACATGTTGGACAGAGTTGGGAGAACGACAAATCTTGGGTCCGAAATTGGTTGCTGAAACTGAGGACAAGGTTAAGGTGATTTGGGCTCGTCTTAAAGAAGCGTCAGATAGACAGAAGTCTTATGCTGATCTGAAGCGTAAAAAATGGAGTATGAGGTAGGAGACAAGGTTTTTCTGAAGGTGTCACCTTGGAAAAAGGTATTGAGATTTGGGCGAAAAAAGAAGCTAAGCCCAAGGTTCATTGGCCCATATACAGTGTTGAAGTGAGTGGGACCGGTAGCTTATCAGCTCGAGCTGCCGACGGAGTTGAGTCAGATTCATGACGTTTTCCATGTGTCGATTCTTAGGCGATATCGGTCAGATCCATCGCACGTTGTGCCGGTGGCGGAGATTGAGGTCAACTCGGATTTATCTTTTGAGGAAGAACCAATTCAGATCTTGGATCGAGATGTAAAGGTTCTACGTAGGAAGTCAGTGCCCTTAGTGAAAGTGCTATGGCGGAACCATGGTGCAGAGGAAGCTACGTGGGAACCCGAGGATGTGATGCGCGCGAGAATACCCCCCCCCTCTTCTCGATTAGGTAATTTCGAGGACGAAATTCTTTTTAAGGGGGTAGAACTGTAACATCCTAAAACTGGGGCTATTTGTGATTAAATTTTTTTTTTCTTAAATTGAATTGCTGTGTTATTGATTGTGGTGTGACAAGGCTTAATTAGGGGTCTTGAGTAGGCTTGGAATGGTGGAAAAATATTTTTATAAGCTTTAAGGGAAAGAAGCCTTAGCAAGTAGGGGTTACAAGAATAAATAAGGGATAATTTGACACAAAAAGGGCCTCGGAAAAGTGGCAAAAGGGAGGCCACTTAAGAGCTATAGATGACGCCACAAGGGGGAGCAAGGGGGCCTTGGTTCGAGTCACAAAATTTTCTTTTTTTTCTCTTTAAGTGGGACGGCAATAGGAGGAGAGTTTTTCTCTCTTTAAACTCTTTTTATTTATTTAGATAGTGGGATAATAGAAGATAATTAAGGATTATTAAAGAGATTATTAAGAGATTATTTGGGGTTAATTCAAATTATTTTGAATTATTCAAATTAGTGGCCAAGAGAAAAATAAGGGGTTGGCCGAATTTTAAACACTTCAAGGGAGAAGTGGACGGCAAGCTCAAAGGGGGGGGGTGCCGAATGCCTATAAAAGCACCAATTGACCACTTTGCTTTTCTTTTTCCATTTTTGCTTAGCCGAAATTCCTAACCCTTTTCCTTCTTATTTTTTTTCTTCCATTTTTCCGTTCTCCCAAACCCCTTTAGCCGAAACTCTTATCACCTCTTCCTCTTTGTTATTTTTCTTTCTTTCATAATAGCCGAATACACCCCTTTGAAGTGCCAAAATTCTCTTCTTCTTTTGGGCAGCACTTTGGCCGAATGCTAAAGTAGTATAGACCTCTTTGCATCCTCATTGTCAGTTGAAGGTAAGTGTGTCGAAACTCCATGGTTTCCCTTCTCTATTCCTTGTCGATTTCTATTAGGGGTAAGTGCCGATTTCGGTAATGGCTAACAAGGCTTCTAAATGCTTTTTGATAATCGATCTCTTCTAGGTACCCTGAGAACGTGAAACGGTCGACCCAAGCCCCTAATCTCTAGCACTCGGCTTTGGTAAGTGGTGGTAAGGGCCTATTG